>JAKWBJ010000531.1:0-675000 GCA_023159175.1 Wohlfahrtia magnifica
CAACACGTTTCTTCAACTACAGGAAATAAATCGTTTACTCTGCATTTTATAGTGAATTATATTGCTTTGCACTTTATTTACACTTCTAGTCCTAAAATAAGTTAATGAAAACTTTAATTATCCAATAAAAGGAATAAATACTTAAATGATAAATGCAACTCCCAAGCAAAAATGATGTGAACAAATCAGTGGGAAAAGCGAAAAAATTTCGCGGGAGAATACTATTCACGATCAGGGGAATTCTTACAGAGCTATCATTCCCCACTGAATAATCAGAAAACATTTCATGGGAAAATTATTCATGATTGCAATTGTAGTAAATGGGAAAACATTGATTATGTTTTAATTTTCATACGCTTTAAAAAGAGAATGATTTTGTTAAGCTACGCTCTTCTCTTTTAAAAAGTATATTATAGTAATCTTCTATGAAAGTTATCAACAAAAGTAATTAGAATTTAATATTATTAATAGTTCTAGTTATTGTAGAAATCTACCGTTAATGCATTTTATAAAAACGTGGTGTTAAATACTTGTCTTGATTAATTTATGTGATGAATCAAATTTTCTGACTTATCAGAACGCTGGTATCATTGTCATGCTAAGTAAATTTGGTGATTTAATTCACAAGTTATTGTGATGTTTTAAACTATATATTTTTCTTAAGTAAACGAGAAAAAGAAAAATCAAAGCAACAACAATCGTATGTAAGATTTGCTCCGATAATTAAAAAAAAAAATAATTGAAATTTGGGAGAAAGTCAATATTCCGCTGATAAATAGAAAAAGTATTTGAAAAAAACTAAATACATTTCTCCATACCATAAGGAGGTAAAAAAAACATCAAGAGGTAATACATTTTCGGTATTTGAGACATCGTTGAATGATGTATTTTATATCGCTAAATGGAGTTGCAAAAAAACAATGCCATGCTCCTGTAGATTAATTCCTGATCCCCTCAAACCATTCGTATGGGTTCGACTCTTCATAAATAGGCGTCGCTTATGAAATCGAATTTGCAATGCCAGCTGCAGTTGAGCCTATTATGCGCAAAAGGGGGCCTTACGCTAAGGAATACGACACAATTAATTTTGCTATGATGTGTGATAGATTCCGCATTTCGGACAAAGTTGCCTACAAAAAAACTAGATTTTTTCTAAAAGTCAACTCTAACTCATTCATAAACAACTTAAAGTATACCTCTGGCGTTAGAGTTAACTCTAAATATGAAATGAGCTGAAGCTGTTTTAAAATAATTTAAGTAAAAATAAAATTGAAGTGAAAAACTTTTGAAAAATGTTTCGATTAGAAGATATTTGCTGTTATTGATTATTGTGAAAGGGAATTCGATGAAAGGAAGTCTATAATATATAAAATATGGTATAATCCTTTCGGCCTAAGTGATGATGAACTTTTGTCGCTTTACAATCATGCGTTGCAATATCCTTAACAACATCAAATTCAGGATACGTAATATCCAGTTGGAAAAGGTTTAATTATTTCTTCTACCTTGGCAGCATTCTAACAATGACTGTTGGCTGTAGCGACGATATAATCTTTTTGATGTCCAAAGCCTGTAAATCTTTCACTATTTTATGACCTTTCTGGACTGACTACTAGCTCTAAATGGACTAAGAAAAACATATTCAACTACTGCGTAAAGTCAGTCCTGGAACATAGCTGGAAAAAATATAATATAACGCAATGCCAAAACCAAGAATATATTTGCCAAACACCATCTGTAACAACAACCTGTGGGAACTACCAAACCACGTCGAACTCGCACGGAAATTCTCGATTGCAAAGGGCGCCTGAACTATAGAACATGATATACACATAGTATACACACTTGCAAACACAGCTGCCGTATATGACGATTTGTTATCAATTTGACAACATATGTCACAAAAAATTCCGAAAATTAACTGATGAAAGACATATTGGCGAGAAAGTATGCAAATGGGTGAAATTATCCTTATCCGGTTTTTAGACGGTTGTGCTATTTATTTACGCTTGAAACATTTTCGAAGAAATCATTACTCAACAAAATATTGGTAGTCAGATATACAAATGGCTCGAATAACCACGAGCAAGAATGTGTTGAAAAATTAAATTAAAAAAAAATATATAAATAAACAATCTGCCCAGAGTTCTCACTTTCAAATATATGATAAAAAAATTCTATATAAACATTAAGTATATTGTAGTTTACACTCATTTAAAGCCAGTTCAACTTAGAGTTTACTTTGTTTTCGAATATTGGAAAGATAGTAAAAGTTTTTAAGTTAAAGACTTACTCTAGCAAGAGTCGACTTTAAGGTAGGACTATAAATATGGGCCATTAACTTTACTGGTGTAAATGGTGTAAGAACAACTTAGAGTTTACTTTGTTTTCGAATATTGGAAAGATAGTAAAAGTTTTTAAGTTAAAGACTTACTCTAGCAAGAGTCGACTTTAAGGTAGGACTATAAATATGGGCCATTGGCTTTACTGGTGTAAATGGAGAACCAATTATTATGAATAAATCCAAAGTAGGTCATGAAAAAATGGAAATCAGGGAGTTCGTTCGTCGTATGCAAAACAATGTTTCAGCCTTACCAGTTTTTGTTTTGATGACAGAAAAAATGATGCACTAACTCTGAAAGAAATTAGTGGAAATACCATCTGATAGTGAAATAGAGATATAATAGAGTGATTGTTAAGGAGCCAGGAAGCAAGTTGGTATGTCACATAAAAGTTGACACTGAGACTCCAATACTAAACAGCTGCAATTAAAGAACTCACATATCTTCAAGAAAAAAAAATTATTGCTTTATTTACTGCGATGGGAAAGCCACCAATTCTGGAACTGAAAATCGAATCATCATAAACGAAAGTTTTAAGTTTTGTTGAATTAACATTACATTGGTTTGTTTGCTTATCGCATTTCAACGAACTCCCACTTCGTCATTTGTTCAATGCTTTAGAAAAATCTACTACAAGTGGATCATGTACTGCTAGTGAGACATTGACGAAATTAATTCAAACCTCTTCCGTTAAGCTTGCATATATTTTACCAACGCTTAATGTCCCTTAATATTAAAACAAACATTTTATTTTAGGCTTTATCTCATTTTGAACCGCTTTCATTGGAAAATATGCCTCCACGTTTGGAGGCTAGAGATGAAAAAAATATACCTACTGAGGGTCTATATCTTTTTCGAATAGCTGTGTCGGTAGGTTCGTGTTCAGAAGATATAGCCAGCATTTAACAGGGACAAATTGTTAAAGCTAGCAAACTCTTGCTCTTATACGTTGCAACTAGTTTGCCTTTGACAAATTAAAAAATATTGGCTAACTTTATTATGAAAGTTTCTGTACCGATGTATTTTAATCGTCGAGAAATTGTAAACAAAACGATACAAAACAATATATTGTTAGCAATGATTTTCGACGAAAAGAAACCTGTTCGTGAAAGATCCATTCACAAAATTTTGAATTATCGTAAACAATTGTATGAGTCAACTAAATTCAGGGGTTATGCCACTTGTCACTAACGGTGATTGAAGAATATTTGGATATCAGGCTCATATACATAGGTACCGGGAGGTAGCGATATTCCGGGGAAATGTGTGGCAGATTAACGGGGCACGACGACACAGGTTCTTCCAGCAAAAGAAAATGTTAATATATCTATCTCTAGTTGTAACCTGTATCTTAGGTACTGGGCCAGCAATTTGCTTGAGGAGGAGGTAGTAACCGCAAGGTACTTACATTTTTGGCCTTAGTGTGCTGATGGCTACCGCTTTTAACCTTACCTAAGTACACTAAACTTGCAATGATTTTTTGTATGGCAAATTAGCAAAAGTGTGTCACTTTCATGTAATTTGTTGTGTTGACGTGGCTAAGTATAGCGAACAACACTTATTACGTTTTTTTAAATAACAAATAGTTTTATTTCAGAAACTTTTTAACAAATCAAAACCTCTTTATGGAAGAACTCAAATGGTTTTATTTCAGAAACTTTTTTTAACAAATCAAAACCTCTTTATGGGAGAACTTAATGTAGATATAAAACATATCTATTGAATAACTTTATCTTATTATAATTAAGAAGCTATATTACCTTCGAACGAATAGGTAAAGAGTATGAACTTGTTAATACTAGTTCTTTTTAAGCAGGCTTATAACCTAATATTTTGTTGTACCAAAATTGGATATAATGACATCATTCAATCACCTTGGCATAGATTTGACTAGATTTCGTAACGTTCAGAGCAGTGTAATTGCATATAGTATTTCTATAACGTAACTGTGAAATCTTTTAAAGTGTTAGTGTGTGTGCCGCTGACACTAGCACGCTTTGACAAAATGGTCCAAATTTCCTCTATGGATTTTAAATCAGGAGACTACTAGCCTAGCATCTGATAGACGCTATCGTGTACAACAAGAATCTGTTTTAAAATTTTTGAAACACCTAAAAAATTTTGATTTATGGGTAAGAAATTAAATTAAATTGAAAAATATATGAATTTTTAGGGCCAACGTAAGTTAATTTAGAATATGTGTAGCTCCACTATTGCAACATGAACATTAAAGAAAATGGCGTTGCTCTTATATAAGCCAAAAATATATTTATTTTAAATATTAATAATTTAAATTTTGTTTTGATAATGTTGTTTAAAAATGCTGCTAGTGACTGAATACTTTACTTATGAATTGTAATTGTAGATAATAATAAGCTTACCAGGGCTCGAGTCAAACGAGACACCCTGGTCTGATACATTACAACAAACGTAAGGTCGAAGTCATTCCGTTCGTAGGAATTAGAATATAATTTGTAATTGTTTTGTAATTTAAAATAAATAAATTTACCCAGGGCTTGGAAGAACTTTATTAGTAGAACTATATAAAGTTCTGATATCTGGACATGCATATAGAGAAAAGTCCTTCAGAGGCACTGAACACTAAAGTGCTTCTTTTTCTAATTGGCCAGAGCTGTAAGGATCGCAATCTATTTAATTGCAATCACATGATTTCATTGATTTTATAATTTCTTTTTGAAAATCATGAAATCAATACGATAAAAACGATTGAATCAATTTTTTGAAATCAATACATTTTGTTGACGGAATAATGACTGCGATATATTATATTGATGATTTAAATGAAAATGTCAAAGAAAGACCAAAAATGTTGGAATCAAAGACGATTTTGTATTCTATCAGGACAATAACTCCGAGCATAAGTCTTGGAAATTGGCTGCTATAAAGTGTCCATTAGTAATGGAGACTTCTCCTCAGGCTCCAGACTTAAATGTTATCGAACATTTCTGGGCAAAAATTTAGAAGAAAGTAATTAAACGAAGGTCAACAAGGATTTTCCCCCTGAAGGAAGTTGCAGTAGAAGAATGGTACTATATTGATGCCGAAGTATATAGAATCTGTTTGAAAGTATACCACAACATCTTCAAGCTGTGATGGCAAGCAATGGAAAATATTCCAAGTAGTAAAAATATATTTATTTCAAACAATTAATAAGAAAAACATAATGTCCCATTTTGAGTGTGGGCTTCGATTAAGGCAATTAAGTTATAAAATATCTAATTTTGATGTTTTCTTTAAAACTGATTATTTTTTTTATATCCTTTATTTTTGTTTCATAAATAAATTATAATAAAAAAGTTAAGTTAAATTAAACCAAGCATTTATTGTATTTGTCGATCTAAAGTATGGTTTTGAAGGATTTTATTTGTATCGCATTTTGTGTGTGAGTAGTAGCTGAGCATTTCTTTTCTAAAAGCAAAGATTTTTGTTCACTAACATTCATGGGTTGCACAAAAAAAAACATTTTCACAATTTGCTCTTTGAGGGGCCAATAGGGGGTAAAAGGAGAGTTTCTGGCTCACAGTCCATTCCTACGAAACACGTGGTTTTATAATTAAAATGTAACAAATATCGTATATTTTAATAAATATATTAGCGTGAGACGTCAAAAGTCGTCCTGGCGGTTTCTTTATCAAGACAGACAGTTGGAAAAAAAAGCGAATAAAATCGGGAAAAAAGGAAATTTATCTCCCATTTATAGTACAATATGTTAAATATGGGGTGGCGTGGTGTAGTGGCTAGAGCGCACGCATAACAACACAAGCCATTCAGGTTCGAGCCCCAGCAGAGGATATGGCGAAAAAAAATTATTGCAGTTTCGAGTGGTTAATATATAGGCTTCATCAATTTCCCTCCAGACAACTCTGTTTAAAAAATAAAGAAGGAGCTTTCCAGCTTACCTCTGGCGATGATGACAAATATTGGACGAATTATCAGGAAAAAACTCTAACTGCCGGGAAAAATTTACAATGTTAAAGTTAAGATCATAGCTTGAAAGCATTGATCAATGAAACTAAAACAAAGCAATGGAAGTTTTGTGGGAAGCCAATATGCTCCCTAGAGGAGTGACGGAGAAAAAGAAAAAAAGTGTTATATGTATGTATAGAGATTTCTGGGCAAAGCCGGATGGGTAAATACATATCTATAATTCGCTCAGTTTACAGGGCTATATTGTATCCTATTTCTATAACCTTCCTAATCTAGTTAATCATATTACTTGTACTCTGTAAAACCAATTTGTAGTGCTTTGGATGAAAATAGTGAATATAAAATCAATGCGGCAAATTTCTTTAGAAGATAAAGAAGATGATGCGTCAATCGGTGATGTATGAAGTAAAAAAAAATGGAATAAAATGAAGTTTATACCTTTTACACCATCTCGTAAGATCTTAAGGCTATAATATCATATTCATATTGGAAGTCGGAGATGTTAATTTCTTTACTGTTTGCTCGTAAATTATGAATGAAGGGTGTTGCACCCGACATTTCGCTTAAAAGGACATCTCCACAAATATTAAGATGGCGAATATCGTGTCCCCTCTTTAAATTTGTTAGCCATCTTGCACTGGCATTAAATTTTTTTCTAGTGTGCTTTATGGAGAATTCGTGCTTAGCTCGGGGTTTTAAAATTGCACCAGTTACTGCACAATTACGATGTCGTTGGTTTAATAACAATTTGTACAAGCTTGCCTCAAGATAAGCATATTCCGGCTTTTGAAGTATTTTCTTGTGTGCTTTTTCATATGTGTTCGACACATACTCTAAGATTTAATGAAGGTTTTCTGTATTTTTGAGATGGCTGCTTCAGATATACCAGTGAGAATATTTTAAAAGTATCAAAATTGCCACATTTATAACCGAAAAAATTGTTGTTTAAAAAAAATCATACGCTCGGTTAACTGAAAGATTGACTTTTTAGAGTTAAACGTTGATGCTGTACAAGCAAGTATTGAAGAGAAAAATGAGCAAAAAAAGCAAAGGTGTTTATCGTGCAAAATGGTTTGTTTGATGCACGTTTTGGTCACCATATTTTCCAAGAAATAATGAGCATGGATAATTTTAACATGATTTCAGGTGTTTCTTGCTTTGATGATACTATTCCAGATATGTGTGAACGCTGGAAAATTAATCTTTCAATATTTTACAACTTTTACGAAGATGTAACTATTGATGAACAGTTGGTGGCTTTTCGAGGTCGTTGTTTTTTAGGCAATAAGTATATATACATATGCCTTCAAACTTTGAAAAGTATGGTCTAAAAATTTGATTGGCTGTCGATTTCAAATTAGGATATGTGTGGAAAGTCTATCCAAAAATGTCATCTGCTACAAAAGGGATGACATGCAGTTGCAGCAAATCTAAGTGCGGTAGTAAATGCATCATATGCAGTAGAGTAAAATGCAACTGAAAATAATTTGTTCTTCATTTATTGAGAAAATTTAATTTTTGCGCTTGTTCTGTAAACCTAATTCATAAAAATAAGTCGATAAATCTAAACGGACCGAAATGATGTTTTATCTAAGATTTGTAACTTTTTATGTTACCTTCCTTTACACCATAGAACCAAAAGTTTCGTAGAAGTAATAAAATATAAAAATACCACCTGAGCTTTCGTTTTAAGTTAATATTTTGAAATGTTCGGGGTAAAAGCAAAAGAAAAACAAAATTGACCAAAATATCTCGAACCTAACAGCAGGGTTAAAATAATCGCGGCATGTAAAAGTACGTAGTGATTTCTGTTAACCGATACGCTTTTTTTCAGTTTTCTGACATGATTAAACAAATGAGTAAAACTGCCTGCCTGTCTCTTTAAGCATATTTTATTGTAAAATATTCTTCTAATAATAATTTTTTTTAATTGTCCATTCAAACACTGCAAATAATTATTACTATACATCAGCAAGTGCATAATATGAATGCATCCGTACTTTTTTGTTTGTTTTTTTTTTTTTTTGTTCTTTTTGTTTGTAATTTTGTCGATCGTCGTATAAGATTGTGATTATCGGTAGCAGTAGAGTGAGTTGTTGCATGCAATTTTCAAACAAAGCAAATATACGACGATTCAGTTCATGCAATTTGAAAATAAAAACTTATTTATGTTTTGGAATTTAGTTTTTCTTTTTCTTGGTAGATATTTTCGTTGTGCCAGTAGCTTAAAGATATGAATTCAAATTCTTTCCTAAAGTTCAATTACAATTCAGTTATTGTAAGTAAGCTTAGAGCACATTTAAGGATCTGAAATTCTTAATAGTTTTGTTTATGAAGTAAAAACGAAAACACTAAAATCATGTTTATTTATTCTATAATAGTTTTTGTGTATAACAAAATGGTAAGAATAATTTGTAACAACACGAAACCTGAATAAAGACTTGCATTTTACAAACAATGAAATGCATTTTTGCACACTGATTGTAAAGCAATTTGTTATCACAGTAAAACACGTCTAGTGGATTTGTTGATTTTAGATTCTTTACTACATTTTTAAAAACACACAAATACTCACAGTATATAGTGTTGTTCTCTTAATTGTTAAGCTCTAATTTTACACCATTTCAATCAAATTTCAATTAAGGACTTAAAATACTTACATAATAAGAATCCACTTGCAAAAAAAACTTCGTCTTCTTAGTATTTTTAATTTATTGAGTTAAGACTACTTAAATATATCGTGTGACATTAATACATATATGTTTGTATAAGACTAGCATGCTTCGTAAATTTTGATGAAATACTTGAATACTTGTCCTTTTTCAATTATTTAATTTGACGATAGGTTGGTTTTGAGCAATAAACCATTAATTGTACTCCAATGTCGTGTAGTTTGACACCTCTCGATTATTTCCTGTTATTCTGATTCCTGTGGTCATTTTAATTATTCAATTTATTTTATCAAAAATTGTTATAAAATAATTAATCAAAAAATTTCGAATCACCGTTTATTTGTCATTTAGCCTTGATTACACGTAACGAGTAAAGTAGCGAGACAGTAAGATGATACTAGACAGAGAGAGTTGAGTGGGTGAACAAAAGTGAGTAGGTGTTCAAACGTATTTTGTCACTTGGTGAATCAGTTCAGTTTTATTACAGTGAAATGAAAGACAGTGAATGACTAAAATGAATAGCGGAAAACAACATTTTAAGCGGTTTTTTAACCAGCTTTTGTTGCTCATAATACAAGAATTATGAGATTTATAAGCAAAGAAAATAAGAGGATCTGGACACGACAATGATGTTACAACGGTCCGGCAATGGTGCAACAAATACACTGCTTGTATTGAAAACGTATTTAATGAACCGTATGGTGACACAAATTTCTTAATACCAAATTTCTCAAAGCAGGCAGAATTGTTGAAAATGGGTTTAGTATTTTGGCAAGTAGATTTAGAATTTTCCAAACCCCTATACCAACTAATATTAAAACAACCGATAAAATTATACGTGCTTAATGTGCTCTATATAATTGGCTTCGAATGTCAAGTAGAAACACATATTTTCCAAGAGGTTTTGTTGATGAAGAGGACTTTGATTCAGGCACAATAACTGAAGAGACTTGGAGACGTGAACTAATTCAATGCTTGCCCACCATTACATTAATTATGCTGGAAAGGTTGCTAGAGATTTGGGTGACATATACACAGAATACTTCACCAACGAAGGTGCAGTTCTGTGGCAAAACAGAATGATAAATTGGCTTATATATTAACTGTATGTATATATTTAAACACAAAATTAAATAAAACTTACATTTTAGAAAGGTTTTTTCTTCAAATCATTTGCAAATACCTCTTGAATTTCATTCAGCCATTTTATATTTGAAACACACACATTGTTCAGTCCAGCACCTGATTTTTTTGGAGTCTGCAATTTTTTTTTTCTTGACAGTAGGGTGATCGTAAGTTTTTTTCTTTTTTGTTTTTCACCTCAATCACTCCAAAAATTTCAATGCACATTTCCCTTGATATGGCCACAAGAGAGGAATCACGCTTGTGCTTGTGTTTTTATAATCATTTAATGTAAAGTTCCATAAACACTAATGAATTTTACATTGCTGAATAAATTTCACAGTAGTGGAGTAGTTCCATTTACTTCCCATCTTGATGCACAAAATAAACTAAACAAATTTCGCAATAAAAAATAAATAAAATATGTAAATACAATAACAAAATAAAACTCTCAACCGGGTGGAGAGCGGTTGTCTAGAGCGTGATCACATGTGACGAGCGAGTCAGTAGATCGTTGGTGGAAGAGGAAAAAGTATAGAGTGGAAGTAGTACTCGGCCTAGTAAACAAAATGTGAATCTAGTGACTATATCGCTGCTATACTCGGTCAACAGCTCGCCTTACTGTTTAATTGCAACGAGCACTCGGCCGAGTTATTGTCTCGCCACTCTACTTATTACGTGTAATCGAGGTGATCTGTGGTCACACTATGTTCACATTAGGAACACTTCTCTATATTGACAACAGCGCTGCCGTTTTGGACCAAATTTGGACCAAAATTGGTAGATTTCGTTGTTTTAAGGCAGTTAGATAGTTTGGTTGGTTTGTCGCAATTTTCTTACATTTTTGGTAGGTTTATGCTCTTGAAAGCACCGTACATAATTTGGAAAAAAATATAGCTTTGATTTTAAAAACAACAATTTTTACTAATATTGGCACTTCTTTAAAATTTCCAACTGTAATAACTCTATGTTCTTTTGCTCAGAGACTGCAAACCCTGCCTTTGCACATGTACCAGAATCTGAAAAACCTATTCACAGATTGCCTTGAATTATCTTCAAGTTAATTCAAATATGTGAAGCTACCCATAGTCTTATCAATAAAAACTTAAATGACAATCTCAGCCGTCGATATGCAACTCCAAACCATAATGAAATTGCCTACAGCCATGCTCTATCGCTGGATTCAAGTTTTTATGTCAGAATACCTTGTTTTTACGCCAAACTTTTTGTTTTTTGTCACACTCATAATCGTACTTTAGTCGCTCAAAACAACTTTAGGGTGGAGTATGTAGTACATGAATGATTTGCGATTGTAGCTAACAAATACATTTTTAAAATTTTTACTTGAATTTTTGGTAGGCTGAGAACGGTTTTGGTAAAATATTAGAAAATTTTTGGTTGGATATCAATTTCTGGCGCGGCAACGCTGATTGGCAAATAGTTTTGTTTCCTCGTAATATTTTTTGCCTTCCTCAAATATTTGGTATTCAGACTAGAGCAAACCAATATATGCTGATTTTCGACGCATATTTGCACATTGTGACCATAGCCAAGACTGCTTTTTTACAGATCCGTTTTTCGCCACCTTTTGGTTTTACAAAGAAAATGCTAAGACGACTTTGAAATTCTCCCCTGTTATATATATATTGTGATATTAGAGAATAATTATTATTTTCATGGGAGGGGCCAAGCCATCTCTGCCTATAAAATTAATTTTTAATCTTGCAACCTGATAATAAAATAGAATGAGAAAAATTTGGCTCTATCCTTTGTAGTTCCTTAGATATGTATACTGTAATAACTTCGTTTTTCGCGGCAGTAGACTATGAAACAGAAATTATTCTTTTACCCCTTATTAGACCCTCAATGTGCAACTTTTGAAAACGTACTTCTGTACAACACATGTCAGTGGATGATATTGTAAATGTTAGCAAACAAAATACTTTGCTTTAAGAAGGAAACATGCGTGTTATTTTGCAAGAAATGTTATTATATTGATCGTTTTTCACCGAGTTTAACACTCCCAGGTCCCATTTAAACACCCTATTGGACTTTTGTTAGCTAGATCAACAACATAAACGAACTGAATATACAAAATTTCCACATGAATTAATTTGTCCCGTTTTTCTCAAAACTTAATCTCTCATAGGTCCAAATTTGAAAAAAACATATCCTATAATACTTTTTGTTTTTTTTTTTTTTTGTTTAACTAGATCTAAAAAATGTCATTTTAGAAGAAGTCATTTATTTTGCCTGTTTTCGCCCGAAAGAAGCAAATTACATTTCACTGATTGGTTTGTTAGCATAATTTTAATCAAAAATTAATTTTTCTGTGGAGTTTCTTAGTAAAAAATCGATGAGAATATCGCGTCAAAAGTGTATAGTAAAATTCTTCAGAAAAATTTTAAGAAATCTGTCGAAAAATGGATCTACGATCGATTCTCTTCTAATAGACAACGATCCTTAATACACATTACGCATTGCAAAGCGTTCATTTCGATAATATTTTTTGTTTGTTAGTACAATTGCGTTGTCTTAGCACATTTAATGCAATTTTGCACTCTAGTGGGATGAAGGCGTCATTGTGTACTATGAGTTGTTTAAACTCGGTAATCGAAGCAGACTGCAATTACTTCGTTTCAACCGTGCATTATGAGAACAACAAGTCGGAATATAAAAACAGACAGGCAGATAAGTTTTCTTTTTGAATGATAACGCTCGGTTTCGCCGTAATTTCTAAACATTGCTACTTCTGAGGATTGTCTGGTACGACGGATACAATAATATTTGGCATGCCACCGAATCACTTCTTTTGAACAAATGTATAATCGATTTCTAAGTGGATTACCTTAAAAGACGAGAAGTTTACTCCCAATACATAAATTATACTTATTTTTGTTGTAACTAAACTATTAAAACCTTTACATAAAAAACCCTCCCGGTGGGTTGTCAACTCTGTTGCAGTCATTTTTTAAAAAATTAAAAACCAAGTATGGGAATGCTGAATAATCGGATTTGAGATCTTTATAAAATAACACCAGTTTTGGACATCAAAATCTCTTTAAATAGTGGAACTAACGTCATAAGCTTCTGAACAAGGATACATGTTAAATAGGCAAGGATAACTTCAGAACCATTATTGAAGTTTGTCAACAACATATCAAAATGACTTCGAGGTGTCATTAAAAATAAAAGGGGCACACGAAACAAATAATAAGTAGTAATAATTTTATATAGGAATTTATTTACTTTATGTTTGATTTTTATACTTTCATTTGTCGCGTGTGAAATATGCTTTAATATATAAAAAAATCAATAAAAAATGAATTTTTGCTCTGTTATATGTTTCAAAACTGCCTAATGCACATATTACGAACTAAAAAAATGTGTATTTCGCCGCAGGAATAAACTATTTAAATATATACCAATACTTATTTTTATTGACAGCGACTATATTAAAAACTAATTTTAAAAATAAAAATATAAATACTACATACATGTACATTTCAATCTAATTAGTAACAAATTTTCAATATCTGTGTTAATATTAGAATTAAATTACTTATCCAGAATTGAAATCACACGCAAAATATTTACAAATATTTACGGAAATGACTGCAATAAACATTTGTTTGCTTTTTTGAGTAATTTTTCATCTTAATGTTTCAATTATTTGATTATTTGTAATTCGTAAATAAGAAATATCAAAAATGTGCAATTATTACCGCCTGTTGTTAAAAGTTTATTGCCCTTCAGCTATGAATCAATTGAAAATTTGCTAGATTTTGATTATTATTTATTGAAACAAAAAAAAAAAAAAAAACGAATATGAAGAAATTAATGATTCATAAAATTCATATTTTTAAACAAATGTGTTTTAAGTATTGATTTCTGAACAATATTGTTATGGTTTTATAATTTAAAAATAAACTATTTTTAGATATACAGCAATTGCTCTAAAATTATTTATATTTTTTTTGTTTTTTTTTTTTTTTTGTATAGAAAAATAAATTTTGGTTAACATTTAGGTATTCATTAATTGAAATAATGGTTTACTGAAAAGCATATTTGTGTGTTAATTGTACAGTATCTACCCCACATACTTACATAAGTGATGTAAAGATAACTGTAAATATAAACACTTTTTTATAAAATTTTTTAATAAATTAATCAGAAGTAATAAGAAAAGAAATATTTTTTTTTAGGTAAAAATTTAGTAATTTTTTCTTCAGCAAAAAAATAAAAATAATTTAAGTAAATTGTAGTAAATACTCGTATCTACAAGTTTACTGAGGGTGGCAATTCTATAAAGCTAAGAAGATCTTCCATAAAACGGGAAGATATCCAATATATCCAAATTTATCTATTAAAATATCAGAAAGTTTGTCAGAGCGTAACATAATCTGCCACTTTCTGAATTCAGCCTCATGCTCTCCAAAACAACCTATGGGAAGTAATGTGTTTCTGATTATTTCTTTAGAATAAATAAAGACTTTATAGACGATTAGCGTTAGGGGATACCAGCCATATATATATTTTTGAAATTAACATAATAAGCAGTGCTGCCTTTCTCTTTTTACTGCAATAAAATATGTCAACAAATTTCATTCTGGGATGCTCACAGATCGATAAAGGTTTATCGCCTTCAGTGTTTCCTGTTGAGGAAGAATAATTTTCTCTAGCTAAATCTCTTGTCTAAGGATTTTAAAAACAATATCATTCTGTAGCCAGTCATCATTTTGGGTCGTTATTAGATCGTTAACAAAATTAACAAAAGGTACCAAAACAACTACATATGTATTCGTACTTGTTAACAAATAACAAAAAACATACAACAGAAAATAAACAAATAAGAAACAACAACAAAATAATAAGAACTACAACAAACAAGTTGTTTATCATCGGATTGCTGCATAAAAACTGAATTTAAAGAAATGTAAATAATGTAATGTACCCGAAATAACAATTAGTTCCAGAGTTTTCATTTACTCAGCCATATAAAAGACACATCGATGCGGACAGCAGTCAGTTTATTGGTGCAAATTCAGTGTAACGACCCAGCGGTACATAAAACAAAGTACCTAGGCAATCATCAATGACGTCAGCATTACATTCTAGGCAAGATTAGAAGTTAATTATGTGTCAAAATGTCATAAAATGTCATAACGTTTATTATGCTACTAGATGAAACCCGGCGTGCTTTGCTACCTCTATATTAGTTATTATCTCGATTATTATCGTAGTTATCAGTTTTTACTCGGTCAGGTTGCTCCCAAAGTTGATTGGCCCACAAATGGGCATTACTTTTTCAGATAACTTCTGATCAACTTCACTATGTAGTTGGTTGGTTCCTTCAAACCTTTCAAATCCCCAAACCGGCTGACATCCAGTACGGGAAGCACCTTGTTCGTCCCTGGCTGTTGGCAATCTATAATACTGGACCCCAATTATATTCTTCTGTGTTGGAGGAAAGCGAAGGTGGTGTTCATTCCCAAAGCTGGAAGATTATCACACACTTATCCTTATGTCTTCAGACCCAATAGTCTGAGCTCTTTTCTATTGAAGACACTGGAGAGAGTTCTTGACATACATATTAGGAACTCTATCAGTCCATCGCACATGCAACATGCTTATACGAGGGGTAGATCAGTCGTGAAACTGCTCCTCTCGGTAATTTTGCGAGTGGCAAAATCCCTACATGTGAGGGAGTACACTTTTACTGTCTTTCTTAATACTTTGGGGACTTTCAACAATGTATGTCTCAACTCGTCAATGCTTAGTGTCCATTCTGGCTTAGTTGGGTTCATAGAGCTCCTGCTTAAGTCTCGACTGGTTATCTCCTCTTTTAGGGACGTACGGAGACAGAGAGTTTTAAGTAGGGTCACTCCTCAGGTGGGTGTCCTTTCATCACTCCTATGCAATCTTGCAGTTAATACGCCCCTCACTGGACTCGATTTCTTTGGTGATAGAATTGTGGTCTATGCGGATGATGTGTCCATCGCAGTGTCTGGAATCTGTTCATAGACACTATCGGACAAGCTAAATTTTGCCCTGGGCTTTATATCTGCTTGGTGTAGGGAGTTCAGACTCAGTGTGAATCCTTGTAAAACAGGTATAAGTACTTCGCTTTACACTGCCCAGTGTGGATGAGTCCGACCGTCAAATACCTGGGTCTTATTCGTTACCCAAGCTAAGTTGAAAGGCTAACTTGGCTGAGAGAGCTCGTTAAGCGGCTTGTGCGACCTACTGCTGTAGGAGAGAAGTAGGGGATAGATGGGGTCTTAAACCTAGCGTCATTCGCTGGATCTATTCAACGGCTATTGAACCTAATCTTCTATACGGAGCGGCCTTTTGGTTGACTGCCCTCAATAAATATTGCAACATCAAGCTCCTGGATAAAGTCAGGAGGTCTGCGGTAATTCAGATTGTAGGGGCGTTACGTAATACCAATACGAGTGCGCTTTTTGTCATGCTTGGTTGGCTTCCTTCGGGTATACTTGTCAGATATCACGCAAAACATTCGGCGGTGAGATTTAACGTCCTTTCACAGTGGCATATTATATCTCGGGATACTCTTCGATTTAGTGCGAGGAACCCCGATTTTTGGCTGATATTGATTATGTCCCATCCGGACCGGTGCTGTATAGAGAGATGACTGGGCTTCTGGCTCGATCATCCCAGACGATGCGTAGAAGATCTACACTGACGACTACAAATGTGTGGGCAGGGTGAGTAGCAGAATTTTCTCCGAAAAGCTCAATCTAAGGGTGTCTCTCCGACTTCCGGACTACTGCAGCGCGTTTCAGGCCGAAGTGATGGCTATCTACCATGCTGCAGAGTTGATACTGAGAGGCGGTACTCACACAGCTGATATATGTATTCTCTCTGATAGCCAAGCGGCTATAAGATATCTCTCGGGTACAACTTTCAGCTCCAGGCTTGTTAGGAACTGTCGTGATTCCTTTAGATTGCTCTCAGTTGGTGTCCATCTCATTTGGGCCAATGGTCACAGAGACATTCCTTCCGGACAGACACCTACTTGTAAGGGTTGGTGTATCGCTGTCCTCCATTAGGCTATTAGTCAGAAGTATTTATTGGACGCTGATAGATCTTGGGCAGGGGGTTATTTTTGCTTCACTGCTAAAATCACCTGGCCTAGATTGGATGGCAGAGAGAGCATCTCCTCTACAGTGTGCTCAAGTGCGCCTTGACTCGACGAGGCTGCCATTCCTTCTAATCTCCTAACCATTCTCAATACAAACAAATATCAATATTTACTTTGTATGGAGGGTACCATGTTCACCCTAATGATTTCGCACACTCTTTGACTAATAGTTTGTATTGACTATGAAGCTATTTGGACTAACTTTAGAGACTTACTGTTACGAGTTTGAAGATATAGCCAAATAAATATTTATTTCGTATGGGCGTGTCACCGCCCAGTTGGAATTTTTGAAGTTTATATAGCCTATAATAATAAAACTCTTGTAAATTTTGAACCCAACCCGATCCCAAACCTGAATTTATTATTTTGATTAACCCGAGCCCGAAACAGAACCCGTTTGTTTTACAGGTTTTCAGTCTTTGAAATAAATTTTGTATATCGTTACCTTAATTTAGAAGGGATGTAACTAACATTTTAACAAATGTGCAGCAAGTGAAAAAACTTAACTAATTGAAATTTAGATAACAGAAAATAAGTTTTGATGCAGTTTCGAATATAAAACAAAAACAAATGTAACTTTTAAACTACATTAAAACTTATTTCTCATTACCTAAGTTTCAGATTTAGTTAAGTTTGATTTACCTCTTGCACATTTTTCAAAATGTTAGTTGCATTGTTTCTAAATTAAGGTAACGATATAGTGAACACCTATTATTCATATACATGTAATTTTAATATATTACCTTTTTTAAAGTTAACATGAATGTGATAATAAAATAATGTACACTGAATTACTAATAATGAATAAGAAAATGTTCTCTTTTTTAGGCTAAATTGAATTGAAATAACCAAAACGGCAACACTGGTGGCGCCACTTACCTTTAATTTACGGATGTAAATTAGACTGTTTTTTATAAGCGTTATGTTCTAATTTCTCTCTATTTGTAATGGTAGCAGTAACGTAAACTTCAGTACAGTTGTAGTTTTACCAGTGCCACTTTGTGTGTAATTACACATATTGTGTAATTTGTTATTGTGTGTATTAGCTTCATGTGTAATTTATGTTTAATTTTACTTTCTGTTTTACCGTTTTTCTTATCGCTATATTTCGAGTATTTGTCATATAAAATTTGACATACGAAATTTCTGATTTGCAAAGAAACGAAATTTAATCCTAAAAATACAAAAACTACTGTTAAGCATGGAGAAAGATTTAGGACTGTATCTTGAATGCTGGTGATTATGACATTTATGGATGGTAAAGTAGAAAAATTTAAATATTCGAAAACAAATTTAAGCAAAGTGCAGAGAAAGGATGTATCGCACGCAATTTTCCATTCTACCAAGACAACAATTCCACGCAAACATCATTAAGCCGTACCTGACCAAAACTAAAGGAAACATCGGCGCAGAGCGAAGAAGCCACTATAATTAAACATCTTTAGAGAAAATAGGCTAGAAGTGTTCAACAAAAAATGCTTAACACACTAGTTTAGAACTCCATAGAGCCGGAAGAATGTTAAAATTTGTTAAAATAATAAATAAATAATAATCTTAAGTGCTTACCTTCTGTTCTGGATTACAAAGTACATATATATGTAAACTACCATTAACTGTTCGATTGTTACATGCTAAGTATGCATACTATGCCTGAAGTTCAAAAAAATTAGTTTTTGTGTTTTTGATGAAGCTTGCAGTTATTATTGGATTAAATACTGGTTTTCATAAAAGTTATTCATAAAGGCTCATATTTGATGTATAATTAAGACCCCGAAAAATTTACACATTTATTATATTTTTATGTTTAGAGGACTTTTCTATGAAAAAACTCTTGTCCATTTATACCTTGGAGTCACTGTAAGTATAAATATTCGTAAAAACAGAATTTTTGTGTGATTTTTTTCATATGTGTAATTTTGAGCCGGTTTTGGGCAATTCACAATGCTGTTGGTGGCAACACTGAGTTTTACTTGCTTACATAGTCCCTAACTTTTCAGGCAATAGCGCCTCAGCTACGTAGCCTATTACACTTTTATGTAATCTAAGTGGAAAAATAGGAGAAAATGTCATCACTGACTGCTACTATATATTGCTAACATCAGCGATTCAGTGTGAAGAGTATTTAGTGTGAATAAACTCTGTTTGAAGAGGTTGAGGAGAGATTTTTGATATAAGTTCTGTGTAGTCGTTGTAACAGAACACCCAGCGTGGTTGTACTGCCACAACTAAATTCATTACTTACATATATTACATAATATTTATCAAGCTTAGGTTAACTTCATTTTTTCCCCTTTATTAATGACTGACAAACACAAAATTATTGACACAGCTTGTTAAAATTTTTACAGTAGATAATGGTAAGAAACTAATTCAATTATATTTAACAAAATGGAGCATTTAAGTCTAGTAGAGTTTTGATAATGTTTTAGTCGATTTTAATCAGTAAATTACAAAAGAAGAGGTACATAGACCAAGACAGTGCATGCTAAATACTCCAATTAGGCCGATTTATGTGGATGATCTGTAAAGGGTTAATACACCTAATATGTACTATCAAATAAAACATTATCTTAAGGGGAAATAAACTCAAACTACACGTATTATATATTATTTGTGATATTTGGATAGTGATCCATTTATAAGTATGATGGATTGCAATTGTATGTTACATGTTTAATTTTTATCGCATCAACACTTTCATAATTTTGTGCGAAGCTAATCGGTCCCTAGTTGAAAAATGTAACGATAAAACCAAAAAGTGTATGCATGTATGTTTAGCTTATTTAGCTTTGATGGACACAAGGGAAGAAGAAATTGAAAAGCTTGAAAAGTACATATGTATGTATACCATCTGCAGTGTGACCACAACCAAAAAATTTGTACGGCTAAAAAATAATGCTAACATTTTAAATCATTTGTCTTAAATAATATATGAGTTTAAGGAGTTTGTTCTTCTTATAACATCCACATAAATAGTATTTTTACTTAAAAAAAAAAACAAGATTGATAAAATAATATTAATTTTACATAATTTTGCCGCTGTGGAATGGTAGGTAAGACACCCGCCTACCAACCAAGATATCCTCGCTAAAGTCCCAGGACATACCATCTGAGAATTTTCAACAGCGGTATCACCTCATAACATTGCTAGTGTCTGGTTATGAGTATTTACGCTATGAAAAGCTTTTTTAACTAACGCACCTGCTGTTCGGAACCGGTGGTCTGCTCTTTGATGAGACAAAAAATAGATAGAGAGAAATCCCTCTATTCCAATTGGGATGTTGCGGGAATTACATACGTATGTATGTTATTTAGAGTTGAAATATATCTTTAAATTTTCTTGTGTTACTAGTTTTAACATATGCATTACAAGCTACCAGATTTTACTTTTTAATAACTACACCTAATTCTGCTTTTAGATACTAAATACTTTTCAGAAAAAATAATGAAGGACATAGAAAATAAATTGATTGGCTCCGTATCATTCAACCCTTTATAAAACCCTTAAAACAAAATGATTAATTATAAGAAAGAACTGTTATTATAGTTTTTATAAAAACCAAATTAAATTTGTATATGCATTAAAGCACAGATTATTTTCTGAAAACAAAAGCCAAATCAAATCTTAAACTAATATAAATATAGGGTGTTTTTAAGAGTTTGACATTCACTGGAACGGCAGCTCCTTCCTTATTTCGATAGAAATAAGATGTATTCACGAACATATTTTTTTCAAGTAAATTTTCACAATTTGGAAGCTTTGTTCTGTCGTTAAATAATAACTTGCAAAGCCATGCTGAACAAAAATGTCAAAATAATTTGACATTCTCAGCTGTCGAACCATAGTTGTCGATATCGATAGTTCTCATGCAGCTAAAAAACACCCTTTACAAAACTGTTTCAGTTCACGAACTGAAAACTCATGCAAGAAACAATAAAATTAATTAACAAAAGCAAAATAATTCTTAAAGCAAATTAAAACAAATTTAAAATCATCAAAAATTCATAAGCAAAATTTTAAAAACCGCTAGGGTGACGATAATCAAATAGTTTCAAAATTACGATTAATAAAAATATTTTTCTTTGAAATTTTAGTCATATGTTCCGTGATCGTGAAAAACGTCTGTTAACTGAGGTTGACAAGAGATTAACCATTGCGATGAGTAAGTTGAACAATTTATCTGAAAGAGTATCTGTTTTTGAAATAGATATACAACATATAAGAAATACAGCTTCAGAACAATTAATAGCACAAGCTGAGGAGAATAATGAACTTGAAAAAGAGATTGAGGCTCTGAAAAAGTATATATGTTAGAAACAAAATGAACTCTTCAGTATCAGATGTTGCGTGTCAATGGTGTTCCTTAGTATAATAACGAGGGTATTTTAGAAATATATAGAAAAATCTGTGTGGCAATTCAGATTGATACCCCAACTCTAAAAGAAATTTATTGGATAAAAAAAAACGACAATGTAAATAAAAATATATACATTAGAAGAGTGCAAGGTGCCGCAATTATAATAACATTTTCAAGACCATAGGACAGAAATTATATTCTAAAGTCAATAAAAAGTCATATTAAAGTAAAAAGAGAGCATTTTTGTTTAAATCTAATTGGGTTTAAAAGCCAAACACCATTTTTTGTAAACGAAAATCTTACCTCTGATAATCACAAAATGTTTCTCCGGGCTCATCGCTTAAAAAAGAATAAGTTAATCTCTTCAGCATTTACTCACCGAGGATTGGTATTGGAGAGTGATGAACCAAAGCTGATTGAATAATCTGATGCACTTACTGGTTTTTTCGACCTGACAATAATGTACCTGATATTTGACAATAATCCAATGAGGGCAATTTCTATATTTTCCATTTATGAGGACTCGGTTCATGCTGGCATTGTTAGGAAAATTGTTTTATTCAATGGTGAGGGGAAAATTCTAGGGGAAAATTTGAGAACAATGATTGGTATTCTTTCTGGAAATGATTTTGGGCTTAAGATATGTCACATTAACGTTCAAAGTTTAAACAATAAAATGGACGAATTTCATTTCCTATTTGAAAATTCGAAGGTTCTTTACGTATGTATTTTGTTCTAATAGGACAACTAATGGTGATGGTGTTGCTGTGTACGTTAAAGCTAACATTACATGCAGGGAAATTGTGAGAATTGTTGGCTATAGTATTGAGTAACAACAGTGATAAACTCTTAGTTGGCACTATTTATAGACCTAATAAGACCATCAATATGGATCATATGCTGGAGATGCTGAGTAATTATACTGTTAGATACAGTCATGTTGTGTTAACTGGTGATTTTAATGCAAATATTTTGGTGGATAATGGCTTAGTAGAGGACATGAGCTCTATTGGTCTACAACTGGTAAATAGTGAAAATTCTACCCATTTTACGTCCACATCCAGCACTTTACTTGACCTTTGCTTTACTAATAACACGTTTCGCTTACTACTCTTTAATCAGCTGTCCGCACCAATGTTTTCTCGACATGATTTGTTGTTTATACCTTACGACTCTGAGCTCATAAAAGGTGCTCAAACAAGAATTTTTCGGTTCAGAGTCTTCGGGAGTAGACTTTCAGTCTCTTGGTACTGAATTATTATCTCTTAATTAAGCAATTACATTTTTTTGATGACAATCTAAGAAATTTTTATGATAAATATGTTCGATAATATCAAAATCCATACGGAATTGTAAATCTTGGTTTACTTACGAGGTTAGGTCTCTAATTGACATTAGAAACCATACATACACAGAAAAAATACGTAGTAGAAAACCGAACAAATATGTAGTTTTTCTGAACACTTATTACGTTTTCTGCACCCTGAATGGTTGTAATAGAAAATTAAATAAAACGTCTATTTTCTTGTGAAACGTACGTTCAGTTTCCAACTATGTAAAGTTCAACTTGCGTGAAAGTGAACGTGCGTTCAGAAATTTACTACGTTCGTTCAGTTCTAGTATTACTAAATGTATGTTCAGTAAAGTAAACTAAACATATAATTAAATGCGACATAAGCATACCATTACCATTACCATGAAAGAACTTTTTTTATTTTTATATTTTTTATTCAAAATATTATTTTGCACAATTTATAATATAACATACATACATACATATATATGTACATATTAATTAGTGTTTAACTTCAACACAGAAATCTGTTCTCGGATAAATTTCTTTTATTGCTTCAGCTCGCTTAACTCGATTCTTCCTTCTAAAGAAACAATAGGTATATAAATTAATTGCGTTTAATAGTTTTAAACAAATCACAAATTGTTGCCTTTTAACTTCGTCAAAATTAACAAATTGAATACATATTTTCAACTCGAAAACATAAAAGTAATTATGTATGACATTCATACATAAAAAATTATGAAATGCCCAATAAAAATATTTCTAACAAAAACAGTGTCCTGATAGAAATTGGGTATTTTTTGTCTATATAAATACGAGTATGTAGCCATATATGACAATATATAATTGTTTATTTTCTCTTTAGAATAAAACGAAAACTTTATTTCGTCTGAAAATTGGTATCACTAATCACTAAAAGTAAAAGGACAAATTCAATTTTGTTTTTTTTTTTGCAATATGAAATATTCATTTATACTTTAAGCCAAACAGAAATCGTTTTGTAGATTTATGCGACAAATAAGCAATAAAATCAGTCTATCTAATTAAATTGAAATTGTTTATGTCAATTTATGAATATATATTTGTATTAGCTTCTAAACTAATTTCTCAGTCCAGTGATAATCGACACATTTTTCCCTATAGATTTTTACTAATCTACTTATTTTTTTTCTTTTTATCCTTTTTGGTTTAAAACAGATCTTAATACCTTACGCAATATTTTTAGATTTTCAAAATCTTTGACACAGAAAAAAACTGTACATAACTCTTGCTTGAAGAAAAAAGTGTTATGTATGTATGTTTATGTAAATCTCTCATTTGTAAAATTGTTTGTTGGGTAAGTTTTAAAGTGTGGTTACTGTGTTAAAAAAATGGTTAAATTTGATAAAAAGTATTTTTATGATGTAGCGTTCAGGTTTTTAAATGAAGCATTCAGCTCGAAAGCTTTGAATAAAACATTTTACATGTCTTATGAAAAAATTGACTAAATTTTTCATTCTGTTTTTCTGAATGGCAGTTCAGACAAAGGCATGCAAACAGTCTAAACAAAGCGTTCAATTCACATATAGAGGAGCATACTTTTTTCGTTCAGTAGAATTTTAAATTCATATTTAACTGCTGCACGCTTATAGTAAAAAACTAAATATGCGTTCGTTGTTATAAATTTTAAACTCAACTCTAAAGGAACGTAGTAAATCTGTCTACAAACGTTCAATTTTAATTTTTTTTTTCAAATTTTGTTTAACACATTTTGTTTTTTCTGTGTACGCTAGATGGAAACGGTTTAGAACTCCAGAGCTTTATAAAGCCTTTAGAGCTGCAAGAACTGCTTTTAATGCGAAGATAAGAAATGCCAAGTCTATGTTTTATGGAAATAAGTTTCTAACGTGTATTGATTCCAGAAGAAAATGGAGGGAAATTCACAAGATGGGCTTAGTCGATAGTGGCAATGGTAATACGAGGTAATGGATGTAAATCAGATGAATTATCAATTTTCGAATATTCCCATACCACCCATAGACATTAATTTTCATGACAACGTGATTCTAAATCGACAGCATTCGGATGAATTCAATTTTGTGACCTTACTCAAGAGGAGGTATTGAGGTCTTTTCTGAATGTTAAGTCTAATACTATTGGTTGTAATGGAATACATCCAAAGTTTGTTAAAATTACACTCGCTTATACCCTCATGTACTTCACCCATTTATTTAATACTATTTTTACCACGTTTACATTCCCATCTATGTGGAAACTACGAAGAGTGTTCCAATTTTGAAAACAGAAAAGAGTTTTCGGCCAATTACCATACAGTCACAGATAAATCGTTACCTACATACCAACTCCTTACTTAATCTAGTTTTAGGTCTCAGCATAGCTGCATTAGTGCTTCGGTTGATGTGACTGAAGAAATAAAACGCCAAGTTAATAAACGTCATACTGTATCCTTTCTTATTCTGCTTTACCATTCTAAAGCATTTGACACAGTAGATCAATCTATTTGGCTTCATAAATTGAAACATACATATGTGCAACTTTTTCCCAACAACATTAAAATATTATCGTCTTACTTAAGTAATAGAAGCCAAAGTGTTTGTCATGTCTCAAGGAATTTCGCAATGCCAAGAGGTGTACCGCGGGGCTACATACTTGGACCACTTTTATATTCAATAAATACTAATTACTATCATTGCATGTAACACATTGCCAAACACATATGTATGCTGATGATGTGCAGATGTACATTAGTTGTGGTATGGATGACGCGCGTAATTGTATACGATTAATAAATCAGGATTTGCATTCAATTTACTTATGGGTATCTGCAAATGGACTGAGCTTAAACATATATACATTGTTGAAAATGTTAAGAATCTTGAAGTAGTCCTGAATAGGAAACTCATTTGGTTAGATCAAGTTAAAATCAATTGTGGAGTAACGTTCGGCATGCTTCGTAATCTCTGGATGATGCAATATTTTACTCCACCTCATATTCGAATACTTTTGGCCAAGACTAATTATTGCCTACTTTAATGTATGGTCGTGAGCTGTTTGCCAGCAGCTATGCCGTTAGCAGACGAAGGCTAAATGTCACATTTAACAATGTTGTAAGATATTTATTTGGTATCAGAAGAAATGGCATAATATCTCATTATGCCAGACAAATCACATTTGATAATTTATTAAAGTGTGGAGCACTATAATTTTTCACAGAATTATATATAATCACCAACCACCATATATATATCGAAGAATAATATTTTCTAGATCTGATAGAGGAAAAAGGATAAACTGTATTAAATATACCTAGGCTGCTTCCTAGCAGCACTTTTTCATAAACTCTATTCGCATTTGGAGCCAACTACTCTTTTAATTACAAATAATAAGAAATGCAAACCATTTTAAAACCGCTGCATTTTAGCACTTTTCGTAGGTATTCTTTTTTTATATTTTATTTCTCTTAATGGTTATTTTTTAACGAAATTTTGTGTCATATAAAGGGTCCGCCAAATATTTTTTTTTTTTTAAATTACTATAAAAAAAAAATTACTGAATATTTTCTCAAATTTCTTTGTTTATTTGAAAGTACAATCCTTCCGGTTACTAATGGAAAATAATTTCATTCAAATGGCTGCCTCGGCTGGCCATGCATTAGCCTACACGATCGGTCCAATTTTTAAGCACATTATCGATTGTGCGCAGCTGTATTTCACCAATGGCTTCACGAATATTGTCATTTAAAGCGTCAATTGTCTCTGGCTTGTTGGCTTAACACTTATCTTTGACGGCACCCCACAAATAATAGTCCAACTGTGTCAAATCGCAGCTCCGATTTGGCCAAACGACATCAGCTCTGCGGCTGATGATGCGATCTTCAAAAACAGGGCGCAAAACATCGAGTATAGCTTCGGCTGTGTGGCACGTAGCGCCGTCCTGTTGAAACCAAATGTTGCTAATATCCTCCTCTTCATTTTTTGTGAACAAAAATTCGTTCAACATGGCCCGATAACGATCGTCATTGACTGTAACGGCCACTCCTAGCTCATTTTCGAAGAAAAATGGCCCAATTATGCCTCTGGACCAAAATCCGCACCAAACAGTGACTCGTCTTGGGTGTATCGGCTTTTCAATGTATGCGTGCGGGTTTTCTGTGCCCCAAATGCAACAATTTTGCTTGTTCACATACCCGCCAAGATCAAAATGAGCTTCATCCGAAAAGATGATTTTTTTTTGGCAAAATCGGCATCTTCTGTAAGTCGATCGCAGGCCCAGCGTAGTTCAAGCGTATACACAACCATATTCGTTCAGCGGAAAATAAAACTAATTATCTGTCAAATCAGACATGAGCTAAGTGTTACCATTCACGAAATAAGCACCAGTTGAAAAAAAACGTTAGATGGCGGATCCTTTAGTTGTACTTTTTTCAATATTTTTATTTAAATCTAAATTTAATTTATAAACTTTTCCACTTTTAAATCTTTTTTTATATTGCATGACAATTAACTAAACAACACTATAAAATTGAATTGAATTTACGATTAATAAATAATTAAATTAATTAATATTTTTTTATAGTGCTAAATTAGGTAAAAACGTGTAAAATGATCGTGCTAGAAATGATCGTGTTAGAAATGATCGTGTTAAACAGAATTTTATGTATCCACATTATTATTATTATTATTATTATTATTATTATTATTATTATTATTATTATTATTATTATTATTATTATTATTATTATTATTATTATTATTATTATTATTATTATTATTATTATTATTATTATTATTATTATTATTATTATTATTATTATTATTATTATTATTATTATTATTATTATTATTATTATTATTATTATTATTATTATTATTATTATTATTATTATTATTATTATTATTATTATTATTATTATTATTATTATTATTATTATTATTATTATTATTATTATTATTATTATTATTATTATTATTATTATTATTATTATTATTATTATTATTATTATTATTATTATTATTATTATTATTATTATTATTATTATTATTATTATTATTATTATTATTATTATTATTATTATTATTATTATTATTATTATTATTATTATTATTATTATTATTATTATTATTATTATTATTATTATTATTATTATTATTATTATTATTATTATTATTATTATTATTATTATTATTATTATTATTATTATTATTATTATTATTATTATTATTATTATTATTATTATTATTATTATTATTATTATTATTATTATTATTATTATTATTATTATTATTATTATTATTATTATTATTATTATTATTATTATTATTATTATTATTATTATTATTATTATTATTATTATTATTATTATTATTATTATTATTATTATTATTATTATTATTATTATTATTATTATTATTATTATTATTATTATTATTATTATTATTATTATTATTATTATTATTATTATTATTATTATTATTATTATTATTATTATTATTATTATTATTATTATTATTATTATTATTATTATTATTATTATTATTATTATTATTATTATTATTATTATTATTATTATTATTATTATTATTATTATTATTATTATTATTATTATTATTATTATTATTATTATTATTATTATTATTATTATTATTATTATTATTATTATTATTATTATTATTATTATTATTATTATTATTATTATTATTATTATTATTATTATTATTATTATTATTATTATTATTATTATTATTATTATTATTATTATTATTATTATTATTATTATTATTATTATTATTATTATTATTATTATTATTATTATTATTATTATTATTATTATTATTATTATTATTATTATTATTATTATTATTATTATTATTATTATTATTATTATTATTATTATTATTATTATTATTATTATTATTATTATTATTATTATTATTATTATTATTATTATTATTATTATTATTATTATTATTATTATTATTATTATTATTATTATTATTATTATTATTATTATTATTATTATTATTATTATTATTATTATTATTATTATTATTATTATTATTATTATTATTATTATTATTATTATTATTATTATTATTATTATTATTATTATTATTATTATTATTATTATTATTATTATTATTATTATTATTATTATTATTATTATTATTATTATTATTATTATTATTATTATTATTATTATTATTATTATTATTATTATTATTATTATTATTATTATTATTATTATTATTATTATTATTATTATTATTATTATTATTATTATTATTATTATTATTATTATTATTATTATTATTATTATTATTATTATTATTATTATTATTATTATTATTATTATTATTATTATTATTATTATTATTATTATTATTATTATTATTATTATTATTATTATTATTATTATTATTATTATTATTATTATTATTATTATTATTATTATTATTATTATTATTATTATTATTATTATTATTATTATTATTATTATTATTATTATTATTATTATTATTATTATTATTATTATTATTATTATTATTATTATTATTATTATTATTATTATTATTATTATTATTATTATTATTATTATTATTATTATTATTATTATTATTATTATTATTATTATTATTATTATTATTATTATTATTATTATTATTATTATTATTATTATTATTATTATTATTATTATTATTATTATTATTATTATTATTATTATTATTATTATTATTATTATTATTATTATTATTATTATTATTATTATTATTATTATTATTATTATTATTATTATTATTATTATTATTATTATTATTATTATTATTATTATTATTATTATTATTATTATTATTATTATTATTATTATTATTATTATTATTATTATTATTATTATTATTATTATTATTATTATTATTATTATTATTATTATTATTATTATTATTATTATTATTATTATTATTATTATTATTATCTTGTGTAAATTTTTGTATATTATTTTATTTAATATTAATACTCGTATTTTATACAGAGTACAGCTAAAAAATGCCAAATAAGTAGTTGAAAGATGCTAAAAAAATATTTTAAATGGAAAATTTTGCCATTGTTTAGATCAGATACAAACTTTTTTCATTTTAATAATAAATTGAGCAGCCAGGTCAATAAAAAAATCGATTTGTTTGACTTGAGCTAAAACTTAACTTGAGCTAAAAAAGTTTAAAGCAATTATGTACCGAAGTGACAAATTGGATGAAATTTAGTTCAATTTTGGCCAATATGTCTTGAATTTTGTTGTCTCATGTCTTAGCACTGATACTTAATTTAAATTGCGGCATATTTTAATATTTATTTAAGTTATTGAAAATAATAATTATCTTTAATAAGCACTGTTAATTTCTTTTTTCTACAATTCTTAGTTATTTTTTTCTGTGTAGATTTTTGTTTATTTTCTTCAAAAGTAAATTTAAATTTACGACTACATTTTTACAGTTAAAAATCTAACAAACAAGAATACCTAAAAAGGTTAACAATTACAATTTTCTGGTTTCCATACAATTGCTAACATTTGTTCTGCTGATTTAATAGTTTTTGTGAAAACAAACAACAAATCACAAATTTAAAATCCGATTTACTTAGTTGGTTTCGCTTTGGTCTGAAATATTTCGATACATTCTTTCAAAGTTCAAAATACACGACAAACAAAACTCATAAATACATTTTCTTTCGATGAAACACAAAACGTAAGGAAAGCTTAATAGTAACATTTGTTCGACTTTTTTTCTAGTTTTGTTTCCATTGATAATAATTCGAAATTGTTACCTTACTATCTGAAATAACCTAAGCTACTACGCAAAAATCAGTTGTGGCAAATACACTGATTGTTTACATAGTAGACAACACATAATTGCCTCAGGTCTACAAAAATTGTTAGCAATCTATTGAAACGAATTTAAGATGCCCTTCACATAAAGTAATTGATTTGAAAATGAGTACAAAATTCGATTTGCTTACTATTTCGTTATCTATCTTTATTCTACTTTTATTGATTTGGAGAAATTCCTTTTTTTAATAATTTATATTTCTATATGTGCATAGAAAATTAGTTACTCTTATTATTAGGACAATATAATGCATCAATCGACAAAACCAATAATTTACATAATTTCAAGTAATCATTTTGTGAATGTTACGAATAACATAACTGATTCACGAATTTCTGAATTTCAAACGCTAGTGAATGCTATAATTATTAGTCTACAATACTCACAAATTTACAGTAGACAGACAGTATATCTACATTTTCAAATTGCATTTTACAGGAGCTGTCATCTTGTTCTACGACAAATAAGTTATGATATAAGTATATAAAATACTTTAAAGGTACATCCATATATTTATTAAATACATATTTCGAAATTAATTTTCCTTACTGCGATACTTAGGATCTATTGCGCCCCTTCCGGTTTATAGCTTGCTTAGCAGAACACAAGCAGATCTGAAACCATAATGGTGGATATGAGCCACTATGTCTCCCAAGAAATCTTCTAAACTTATCAGGAACTCCACAACCACACAATATGGTATGTGTTACGCTGACTCTGATGCCTGTGTACACATCCACATCAATGACCTCCTTCTTTTTCAGATACACTTTAAGTCCACAATGGTTAGTAAGAAAATTTCTCAGGAGATTCAAGTCAGGCCTGCCATACTTGAAAACATCAGAGGCGCCCAAAATGCTGACTGATCGTCGCCTGATAGTGGCGAAGTTCCCTTTGGGCAATTCAGAGTTCCAAGCATATGGCAATTTCCAAATCTCTGATTAGATTGGTGATGGTGATAAGTGGGGCCACACAGTAAGGTTCCGGACCAATATATGGTGCCACGTAACGTTTTCTAGACAATGCATTCGCTGTTTCGCTACCATCTATCCCACAGTGTCCAGGTAGCCGAAACAACTTTTCAACTTTCTAGTCAAGGTGCCTTAAGAGCACTTGGCAGTCAGGGAATATATAAATGGTCTTACAATTGAGTGCACTGTCTAAGTTAATCTCCGCATATATAGCAATGGCCATGATGTCAACATAGAAGACACTCAACTCTGCGAGCTCCCCAGTGGGATCGACAAGTCCCGGTTGGGTCCATGCACACTAGCACTGACACGGTCATTCATTTTGAAGCCATCGGTATACCAGTTCAGATCAAACTCACCCCTTTAGAACAAAAATCACGCTTTGTGAACTTAACCCTAAATCTCCTGCCAAAGCACAGATCCAAAGACATGATATCCAGGGCAAAGAATGGTTCTTCGACTACCCTATGTAGAATGGACAGACTTCCCAACGCATTTCGGGACCCTTGGCGAAAAACATTGCCGCCGAACATACCACCACCCTCATATCACAGATGTGAAAGGGTATCAACAAGTCGACGCCGCTGTTGTACAAGTTCTCATTGCCCGCCTCAGGGGCGGGCCTGAGAATCTGTACCCTGCCTAATTTATTGACGGTGGTGTCTTTTTCAGTCTTTCTCCACCAAGCTATCGCCGCATAAATGCTAATGGGAAGAATAATAGCTGTATATGTCCATAACGACAATTTCGGCGAAAGACCTCATGTCGAACTATGTGAGAAGCGGCTTGTCCAAAGGGCCTTTATCGCCCTGTTCCGTTCGTTTTAACTGTCCAATTATTTTTCCATAGATAAAGATGCTTTTAACTACTGAAATATCAATAATATCATGGCCGATAGATGTTTTAACCCCTAGAAATTAATTTAAAATTCATTCTAAAAATTGTCGGAAACGGTACACAATATTGATGAGAAATTACTGCCCAATCACTAGCAGCCAAAATTGATTAAAAATCTAGAAAAATAATAAAGTGATAGAAAAATAAGGACATACAGGAAATTTTCAATGTGTTTCTAAGCATTATCAGCTTGATTTGATTGATTGTTTTAACGTTAACTAGATAGAACCCGGCGTGCTTTGCTGCCCCTATCTTACTGTCTTAACTTTGTTTCCATTCTATCTCCTTTCGGTTCACATTTCAGACAGTCTACAGTTCATTCCAAAAAGACACTATAGAATCTGCAATATATATATATATATATATATATATATATATATATATATATATATATATATATATATATATATATATATATATATACTAGTCTTCAAACAAACACACATTCCTTCATAGGTATATATATATATATATGTATATATATATATATATATATATATATATATATTTATATATATATATATATATATATATATATATCTATACCTATACCTATATATATATATATATATATATATATATATACATATATATATATATATATATATATATATATATATCTATACCTATATATGTGTGTTTTTTTGAAGACTAGTACCTCTATACAAAATCTCATACGAACTATATATATATATATATATATATATATATATATATATATATGTATATATATATATATATATATATATATATATATATATATATCTATATACAACTAAATATATATATATATATATATATCTATATACAACTAAATATATAATATATATATATATATATATATATATATATATACAAACTAAATATATATTATATATATATATATATATATATATATATATATTATATATTTTTAGTTGTATATATTATATTTCAAAAATTCCATACAAGGTTAATATTTACTTGTCCATATCTTTAAAATGGCAATAGTCAAAGTCTCTAAATTTGGTACAAATGCTTCATAGTCAAAAAGTGGCTCTCATACAAACTAAATATATATATTATATATATATATATATATATATATATATATATATAATATATATAATAAAAAAATAAAATATATATATTATTTTATATAAATTATTATATATAAATATATAAAATAAAAGTGGCTCTCATACAAACTAAATATATATATAATATATATATATATATATATATATATATATATATATATATATAATATATAATATATATATATATATATATATATATATATATATATATATATATATATATATATAATATATTTAGTTTGTATGAGAGCCACTTTTTGACTATGAAGCTATTTGTACCAAATTTAGAGACTTTGACTATTGCCATTTTAAAGATATGGACAAGTAAATATTAACCTTGTATGGAATTTTTGAAATTGGGTTGAAAATTTGAAAATTTTTATATAGCTTTTAGTTCCTTCCAGACATATATAGAGAGATACTGTAAAAATTTTAAGAAAATCGGTTTATCCGCTTAGCTATTTATAGACTCTAAATCAAGGAGTGAGCTTTAAAGAAATTTACGGTTTATTAACCACAAGAAATTTGTAAAATTAGTAAACGTTTGTATCAGAGCCTTTATTCTGGTTCGTAGTTTGGTTATTTTAAGTTTAGATATCTTGCGTGTCCTAAGATGGCATAAAACTTTAAAATGATAGTATTGGCTTGATTATTGATAACATTTTGCTACAAAGCGATAAACCGTCAGGACCGTCGAACATTTCATAAGCGAGATAACTATGTATTATGTTATAACTAACCGTTTTTATTTCCACCACAATTGAACACATTAAATGGAGTTGAACTATGTAGCTCGCTATATGCAGCGAAAAGTAATGGCAACATAAAGTAAGATGTTGTATAATTATATCTTAAATTAATAAAATTTTATTATTTTTTGATTTGATATAACTGAGATCCAATTTAACAATGGTTGGCGCTATAAGCCTATTATTTATTTATTTGAAATATACAAAAGAATCGATGTTTTGTAAGAAATAAAAAACGACATATTTTTCAAATTGTGTATTGATTGAATTGAATTTTTTTATTCCTATATACGTAACGTTTACAAATTAGGAACATAAAATTGGCCACATTCTGTACATGCATTTGTATCTAAACTCTAGACATTTTTTGTGAGTGCCAAACTATGAATGCATTTTTGTTGATAGACAGTCAGTCAGACAATAAGATAGATAGAAAGAGAAAAGTCGAATACATAGATAATTGTATGGCTCCATAGAGCAAAATAAAACAATAAAAGTGAGTCCAATCTTACATGAGTATTTCATTGAATTTCTACTTCGTATTTTGCATTTAAAACTTAATTAAAACGTATGGTACCAAAAAAATTGTTTAACTAATCTTGCAACACACGTTCACACATTCAATTAACGTTTCACGTCATTTTTAAACGCGTGTCTAAGTCGAATACATTTATTTTTGTCTCAGATAAAATACACAAATCAAGAGCAAAAGTTAACTAAAATAAAGATTTTTTAAATATATTGAAATAAGTATGTAAAAGAATGAATTGTTTTAAGTTGTCCAAAGAGATTACAGTTTATTGTAAGATGCCAAGTGAATATGAGTTATTACTGGAGACGATCTAAAATCATCTTCTCTTTTCGGCAAGAACAGTGACCGTACGTAGGAATAGCGGTCATAAGTACACCACCCAGAGACCACAGATTCTCATTGTGGAAATAGTGAGGGTAAATAATAGTTATTAATAAAAAATTAAACTGAAAAAATCATCGTGTTAGAGTAGACTAACACATATGTATGTTGCTTTATAGCAAACAAATCGTATTGGCGTGATCTCTATAAATCTGTGGTGATACTGGAAGAACGAACCTAAGTCAGATTTGAATTGTTCTTTATCAAGGAATTTTTCATATAAAACCATAAAAAATAATTTTATTTTACCGTCAAAATATAAAATCCATTTTGGGAGTGGGAAGTGCTATTCCCATTTATCCAATCTCTACCATTTATTATATGTTGTCCATCAAATTTTTTGAACCATATTTAAAAACTTCTACTACTATCGTTATCAAGATATTCACAAATTAATATTTACAGTCTACGGAGGATGCCAAGACTATTTTTAGACTGATGGTTTGTGTTGGCAGTAAATTCACTTAGACGAAATTCAGAAACTGCTACCATTACCGTTTTGAAGATATATAAAAATCAATATTAACTGGTAGATATCATGCCCAAATATCCAATTTCACTCACATTTTAACTGACGATTTGTGTAAGAAAAACTATTTCCGTTCTCAATGTAGTAGGTAGATCGGTCCTTCGATTTTATTTTCAAATCCAAATCGGCTTACGGGTAATTTGAATAAATATAATATTTAATAAGTCGGTTTCCGGATTAAAATTTATTAAAATAAAATTCTTTTCAATTCTTGTTAATTTATTAAATAAAATTGAAAAAATTTGTCTCATGTCTTAGTTTCCATCAAACTAGTTTGCTAGAACAACATGTGGCTTTTTAAGGACCTTAACGAACATTCCAGCCTCGACAACACAACGTATTAATGTTTTACCTAGTGATTTATTTTTGACATCATATTTTGTGAGAGTGCTATTAGCCGGCGTCTTGGAACTACTTAGTATAGAAGCAATTTTTCCTTGCTGCACAATAACGTGCAGAAAAAACAAAATGAGTTAAACGCAAAACTTAGAAAATTTAAAACTGAATACTTGTAGGCAGATTTACTATGCTCCTTTGGAGTTGTGTTCAAAACTTTAAATACCGAACGCATATTTTGTTTTGTAGTTTAAGCGTTCAGTATTAAAATATTAATTTAATTTCAACTGAACGAACAAAGTAATCTTATCCATATTGTTACGAAAATAAAAATGCATAAAAAAAGAAAATACACCACATCAGCGTCTTTAAAACTGTATTGTGGAATTTTGGTATATTTGGTAATTATGTGTCACCCTATCAATCCCGTACTTATTTGCGTATTTGGCAGCACTGCCAATTCAACCATCTTTGGGCAACACAATCTTACATGCTTAAAATTAACGAATAGAAGACATGAGAGCGTTTAAGATATTTCCGGTACTTTCCAAACTGCAGGTTATTGGGTATATAAGGAGGCTGCTTTACCTGCGTCAAGTTGTTATCATTTCGCTGTCATAAAATAAAGTCGTATTTAGGCGTAAATCAAAAGTGTTGTATAAACGAATCTTAAGTTGCTGTATTAAGACAAGTTGTATAAGAATAAAGTGAGAAAATAAAAACTGTAAAACAACAACAAAGTTGAGTTAGTTTTATTTTAATGCAATTTAAACTAACTCAAACTTTGAAAAATGGTTAAAACGTAACAATATGTAAATGAAACGTTTCGTTCAGATTTTTTTAAGGTTTTTCTATCCCTTGTCTTGAACCAAGGCACAATGAAGAAGGTGGTGTTGCCGGTTCGGCTGACTGTTTTTTTTTACGTAATGCAGTGATTCTTCATTGTCAATAGTGTTATTTAGTTTACACCTAATCCTGATTTTGCATAATTTTTTGCACGGTATTGTTTGGAACGTAAACAAAATGCACAGACGGGCTCCAGTGTATTTGATTATAAATGTCAAACGTTTTTTTATTTTACACCTTATCTTTTATTGACGCACGATATCGTTTGGAATTTACCTAGAATGTAAGAACAGGATTAAGTGTATTTTATTTAAAATATAATTTATATTAATTTTTTTGACATTAAAAATTCACAAAAAGCAACAAATATATGTTATTTAAGTTAAAAAGTTAATTGTTGTACAGGCAACACTAACTTGTGCAATGTGCCTTGTTCTGAACTATCATTCAGAAAAACAAAATTAAGTATTTAGTCAATTTTGTCATACAAAAAGCATAATGTTTCGTTCGTCGTGTGATGGAAATCGAACGATTAAAATGGCGATTTATATAAAAAAAATAAATAATACATAAAGTGGTGACAGTCTACAACAATACAAAAACAACAGGGCATTTTTGTCTCTAGTTATGTCAAAAAGTGGCCGTGGTGAAATAAAAAAGCAGCTGTCAAAAGTGAAAATATATAAAGAAACGATAAGAAAAACACAAAAAACACAAACAAAAATAAAATTTTAATTTTTATTAAAAAAAGAGAAATAATAAAAAAAAATATTTCAAATAATTATTATTGCCCGCCTAACACATCAAAAGAGACATACGCTTCAATTTGGCGATGCTTCTCTAAAAAATATGTATAAATCAGGGACGCTCAAAAAGAGAGCTACATTTTAAAGAGAACCACACTTAAAGAAAAATGAAGTTTTTCGATTTAATGTTTTTTAAAAGACTTGTTTTTTTGCATTATAACTAAAAAATAATTTTTAAAATAATATGTACATCTGCCAAACGAATAATATGTAAGTATATGCAATGGGATACAAGAGGGCGTATTAAAAAAGCTAGATACTTTTCCGTGTTTTTATATATATGAAAGTGTGGACAGATCCGATTTAGATTTATTAAAGTTAGTACTTACTGTCATAGATTAAAATATTTTGCACAAAGACCGATTTACATATTTGATTAGCTGTTTAATAAAATACGTCAAATAAATGCTTTATTGATTTTCTATTCTATGCGAAAGGATATATTGCATTGGTACTTCTAAAGCTGTATGTTTTTTCGCAAAAAATAAAACAAAAATGCAATCGTATCTCTCTTTTTGATAAAGATGTTAATATAGAAAAATAGTATTCGAGTGTAGAACTTTTAAAATATGAAAATATTTTAATAAAAAATTTGATTCATTTAAAGAACAGTAGGTAAAGTTAAATCATTTTTCTTGTGTTTGATAAAATCCATCAACTCATCAATATCATTTTTCTTCGATAAGCATTTGATTTTTAGCAATGTCTATCTGTTAGCTTGTTTCTGAATTTGATTCTTATCTGCGACATTGATGAAAATGCAGACTCGCTGATATATGTGGTGGGTGCCAAACATTGAAAAAAGGTTTAATGTTAAATCCCAAACAATCGGATATTTTTTGGGGCAAACATTTTTCCAAAAGTTGACACCCATTTCCGTTGAAAAAATATATCTTGTCTAATCAGTGTCAATTCCTTTTCTATATTATGTGGTAGATTTTCTAAAAAAAAACGTTGAAGGATTATTAAATATGTTTATAATCGATTGCAAGGTCAAGAAATCTTTAAATCTACCTTAAAAGTTTTCCAAAAGTAAATTTAGTTCTTCTTTTATTTATTTTTTTAATTTTTCTACATTTTGAATTGTAAAACTTATGAGAATTTTTGGAAAATTGGATAAATCTTGGCATTGAATTTGATTTTTAAAATGAAAAGTTTTCTTGAAAACTTATTTATTGCTTGTATAAGTTCTGTCATATTTTTAACTTTGCCTTGTAATACAAGAAAGGCTTAGTCGTAGAGAACATTTAAAACGTCGGCATCTTTGCTACAATCCTGTGATTGGAAAAAAAGTTCTAACTCTGATCTAAGATTGAAACGACGCTCTAAGCATTTTTCTCGACTTAGCCATCTAACCTCCGTACACATTAACATGTCACCATAACCTGCATCTATTTCTTTTAGAAACGCTATTAGCTTTCTGTGAGAAAGTGCGTTGTTGCATCCTCTTAGGCGGTTAATTATTTTAACGGCTGTTTTCATCGATTCTTTAAGACCTATACTTTTTGAAAACAGTGCTTGCTGGTGTATAATGCAATGAAACGTTCGTACATTTATTTCTGCTTTTAGCAAATGTCCCACGAAACTCAGTTTTCGCCCAACCATTACTGCAGTTCCATCAGCGCAAATAATAGATAGCTTTTTTTATTATTAGATCTAACATTATTTGATTTTTGCTTAAAGCATCATAAATAGCTGCGCCAGTGACACTTCCATAAAAGCACTCGACTTTTAATATCTCCTCAACTATTCTTAAGCAAATTATCATTTGACTCGTATCGGATATGTCTACACTTTCATCAAAATACAGGGACAAGTATTTAGCATTTTTTATACGTTCTGTCGTTTTCCATTGCATAAATATAAATATCATCCATCCGGAGTTCTACTGTTTCACGAGATAAGGTATTTCATTTATAATAATCCCCATTTTTGTCTCTACTTCTCCAAATAAATGCATTATGGATAAGCATAGTTCTTTAAAAAAAACATCTTTAAAAGGGCGACATTTTTTTGATAAAGCTAGATTAATAATATATGTAGCTTTCATTAGATTATCAGTGGTGCAATCTAAGAACTACTCGCATGTCTATTTGCAACATAAAGATTTTCAAGTCAAAAATTTTCTTTAAATTTTTTACTAATTGGTTTCTATAATATCTAGAAACACGATACAATTCACGATGTATTCTATCATAACGTCGCTTAAGACAAAATGCAAAAATATTTTTTATTACTTGATTACTAGGGAAATCGATTATTCGACTGTTTTTAAAAACCAGTTTTCGAATAATTCGAAAAGTAGCACTTTAAAAAAAATCGGTTTTCGGTTAATAATAATTGAAATAACCGGTTAACCGGTTCCTTTACTTAAATAAAATTGTTCCTAATATTTGAAGCGCAAAGCTGGACCACGTTAATAAGTGCTTATACAACACTTTTATTTCCGCTATAACACGTCTTTATCTTTCGATAACAAAACGATAACTAACTCGCTTAAAGCAGCCCTTTATATACCTAATTGCCTACAGTTTGGAAGTTTGAGGGAATATCGACCATTCTCTATTTCCATATCCATTAATTCAAAAGTAACGTAGAAATGGTCGATTTGGAAGTGCTGCCAAATTGACAGGGTGACACAAAATATACCAAAATTCCACAATACAGTGTTGTATTTTTATTTTCGTAACAGTATGTTTCACACGAGTGTGTTCTTTGAGTGTTAAATTATAACTGACTTTATTAAAGAGAATGTCATAGCTTATATACTTCACTACTATTAGTCTCGAATATTTTATTACATTCTAGAACCCACTATTCAGTTGATATTAATTGAAATATAAACATTTCAGATATATAATCTGACTCATTGTTGTGTTGGCAGCAGTGTCCAAATAGATACAAACGTGGCATATAAAACTAGGTGTTCTGATTGATAATTTATTCACTATACTTTCATAGTATGGTCACTAACCGATTGAATAAGTTCCACAATAGTTAAACTTATAGCTTTTAAGTAACAAATGTTGGTGTATCTTTTTAGGCATATTCATTTTCGTAACAGTATTAATATTACCCAAGAAATGTTTGTTGTTCAATTCGAGAAAAGAAAAATTGGGATCATCGGCCTTCCGAGTCAACTATTGGCAATAACATCTGTAAATTTGGGTCGATTTGTACGTAATGCAATAATAATAAGTCACATAATATGGCTTTAGCCAAGAAGTGTAGGTAGTCAGTTGTAAATCGTTTTAAAGCCAAGGCAAACATGTTAGCCGCTCATAAAAATAACTTACAATAACTTAAAAATTCTACATCATTATCTTGGTCTTCAATTTATGATTATGATGAAGATAACAATTTTAAAAGTTTTTATATTTAGAAATACTGACCCAATTTTCAACAATAAAAAAAAATATTTAAAATAGATGAGATAGGTGTTACTAAATTGTAGTAATTATAATAATAATACATAAGTAGATGGATTTAAATATGTATGTATGTACTCTAGTTTTAAGTACTAAGCAAAATTTAAGAAAAGCATGTGGAAAATAAAAAATGACCTTTTTGTCTTTTTGCTATTAGAGTTATTGTGTTCAAAGTGAAATTCTAATATACAACGACCATAATGATTACTTGTAGTTTTATTGTGTGTTTCCTACAAAGTCAGCTGGTTTTTTTTCTTTGTTTTTTGCTTCGGTTTTTAACGATACAAATGTACGATATTATGAATGATTAACAGTGTAAGACCATCTTAAGAATAAGTGTCGGCGTGTCGGAATTTGTTTGAACTCTATGTTATATTCATCCATGTATTGAAATAGATTTTTCTGCTCATACATGTATACTTTTTCTTGCCCACTCTTCTATGTTTATGTAAGTAATACGTTTATAGGAACAAAACATTTGCTTTGAGGTGGATTAAACAAATATTAAGAAGGATTAAGCTGTCTGACGGCGATGGGTAATTGATCTCCTTGACTGGTTGCAAAATAACTAACTAGAAAGGAAAAAAAAAAATCTTTTAAAAGCCAGACAGTATTGGGTAACGGTCATTAAAAGTTCCGCAAATTAAAAGAAAGAAACAACACATAGATAAGTAAATAAAGGAAATAATATAAAATAAGTGTATTAGTGAACCTTTTATATTACTGCTTGTTAACAATTATATTGTTTGTTATGACAGTGCATATAAATAGTAATAAAACTCAATTATAAGATTATGTCAATAAAAAATCAGTTTGATATTATTATGCTAAATACTATACTCTAATAATTATTAATAAATAAAAAAATAATTCAATCAACTACGCTATTCAATATGAATTTGTAATTTTTTAATACAGTAACATAAACGGTGTACTTATTATACTTTACGTAGTAGCAAGTACGACTTTTTTAATACAAATCGTACACATAACATTACCTTGTAATTGTTAAAAACAAAGCAAATAAGTTGTCACTTTGATGTTTATACAATAATCGGGTTTGCTTGGTCATCCATTTTATTTGATATTTGATACTGATGGACTCAACCCACTGCATTTACACATTGAGAACAACATAGACATTCTTTTACTTGAACAATTGCATTCTAAAACACTCTAAAACACTTAATTTGCCATTACATGTAACCATTTGGGAATTGAGTTTCAGTATGAACTCTTCCATAGAAAGCTTAAAAAAGAACAAAAATTAATATTCCAATTTGCAACGTAGAGATTTAAAAAGTTATTCGGCTTAAATTAGATACTGCTCTTGTTATTACAATTTCAGTTAATTAAAGTTCTAATAGGGATAACAAATATTGTCACCTACTTTCTTGCGGATTTCAATCTATTGCTGTAATAACTTCATCATGCTTCTTCAGCGTTTGTCTTATTTATATTTATTTCTTTTTTCAAATCTCCACTATGATTGATGTTTGGTATGCTTTCTGCTAGAGACGTTTGTTGAAGATTACTTGAACTCCGTTTATAAAGGGTGGTCCAACCAAAAATCACGATGTTAATTGTAAACCAAAAAGTTTTCAGAGAATTATCTTAATATTTTGTATTATTATAGAAAGATCTATGACAATTATGTTCGAAGCAAATTATCGGCCAAATGCTCTCCACGACATCGGTGGCATACCTCTATCCGTCAGTCCATATTTCCAATGACTCTGAGACATAATTGAGGTTCAATGTCGTTAATGTGCCGAATTATCTCATCGTTAAGCTCTTTAATTCTTCTTGGCTTATTGACGTACAGTTTTCTTTTAAATATACCCAAAGAAAATCAAATGTCAAATCATATGATCGTGGTGACCAATTAACATCGCCATGATATGAGATAACGCGGCCATTGAATTTCTCCCGTAAACGAGCCATTGTTTCGTTGGCTGTGTAGCAAGTGGCACCATCTTGTTGGAACCACATTTCGGCCAGGTACATAACCTCTAATTCTGCTCACAAGAAGTTCGTTATCATCTCGCGATAGAGAACACCATTTACGGCAACTGCTTGGCCAACCTCATTTTCGAAGAAGTTCGGCACCATGACGCCGCCAGCCCATAAACAGTCAGTCGTTGTGGGTGCAAATGTGGCAATTCTGCTTGTTAACGAATCTACTGAAGTGAAAGTGTGCCACATCGCTGAAAATGATTTTTTTTCTATGGTCACTATTTACTTCTGTCTGTTCAACTAACCATTCGGCGTATTGATGGCGCTTGAAATGTTCGGTAAGCTTCAGCTTACTTATTGCAGTTACGGACGTAGAAAAACTTTTACAAAATGAAAATAACAACAATAAAAGCAAACCTTCTACTACTGCTGAACCAAGCAGCGCTTCAACTACTTCTGTGAATACACGAGAGGAAAAGTTGACACCTGCGAAGAACGCGGGTGATCGAACAAAACCGATATTTGCCTCTCAAGGAAACAGAGATCGGATCTTCGACTGGCAACGAGGTTGATCAGTCAATTATCTGCGAAACCTGAGGATTCTCTGACTCCGGCTCAGGTTGCCTCTTTGAATGGGCCGAGGGGGTTGTTAAAAGACAGAGGTCAGTAGAAGAAGAAAAACCGGGAGCTACATCTAAGAAGCCTAGTGGCCACACAGTGTTGGCAAGGTCTTTCAGCGAAGTCGCGAAGGACAGCCTAGTTATTGGGGCCTTGGATGAAGGGCAGTATTAAACTCAGCGGTTCCTCTGATGAACGAGTAGCGGGATTATATACAAGGCTGCCATGGGACGAATAGGTGAGCTTTGGCTGGGAGCCAGACTTAAAGCCGTGAATAGATAGGATATTTCGTCTAGATCAAGGGCCAGGGTCTGGATTCCGCTAAACTCACCTACTGACCCATAGGAAATCCTACGGATAATCAATCATTGCAATCCAACATTACCCACTAGGGATTGGAGGGTTGTAAAGAAAACCCTGTAGGCACTTCTAGGCTGATTGTATTAGTACTGAACCAGGAGTCTTTAAGACCTTTGGAGAAAGCTAAATGCCTAATTCGATTTGGGTTCACTTGTATATCCCTCACGGTATACAAAGTGGATACGTTGAGTGATGGCCAAGGTGATGAGGGCTCAGAAGTACCCGGTGAAAAACCTGGAACCAGTAGTGATGAAGTGGTGGAGAATCTACTACTGGAAGATGACAGGCGAAGTTTAACGTCTGACCTGAGGGATAGTTTCGCTAGACTTATAGACGACCGAAGAGGATCACGAGGCTGACGTGAACAAGGAGGATGAGGATGAAGGTCCTGCAAATAAACCTTCATCGCAGTAAGTCCTGATACAGGAACCATGGACGGTTTTCAATCGTATATGTGGTATCAGGACCTATGGTTATAGGAACTTTGTTCCTTAAACGTCAGGTAGATCTAGATCTTGCATACTCATTAAAGACAAGTTTAATGCTTGTTTACTTCACAGGTTTAGTGATAATGAGGAAAGGACCAGCGGGATCTTTGGAGGGTTCCTTCGTATATTGCGCACGACCATCCAGAACCACCATCTCCGAAGTGCGTCAGAAATATTGTTGCGGAGACGAGAAGACGGTTCAACAATGTCATCATTGGTGCGAATGCTAACGCGCACCACACTATATGGGCGAGTATGAACATAAATGAACGAGGTGAGTCACCCTTTGATTTTATTTGTACCGGTAATATTACAGTTTCCGATTGGAGGGTGCTGTCTAAAAACTCTTTCTCTGATCAAAGATATTTGCAATTTTGTATTGATGTTGAACCACTGGAAAAAGTGGTTTTTAAGAATTATAGAAAAATGGATTGGGGTGCATATCGTAGGCTTCTTGGGGAGCGATTGGACTGTCGTCCGTATGAACCGACTAGTGAATCCGAGTTGGAAGAACTGGTTAATAAATTCACGGATGCATGTATGACCTTACTTCAGGGGTTCTGCAAGAGTACGTGCTCTACGGGTGGTAGTGGCAAGAAGAGGTCAAAATGGTGGAATGGGGAACTTTAGGACCTAAGATCCGCCACCAGGAGGCTTTTTAACAGAGCCAAGGCCAGCAATGATCGAAAAGGTTGGGCGGTCTATAAAACTAGTCTTAACCTGTATAAGGGCGAGATAAGGAGAGCAAAGCGGAGGTCATAGAGAGACTTCTGTGGGACCATAGAGGGCGTTAGTCAGACTGGGCGCTTTAGGAATCTGCTCACTAGAGACTCGACTTGCACGGGATATTTGATGAGAGAAGATGTAACGTGGACTTTTTATCCAAGAAGCCATTTAGTACTCTTTGGACGTTCACTTTCCTAGCAACGATTCTCATACTTCTCAATTGGAGGAGTCGGTTAGCGGTCAGTCAGACTTAGGTTTTGTTCGCTCGGTGGTGAGCAGGAGAAATCTGGCATGGGCTATCAGATGCTTCGAACCCTTTAAGGCGGCTGGATCAGATGGTATTATCCCAGCTCAACTATAGAAAGCCTTGAACTTGACCTGTAGTTGGCGTTGGAAGTAATTTTCAGGGGATGTCTCATGCTGAGGGTCATTCCTGATATCTGGAGAAAGACCAGAGTATTTTTTATCCCGAAGGCGAATAAGTGCTCACATATAAGAACAAAAGATTTTAGACCGATTAGTCTATCATCATTTGCACTTAAGATATTGGAGAGACTGCTGGAGATTCACATACGAAGTAAGATCACGAGAGAATTGCTATCGGAATCTTAGCGTGCCTATACCAAAGGTAGGTCGGCTTAGACGTCTCTCTCTATTCTTTAGTGAGCACAATTGAAAGCTCTATTGGTAGGGGGTGTATGCTCTTTGGGCCTTCTTGAACATAGAGGGAGCTTTCAATAACTTACTACCTTGCGCGATCTGGGATCGTTATGTGATTTGGGGGTTGATGCCTATACCAAAGGTAGGTCGGCTTAGACGTCTCTCTCTATTCTTTAGTGAGCACAATTAAAAGCTCTATTGGTAGGGGGTGTATGCTCTTGGGGCCTTCCTGAACATAGAGGGAGCTTGCAATAACTTACTACCTTGCGCGATCTGGGATCGTTATGTGATTTGGGGGTTGATGATTCAGTGACGGACCTGATCGGGAAGATGACATTGCTGTCATTATAACAGGAAAGAATCTTAATCTGATGGGCACACACTTGACGCGGGTGCACGGGTTGATATCGCGCTGGGCCGCCAATTGCGGGTTGTCTTTAAGCCCACTCAAGTCTGAGCTTATACTGTTTTCTCGCAAGTATAAGATACGGGAATTCGAGCCACCGTCTGTTAACGGGGTGCGACTGATGTTGAGGGAACAGGACCGGTACTTAGGGATCATTCTCGACAGAAAACTGTCGTGAAAATTGGTAGGCGTTGGGGACTCTTTCCAAAAATAACAATGTAGATTTATGCGTTATATTACTCTGTCTTTGATTCAGCTATAGGATCTAGGAAAACTTGGAGAACTATACGTGACATTGCTATAAATAGTGGCAGTGTTATGCAGGCTGATGCAATTAATATTGATGTTTTTAACCGGAAATTTCCTTCTTTGCCTAATTTACCCGTGAATAAAGTCTTCTACCGGAATCAATCTGACTCTCTCGGATCAAATTCGTTTAATTTGAAATGTGTCAATGAACATGAAATTTTTCCTAGTTGCTTGTCTATCAAATTTAATTCTACTGGCATTGACAAGATTCAGCCCCAATTGATAAGGATACTGTTATTTTTTTTTACCTTTTATTACTTATATATTTAATAATATAAGAAGCAAGCTAAGATCATTGCTATTCCTAAGACCAATAATGATTATCGGCCTATTGCTATACTTCCTTATTTGTCTAAAGTATTTGAAAAATTGATTCTTCAGCAGATTTTATGTAAACGATAATGGCCTTCTTACGGAAAGACAATCTGGCTTTAGCCCGAAACACAGCAGTACAACTGCTTTATTGGATGTAGCTGAGGAAATACGAAGATACACTGATCAAGGGAACATTACTTTTCTAGTTCTTCTAGACCATTCCAAGGCGTTCGATATGGTCCACCATGAAACACTCTGTACAAAGTTGAGAAATTTGTTTAACTTTTCCCATACATCCACCAGACTTCTATCGCCGTATTTGGCAGATCGTCATCAATGGTGTGTGTGCCATAGGTCTCTATTATCGGTCCACTTCTCTTCAGTATTTATAATAACGATTTAGTTGAACATTTGTTGTTTAGTAAGGTACATTTCTATGCTGATGATGTACAAGTTTACTATACGACTGGTCTAGTGCAAATGGTCTTTGCATCAATCCCTCGAAATCTAAATGTTTAGTGATAACTCCTAGAACTATTAAATTACCAGAGCAACCTGTGATAACAACCTTGTGCGACCAGCAAATAGAGATCGTTAAATCTACTAAAAATCTTGGGATTATTTTCAACGATAACTTGACATGGAAAGATCATGTGAATTATGCCTCAGGTTGAACTTTTTCTATGTTGGGAAATCTGTGGAGAACTCAGTACTTTACACCACTGAGAGTTCGTATGTTACTCGCAAAGACATATCTAATTCCAGTATTATTATATGGTTGTGAAATATTTGCATCTTGCGGCTCCGCTAGCCTAAGAAGATTGAATGTGGCTTTCAATGCGGTAGTAAGATATGTTTATAGATTATCAAGATACGACCATGTAATTCGCGTGAACCGAAATACCTCTATGAAAGATTGTCGTTTAGTCGCTCGTTGAGACTGAATGATCTTATCCAGTTTAGGCATCGTTATCTCATATCTGAATGGTCGTTTTTCATCATTAAAACTTCTTGGCAATGTTTTGTAATTTAAAAAAGCTTTGTTTAGATATTACTCTTGATTTTTACAATGTTTATTAAATTGTTATTTGTTATTTTTTTATATTGCTTATATTTATTTTAATTGTAAATTTATTATCATTATTATTTTTTTTTGGTAAAGTACTTATTATATTGGAAATGATATTTGATTAACAAATAAAAGTTTTATACTATAATTATAAGACCCTAGGTCTTATTGTATAAACATTAATAAATAAATAAAAATAAATAAAATAAATAAATAAGGGAATGTGGTATAACATGAGTAGTATGCGATCCTTTACGGACGGGTCAAAGCTGAATGGTGTAGTAGGTTATGGTATCCATTCTCCTGATCTTAATGTAAATGAGTTTTACAGGCTGCCGGATCATTGCAGTGTGTTTCAAGCAGAAGGTCTGTATCTATACGGACAGTCAGTCATTAAGTCCCTGGGGCTATGTATACTAAGTCTCGGACGGTAAGGAAATGTCACGAATTATTGGGGGTGATGTCCGATTACTTTAAGGGTACTGCGGTCGAGATGAATTTGGTAGATTACTTTTTCTTGAAAGGTAAAGTAATGATTACGATTACGATAATTATTGGTTTTGCATGATTACTAATTGATTACGATTACAAGTAATCAAGAAAAATTTAGAATTACTGGCAATTACTACAAAATAATCAAAAAGAAATCCAATTACTTTCAACAAATATCTTTCATTTTTCTTGATTACTTGATTACTTGATTACTTACATTGCCGTCGTGAATATAACCAGCTCAGTTTTAGATACACTTTACAGTTTTTGCGCTTCAAATTTAATTAAAAATAGTATCGACTATTCCTGACTTTTTTCGATTTTAGTAATGATGGTGAGCTTATGTTTGTATTACTTTAAATATTGTTTGAGTTTTAGCGGTTAAACTTTGCCGTTGATGAAATTAATGCAATTTTTTCACAAGACCACTTAAACCTTAACAACGAGGTTTAAATTCTTCATTTATTTAAATGATATATCAAGTGCTGATGAGAATTGGCAAATATATGGTTTTAAAGAAGTATTTGTATACTTTAATACGCCCCTAGTGTCTTCAGCTCCAATGTAACGACTGTTTTCTTTTGCAGGAATCGTCAACAGTCCAATCATTGTCTGATTTTTCTTTTAAAAGTTCGGTTTAATGAAGGCCAATTGTAAATACGTCTATGCAATGATATGACACTTTTTGTGATAATATTTTTTATTTTATTAAACTGTTTTTGTTTAGTTGTTACACGTTATTCAAGAACTTTTATTGATGAAATTTAAAGTAATACACCCATTAGTGTGTCACTTTGGTATGGCTGGTAACACATAACGTTAGCCAGTAACTGTAATTTTTCCGATAAGTTTTTAGTATTTTTAATTCTTTTTACAGTACCTGTAAAGTACAAAATTACACATTTTTAATGCGTTCTTAAAGCTGTTTACGATTGAATACCTAGTTTGTTAAATCGATTAACTTTACTTTTAGAATTTTACTAGATAGTAATGTCAGAACACTGTATTGACTCAAAATTTTATTATATTCAAAACAAATTTCATATTATTTTGCAGAAAATTTTATTTCAGGTATCAAAAAATCAAAGGCAATACTTCTACCAAAAACAAATTATATGCTTTTATTAAAAATAACGGCTTTGCGCGTTAAGCAAAGATAAGCGGTGCTGCATTGCATTTTTGTACTCTTTGTTTAAACAATAAAAAACGGGGTACATCTCTTAGAGTTGTGACGTCTAAAGTAGAAAGAATGCTATGTTTCTCAAACGTAGTAGGTGCAGAGAAGCATTTGATTTGAAGCATTGATTTCCTACCAAACCCTGGTCTTTAAAGTGATCTTCTTCCTTTGTTCCCTTTTAGTTATGTATGTTTTTACATATTTCTGAAGTATCGTAATGAAAATAAATACACTTGGATTTTGATACGATTTGGTTAAACAATGTGGAATTGGTACTACATCCTATTGATACAGCTGAGGTAGAGCTGCAAAACTATCGATAGTCGGCCCACTCGATAGTTTCGATAGTTTGCAAAAAGACTATCGATACTATCGGATTATTTTAAGTCCTACTATTGGCAACAATATTACAATTTAAGTGAAAGGGAAAGAATAATAATAAATATACAGTGTTGAAACCAAAAATAGCGACACTTTATTTTTTGTCCAGTATGTCATAAAATTTTATGTATTAAAGTTTTTTGATGGAAGATTAATTCTTATTATATAAATAATTGCTCAGACCATGAAGTGCTCCAAAACTAAAGTAATTAATAAGATCTAGTGAAAGAAAACTGCAGAGAGTATGGGAAGAAAGCGTAGAACAACTGTAAACTTTTAATTCGTACTTCAAAGATTAATCTCTTCAAGTCATCAAAGATCCTCAAAAATGAACTTCTCCTGTTTCAAGTCGCACAATAAGAAAAAAAACCTATTGAAGGTAGACTTATGGTAAGAGTCCTCGGAATGTATCATTTGTCAGCAAACAGGTTGCAGGTGTTGCTGCACCGTAATAGTTAGAACAACATGCTATGTTCTGACGGAATAAAGATTACTACTTTGATCAAAAAGTTTTTGAAATAACCCCCATGTGGCGATCCCATCATTCCGATTTATTTTTTATTTTATTTTGTTAAGTTGGTACATCTGTTGTTGATAGTCCCGATAAACCTTAGCGTCTTAGTTTGACATTTGCAAAAGCTACGTAGCCAAGATTACATCTATCTCCATGTATGTTGGCGATTTGTTACAATTTTGACCCTGTTGAGGTCGCAAAAGACATGATTTACGATGCTGAATCCGATCCCATATTTATCAAAAGGATCATTACTGGAGACGAGACGTGGGTTTATGAGTACGACACGCAATCCAGACATCAGGCATTCATCATATGAACCGAGACCAAAAAAGCATCATTTTTAGCCAAAAAGGAAGGTAATGCTCACTGTTTTTATGGACTACAACCGTGTAGTGCATCATAAATTTTTGCCACAATGCCAGACATATTTTATTTGATCTTAATAAATAGAAATTTAAGAAACTGTTAAATTGTGTACCTATGTAACAAGCTTACAACACCGCTGACAACCTACGTCGAACAAATTTTTGCAAATGTGACTTTGACTACGTTTATTGGCTTTCGTATTTACTCTTAGAAATTGATGATAGTATCGATAGTAAAAAAAAGCTATCGGTGGTCAGCCAAAAACAAAACTATGGATACTATCGATAGTACAATCGATTGTTTTGTAGCTCTAAGCTGAGGGTGTAACGTTGCAAAAATAAGTTGTCAGCTAAAGTTTCAAACTGAAAAACTTAAATCAAGCAAGAAATATTTTATGGATAGATTCAATTAAATTCAAAGTATTTATTTTTAAGTAAAATCAGTCAGTTTTTTATATAAAAAAATTTTGAATTTTAAACAGCTTATATCAGTTTTCACCTCGGATATCTTTAAATCAATTTTAAAGTGGTTAAATTAGCCGATTGAAGGACAAAGAGCTAACTGCTATTACTAACTTATATAAAAATGGTAATACGCTAAGATACTCGTATATAGCAAAAAACTTGTATAAAAATCAAACGGAAATCTGTAAGGTAATCCCAAAGTACATTAAAGAACACGGAGTTTGCAGAAAATGCAACCTGAGCTCCACAAATTAGCCTCAGAAAGAATTTATATGCAAATTTTACCAATTTTCATTGCTGGCCAATTGGGATCAACGACAAAGTTTTGGGCGCAGTTCTTAAATGAGGCAGAAAGGTACCGTAGATCTATACAATACGTTTTCGGTTGTGCCAATTATATAAATAAACTGAGCATACTGGTAAAATTGCTTATATCAGGTGGGTCACTTAAAAGTTTAAACAGCAGAAGGTAGGCGACTAATAAGAAAACACGCTAACCTGTCCATCACTATGCAAAAATAATTAAAAATTATTTGAGAAGAGAAAATATAAATGATCTAAAGTTGATTCCGCAGAGCACAGATCTGTCTACCATAAAAAAGCTTGGGGAAATTTAAAATTTAAAAATCCGAATGTTTAAGGATAGGGCTCAAAAACAAGAAGATATGAAAGGTTGTATCTTTTGACATTCGATAGTTTTTTGTGGGATAAGTGTTTTAAGTTCGTGGACTCCGTAAATCATAGACTAGGCAAAGTGGTCACTCAAACCTTTGGGTATTGCGGATATTAATTTATTGACAACTTATTTTTTCAACATAAATTTCGATAGTATAGTTTTGTTTCTTTCTCAAAACTGAAATAAGATTTGTTTTTAATATAAAATATATTTTATTTTTAAGCACTAAAATAAAATTTACTGTGCACCATTACTGAAATATTGATATTGACAACTTATTTTTTCCAGCCACTGTATATGTACATATGTATATGTATACTATTGTTCTATGTTTTGTTATGAAGATTAAATAGTAGGCTCTAATATTTTTTCTATCGGGTGATTTTTTTAGCAACTTTCTTTTTGGCAACACAGTTTATGGCAGCTCAGCTGTTTTCGTGTAACATGTTGCTGTCAAACATGTTCAGTTTGGTCTATAATTTAACAATGAATCGAGTTTAAAACAAATAACGATTTTTGAATTTTATCATCAAAATTCAGTTGCATGAAAATCCACCTTCTATTGAAAAATTGTGTTCAGCGATAAGCTTATTTCTGGTTGAATGGATACGTGAACAAGAAAAATTGTCGTATTTGGTGTGAAGTGTTGCCAAAAGCTTTGCAAGAACTGCCAATGCACTGTTTGGTGTGGATTATAGGCCGGTGGCATCATTCGACCGTACTTTTTCGACGACGACGAAGGCAGAAACGTTGCTGTGAATGGCGAGCGCTACCATGCTATGATTACAAGTTGTGAGGCGAGTTTGGTGAACAGCTTATTTAACGTTAATGGCCGGTCAATTTGCCGCCTAGATCGTGCTATTTAGCGCCTTTAGACTATTTTTTGTGGGGCTATGTTAAGGCTCATGTCTGTTGGGACAAGACAGCAACTGACTGACGCACTGGAAGCCAATATTGAAGAATTTATTCGTGAGATAAGCCGATGTGTTGGAGACCAGCGAAATTGGACCCAGCGTATGAACCATTTAAGGCGTATCCGTGGAAATCATATTTAAGCATTGAAATATTTAGATCGTTCTGCCGACTGAAATAAAGATTTCTCTAAATTTTATGTGTTTGTTTAAATCAAATCCGTTAGCTCTTAAAAAATCATACGATATATAAATTTTTGTATATATATTCATTCCAATTTTATGCTTCAGCTCTAGAAGAATATTTTTATAAAATTAATTAAAGAAATATATTAACAGGCATATAAAGTCACTAGCAGATAAATAGATTCATATAACAATAACTTACCAATTCATTTCCATAACAACTAAAGCAGTAGTAATTTATAATATAGTAACTTTTATTATTAGATTATAAATTAAGCTTCAATATGATATAAAAATTATTTTTATGCAATTATTTAAAGTTAAGAAATTTTAAATTAAAAAAAAAAAATATTGATACCAGCCAAGCAAATAAATATGTTCATTCAAAACAAAGTTTTAATACTATTAAAATTTAATTAACTAATGTTTGATTAATTAGTAATGTAATATTTTGTTGAAAAGCAGTTGTTTTGAATTACTACCAAGCATCTTCAAGTCATTGATTCCTTAATCGCTTGACTTTTTTTCAACGGAATTGAAGACCAAGCTTCTTGCACAAATTTCCACAAATTTTCTCTATTTTTAGCCTTGAGAGGTGAGTCCAGCGATTGTGAAGGCCACTTCATTAACTTAATATTTTTTCTTTGAAATCACTCTTTCACAATCTCAATGTGAAGATAGAGAAGATATTCCTTATTCCAGAATATTTGGTCAACACCGTACAAGGAAAACCAACCCCATATTATTATGTTTTCACCGCCATGCTTAATGGTCTTTTTGGTATACTTTGGATCATATGCTTTGTTTCTTGAACCTTCCGATCCTGAACTTTCATTGTGCAATTTAGCGAACTCAATGCGTTTTTTTCTTTGTCTGTTGCTTAGCATTGGAACCTTCCCCGTCGATCTTCCAAACAAATTTTTTTCCCTTAAACGTCGTCTAATAGTCCATTCTGATACTGGTAGCTGTAACTCTTTCTTCAGCTGTACTGCTGACAGAAAGATATTTCGAGTTGACAAAACCTTAATACGGTCACCGTCCTTTTTTACGTTTTACGCTGTTGACCCATTTTACGTGTTGGCTTTTCAGGCTTCCAAGAATTTCTGCAATTCTTCGCTGGCTATATTCGCGGCTTTACAGGTCCTTAATTATCCTTTTTCCTCCTCATTACAGTGTTACGACCCATTTTTTCGATACACCTTTTTAATATTTTTTATAAACTGTATTAAAATACCGCATTTACTATTTTCTGGAATATTCTTTTAAATTCTGACCTTTAACTTTTGATATTATTTTTTTTCTCAAAGTGAACCTATTTATTTGCTTGCCAGGTATCAATGATTTTTTTTAAATTTAATATTTCTCAAATTTAATTAATTGCATGCAAATAATTTTTATGTCTTATTAAAGCTTAGGTTATAATCTAATAATAAACGTTATTGTATTATAAATTACTATTGTCTTAGTTGTTATAAAAATGAATTTGTAAATTATTGCTATTGCTTATTTATCTGCTCATAATCTGCTCATAACCATGTGTATGTTATTATAAAATATAACAATTCTCCTAACAAAGGTTGTGGGCCCAGAAGACTTATAAAAAAAAAAAGATTAAATATATAAAATATATTGGAAGAAGGTTGAGTTGAAGGTAAGATTATTATGTATAATATATAGGGTTTAGTTTTTTATAGAGGTATGGAACTTTAAGTTGCAATAAAACAACGATGTATTATTCGATTGACATGAATTTTATTTATCTGAAAGGTAATCCTGTGGCATTATATTTTAAATATGATTTCTGGCATATGACCGCCACGGCTGGCGCGGATGTAGTTTAATCTGGACGTCCAATTTTCGATGACTTTTTCAAACATTTGTGGCTGTATATCGGAAATAACACGGTTAATGTTGTCTTCCAAATGGTCAAGCCTTTGTGGCTTTACCGCATAGACAAATGACTTTACATAGCCCCACAGAAAGTATTCAAGCGGTGTTAAATCACAAGATCTTGGAGGCCAATTCACAGGTCCAAAACGTGAAATTAGGCGGTCACCAAACGTGTCTTTCAATAAATCTATTGTGGCACGAGCTGTGTGACATGTTGCGCCGTCTTGTTGAAACCACATCTCCTGGACATCATGGTTATTCAATTCAGGAATGAAAAAGTTAGTAATCATGGCTCTATACCGATCACCATTGACTGTAACGTTCTGGCCACCATCGTTTTTGAAAAAGTACGGACCAATGATTCCACCAGCCCATAAAGCGTACCAAACAGTCAGTTTTTCTGGATGTATCGGTATTTCCACATACACTTGAGGATTACCTTCACTCTAAATGCGGCAGTTTTGTTTGTTGACGTGGTCATTCAACCAGTAGTGCGCTTCATAGCTCAACAAAATTCGCTTATGAAAATTGAAAAAAATTGAAAATTGAAAAAAAAAATTCACTTATGAAAAATAAAAATTGCACTAATTGCAAGCATTGTTCAGGCGTGAGTCTATTCATGATGAATTGCCAAGCCAAACTGAGAATAAATCACTTGACAACTGTTAAATCGGTCGCCATCTTGAAAAGTAACTCCAACTTAAAGTTCTATACCTCTATAAAAAACACGCTTTATATATATATATATTATATATCGTTGGGCTTAAATTGCTTTTTCCGCTAATATAAAAAACAAGTAAACCGAAAATATGTCGCTTGCTTTAACTAGTATTGAAAAGATAAACTGCGACTTATGCAACTTGCTGTATTCAATAAAAAGTCTGCTCATAGCATTAGATTTGTAGTACACAGACATGTCCGAAGGAGAATCCTGGTAAATAGATTTAGACGGACGGTAAAGCTCTATCACAAATTACACAAATTAATTAATTTATATCCATAATAAAGATGCATGGAATGTTTTGAATTCAATTTATAAAGCGAACATGGCATCTAGAAAGGTAAACTTGTTCAAGAAGTTGGTGCGTTTTAAGTTTAACTCGAATGTGATATATAATCCCCAACTCAATAAATTTGTTTGCACAGTCGATGGGTTAAGAGAAATTGCAATCAATTTACACAATGATCAATTGTCCATATTTAATTGTGTAGTCTTCCCAACATGTGATAAACTAATTGTAAAAATTGTAAAAAGAAAAAATGAGACTAAGTAGCAAAAATGAAAACGTATATGCGGACAATTCAAAATGAGAATTTAAACGAGACAGAAAAGGTTTTAATGGTACCGATAATTACAAATGCAATGATAGGAAAAAATTTCAACATAAACGAATGTATTCGAACATTCTGGCTTGTTGCCGTAACACTTATCTTTGACGGCACCCCACAAATAATAGTCCAACGGTGTCAAATCGTAGCTCCGAGGTGGCCAAACAACATCAGCTCTGCGGCTGATAATGCGATCTTCAAAAACATGGCGCAAAACATCAAGTGTAACTTCGGCTGTGTGGCACGTAGCGTCGTCCTGTTGAAACCAAATGTTGGTAATATCCACCTCTTCAATTTTTGTGAACAAAAATTCGTTCAACATGACCACATAATGATCACCATTGACTGTAACGACCACTCCTTGCTCATTTTCGAAGAAAAATGGCCCTATTATGCCTCTGGACCAAAATCCTCATCAAACAATGACTCGTCTTGGGTGTATCGGCTTTTCAATGTATGCGTGCGGGTTTTCTGTGCCCCAATTGCGACAATTTTGCTTGTTCACATACCCGCCAAGATCAAAATGAGCTTCATCCGAAAAGATGATTTTTTTGGCAAAATTTTTAAAGTAATGTCGCAATATTTCCCATCGTTGTTCAAGTGTATACACAACCATATTCGTTTAGCGGAAGGATAAAACTAATTATACGTCAAATCAGACATGAGCTAAGTGTTACTATTCACGAAATAAGCACTAGTTGAAAAAAAAAACGTTAGATGGCGGACCCTATGTAACATAACATCGCGAGAGGAGTACGGTTAAAATGTGTAATAGTAATGTAGATTCAAACAGCTTGCTTGTTTTTTATGAACTAAACAGATAAAACATGAAATCACGATACCGACAGCTCAATCTGCATCAGTGTAATATCAAAATATGTTGATATTGATGAAATCTTGAATGCAATCTGCAAAATTTGGCAGATTGGATTGGACAGTAAATTGATCATCTCATATGGTAAGCAATAATGATTATTTTAAAAACTACAGAACAAATATGGTATATTTGGCATCAGGCGAAATAATAACATATGCACAGTGCTTTGGAAACATAAAACTAAAACAAATTTTGCACATTGACGCTGAACAATATAAGGTAAGTCCCACAATTATATTCCAAGTTTTTATCAATAAATAAAATTGTTAAAACAGGTTATGCTGTTCAATTCGCCGAAAATAAAGCAATAATGAAGAGCAAATAAAACAGGCTGACTTGGTTGAAGTTATGTTTATTGTTAATTTAAAAAAATTATAGAATTTGAACTTGGTGTAATAGAAGAAACAAATGTTAAAAAATGGTATCAAAGATTTAGTCACATAGATATTGATACGTTTTAACCTTTTTAAAAAGTTTGAGTTCATTTAAATTGCGTTAACCAAACGATAGCTAACTGACGTGTAGGAAATATCGACCATCTTCTATTTCCATGTACGTTAATTCAAATGTAACGTAAAGATGGTCGATGTGGCAGTGTTACCAAATTGGCAGGGTGACACAAAATAAACCAAAATCCCACAATGCAGTGTTGCATTTTATTTTCCATATATTGTATTTTTATATTGCCATCTACACTTTCCCAATGGCGATATAGGCATCCATTAATCAACTTCAAACTGTCCTATTGTGCCCAATACTCTTTTGTAAGAGGACCTTCTGCCGATATTTCATTACGGTTTAGTCATCTGTCCTCTTCTTTTGCTGACATAATCTTTGCCAATAACGGGTCACTCCTTTGCGCTTCTGAGCAGTCTTCGTTTGCGTCTATTCGCAATAGCCGGGTGGATGGGATTCCTTCCGCTCAGATTTCACACAAGTTTCAATGTTTTATGCCACTTCGGTGTTCAATGCTGTCATAGGCCAGGAGGCGCCCAATCCAACGTGCCAGCTGTCCTTCAGGGTTCTTAAATTGCAGCAGCCATCTCAGTGCGGAATGATCAGTCCTTAGCAGAATATGTTGACCATATAGGTACTTATGGTAATGTTTTATGCATTCCAGCACTGCCAGTAGCTCACGTCAAGTCACAGAAAAATTCCGTTCAAGCTTTGACAGCGTGCGGCTATAGCATACGTGTTTTTCCGTCCAATCGACCACCTTTGAAAGTACACCACCAATACCATGTCCACTGGCATCACTGTCAAGGATGAATTTTTCACCTGGGACTGGATACGCCGTGACCGGTACAGTACACAATAGCTCTTTTGTGAGCGTGCTTATGTAAGCTTGCTGCCACGCTCGCAAAATTAGACATGAAGCGTCTGTAATATGTGCAGAGTTCCAAAAACGTAATTCATGAAGATTCTATGGGCGAGGCCAGTTCTTTACTGCTCATATTTTATCTTCATCCATTGAAATGCCATCTACTGTTACTAGATGCCCCAAATATTTTACCTGTTTTTGGAACAATGAACATTTCTTCACGCTTAATTTCAGTCCAACCATTAATATTCGTTGCAGAAATTTTGCCACGTTTTTGAGGTGTTCGTCGAAAGTTCTGCCCATCACTATTATGTCATCTAGGTAAGCCAGACAAGTCATCCAATGGAGTTCCTTTAGTACGTGCTCGATAAGCTGCTCGAATGTGGCGGGTGAATGTATCACAAGCCACCGTTCGCACTGAAAGCAGTTTTCTCTTGTCAGTTTATTCTTGTCTGCGATCTCTACCTGCCAATAGCTGCTTTGTAGATCCTATGTAGAGAACCGTTTTGTTCCAGCTAACGTGTCGAGCGTATCAATGGCGAGCGCATTGCAGAGCCCAAATGGCATAACTTTAAACTGCCACAAGCCACCGTTCGCGCTGTAAGCAGTTTTCTCATTATCCTTGTCTGAGATCTCTACCTGCCAATAGCCGCTTCGTAGATCCAATGTAGAGAACCACTTTGTTCCAGCTAACGTGTCGAGCATATCCGCTTACACCGCTCTTCTCCATTTCATTGACCACCTCCTCAACCTAATTACGTTTTGCCAGAGGTATAATTCTGGGTGCCTGTGTAATCGGTCTCACTCCGCCAGTATTAATTTCATGTTTGACTGTAGCTGTTCTACCTCGAATTAATTTTTCGTGGCGAATACGCAGGCGTACCTCTTAAGCAGCTTTTTGGCTTTATTTCTTTCTGAAGCTGCTAGACCTGCTACCCATTTTTCAACATTTTCGTCAAATACCTGTTGGTCCTTGTCTGATATACTGGCGGGTTCCGGCAATTATTTGCTATTTATAACCGCCTCTACTGGAGCACATTGGACTACCTCGATGTTTTCACTAATGAGTTTTTCGTGGCTTGATAGATTGAGCACTCTTACTGGAACTATTCTTTTTTTATTAGATTTGATGAGGGCCTTTGCTGATAACAAGTCCACCTTAATTTCTGCTGATTCTACTACCCACAAGCGGTTGTCCTCAAAATCTCCCTCTATACGCGCCCATATCAATGTCTCAATCTGAGGTAGTAGTTTCTGTTATTTGACAGGAACTAGTCTTCTGACGTGACCTTGATGCTGGTATCCCACGACAAGAGGTATATCTACATAACGCCAACTCATTATCTGTTGCCCCATATTCAAATTGAAGCCATGGACTATCATAAAATCAGCACCAATGGTAACCTCGTCTACAATATCGGCGACAATAAAAATATGGCTTATAGTAATGTTCGCTATAGTAACCTTCACCTCAATTTTTCCGTAGACGGTGGCAGAGTTTCCAGTAGCTGTTCGTAGTCTGATATTTTTGAGTACTTACACATTCCCTTCACTATGTCGGGTCTGATTATAGACTGTGTCGCACCGGTGTCTATAGTGAAGGTGTATTGTCTGCCATTAATGCAAAAACCTCTGAATTACGTACCTTGTGTATTTGTGGTGCGAAGGTTGTCATTATCTGCAAAGGTTTTCTTTTGTGTTGTACATACAGCTACTTTAACATAAGGGTCTCGTATGCCGTTGACGAAGGCTTCGGTCTTGAGATGATCTACTAGTGGGTGATTTTCCGCTGGATAGGTTAGCTGCACCAACCTCTCGATTTTCATTGCAAAAGCTTGTAATGATGAATTAGTCTTTTGTCTCAACGACAGTTACTCTTTTACTGACCGTCTCATATATTTCCTGCAAATTCTATGTTATCGCTTTAGAAGTTTCGTTTCAATTTTTGCCAGAAATTTCTGGTTTTCAGCTCTGAAAGTTTCATTTACCTGCGCCGAAAGCTTTTCGTTATCAGCTCTAGAAGATTCTTTTACCTGCGCCAAAAGCTTTTCGTTATCAGCTCTAGGAGATTCTTTTACCTGCACCAAAAGCTTTTCGTTATCAGCTCTAGATGTTTCTCGTACCTCATTAGAAGTTTCTCCGAATTTCTTTTCAATACTGACTAGAAAGTTCTGGTTCTGAACTTGCGTCTGTTTCATCATGGCTGCAAGCATTGTATTGATGCCCAAACTGCTTGTGGTTGCAGCGTCACTTATCTCAGGATCATTTTCAGCATCAAATTCGTAAGTATCTATGTCTATACCACGTCTCTAAAATTTCTTCAACAGACATTTGAGTTCGTTTAAATTGCGTTAAAATAAAACAAACACCGCTTTATTTTTATTACAATTTTATTTATTTTACTACACAATTACTTTTATACTGTTTGTCTTAATACAACACTTAATATTCGTTTATACAACACTTTTGTTTTCGCTTTAACACGTTATCTTACGACAGCCAAACGATAACTAACTGACATGTAGGTAAAGAAGCCCTTTATATACCTACAGTTTGGAAGGCTCAGGAAATATCGACCATTTTCTATTTCTATATCCGTTAATTCAAGTGTGACGTAAGGATGGTCGATTTGGCAGTGTTGCCAAATTGACAGTATGACACAAAATATGCCAAAATCCCACAGTGTTGTATTTTTATTTTCGTAACAATATAATTGATTTACATGGTAAATGGTTTCAATGCCAAATTACTAAATCAATAGATTATTTTACTTGTACAGAAAACAAAATACCTATACAAACAGGTGACATGTTGGAGTTAGTTCATACAGACTTATACGAACCGATTCGTTTAAGGTCTGTGAAAGCGCTTCATATTTCATAACATCCATTGACGATTATTCTCGATACATTACTTACATATTTTCTTAAAGGAAAGAGTGCGGCTTTTATTGCACTCGTTCAATTTTCTGAGCACGTAGAGAAGCCGTAGAGAGGCCGAAATGTAAAAATTTTCCGTAGTGCCAATGGTAAAGAATTTGTCAACTCTAAGTTTAAACAATATTTTATAACAAAAGGTATTGCTTATCAAACAACTGCTGCTTACCCACCACAACAAAACGGTGCCTATGAACATGCAAACCGTACACATGTTGAGATGGGCAGGTGTTTATTAAATTCTTTGGGTTTACCATGTAATTTAAGGGGTAAAGTCATAAATAGCACTACTTAACGAATGTGCTCCAACGAAATTCTTAGAGAGATTACCTCCTAAGGTGTGGGAAGAAACCATTTGTGACTCATTTGACAGTGATGCGGCAGTTCTAAGGAAAGGTCCGAAAATAAGAGGTGGAAATTTTTGCCCAAAGGCATCAAAATAAAACTTATCGGTTCCAACTTTATACAAAAGTATATCGTTTGTTCAATACAAACACAAAACAAATCTTTTGAAAATCTTAATACACATAATGAAACATGTGATGAATGTAATAGCGAGATTTTTTAATGTATTCAAAACAGAACTTAAAATGTATCCGGTGATGAAATACAAACTTATAATGAAAACAGTGAGCAGAAATCAAATGAGGGTGAAATTGAACAAACAGAAGGACAAAGAAAAGAACAGATTAGTACAAAAAGCAGTGGAAGAAACATTGAGAAAACTCAATTGATGTGAAATAAAAGAAAACGTGACAGACCAAGAATATTAAGAACAGGAAAGAAAGAAAAATCAAGAAGAATCCTTTGCATCTCAAACGTCAAATTCAATTATTGATAATCCGAAGACTTTTAACTAAGTTTCTTACGGCAAAGATTCTAATAAATGGATGGAGGCTATGAAAGTTAGTACGAATCTTTACTTAAACCTGGTATTTTGTTCAAAATTTTGTACGAAATACATATAAATATATTTTGTACGAAATAACTGTTAAATAATGTTAAGAAAGCAGTATTCTGTTCTTTTAACGAAAAACATATGAAATGTATATGTCAACACTTTTTTCCAACTGCAACAAATTTCTATCAATATTTTGTTCTACAAAATAACATTTCGAAATTTTAAGCAGTAGTAGAGACGTAAATAATGTTACAACATAGAATACATATGTATATGTAGTCTTTTATTATTTGGCTAATGAAAGCTAACCCCTATATCGTTAGTCTGAATCGCGAATTCCAAATTGTATCAGTATTCAGTATAGAGTGGTCAGAAAATGTGATCGTATCGTTGTTTTATATCTTTTTAACCACAAAAAAATTTGGTATACTGATGAAAAAATTTGTACCATACAGTGTGTAAGGTCATCCTAAGAAGCATTCTCTGACTTCATCCGATTTGTCGAATCTATTATTATTTTTATATGTGTAAAAATATTAATGTCCCTACTGAATATTATTTGTTATGTTGGTGGAGAAAAATATGATTTTTGTTTACATATGTAAAACCATATAGCATATTTTAAGGCATAAAAACGACAAATTTTGTACGAAAAAACAAATGTTGATCAACATTTTTCACAATTTCACTTTGATGCCTTTATATACAGCTTTGCTTACAGATATAAAATGTCCAATCAAATTTGGTGCATACAACACGTTACGGAAAAGCAAATCAGTCTCTTTAGTTTAAATTTTTACATCTCCAATATTTTTAGCATTAATGTAGTTACTTCCGCAAGAGTAACTTGTCGTTGTGCCCTTTCATAGATACAAATCACGTTTTGCCTCCAGTCATATGAGCAGTGTACCCTGCAACGCGTCTGTGTCTGCTGATGTTAAAACAGATTTACTTTTTGAATAGTAGTTGGCCACAAAGTGTTCTTGTTTTCCGCTAATATAGCAGGACTTACTTTTCTTTTTACCTTGTTGCTCGTTCCTTTTTTCAATATATTGTTCGTTGTAAAGGTCATTACCTGAAGCTTTCATTTTACCCACAAATGCTTGTGTTTATTGTCCTTCTCTTTCCATTGTTCTTTCTGACTCTTCCAGAAGCATAATTTTTAAATTTTGAAGTGATGGCAAGCTATCCCTTGTTTCCATGACCACAACAAACAGTTCATACTGGGCTGGCAAACTGCACAACAAAATGATAGTAACTAACCTCCTCATTAATACCGATTCCAACTTCGACTAATTTTTTCACAATATTTGCAAAATTTCTTATGTGCTCCGGCATATTTCCATCCTCAGGCATACATTCATTCAATAATTGCTTGTAGATTTTTACCTCTTTCACAGGACCGCTATGTAATTTAATCCTCTAACTGTCAAAAGCTTATATTTGATCCGAGCAACATGGAAATATTTTTTCGAATGTCATCAACTACATAACTTGGATGTTCAAATTCACAATCGCTTCTATTATCAGATATTTCTTCTTGAGAAGTCATCGCATCCAAGAAGTCAATTATTTGTCCATCTGAAAAATTGGTCAAAGCGTGCACTAAGGCCTTCATTGTGATTTAAGTTGCAGATCTTACAAAATTATGTTTGTTTCAATCTGTTGTAAATAAAATACTCATTAAAAATTTTTTATAATGATTGTTCGGTATTTTAAAACTTTTTTTTCGATTTTAAAAGCAAACTTTTTTCCAAATAATTAATAATTTTATTCGCTTTGACCGTTTTATTGTACAATAATGTTTACAGAAGAACAAAACTCATCGGATTCGATTCAGACTAATTTATAATGATAAACAGAATTTTTGGGAACAAAATGAAACAAAACTTTAATTAAAAAATTTATTGTTGCTTAAATGTGAACGAATAATTGATAGCTGCCTTGTGACAGCCAAAAACGTTAGAGGGTTAACTGAGATGCATAAAATACTCTTCATATGAACGCACTAGACGTCATAGTTATTTTATTCTAATTTATCAATTTGGTATAGACTCATTTTGATTCACTCTTCCTTGAGCTCTGTAATAAAAATCACAAACTAAAATGTAGTGTACGTATTGTCAGAAATATATTTTTAAAATATTATTAGACACTCGTGTTGCTTTGTTACTAAAGTACAATAAAGTGTTTCTTCAACGGCATGTTAGAGTGAATTGGAATTTAAAAATATTTTTTCAAGTTTAAGCAATACAGTCGAGGCAATTGACTGTGGTCCTGTATCATTTTATCTTGCAATGGAAATTAATCGGAATGTCCCACAAGTCAATATATTCATTCATCAAAAGAAATACCTTGAAGAAATAATAAAAAAATGGGATCTGGCAGAATGCAGCATGCAGCTACACCTTGAACAAATAAAACAATTCTTAAAAATGTGAAGAAAATTGCGAGAATTTAGGCGAAGAAATATATCAGTCTAATTGGTGCTCTCAAGTATTGGGCCGTGATTAATAGACCTAATGTAATTCAAGTGATTTCTAAGTTATCCCCATTTAACTCTCATCCTCATCAGGAGCATTTTCAAGCTTCAAAATATGGTATGTTTTAAGATACATATAATTCAGATGTAGAAGGGTTTTATGTTTTACAGATTGCAACTGGGGAAGCGATACATATGACAAAAAGTCGTATTCTAGATATGTGAATGATGGGTTTTGAACAATATATCATCAGTAAACCTACTCCTTCTTATTCTATGTGATAATCAATCAGCAGCATTTATGGTGCAGAAACCAACTGTACAAAAGAAAAGTAAACGTATCGATATTCGATACCAATACATACGAGATTAATATGAAGAGAAGGCAAACGATATACAAAACATTACATCTGGCGAGGATGCATCTGATATCCTTACAAAGATATTAAATAAGTAAAAACATGTATAGGTGGGCCACTTAAAAGCTTAAATTTAAAAATGCAATAAAACAAAAACGATTGGATATTTTGCCTTTTTTTTTTGTTGTGAAGTACAATTTTTCTGGTTAGAAATGAAATATTATTTCATTCATATGGCTGCCGCGGCTGGCCTCACATTCCCCATTCGATCGGACCAATTTTCGAGAACCGTTTTGAGTGTATGGGGTCTTATATCGGCAATGGCATCACGAATTTTGGCCCTCAAATGCTCAATTGTCTCTGGTTTGTCGGCATAACACTTGTCTTTAACGGCGCCCACAGAAAATAGACCAACGGTGTCAAATCGCAGATTCTTGGCGACCAACTGACATCACCATTTCGGCTAATTAAACGGCCATCAAACGTTTGACGCAATAAATCGATTGTGGTATGAGATGTGTTGCAAGTTGCACCTGTATCCTGTTAAAACCAAGCATTGTTCACATCAATACCATGATGAGCGGGCACAAAAAATCGGTTATCATGGTGTTATCAACCGTAATTGTTGCGCCGTCCCCATTTTCAAAGAAATATGAGCCAATGAAGCCTCCGCTCTACAAGCCGCACCAAACAGTCACTCGTAATGTGTGCATTAGCTTCTGTAAGACCTCGTTTGGATTTTCTGAGCCTCAAATACTGCAATTTTGCTTATTATCGTACCCACCAAGATGAAAATAAGCTTCATCTGAAAAGATGATTTTTTCAATTTTCTTAAAATTTTATTTTATTTATTTTTTAATTTTGTTTGTAATTTCCGACCAGTTGTCTTTGTTTTGGAAATAAATTTCCAATAAATCCCAACGTTGCTTAAGCGTAAATGGACTCATTTCAGTGGAGATAATATACTGAATTTTGTGACAGAATATAATGACAGTTTAAGCCGATGTTGAAATGTAAAATTTTAATTTTAGTTGTATACACTTGTCTGGAGGGAGAGAAAGAGATTGTTGAAAGAAGATATATATATATATATATATATTTATATAGGGTTTTTTACATTTGTATTTAAATATGGTTTCATCTTCTTTCAACAATACAAAAATTATTTAAATACATACATACATATATAAATTGTTAACCGGCATGTTCTGGCATATGTGTACAAAATATGTACTTTGAATGAAATGTTTTTTTCCATAAAAAATTAGTGTTTTATTATTTTTTACTGCTACGCCTGGTATTTACATATTTTATTATAAAATATAAGAATTCACCTCAAAATTTCACCAAAACGACATTTGTATTGATTTTCATTTAATTGGTTTCCAGATTCAAAATTTTAGCTGAAAAAATAGATTTATCAATAAAAAAATATCATTTCTTTTTTACATACATATGTATCTTCTTCCATTTTTTGCAAAATAGTTTTTATTAAAATAAAAATATAACAATACATGACAAAAACGTAAAAAATCATACTTACAAAAATATTAAGATGAAAATTGAAAATAAGAAAGGCATAACACAAAAGCAAAAGTCTATGTTTTTGCATTAGACTTAAACGGGAAATCCCCGTTGAGTTTATACAAACATTTTCATATTAGCGACGCAAATTGATGTACCATGGAACCTAGCAGCCGTGCTACGCAATCTGAAACAAAAGGGAAATAGCTTTGAAAATTTTAAAAAGATGCAACCCCGAAATGCGGAGTCACCACAGCATCCATTCATCGCTGCCAGATACGACGAATTATCGTCATTTTGGCAATTTTTAACTCCATAAATGGCATATTCACATTTTTGACGATTTTTAGAAATAAAAAATTGACAATTTTTTTCATTTTACTACTTTAAGACTTCAGAAATTGATGCAAAAATTTCAAAGTGTTAAAAACGGAGTTAACTATTTATTTAAAAATCAATTTGCTAAGTCCTGAATATTTTTACTTGATAGATTTTGAGATAAAAAAAAATTTATATAGAAAATTATAGTAATTTATTTTTGCTAAAGATTTTCTTTAGAAGACAAAATTGATGAAATAGAAAAATGTATATCTTCATTGTATTCAGTTATTAACAATATTAATAATTTTATTAATTTTTATTATGTATAGAATTGAACTTTATTATATATGATCTTTATTATATTTTTTCCTTAATGTTCGACGATTTTATGCTTTATTTATCTGGCAGCTATGACAACATCCCCCATGAACCTAATTTTTTGGGCCGAGATAGCTGGACACTAACAGTATATGTTAAGATGCTTCAGCACAGTTCGTACAGAGCCTATACCGATCATCTTTAACATTTCCCAAAATACAGTGGTGTCTAAGAGTAGAGTGCCACAGTATGACGAAAAACAAAGGGTTTGGCGACAAAACAAGGAAATGCTACATGAAAACTTGAAGCGAATGATATAGAATGGATGTAGGTAGTTTTGCTTTGGTTTGGCGATGTACATTGGCGACTAACCTTGGTTGGCATTTAAGTTGTTATTGAAACAATTATGTATCGCTTCACATATTTTAACGCATTGGAAGATAATTCGAGGAAATCTGTAAGCAAAATGTGGCTTTTCGAAACTAATACATGTGTAAAGGCGGGTTAGCAGACTCTGAGAAGAAGATTATGAACTTAATACTCTTATAAAGAATATTTAAAGACAGTATTTAAATTAGTGAAAATTTTTGTTTATTTAATCAAAGTTACATCTTTTTCCAACTTATGTAGGTTGTTTTTGTGATCAAAAATCTACCAAAAGAGTAAGAAAACTGCAACAAACCAACCAAACTGCCAAATTGTGTTTAAACAACGAAAAATTACAAACTTTGGTACAATCGGACCAAGTCGGCAACACTGCTTGTACATCATCAACAGCGTTGTCAACTTTTAAATTTCAAAAAGAACTAAAGTCGAGAAAAAAGCGCGTAATTTTTTAGAAAATCGCTAGATTTAAAATTTTTAGTTTTATTTATGTATATACAAATTTTTAATAATAAGGGGTTTTTATTCAATTTTATTAAAAATTTGGTTAATCTTAGCTTTTTTTACATACTCGGTTCTTTTTAAGATAAATAATAAATTAGTAATAATTTTCTTAGTTTTACACGGTATCCCCAGAAATTATCTACCGTGTAATGCAATTACAAAATTTATGCAAATATTATTACTGTAAACTTTCTTGATGTTGGTTTACCATAAAAAACAACAAATGTATGTAGTTCGGTAAAAACTTAGTTGTTGTAATGGCAACATCACCTTACTGAATATGCTTGATATAGATTTAAATATTGTAACTCTTACTGAAATTTATAAATCAAGACTTATGGCGTTAGGGAGGTGCTATGCTTAGTTTTCCAATGCCGGATATTTTTTGACTGATGATTTGTATTGGCAATGAAGTCAAAAACATCCACTATTACTGTTCTTCAGATATGCAAAATTCAATGTTTACTATTTTTAATCTTGGAAAACTTCCCCGTTGTTGTATGGCAGGTATGAAAACCACGTACCAACCAAAAGGTCCTCGGTTCAATCCCAGGCCAGACCATCTGGCAATTTTCAACAGCGAAATAACTTTATAACATTGCTAGCAACCGATGAGTATTTACTCTATGAAAAAACTATCTAAAAAATGCATCCGCCGTTCGAAACCAACGTTAAGTTCTAGGTCCCTTTCATTGAATCCAAGGATAAATCCGGTGAAATTCATTGATTGAGAGAAGTCCCCCTTGTTCCACTTGCTATGTTGCGGGAATTTATAATGTAAGTTTGAAAAATGTTTTCACTTCACTTGCGGATCAGTCGTATGTAATCCATACTATAATATTCTTATCACCCGCATTGAATCTGTTCAACAACAATTTGTATTGTTCTATTTGCGTCACCTGGGTTGGAATTATTTGGAACTGCCTTCTTATATTTGCAGACTATCTTTAATTAAACTCCCTACTCTTAAAAGTCGTCGTACCATGTTAAATGTATCCTTTTTGATAAACCTTATCAATGGGAATATTTGTTCTGAGTTTCTTTTAGAATCTGTTAAATTTAATGTCCCTTGTCGATATTCACGTCATTATAAACCTTTATATGTTCAAATATGTAGATCAAATTATGCTATAGCTGAGCCATTTATGAGATTATGTCGCCAATATAATTTTTTGTCTAAATTTGTTGATTTTTCATTAAATATTAATATTATAAAGCACAAGATTATTATTTTTCTTAATACTTGATAAATTTTTATTTTTTTCTTTTTTTGCTGTATCTAAAATGTATCTAAATTTTTATAATATAAGCTTGTACTTCTTTTCATATTATACATATTTTGTAATTAGTCTGTAAGGATTAAATCTATTGACTAAATTGAATAAATAAAATAAATAAATATAAAAGAAAAACATTTAAAACTTATACCACAGACTATATAACTATTGGTCAATAACTCAGATTTTATAAGAAAATGACACGCTAAAATTTGGCGCCAACTTATTATTACAGATTATTATTATGCAGTAATGCTATATTTTAGAGTTTTATCGAAGAATATACAATACATAGGGTGTGCATCTCATATATGCAAAATTGTTCTATGACGGTTGTGTCATTTGTACCCGTCTTTGATATTTGCTCCAATTAAAATTTTGAAAAAAATTTCATGATTTTTTGAAAAAAAAATTTCTCTAATTTTGCGCGAAAAAATTTTTTTTCGCAATCAAGTCATAAATAACTCCGAAACTGTTGAAAATACAAAAAAAAAAAAAAAAAAATGTTATTCAGGTGATTTATAGAAAATTTTATTTTTTTAACATTTACTGGTACTTGCATTAAAATCAGTCGTTTTCAACTTATAATGAAATATATTGACATAACCACCATATTTTGGGCGAAAATTTTGCCACGCCAATAAAAAAAAGTTTAAGTCCGATGGAAAAAATCTGAAAACAGTTTTGAATTCAGCGTATCAATATCATTATATTTCATATAGTTATATTTAATGTCCCGAAAATTTCTGTATTTTGTAGACCAGTGATATCCTATTGAGACCAATTTGACGTTTATAAGAGAAGAGTTATCAAAACCGTCTTCCAAAAAATAATCTGCATATATACATATGTATGTTTATGGAACTCAACATCGCAAGTTTCGATTGGATTTAATTCGTTATGTTCAGTAGACATTTTTACTTCCTCCAAATCAGTACTAATTTCCATTGCTTCAATTTTCATTGTCTCATCTTGGTTCGATTCACAGTTAATGTACGAGCTCGACTGAACAATTTTGAAGACTAAGTTCGGCTACAGGTGGGTTGTTACTATTACCTCCTTCTTGTCGCGATACTGAGAAAGTATTTTCCAATTTGTCCTGATTAAGATCTATTGTCATAATAAAATAGATATTACTTGCTCTAAAGTTTTTTTTTTAATAAATCAAATGAGCTAAGGGTGAGCTTCATTCCACTTAAGAAGAAGACGCGCTTTTCTATCAACAAAAAACTTGCTTCAAGTATTCAAAGAATGTTTATATAAATCTATGAATCTCGTTGTTGACTTGAACTGCAGATCGGTAACAATTATCATCATAGAGTGAACCGCTATTAAAACAATCAAAAATTTTATCAACTTTTTCTATAAACTTTGCTGTTTAAAAGTAAAAGTTTTGACCATGATCCTAATGTAAGCGGCAACTGTTCTACTAAAAACTTGTATTGCAAATTTAACGCGTATTTTTCAAAGGAATTAAGAAAAATGTGTTTCCGTGGCCACATTTTAGTTTTTGCATTTATCTCCATATCGTACAGCTCTTTAATTACTTGAGAACTGGCATATCAATCTGGTGTTTTTTTCTTTAATAAAAAAAAACAAATCAGCTAAAATTCAGTTACATTTTCCGACTGATTTTTTTTTTTAAACCTTTCAAAAATATGTGAAATGTAATTTTTGATTGGCTTTTCTATTTAAAAAGGCATACCTAGTCCAAAATGTCACAATATTGAAGTAAATTTTTTTAAAAACCTTTTTTAAAAATAGCCTGGAATGCTTCTTGTTTCATTTTTCGTTAAAAACTACATTTGCATTCGGTAATGATCTATTTCTTCTTGTTTGCTACGAATATTTACAATATTATAAAAGATAATTCTTGCAAAAACTTGTAAAATTGTAAAATAAGCATTCGAAATCATTCGTCAGAAAAAAAATTGTGCATATGCAAACTTAAATATTTTAAATGACATATATACGACTACATACATCCAAACATACAATTACTTATATTATGTTATTATGCTTTGTTCTCTTTATTGGAAGAGCGTAAAATCGTAATTCTCTTTGGTTGAGTTGTCTTTCCCTTCCACCCCATTCTAAATATATATTGTATATTCTTGGTTATAGTTATATTTACACTTGCAAAAATATAGTGTTGTTACTTTTTTGTAAAAGTTTTAATTACCATTTAAAATAATGGTTTGGTGCTACCCAAAAAGGAAATACAGTACTAAAATTAAAATAAAAAGGCACTAAGTACTAAGTCGAAAATTTTACGCATCAAAAATGTTAGAAAGCACTAAAAACAGTGCTAAAAACACTGAGTTGACACCGCTGATTATAATCTAAAGAGTATTATTATAAGTTGTGCCAGTGAGATTATGAGTATTTGAGTTGATTTTACCTAAATAGTATTATTTCGAAAAAAAGTGTCAAGTTAATCATAACATATTTCCAATTAAAGCGGCACACTTTAATATAATACTTCGTAATGTTTACTAATTTTTTGTTACACTATTAATGCAATATATATATATATATATATATATATATATATATATATATATATATATATATATATTGCATTAATAGTGTAACAAAAAATTAGTAAACATTACGAAGTATTATATTATATATAATGTAATAAAAAAACATATAAAGGTAAATAATACTTGCATTTGTGTAAACAATAACCAAGATTTTAAACGCCTCTGCTTTTAATTTTCAATCTATTCATATTAGTGCGTTTTAACCTTCTTAAAACGTTTGATTTCTTTTTAATTGCGCCAAAATAAAATAAACACCACTTAACACAGCAACTTATTAACTTGCTCTAGATATTCGTTTATACAGCACTTCTATTTACGCCTCAACACGACTTTACTTAATTAACTAATTAACTAATTTATTAACTAATTTATTAATTAATGGAAATATGTGTGTAAAACTCTTTCTGTAACGTTAACGTTCTTCTTGAACGTTAAAACAAAAAAGAAGTGTACAAATAAAAAACGTTTTAAAATAATTTAATTTAAAACTTTAATTAAAATTATACAATTTTATTTATTTTTTTAACAAATTTTATAAAATGAATTTATAATAAAAATTATTTATAAATCCTTCAAAAGATAAATTAATTTTTTCTTTTAAAAAAATGTATAAATATTTGTATTATTATATAAATGTTGGCATTTACTTTTATATACTTTTGTAATTTGTTGTTAAGTCCCAGTTATAATACAAAAAACAATAAAATATAATTTTATATACCGACTTTATACCAGTATTTTCTGACCGACAAAAGCTTGGTACAACTCCTATTTGTTCTTAACTTTTTAACTATGTGCTAACAAACTTCGCACAATAGCAAATATCATTCTTAAATATGTTTGGATATAACGAGGCTTTAAAATTTATTTGTGCATAATTAAGGCTCAATAGGCCTTACTAACACAGATATGTTAATAATTCTCAAAATACTTGAACCAAATAGAAGCGTTGAAGTGAAATATTAACAAAATTTGAAAATAAAAGGACTAAGAAGTTTTTAAATAAAAATTTTAACTAACAGTTATCATATAAACCTGCAATTGCAAGAATAATAAACGACGAAGGTGTATAACTTCAAAATGCAGGATTCACAAAATGATTTGTTTTTTAATTATTTATATGGCATTTTGGAGGGTAAATATCTGTTATTTAATTTCACTTAACCTATGAACGAAATAGTATAAACAACAAAGTTTTTGTAAGAAAAGTAATAAAAGATTTTGTTGCAGTTTCAATTATTACTGGCGATGAAAGCTAAATGCTATAAGACCTGTTAAAACTATTTAAAACTTTGTCTTTGATGCCTTATAGTCCGACTACGTTTTGACGTAGTTCTTGGCATCAAATTAGCAGTCTTTTGGCATGAAGTGCTATGGGAAAGGTCATAGCATAGTCACAACAAAAGCCCAAAGTTTGTCAAAAATCCCATTTTTTAAGTTATACACTCAATAAGAATCTGAGTAATAAAAGTAAAACTCAGAGACCAAAAATAACTATTATTCAATTTTTTTGAGATTGAAAAAGTTTTCCATAGATCAATGAATAAAATTTACGTTTTTAAATAAGAGTTATTCTCAAGCATATTTTTTTGCGTTGCTCATAAATCTTATTTCTGATTTATATATTTTTACGTTGCCTGATAAGAGTTATTCCCAAGAAAAATTGTTGTCGTCTCTTTGCTTGCATTTCATTAGTATATACATTATATTTTACCTTGAAAGTCGCAAAAGAAACTAAAAAATGTTCTTTCAACAGAAACCTGTGTAGCCGGCGTTGGATGGACAATATGTACCATTTTAAGTAAAAATGGAAAAGTATAACTTTTCTCTTACCAATGTTGCAGCAAATTGATTTATACGTCCAGTCTGGTTTAAAGCTATTTATCTCAACTAGCAAGCGAGATAGTTACTAGCAGCTCTCTAATTGATACTCTAAACGTCTATGAAGTACTTAGATTACAACAAGCACTGTTCAAATTTGACTTCTTAGAGGACTATATTAAAAATAAGGCAACAAAAAAAGAAAAAATCGGATATAAAAGTTATGAGCAACGAAAAAAAAATATTTATTATCAACAACACTTATCGAAAAACATATATTTTTTCATTGAAAATAACTATTAGTTGAAGGACCAAAATCTAATTCCTTTAATATAACAATTATGGCAAAGTTCTTTTAGATAATTGTTATAACTGTTGTCTGGTTAAATTCAAACATTATCTTTATATTTTACTTCGAGAAATGGTATCCAAAATGCCAAAAAATATCTAGACTTACACATCGAAGAAAAAAATTACACTCTTGTGTTAGAAAAACAGAACGGCAGCACTGGATAAGGCATATGTATTCGATGTTTTCTATGTTTTCACATTAAATTGTTTAAGGTTTGTGTCGCAACTAAACGTAAATTCGAACTCGTCGAGGTCAAAATATTCTAACATCATCACGCATTCTATGTTGAAATAAAGTTTATATGAGCAAAACAGAAATTTATAAATCGATATTAAAATTACACCCAATCCTATTTTTACACGGTACATATGTGGAAAAAGCGGTTTATAACTATAGCATATAAAATAAAAAGCAAAAAGATATTGTATTAAATGATTTTTTTGTTTACTATGTTTATGTAAAAAATACTTTTTGTTCATTAATTTCTTATTGGCTTAATAGTATTGCATTAATTTCAATTATATCTACTTTTTCGCTTCTTTATTGACTTTCCTTGAAATGTAATTACTTAAAATGTATATTAAACGCTTCATTTTATTTCAATATTTATTTATTTATTAAATGCAGTTTCTGAGGATATTTTCCTATAAAAACACACATTTTTGTTAATCAGAACTACTACCACTTGTAATGTAATATTTTATGTGAAGCCTGTATTTCTTTGACCAAATTGCACAATGCAATATTTAGAACAAAGAAAATAAAAATAAATAAATAAAATAATAATAATAACAGATAAATACATTTTCAGGGTCACAATAAATAAAATCAGTTAAGAAATCCAAAGCATGAACTACTGACATAAAAACATTAGAAATCGTATTGTTAGATGAATTTATGGTATATACGAATTGTTTCTCTTCTAATATTACTTATTGAACTTTACTGAATACATAAATCGATCAATAAGAAAAAAATATTGCAATAACAATAACAAATTCAATTTTGTTGTTCGATTATTTTCAGACAGTCGCAGCAAATAAAAAACAATACGGGTAGATCGACTGTTTAATTGACTTACAAAAGAAAAATGTCTATAAAAACGTGATTTGTTCTTTGACCACAACATAAAAAACATACGATTGAAAAGTGATTCTGTGCAATTATTTAAAGTGGTTATTCAAATACTACTTTTGAGCGAAAAATATTGTCTATAGTTATATAAGTAGGGTATAAAAAATTAATATATCTTTGTTTGAATGAAAGATTTGATTGATAACAATTGCAATTGAGTGAATTTAATAAATTCATTTAAGATATTATAACGACCGTCAATACATTTAACGGGTAATTTTTCAATCGATTGGGTACTGCAAATTAAAAAAAAAACACTGAAAATTTGCAAAGATTAATTAAATATTTATTTGGGGTGATAAATGAATGCCTGCTGTTTATGTCGTAAAAATTATTTCAAGTAAATCTTGCCCGTGGCTACGCCGCAGGTGGTTCCATCAGTGAGCTTTAATTTTGGCATACTTTTTCCAGCATTTCGGCCGGTATCTCACCAATGGTAACTGTAATGTTGTCGTCCAAGGCTGGAATCGTGTCTGAATTGTTATTGTACACGAGGGACGTCACATATCCCCACCAAAAATAGTATAGTAGTGTTAAACCGTATGTCACCGTCTTATTGAAACTGCATGTCAAAAAAGTCCAGTTCTTTCATTTAAGGCAAAAAAATCGGTAATTATCACAGAATACCTCCATTGACGGTACGGTCCGGTGTTGCCGCCAGCTCACAAACCACAAGAGTGCATCTGTCAGGTTGCATTGGCAGCTCCTGAACTGCCTCTGTTGGCGTACAAGTTAAGCCAAAAAAGAGTTTCGTCACAGATGATAATTTTTCAACAGAAAACACCCGATGCGCATTTCTCATAAAGTACCAATTTTGATAATATAAACCAATGATTTTCAAGCGTTGTTTATGTGTTAGTCTATTTATGGTGAAATCGCAAACTTTACTGAGCATTTTTGGCATTGGCACATGTCACATAGCATTTTTTGTACTGAGCAAATATACACTTAAAAACCAAATAGCAAAAAAATCACCCGTTATTTACGTAAATTGTTTATTCCCTAGACTTATTTAAAGTATAATTATACATTTAATTAGAAAACATTTATGGACAAATTTATAAGAGTATTTTAGACAATGCACAGTCGAGTGTTTTCCATTAAATTTTATTTAAGCTTTTTTATGATTTTGACAATAATTTCCTAGTGTGAACTATATCTTAAATACTTTACATACATATTTTGTTATATATAAAAAGGTATGACAAAAAAAAAAGAAAAAAAATGGAATGTATTGCATATTCGACTATATGAGAAATGGCCTATACAACGAACTAAATGTATAAATTCCTTTCTATGATGACACTGTAAGCTTCTTTTCTGGACTATATCTGAAATTCTCTTATATGTGCGATGGACTTAAAAGCGAAAACTACTGTAAGACTAAAATTCGCTCTTTGTTTGATTTTAGCTGACGTGCTTAAGAAGAACGAAGATGTTCGACTTCCAGTAGCAACCTTGCGGACCAAAGGACAAACCTATTTTGCTTCACATCAACCGTACGCGATAAAAATAGCCTACAAAAGATCAAATTCTTAGTTGTTGCTTGCAATGTATCGGGTGATTATTTTAGCAGCTTTCTTTTTGGCAACACTTTTTTTTTGGAAGCACAGCTGTTTTCGTGTAACATGTTACTGTCAAACATGTTCAGCTTGGTCTATAATTTACCCGTGAATCTCCTTACAAACGAACAACGCTTGCAGATTATTGCATTTTTCATACTTTCATGCATTAAATGCTAAAAACTTAGTTGAATGTTAAACAATTTTAAGTTATTAATCAAATTTAGAAAGGAGATTTTTTTTGAATGATATATACATACTTTATTTAAGTAACCTTGAAGAATGTGTGTGTATTTCGTTCCGTTAGGTATTTTCGTAGTTGCAAGCGTTTGGTGGTAATTTTTGTCTCAGTTTATAAATCAAGCCGTCATGCCATCCATAGTTCAAAAGTCCATGCTTATTTTTTAATTAAGTTATTTTTGGATCTATACATTTCTAATTGGATTTTTATCAAACTCATCACTAATAATGAACGGATTCTTTTTATAGGAGATACTAATGAGATTTTTAATAAATGGATTTATGGCAGTACTTATTATTTTTATGAAATTAAATTATGTAATTGGTTGCATTGCTTCCTCGAAATCTAACTAATTAACAACTTTTTGTGATGTTACTAACATTTATTTACCGAAAATATTTTAAAATTTCACAATATATGGGAGGTGACCATCGCAAAATCTTTTCATAATTCAAGTGATTTATCCAATAGGGATCAAAAAGGAACAGAGCTTCGTGTTACCATTAGTTCATAATATAACTTTTGGGGAGGTTGGTAATTATTAAACATTGCTTTAGGAACGATTGTTTAATGTCTAGAAATATGAGTACGTTCTACTACCAACTGTGATGATAGGGATTGCTAATCAATTATAATCGTAATCTCAATTAATAGCACTGTTTATTCATAATCGCACTGTTAATCGAGCGATTAAATTTCAGATATTTCAGCGACCCTGTTTCTGTAAAAAGGCAGTTAAAAATATCTACAGAAAATATATTTGAATAATTAAATGCAAACAAACTCTAATGCAATTTTCGTAATAGTAAAGGCTCATAACAAAAAATTAATGCTTCTTTCAAATGCCAAAACGCGTTGGCGTTCTATTATACCAATGCAATCCCTAGTATTGGAAAGAATAATACTTCTGAAAATTTGCATAGGGGATAGTCATCATCCATGCATAGATTATCATCCATAAATTTATTTGAAAATATCAATTTTAAATTTCTACCTCATTTTTGTAATATTCTATTGCCAGTTAAACTTACAGTTGATGCTCTTTGTAGATTAAATGCAAGTATTACACTGAAGGACTGCTGTCAGTTTTGTATAAAAAATTGGAACAACAGATATGGCTAAAAAGATGATATTATATATTTAGAATAGAATAATAATTATATACTTATCAAAATATGTATGTTTTAAGGCTGACAATACCATTGAAAATGATTGACAAGATAATACAATGTGAAGATAACATTGACAATATGGAATCTGTGTTACAGGCAAAAATTGATAGAGTTCTTGCTGAGCCTCTTTCAATAGAAGGTATTAATACGTTGCGCCAATAATTTTTCTCGTATAGCAAAACAAAGATTAAAACAAAAAATACATCTTTGCTTAACAAGACTTATCAAACGGTGAAGCTATCTTCGACAGAATGCGAAAGAGCATTTTTAATAGCAGCCAATTTTTGCACAAGAATACTATCTCGTCTTAGTGACTAATTATTATATGATCTAATTGGTTTCTTTAAAGGTTTATTATTTAAATAACTTTACTTAATTAAGTAATGTACATACACATACATATATACATACACATACACATACACATACATGTACATACACATACATGTATACTTTTGGACTAGTTCTTATGAAGCGGATATTACTAGTACTTTTGATTTGTAAATTTAAGAATAATAAGTTTTAGTTTTGTTTTAAATAAACTATGATTTATAATCGCGATTGTCAGACTATTTTTAATCGTAATCGCGATTATGAAAAACTGCGATAAAATACAAATATGCGATTTTTATTAAAAATAATCTTTTTGTTTTATTATAAGTACATACATAGGTACATATTATTAAAATATTTGTAGGTGTATTCTTAACATACTTTAAAGATTGATATTGAAAACAAAATTACAGTTTTGTAATCTTATTTCCTTTCAATGTGCAGATTTAATCTATTAGATCATCAGCAGAAAAATTTGTTTGTTGTCTTATGTCAATTATTGTTCAATAGGTTAAATGGTGTCTTTTTTCTATAATTTAGCAAAAAAAAAATTTATTTTGATTCATAATTTTGATAATTATTACGTTATTCTATGGAATTTCAAATGTTATTCAATATTATTGCGACCATTGCTACATAATTCAATAATTTTGAACACCTACAAAGAGTGGTACTTGCGTAGTCATAAAAATGTTTTGTTTAGTATCGGAATTTTGGACTTAAATTACGAAATAACCATTTTAAAACCATTAAGGCGGCGACAGCGAATATGGCTTTCACTTGTCAATTATATTATGAGAAAACGACAGTAGCGTAACTTTAGTCTAGATGTTTGCATTTTTTAACCCCTTTTTCTGTTATAAAATCATATTTACATTTCAGACTGGTTATTTAAGATGATTTTCATTTAGTAAATGAAAATCATTAAGAATTTTAAGACAAAAGAGAGCAAAAACGTAACAGAGTTTTGTTGTTTTATTATAGTATGTGTCTTAAAATTATATTGAATTGGTTCAATACCTGTTTTTATAGTCTATTTAAATTTATTGAAATGAGTTACCGTTTTTTTTACTTTATGTGTATTGCAAACAACATTATGATTTATGAAGCAAGCCAATACAAAATGTTACAAAACTCTTGAGTTTCCTTTGTTGTTCTACGACCAAATAAGGTTTATGACAGTTTAAACTATAATCCAAATAAGCCACTGTACCAGTTTCAACAATTTGTTAATAGAGTTTTCTTTCTTTTTGTTTATTAAATAGGAGTGGCAAAATTAGAGTAAATGAAGCACTTTTCTTTAAGAGCAAAATAAGGATTATTTTTTACCAAAATAAGCAATAGAGAGAAGAGAGGAAAACATACTTGGCTTAAATTTCCTAAAGAAAATCTTTGTATTTGTAGCTTTCGAAATTATTAAGCGGAGAACCTGGCAAATCTTACTCAATTATTTTTAAAACTCTAATTACAAAAAATTAAAGGTGAATTTAGAATCAGCAAATATCCACTTACAGCACAAGATACAAGTCAATTGAGTTTATTTGAAAGATTGGAATATTTATTAAAATTTTTAAATTTCATCTTGACATACATAAGTGTTAACTAGTTAGTCTTGACCGAACTACACTCGGGCAGCACATTTTCTCATACTGCTCTCTTGAGTGTCGTTCGGCGAGTTTTGTTTTAACTTAGAGATAATGATTTGCCCGAGTATTTAATGTTGTTTGTTTCCCAATAGTGGTAATAACCTTTAATGATTCATACAGTGTTATTGTTATAATTATCATACTGAACAGGCAGTCTTGCAAGACTTTGCGACCCTTAGGATCTATTGTGTCCTTCCTGTGTACAGTTTGTTTAGCAGATCTGTTGCCATCATAATCAACACCAGGAAATCTGTAACCCTAATGGTGGATCTGTCTACCAATAAGAACCTATTTCTACCCAAACATCTCCATCTAAACCTATCAAGAACTCAACATTCGTATATATGTGTTCCGTTGTCTCTCCCTTAAGAAAATCCGTAAGGTGTTTCAAGATTGAGGATGGTGGTAAGTGGTGCTGCAGAGTAAAATTCCGGATCTATATAGCGTACCACGAAACTATTCCTAGTCAATGCATCCACTGTTTCGTTACCATATATCCCACAGTGTTCAGGTACCCAAAACAAATAAACCTTATTACTAAGCGAAAGAATTCATATAGTAACAGAAGTGGGCGGAGGGAGAACGGTTGGCTGTTGATACCGGTATGTAGTTATAAGGATATTTAGTCTTTTACGGATCGCCGTTGCGTTTAGTACGTGTTATTTAACATTTATTTGTACTATAGCTTGCTATAGTTCGATTACTTTTTCTGCTGTTTTTGTTTGCATTTTAAGATCACAATTTTCAGGTAACATTTTTGACCCCATTTCTCAAAAAAATCCGACTGTTAAGTGATTAAGTAGGTAGGATGTAGTAATAAGATTTAAATTTGGTATAAATATCATGCCTTTAATTCAACAGTGGATGAAATATAATTAGTTTAAATATATTTTTGGAATTTATTTTACAGAAAAAGAAATAATAGAAAAGCACTTTCTTAGGTAACTAACTTGTATTATATGGTATATAATATATTACAAACGAATTGGAATTATTCGAAATTCGAGTGCTGATATTGGAAACAGCCAATCTTTTGGCCGATTGAGTGCTTTATGTCGTTCTCTACATATCTCTCAAAGAACTAAAATTAATATCATTAACTCGTACGTGATTACTACGCTTTTGTATGTTAGTGTCGTGGAACGCAACAGTGGGGGATGTCAGTTTTATTCAATATGTATAAACCTCTGTGTTGGGTGCATTCTGAAAATATTCTGGCCATAAATAATATCCAACCTTTCCTGATCACATCAAGCTCGTGTATTGAAGGAAATGACAATTTCAGAGATTTAGTGGACTGAATTTGAAGCAGTCCACCGAATTTTTAATTTGTACTGCGGCATTAAAGCTGTGAAGGTATCCCATTTGAAATTTTTAGTATAGCTTTAACGATTTTTAAATAATTTATTACCACATTATGGCTTTATCAGATTTTTTTTTAGCGATTTTCCGATATGGAAATAATAATTTAGACTGATCTTAATAAATACTGGAGGTGGTTATATCCTGCTGAACTAAAAAATAGCGTAAGATATGTGTGCTTGGCTGCAAACATGAAAGGAAAAGCGCCAATACAATGAACTTGGGTTTGTCTGAAAAAACATTCTTTTATTATTTCTGTATCCGCAATTTGTTGCCTTTTTTATTTTTAAAAACAATGTGGCTCTATCCTGGTAAACCGCAGTGTATGAACTGTAAGCGTCAAAATAAAGTGTACAACCTTCTTCACTAGAATTTAGTCATTATTTTAGCCTTTTAAAATACGATATATTTAAATATTTCATACTTTTTAAAAGTCTAGTTAAAGCTTTACAAAATTCTTAAAAAACAAAAAATTATTACAACAATTAAAGTTATACAGCAAAAACGAAAACTATTTTTTTTATGCGTCAAAATAAAGTGAACAAAATAAACTTTGCCACAAAAAAGAATGAAGTAGAAACTCCTGGGAAGGGATATTTTTTTCTGAAAGGTGCTATCGAGAACAACTAGAACCTCAATTCTGAATTTTCGTAACAGCTCCAAAATCTTGAGTTACGGGTAAAAACCGGGTTTTCGTATCTTCTTGCACTTATATGCTAATAACTAGATAAATGTTTACCCATTTCAAGTTTCTTGGAGAACTTTGAAAGTAGTGGAACAAATCTTTTAGGTGGTATATACCCAACTTAAGTAAGCTTATGGAATCTGTGTATATTTCTCAAGCAAACACATTTTTTGTCTAATTTATTCCAAATTTTCCAAGTTTATAGATGTTTTTATTGCTACTTTTTATAGGAACTGTCCTATTATTGAATTTATTAAAGAGGTATTTTATGTTTAACTATGAAACAAATTATACTTTTTTTAAGATCTGATGAAAATTGACATAATTATTCAGTTCATAAGAATAAATTTGTACTCATTATTTTGGCGCTTACAGTATATGTTATATAATATAATTTGAATATTAGATATACATATGTACGTAGGTAAGACCAATTAATAACAAAATGTCTACTAAAATTTAAGATAAGTAACATATGTAAGTATCAAACAGAGTATTCAAAAGCTCAAACCAAAAACAGGTTAACCGGTTTTCTTCTTAAGAAAACTTTTCGATAGATCCGTTAATCTAAAATTATGAATGTTGAAGGAAATTAAATACTACAATATGTATATTAATGCTGTGCTAATTGAAAAAATTGTTCACAACTACCAAAACTAGTTTGAATATTTTGATTTTAAAGGTATACTTATTTTTCTATATAAGTTTGGATATAACAGATTTTGCTTTTAAAATCGACGCTTTACGTCCCATCTATCACAATTAAAATTTTGTTTTAAGCACAGTAAACTTATTTTAATGTTAATTTTATATTGTGCAATACGTTGTACGATGTGGCCATTCAATATATTGTAATTTTTTTTATCAAAGGAGTGGTATGTGTAAAAGCAATTTATCATTAAAAAACTCATTGTTCCAAATCATTACGATTGTACATAAAATTGTTGTAATAATAAAATTATCAGTTTATTATTACATATATATATCTACAATGAAAATATTATTTGTATGGAATACGATTTATGCATTAAAATGATTTCAGGTTTAGTTTATGGGTTTTGTTTTTTGATAATTTTGTTGTTAAAAACATTAACATCTTTACTACAATTTTGTTAGCAAGACACGTTTGTGACAATCCAAATACAAAAATCACACATTTCATTTGCAACGTAATAATTGTATTAAAACTTGAATGATTCATTTGCATTGCCCCCCATTCACTTTAAATTCAATTTTACTAGAACTTATAGATGTAGCAAGTTTTAATATTGTAATAAAAGTTATTTATGTACATTAGCGTGGTCCTTACTTTTCGATAAGCGTAACTCTCCCTAAAAATGTTTCTTATAGTTTAAAAATATGGTTTGAAAAATATTATCACGATTGGACAAGTTTAAAACGTGGCGCACAGCACTTGAAATTTGCCTTGAAAACTTTAAGAATAAAATTTCGATGTTTATAAAAATTAATCTTTTTTTACACACATATGTTGAAATGCATAGTACATACATAAAAAACTGAAAATTAAGAAAAAAAAGACAGAGATATGTTATTTTTACTAGTTTGTATATTATTTTTTTCCAATAAGGGGTCAACTTGAGAGGTGATGCGCCCTTCGCTTTTTCCAACGACCATACGAGGGCGGATTGATATTGAAGCTATCTAAGTAGGAAAAAAACATTTTTTTTTTTCAAAAACCATTCATTTCTCAACATAGTCTCCTTTTAGCTCAATACACTTAGTAAGATGATTTTCCAACTTTTTTATACCTTCTGAATAATACGATTTTGGGAACTCCTCAAAATACGCATTAGTTTCGGAAATCACTTTTTCGTTTGAGATGAATCTTTTTCCTGCGAGCCATTTTTTGAAGTTTGGAAACAGGAAAAATTCACTAGGGGCCAAATCTGGACTATAAGGTGGATTTCTCGTAGTTTTAGCATCGTATCTAATGCTGTGTGAACCGGTGCGTTGTCTTGAAGAAAGAGCACTTTTTTCTTGTTTAAATGTGGTCGTTTTTCCTTGATTGCATCAACCAATTGATCCAATAATGCACGATAATACTCTCCTGTGATTGTGGATCCCTTTTCAATATAATCGATGAGCAATATTCCGTGTGCATCCCAAAATACAGTGGCCATAATCTTGTCAGCTGATTTCGCTGTCTTCGCCTGCTTCGGAGCACTTCAACCAGCTTCCACCCATTGCTTCAATTGATTTTTGATTTCAGGTGTGTAGTCGTGAACCCACGTTTCATCAACAGTTATTAATCTAAAAATCAGCAGGATTATGCTTTATCATGTCCAAACACCGCTGTGAAGTGATCTGTCGAACTCGTTCTTGTTCAACACTGAGCAAACGCGGCACCCAGCTTGCCGTTAGCTTTTTCATATGCAAACTAATATGTTTTTTTCGTTTTCGATATCATACATCTCATTAATTTTAAATATATAAACAAATATATATAAAAAAGTCAATATCCAAATATTTCTGTAATTTTCGGTTAAAAATTAGCCCAAAATGTAATCTGTATAAAACTTTTTGAACTATTGTACAAAATTAAAAAATAATTCGTTTTTTTTCATTTCCTGTATACTTTAAATATTCGGACATGTGCCCTTTTTGAAATTGCACATTCAAATATATTTTACGTAAAATATATAAAATTTAGAATACAACAGAATAAAAAAAATTGTATTTCATTTTTAAGGAGATCTGAATACAGATCTTAAAATTTTTGGTAAAATAAAATATATTTTTTATTGTCATGTATTTGTTGTTGCAGTAAACAACGAAAACATTGACTTAAATTTTGAAATGTAAAGTGATGTCTATTACATCTGATCAAACTTTTATACATTTAAAATGTCATTTTAATGTCTACTGATGTAATGCGATCATATTAAAAGGATAATTCCTTAATAACATATTTTAAAATTTGATTTAAAGAAGTTGCGATAAGATCTTTTGTTAGATATTGACAAAAATGTAATAAATTGTACTACATCACCGGTTTTTTACCCGTTCTCGAGATTTTGGAAATGTTTCGAATATTTCAAAACAGATCCTTATTTTGCTCGCCAGCGCCTATCAGAAAAATAATATTACTTGTCAGGTATTTTTTTTTGTCGCACCGTGTAATTCAAAAATGCTTTGCGTAGTTAGAACTTAAAACCAAAATGTTCCCGCTGTAAAAATATTTTAAAGCACAAAAAATGCAAATATTTGCTAAAAACGTTTAAAATGGTCTTTAAATAGGAAAAAAAATGACGAAAATATGCTCTTAAAACTGAAATATGCAAGAAATGCTGTTATGAGCAAAATATGCACTAATTAATATCAAAGTTCAAACTTTCCACATTTCTTGAAATTTGAAACAGCGTTGGTTATAGCTAACTAAAGTGCAATTTTCTCAAAATTGAACTCAGGAGAGGTTAAAATCGGAGGAAATGGGTAAAATAAGTGACTATTCTCCTAATTTTTTTTTTAATTCCGATTTTATGAAATTTGGAACACGGAAAGTGCTATAGTTTATGCTTGTTTAAAATTTGGACCTGGAAGATATTAAAATCGGAGAAAAACGAGTCAAACTAGGCCATTGTTTATTCAGTTTGCTTATGAGTTAAACACGCTTAAACGATTACATAGTTTTTCTTGAAGTTTGGAGCACAGATTTATACATAGATCTAGCTAACGAAAATGCAATAGGATGATTTTTATCAAAAATTAAACTCGGAGACGTTAAAATCCTGGTAAATCATCAAAATTAATGACTTTCTGCTGATTGAATTTTTTCGCCTTCAAGCAAAGTTTTTTGTTTGCTTACATTTATCATCCGCTAAAATGTGTTGAACAGTAGCACATTTTCAAAAGTTTCACTCTGAGGTGCTTATAAGGCGTAAAAGGATAATTTTTCGTTCAGAGCCCATTTCTACAAAACAGGTTGTTATTACGGTATATCTTGGGGACTATAAAAGATAGAGTCTTTTAAATTTCCGCATGCTTTTCAATTATCCAGTTTCGCATTAAGATATACAATTAACTTTCCAGGAAGAGTGGGCGTGGCACCTCCCATCAAACTAATATATATTACCGTACATCTCAGTGTCCCGCTGTGGTATGGTAGGTAAGAGACCCGCATACCAACCAGAAAATAAATATAAATATATATAATATAAATATAAATATAAATATAAATATAAATATAAATATAAATATAAATATAAATATAAATATAAATATAAATATAAATATAAATATAAATATAAATATAAATATAAATATAAATATAAATATAAATATAAATATAAATATAAATATAAATATAAATATAAATATAAATATAAATATAAATATAAATATAAATATAAATATAAATATAAATATAAATATAAATATAAATATAAATATAAATATAAATATAAATATAAATATAAATATAAATATAAATATAAATATAAATATAAATATAAATATAAATATAAATATAAATATAAATATAAATATAAATATAAATATAAATATAAATATAAATATAAATATAAATATAAATATAAATATAAATATAAATATAAATATAAATATAAATATAAATATAAATATAAATATAAATATAAATATAAATATAAATATAAATATAAATATAAATATAAATATAATATAAATATAAATATAAATATAAATATAATATAAATATAAATATAAATATAAATATAAATATAAATATAAATATAAATATAAATATAAATATAAATATAAATATAAATATAAATATAAATATAAATATAAATATAAATATAAATATAAATATAAATATAAATATAAATATAAATATAAATATAAATATAAATATAAATATAAATATAAATATAAATATAAATATAAATATAAATATAAATATAAATATAAATATAAATATAAATATAAATATAAATATAAATATAAATATAAATATAAATATAAATATAAATATAAATATAAATATAAATATAAATATAAATATAAATATAAATATAAATATAATATAAATATAAAATATAAATATAAATATAAATATAAATATAAATATAATATAAATATAAATATAAATATAAATATAAATATAAATATAAATATAAATATAAATATAAATATAAATATAAATATAAATATAAATATAAATATAAATATAAATATAAATATATAAATATAAATATAAATATAAATATAAATATAAAATATAAATATAAATATAAATATAAATATAAATATAATATAAATATAAATATAAATATAAATATAAATATAAATATAAATATAAATATAAATATAAATATAAATATAAATATAAATATAAATATAAATATAAATATAAATATAATATAAATATAAATATAAATATAAATATAAATATAAATATAAATATAAATATAAATATAAATATAAATATAAATATAAATATAAATATATAAATATAAATATAAATATAAATATAAATATAAATATAAATATAAATATAAATATAAATATAAATATAAATATAAATATAAATATAAATATAAATATAAATATAAATATAAATATAAAATATAAATATAAATATAAATATAAATATAAATATAAATATAAATATAAATATAAATATAAATATAAATAAATATAAATATAAATATAAATATAAATATAAATATAAATATAAATATAAATATAAATATAAATATAAATATAAATATAAATATAAATATAAATATAAATATAAATATAAATATAAATATAAATATAAATATAAATATAAATATAAATATAAATATAATATAAATATAAATATAAATATAAATATAAATATAAATATAAATATAAATATAAATATAAATATAAATATAAATATAAATATAAATATAAATATAAATATAATATAAATATAAATATAAATATAAATATAAATATAAATATAAATATAAATATAAATATAAATATAAATATAAATATAAATATAAATATAAATATAAATATAAATATAAATATAATATAAATATAAATATAAATATAAATATAAATATAAATATAAATATAAATATAAATATAAATATAAATATAAATATAAATATAAATATAAATATAAATATAAATATAAATATAAATATAAATATAAATATAAATATAAATATAAATATAAATATAAAATATAAATATAAATATAAATATAAATATAAATATAAATATAAATATAAATATAAATATAAATATAAATATAAATATAAATATAAATATAAATATAAATATAAATATAAATATAAATATAAATATAAATATAAATATAAATATAAATATAAATATAAATATAAATATAAATATAAATATAAATATAAATATAAATATAAATATAAATATAAATATAAATATAAATATAAATATAAATATAAATATAAATATAAATATAAATATAAATATAAATATAAATATAAATATAAATATAAATATAAATATAAATATAAATATAAATATAAATATAAATATAAATATAAATATAAATATAAATATAAATATAAATATAAATATAAATATAAATATAAATATAAATATAAATATAAATATAAATATAAATATAAATATAAATATAAATATAAATATAAATATAAATATAAATATAAATATAAATATAAATATAAATATAAATATAAATATAAATATAAATTATAAATATAAATATAAATATAAATATAAATATAAAATATAAATATAAATATAAATATAAATATAAATATAAATATAAATATAAATATAAATATAAATATAAATATAAATATAAATATAAATATAAATATAAATATAAATATAAATATAAATATAAATATAAATATAAATATAAATATAAATATAAATATAAATATAAATATAAATATAAATATAAATATAAATATAAATATAAATATAAATATAAATATAAATATAAATATAAATATAAATATAAATATAAATATAAATATAAATATAAATATAAATATAAATATAAATATAAATATAAATATAATATAAATATAAATATAAATATAAATATAAATATAAATATAAATATAAATATAAATATAAATATAAATATAAATATAAATATAAAATATAAATATAAATATAAATATAAATATAATATAAATATAAATATAAATATAAATATAAATATAAATATAAATATAATATAAATATAAATATAAATATAAAATAAAATATAAATATAAATATAAATATAAATATAAATATAAATATAAATATAAATATAAATATAAATATAAATATAAATATAAATATAAATATAAATATAAATATAAATATAAATATAAATATAAATATAAATATAAATATAAATATAAATATAAATATAAATATAAATATAAATATAAATATAAATATAAATATAAATATAAATATAAATATAATATAAATATAAATATAAATATAAATATAAATATAAATATAAATATAAATATAAATATAAATATAAATATAAATATAAATATAAATATAAATATAAATATAAATATAAATATAAATATAAATATAAATATAAATATAAATATAAATATAAATATAAATATAAATATAAATATAAATATAAATATAAATATAAATATAAATATAAATATAAATATAAATATAAATATAAATATAAATATAAATATAAATATAAATATAAATATAAATATAAATATAAATATAAATATAAAATATAAATATAAATATAATATAAATATAAATATAAATATAAATATAAATATAAATATAAATATAAATATAAATATAAATATAAATATAAATATAAATATAAATATAAATATAAATATAAATATAAATATAAATATAAATATAAATATAAATATAAATATAATATAAATATAAATATAAATATAAATATAAATATAAATATAAATATAAATATAAATATAAATATAAATATAAATATAAATATAAATATAAATATAAATATAAATATAAATATAAATATAAATATAAATATAAATATAAATATAAATATAAATATAAATATAAATATAAATATAAATATAAATATAAATATAATATAAATATAAATATAAAATATAAATATAAATATAAATATAAATATAAATATAAATATAAATATAAATATAAATATAAATATAAATATAAATATAAATATAAATATAAATATAAATATAAATATAAATATAAATATAAATATAAATATAAATATAAATATAAATATAAATATAAATATAAATATAAATATAAATATAAATATAAATATAAATATAAATATAAATATAAATATAAATATAATATAAATATAAATATAAATTATAAATATAAATATAAATATAAATATAAATATAAATATAAATATAAATATAATAAATATAAATATAAATATAAATATAAATATAAATATAAATATAAATATAAATATAAATATAAATATAAATATAAATATAAATATAAAATATAAATATAAATTATAAATATAAATATAAATATAAATATAAATATAAATATAAATATAAATATAAATATAAATATAAATATAAATATAAATATAAATATAAATATAAATATAAATATAAATATAAATATAAATATAAATATAAATATAAATATATAAATATAAATATAAAATATAAATATAAATATAAATATAAATATAAATATAAATATAAATATAAATATAAATATAAATATAAATATAAATATAAATATAAATATAAATATAAATATAAATATAAATATAAATATAAATATAAATATAAATATAAATATAAATATAAATATAAATATAAATATAAATATAAATATAAATATAAATATAAATATAAATATAAATATAAATATAAATATAAATATAAATATAAATATAAATATAAATATAAATATAAATATAAATATAAATATAAATATAAATATAAATATAAATATAAATATAAATATAAATATAAATATAAATATAAATATAAATATAAATATAAATATAAATATAAATATAAATATAAATATAAATATAATATAAATATAATATAATATAATATAATATAATATAATATAATATAATATAATATAATATAATATAATATAATATAATATAATATAATATAATATAATATAATATAATATAATATAATATAATATAATATAATATAATTATTATATATATTTACGTTATATATATTTATATATATTTACGTTAATATATATATATATATATATATATATATATATATATATATATATAATATATATATATATATATATATATATATATATATATATATATATATATAAATAATTTGTCCTGAGAAATGTATTCATAGGTATACAAATGTATTTTTGTAAAAAATCAGAGTTAAAACATTTCGTTCAAATTTAGTAATGAAGTAGATTTTGTTTTGCATGGAAAATTTACTCTAATTCTACTAGATTTTTATCGGAATTTCGTAAGTAGATACTAGATTCCAGTGTGGTCTACATTGGTTATACAATGTTTCTTAAAATATATAACTTTAATCCGTTAACAAAATGTTAGATATTGTAAGATCAAATTGAATATGTTCTAACAAATTTCATTTAAGACACCATTTGAAGTTTTGATTGGTCCAAATTTTAATTTTTGGCTGGAAATGTTTTAGTTAAAAAAAAATAGTCGGCCTGGTTTCTGAGGCACAACCAAAAACAGTTGTTTTGTCGCCAATCTCAGAACTACAGAACTCAATTTATATTTGACATAAGAAAGTTTATAAAGAACAGTTTATTAAGTACTGAAGAATACTTCGTTTTGGATCAAAACTTCGAAATTATTTGATTGGGCAATTAAAATAACATTTCAGCTGTTAAAACTACCAAATATACATAAATATTATATTAAAATTATCCAGATATCATCAGCAGCTTAGCTAGTAAAATTTAACTTTGTATTTAAGACTAACTAACACCCGGACTGCTTCGCCACCCCTAGCTTAATTAAAATATTTTACTCTTTTCCCACATTTTTTCTCCCTCCGTCTCCAAAGCTAAAAGGTTCAGCCTTTTAGCGGTATATAGACTATAAAAAACATACATATAAAATCATTCGCTATTATATATGTATATATGTATAATCAGTGTACTTCGGCATTCTTTTATAAAAAATGTAATACCAACTTATCCAATCTCTCACCCATTTTGGCTGATGTGAATACATGAGGAAGCTTGAACTGCAACCGTTCTTCACACATGCAAAATTAAATTTTTAATATTAATGAAAGGTTCCGCGCCCCTTTATTCAATCTGACACAGTAATTTACTGAATTTGTTTAATCCAAATTTATAAACTAATGCCATTACCGCTTTAAAGATGGCACTCCCAATTTCGCTCACTTTTAAACTGATGATTTGTATTGACTGCCAATTCGTTTAGACAAAATTTATAAACTCCTTTTACCGTTCTCAAGATGTAAAATAATTAATATTTACTTGTATGGAAGGCGCCATGCCAACCTCTTCAATCATGCCCATTTTTTAATTGGTTTCTGATTTAATAAACCTAAACCCTTTTTTCATAAATTTGGTTGAAATCGGTCGACGGGCTTGAGCGTGATGCGGCAATATATATATAGATTAATATATATAAATTAATAATGTATTAAAAAATAAAGTATGGTAGCGTTTTCTTTCATACAAACAGAAACAATGTACTTATAGATATAATGGACATATAAAAAAGAGTATAGCATTCGAGTACACCACAATCGTGAAAAATCTGTATAATTCTTTAAAGTAAATATGCACCATGGGAATGTCTTTGGAGAGGAATTTTTAAATTTGTTGCAACCCCAAATGTTGATTTCCGATGCCCTTGATGTAATTGTAGTTTTCTGTTGCTATTTTTAGAACACTTTCAAATATTTTGATGGAGCACATAGATTTCGTTAAGACGACTCCATCTACTAATAAGAGCCTTAATTACATATACTATATACATATATATTTATGTACGTATATGTACACTTGTGGACATACAATTAAGCTAAGATATTACATTATTAGGTAATAGCTAAATTGCTTTTTTTCTGGCATGTGGGTCAGAGTATAGCAAGTATATACCATATTTATTAGAAATAAATGTCCAAAGTCATATGGACGTACATGCATACATACATATCGCATTGATCAACAAGAGGGTATTAACTCAAAATTTTTAAAATTTCAGTAGAGGTGAAAACCTGTTTGTGGTTACATTTTCAGAGAATTTGAAAATCCGAATACACCATATTAAGCAAAAAATAATACCTTTTTATGAAAATATACGATACATTTCTTTTTACGCTTTTGTATTAACTGAAAATAATAACTTTTTGCTGATATTAAGGTAGTCACTACGCTATCAAGAAAATGTTCTCAAAGGTTGTTTTCGAGATAAAAGAGTAATCTGAATACGTTGAAATTTTTACAGTAGATAGATAGTGATGTTAGTTGATTTTTTGCAAAAAGTGCAATTTTTAAAATTTTAAGTTAATTAATTGTTGATCAAGTGCGATATATATATATATATATATATATATATATATATATATATATATATATATATATATATGTCTTAAATAAGCCACAATAGTAGTTTTAAGTATCTTTTACTCCAAAACGCAACTATCCGTCATCTAACGTTTTTTTTTTTTCAACTAGTGTTTATTTCCTGAATGGCAACACTTAGCTCATGTCTGATTTGACAGATAATTAGTTTTATCCTTCCGCTGAACGAATACGGTTGTTTATACGCTTGAACAAAGCTGGGAAATATTGTGAAATTACTTCGAAAATCATGGTAATGTTGCAGAATGTGTACGATGTGTTCAGACGAAGCTCATTTTGATCTCGGCGGAGTGTCCGTTACAGTTAATAGCGATCGTTATCGGGCCATGTCGAACGAACTTTTGTTCACAAAAATTGAAGAGGAGGATATAAATAACATTTGGTTTAAACAGGACGGCGCTACGTGCCACACTGCCGAAGCTACACTCGATGTTTTTTGAAGATCGCATTATCAGCTGCGGAGCTGATGTCGTTTGGCCACGTCGGAGCTGCGATTTGACACCGTTGGACTATTATTTGTGGGGTGCCGTCAAAGATAAGTGTTACGCCAACAAGCCAGAGACAATTGAAGCTTTAAATGACAATATTCGTGAAGCCATTGGTGAAATACAGCTGCACACAATGCACATGGCCAGCCGAGGCAGCCATTTGAATGAAATTATTTTCCATTATTAACCGGAAGAATTGTACTTTCAAATAAAAAAAGAAATTTGAGAAAATATTCAGTAGTTTTTTATAGCATTTTCAAAAAAAAAAAAAAAAAAATTATTTGGCGGACTAAAGGGTCCTTAAATGGAAATTTAAAATTACATACGTATGTACATTCTGCATAAATTTTGTATTAAACTTTTAAAACAATAGGGAAAAATAAAATATCTATTTCAGCTGAAAGCGGAATTTTTAAAAATTGCTTTAATAAACGGGTTTTTTTTGCCAAAATGTTTAAAATTTTACGGCTATCATTTTAATTACTTAAAGTTTTCGACTTCCAGAATTTAAAAAGAAAGAAAGAAAAAATCCCACCAGAGTAGAAGACAGACAGGATGATTGGAAGTTGTCCATTTTCTCACATTCTTCTAAACTAGATCGCAAATATAATAGGAGCAAAATAAACTCCATGGTTGCATAGTCAGAAAAGCTCAACGAATTAAGGAAAATGTTATTGTAAGTATTGCCAAAGACCACATTTATGAAGATACAAACTCACAACATATATAATAAAACATCATATCGATACACGTAGTACAGAAGGGGATACATACAACATTTAAAATTTGCCAGAGTAAAAAAATATGAAAATAATGCTCTCCTTTAAAATTCGATTTTAGTAACACACGATCATTTTGAGTAAATGGGTCGATATCAGAAAAACAACGACCAAAACATTAAATCCAGAATCATTGAGTCTTAGTTTAAGAACAAAATTATGGTTTTTGAATTCCAGATTTATTTTCCTAGTACCAGCACAACGCACTGCATTATTAGGTATCATCTCCTAAGTGCTGGCCTTAACTTAAAAAAAAGTCTAGACTTAAGCACTAATTGGGATTATAAAGGGAAAAAATTGCATCTGAAAAACCCCTAAACAGGCATAAATTCTGGGGTATTCTAAAAAAAGTATGGGAATACATTTCTCCTCATTGGAATTGTTACGAAAATAAAAGTGCAGCACCGCATTGTGGGATTTTGGTATATTTTCGTCACTCTGTAATTTGGCAGCACTGCCACATCGACCATTTTTAAGTTACATTTGAATTAACGAATATGGAAATATGGTCAATATTTCCTGAACCTTTCAAACCGTAGGCAATTAAGTATATAAACGGCTGCTTTACCTACACGTACGAGTAAGTTTAGTTATCGTTTGGCTGTCGTAACATAAGGACGTTTAAAGCGGAAATAAAAGTGTTGTATAAACGAATATTAAGAGTTGTATTAAGACAAACAGTATGAAAGTAATCGTGTAGTAAAATAAATAAAACTGTAACAAAAATAAAGCGGTGTTTATTTTATTTTAACGCAATTTAAACGAACTAAAACGTTTTAAAAGGGTTAAAACGTAACAGTATATTGATTGGCATATCAAAAAAATTTGCTGAAGTAATCAAAAAGGGTATTCTAGTAAATATATATGTAATAGTAAAGTTAATACGATCGTAGTTTTTGTGATACTATATAACTTATAAAAATACCATAGTTCTCCCCTTATAGATTTGATACTCTTACATACATTTCCCTATTTCTAAATTTTTCACATTCCCTTGTCTTAGCATTTTCCGGTTGTTTTTTTTAAGTACTTGTAGCAATTTGATTACACTTTGTGACGAAAATAAATTAAGTTGAAATAGGATACTCGATAGGCGCTACCGAGTACAAAAAGAATCTGTTTTTGAAATATTCGAAACATCCCAAAATTTGAGTTATGGGTAAAAAACCGATTTTTCATGCACTGAAAAGCTAAAAACTTAGATACATATGAACCGGTTTTAAGTTTCTGATATAAAAAGAGAGGCAAAATACGACCGAGCGGTTTTCCCGGTGTTACGGAATATTCAGTAGAGATACCTCCATATTTACGAAAGATCATCGGAGATTGTGCATAACATGCCGAGAATTGTTCATGAATGACGGGTGTTTCTGGAAAACATAGCGAAATATTTGACGGTTACCCGTACATGGGTTCAAGGACATGAGAACATTGAAGGTAAGTGCAGGGCAGATGAACTTAAGCGGGCAAGTACCACTTTGGAACCGAACGATCGATTGAAAATGTTATTGCTAACTGCTGCCAGACAGGAGCTGCCAGGAACATGCTGCGTTAATTGACACATAATAACTGAACTCACAATTGACAGAGTTATTAAGCTTTTTAGCTAATCAACAAAATACCATTTCATATCATTCTTCTACAATGGCTTAATTCTATGTCCACAACTGCCTGTACACATACCAAAGAAATTTATTTTTTATTGTGTGGAAACAACAATTAAGATTTTCATTACTTTGTTGTGTTTTACTTAAAAAATGTTTATGAATTGCTCCCTTTTCTTACATATAAATATGTACATACATATTAGTGATTGGTTGTTTTTTTTTTTGTTTTTTATTTGTATTTTTTTTTTTTTGAAATCACTTAAAAAATGTTATCCCTCCAAATTTGAAATTTTCATAACTGTACATACATATGAACATTCGTACGCAATATGGACGCTTTCTTTGATAGGAAATATACTACACAAGTACGAGCTAGCTGTACGGGTGATTGAAGTTATGTAAAAGTTAAAACATTCTTATGTAATGAAATACACAAACGAAGTGATAATTTTAGTTTTATTAAATGTTAAAATTTTCATATAATTTACAAAAAACAATATATAATATTAAACAATTGGGTATAGGTATACATATGTATATTTCAATATCAAATTAGTGGCATTCGATCAAATACATACATAATTTAATCTGCAATTCTATAGAATTGCAATACATATGCTAAGTGTGAGAAACAATTATTCTTTTTATTTAAATCATTGCAGTAAACTAAAGCCTTATGTAAATCAATTAAAACATTAATGATAATTTAAGATTTTTTAAATTACTCTTAAATACAAGTATTTAATAAAATAAAATAAAATAAAAATATATATATATATTCTTTAACTTTCATCTTTAATTGCGATCAATTATTTTTATTGCTTCTTTGTTTTTAAATTTATTCTTGAAAAAGTTATAAAAAACAATAAGTAGTTGCCGGAAATGAAATGATTCATTACATCAAATTTCTTTCTTTTGTTTTAATATGAGAAGAAATAATAGCACAAACACTCATAGAATTTACAAGCGTAGTCGGTTATAAATAAATGATTTTAAACTGAGAAAAGAAGCAACTGTAATACCTACGAGTACCATTCATCGTTCGGTGATAATAACTTGTGTTTAATGTTTTTCATTATTTCTCACTGTAGTATTTTTAAAACACTACCGGACATCAGTGATAATTTTAAAGTAAATGCTTGAAAATAGTGAAATTATCCAAAATTATTTCGTACATAGCACGGTGTATTAAAACAAACTTAAATTTGGTGAAATTTTCAGTTTTCTTGTAATCTACATTTTAAACTTTTTTCAGTTGGTTCATGACGCATAACTTGCCATCGTTGTCCGGCGGAGAGCTTGTGTTCAAAAACGAGAAATAGTAATCACACGATTGTCACAAATGCACCAATATGACCTAATTTTTACTCTATTTAATAATGCTTTGAAAATATTATAGCACATCCTAATATCAAGTCTATATATAAAAACTTAGGAGACGTTCATTAGTACAGATTCAACTTAGCAAAGTAATCGGACTAGTGGAGACTTGAAAGTGTAAAAATAAATGCTATTAATCAGTTGCACCTAAGTCATATAAGAAATAGAAATTATAAATTTTAAAATAGTATCGAAGCCAATCAAAGCCTTTTTTGTTAATATGGTACATTTCGCTAGGAAATGTTTAATGATTTTGAAGCATTTTCTGTTCACTGGAAGCTAGAGTTGGTTTTTCCGAGTACTAAAATAAATCCGAAAGTGTGCACAGTATTTGTCCATATTACCCTAAAGCCATTTTTTGAAAGAAATCGGGTATTCCGCAGAAGAATGCCTCTTTTCACAATAGTTACCAAACACGCATGTTGTTAGAGTTCCAAAATACAATTTAAAGCTTGTCCATCCCACTAGAATCTAATGGGCTACCATTAATCGCCAAATCTTTGGTGGTAACAAGCAATACGGCAAGTTTTTGACAGTCGATCACAGAATAAGTCCGCTTAAATCTTGTGCGCAGTATACCATAACGCATTTAGTTGCGTTTATTTTTACCAATGGAGATGCAATTATAGAAACAAATTTAATCAAAGAGAAATTTGCTCTTTTTTATCTCCTTTATTAAAGTGGGGCTATAATTTTGCAATTACAATAGCAAAAAAATTAACTTTTATAGTAGCTATAGCTTTCAATACAATTGTGGTATTTTTGTGAAACCTACCAATTTTATTTGTTTGAATATTGCCTTAAATTTTTCATCATTTAAGCTCACCACTATAAAAAAAAACTGCTGAAAAAGCTATTGCGTCTATAATATTGCTCTTGAGTATATAAATATGAAGGCTATTTTTGGCTTACGTATGTCGCCGTTTTACGTTCAAATGCGTCGACCGATTTCAACCAAACTTAGACACAAGGTATGTATTGAAACCTATATATTTATGTTTATGTTTGATTGAAATCAGTAATCGCATGTGCGCGGTATTGAAGCCCAAATTCGTCTTTTTAACCATATATGTATAAGTTGTCCTATTTTCATCACTTAATCTATAACTTTGGTCCAAATAGGTTTGTAGTCAATACAAATCATCAATTAAAAAAGTGAAATCGGATAAGACGGCATAAAATTATATAATTACTTATATCACTCACTGTAGTTGATTCCGCCGATAGATACACAACAGATATAAATCTGCATAAGCTTATTTTACGTATCTTACTCTCTATATTTTAATAATCGAATTAATTATATTTGTTATTTTTTTCAATACTACATTTACGAGTGCATTAATATTTGAACGAGGAAATGCAAGGTTTAGAGACCAATTTAACTACGATTTCGAATTTAAGGCTGTAAAAAAAATAAGTTGATTTTTTCTAATAAACTAGATGAGTTTTTAGTTTTAATCTTTTATACAACAAAATATAATTCAGTTATTTTTCAGACGTGAAAGCATTTTATTAGGTGGTCCTTATTATAACCAAATAAATTAGCAAGATTTAAGGCTTCCCGGACACACGCGATATGCACATAATTAGAAAAAAAATCACTTAAATTGTGATCGCATTTGGGTATATAAACAATTATATCACTCACTGTAGTTGATTCCACCGACATATACACAACAACAACTTTCGGCTTTTTCAGGGCCCAAACGGACATTCCGTCCTTGACAACACATCGTGCCAATATTTCATCCAGTGATTCATTTTTGATAGCGTATTTTGTACGAGTTTTATTTGTTTCATAATTACACATAATTAGAAAAAAAATCACTTAAGTTGTGATCGCATTTGGGTATATAAACAATTATATCACTCACTGTAGTTGATTCCACCGACATATACACAACAACAACTTTCGGCTTTTTCAGGGCCTTAACGGACATTCCGTCCTTGACAACACATCGTGCCAATATTTCATCCAGTGATTCATTTTTGATAGCGTATTTTGTACGAGTTTTATTTGTTTCATGTTTCCTTGCTGCACAATTACATCAATTTTATTGACATATTAAAGGTAGTTAATAAGTCCTAGTGTCGAAGAGCCTTTGCAGTGTAGTATTTTAGGATACTTAATACATCTAGCCTTATTCTTTCCATCGCATTCAAAATATTTCCACACTTCAGAAAATTGAAGAAAAAAAAATGATTTCAAATTTGATTGAAATGATTTAATTTTGGCATCTTAAATTAATTTGGAATAAAAAAATCACATTAGTTCTGTTGAAGCCATTTTGATTTCAATGCCAGCTTACAACTCCACTTAGTAAGTAGCCGGTTCAATATTTATGATTTTAGGATTTTTTTTTATTAAAAATTTTTTTAATAAGTTTTTTTTTTGTGGTGATCTTCAAGGTTATGATTTCACTGCATTGAAAATTATTACAAATTATTATACATATATTTCTTGTAGACATTAACTTTTGTTGTAGATTTATAAAACAAGCAAAAAATCCAAATTTAAAAATGCTTTACTAGCACAATAACTGTAAGCAACCAAGTTTTACATTTACGATATACTTACATACATAATAGTACATATTGTACTTGTATCTCTAAAGTGAGTAAACACAAAATTTACCAATTTTCACTTTTCTCAAGAAAACTATATACAGTGGTCATATCTATCACTGTAAAAGTCTTACATCATTTGCTCTAATCTTTCGCAGAAAAAAATACACTTGTTATCCTTTTTTGTGAAATAATTTAATATTAAAGATTCAAAGGAACAGCTTTTGTGTCTATTAAAATTTTAAGTTGACTCACTGTAGAGGTAGAAGTGCCATCCGTATGTACACATTATATCAAAAAACTTTTCTAGCATATTGTATAAGGTAAACTTAAAAACACTGTAATATGAAGTTTATTGATTACACTGGTCTGCAGCAAAAAAGCCTTTAAAAAAACTATATGGAATATAATCATTCTGATGCGCTAAGTTCAAATCCAATTTCAGTTTTTTTTTCCATCGGGCTCAAATTTTTTTTTTATGGGCGTGGCAAATATTTTGCCCAAAATATGGTAGTTATGTTAATATATTTCATCATAAATTGTAAACGACTTGACCGATCTTAATGCAATTACCACTAAATGTTTAGGAACAAAATTTCTTATAAATCATCTGAATATTTTTTTTTTTTTTTATTTTCAAAAGTTTTGGAGTTATTCATAGCTTAGTAGCGAAAAAAAAATTTTTTTTCAAAAAGTCATAAAAAGTTTTTCAAATTGAAAATTTTGCATGTTAAGCACTCAAATTAAAGCTTAAAATGTTGAGAATAAAATAATATATAAATCATGAAAAACGGTAGGCTATAGCTGATTTTATTTACAATTAAATGCAAGTACCTAACTTTGAACAATATTAGCGATAACATTTGTTCTTGCAAAATTAGTGGATTTTTTTTAAATTTTATTTCCCAAAAGTTATAATAAATAAGAATACAAATTTTACATTTTAAGCATTAAAATGTAAGCCAGATATGTTGAAAGTAAAATAACCCATAAAGGTAGGTGCCTAACTTTGACAAAAAATGTAAAAAAAAATATTAGGCAACACACAAATATAATAAAAGGAAATGTCTGGTAAGAAAAATTACACACGCATATGTATATAGTATGTAAAGAAACATTATTGTTCCAAAACATTTGCTGGTACTTGCATTAAAATGAGTCAAGTCGTTTTCATGTTATTATGAAATATATTGACACAGCTACCATCTTTTGGGCGAAAAATATGCCACGCCCATAAAAAAATAATTTGATCCCGATGGAAAAAACAGAAAACGCATTTGAATTAAACGCATAAAAATCCATATAGTTTTATTTAAAGGCGAGAAAATTTTCTGTTTTTTGTAGACCAGTGTTATTATTTCAAATACTCAAGAAATAGTATTTGTTGGGTAATTTTATAGAAAAAAGCGAAAAAAAAACAAGTGAATTCAAAAATAAATGAACCAACGAGAAAGTGTATGAATGAAAGTGCTGAAAATTTGTTTACCACACAATATTTTTGTCATAACAGTGTTAAATACTTCCGTTTTTGTTGGTCACGTATGCATGTTAATGCATTACGGTGAATATGGGCCATTATGTTTCTTGTTATTTTTTTTTTTTTTTTAAATATGAAATTGTCTGTTAACTTTAAACCATATATGAAATAAAGATGCAGGTGTTTCGATATACAATTAACATTTATAAATGCTATATAATAATTCAACTTGTAAATAAAGTACACGTGATTTAGCAATCATATGTTAAAGTTTAGTAAAAAATAATAATAAATTATAAAATAATTATAATCAAATATTAATAAAATAAAATCATATATACGGTGAATCACTAAACTAAGTAAATAGCTATTCAATTTGTATATTTCTTTTTAATAAAAGTCTATACATTAATTCAAACAAAGAAATTTTATTTTAGTTTTGTAGATTAGACGACGAAAAATTTTCTAGTTGGAGTTTTTTAACCAAGGTTGGCAACCCACTGGGTAACCCGATTAAACCCACCCGGGTTTTATTGGGTATTATATTTAAAAAAACCTGGGTGGGTTTTTTATTTAAATGGTTTCGTAGTTTATTTTAATAATTTTTAACTCAAAATATATAATACATTTAAAAATTTATTAGGATTCAAATTTATCAAATCACTGCTTATATGTAGTTGCTATGATGTAAGGTCGAGCGTTGTCATACAAAAAAATAACTTAACCATGTCTGTCTTTATATTCTTTAATTGCAGTCAGTTTGATCACCGAGTTTTAGCATCTCAATGTCGCCTTATTTCGACCTTATTTTATTTTAAATAAAAGGTGATTTTTTAGTAACTTTCCTTTTGGCATAACTGTTTTTGGCAACTCAGCTGTTTTCGTGTAACATGTTACTGCCAAACATGTTCAGTTTGGTCACTAATTAAACCATGAATCGACTTATGAACGAACATCGCTGTCAGATTATTACATTTTATTATCAAAATTCAGTTGGATGAAGATCCACTTTTTTATCGGAAAATTGTGTTCAGCGACGAGGCTCATTTTGGGTTGAATGGATACGTGAACAAGCAAAATTGCCGTATTGCCGTAAAGCACTGTTTGGTGTGGATTATAGGTCGGTGGACGACGAAGGCAGGAACGTTAGGGTAAATGGCGAGCACTACCGTGCAATGATTACAAATGTTTTTTGCCCAAAATTGAAAAGCTAGACTTGGCTGACGTGTGGTTTCAAAAGTCGGTACCATATTCCTCACACAGTACGTGAAACATTGACCCAATTGAGAGGCGATTTCGGTGAACAGTTTATTACACGTTTGAAGCCGGCCAATCGGCCGCCTAGATCATTCGACTTACCGCCTTTAGACTATTTTTGGTGAGGCTATGTTCATTCTAAGGATCATGTCTATAGGGAGAAGCCCGCAAAGGCTGACGCACTGGAAGCCAATATTGAAGAATTTACTCGTGAGATACCGGCCGATATGTAGAAGAAAGTATGCCAAAATTGGACCCAGCGTGTGAACCATTTGAGACGTAGCCGCGGTCAATATTTACATGAATTCATCTTTAAATATTGAATTATTGACATGATCGTTCAAGCGACCCAAATAAAGATTTCATACATCTCCCTAAATTGTATGTGTTTTTTTTCTTATCAAATCCGAAAGCTCTTAAAAAATTACTCTATACTTAAACAAAGTAATTGTACTAACAAACAAAGAATATTGTTGAATTGAACGAAATTTGGAAACAGTTATAAAACCCAAAAAAGCCCATCAAAAAACCCACCGGGCTTGGTTTTTGCCAACCCTGTTTTAAACTAAACTGTGAGAAAAATCACGGGACATATGTGTCTCATTCGTCGTCAAAGATAAAAATTTGTGGAAAAATTTTAAGGTGTGCTATAATCTGTGAGTAAATTCGTGGAAACATATTTTCCATTTAAATTATATAATTTATTTTTTTAAATGAGCAGATTGCTGGGATCTATAAAACTGATACTGAAATTGTACAGGTTTTGTATGTGCTGGAATTAGCATTGAGGATAGGTGTATTTTGAATAATTTTACAAGCTTAGCTATCGGAGAAAAATATAAAATTTAAGATATTCTGCAGGCCGAAAACCTTCAGTTAGTAAAAATTCTAGGACTGATGCGTCAATGAGAATATATGTTCGTAAGCCTAAAGCTCTCAAGGAACTTTCAGTTAATTTTCAAAGGAAAAAAGCATTCAAAATTACGTTTCTCCGGCTTATAGTGGCCGTGAATATACATATATACGGGCAGGTTTCAAATATAAGCCTTTAAGATGAGGTCTCTGTCGCCTGTTTTTGATTTAATGAATTGCATAAAAAACTCATATATGGTATATGTAGTTATAATAAGACATCCACAAGAAATTCGCAACCATTTTCTTTAAAACGTTTGGAATTTCGTACGCAGTTGTCTACACAGTTAATAATCGGCTTTTTCAGTCGAAAAGTTAGTAATATCTCGACCCCAGTAGATTCATTTAAGAGGTCATGACTGGGGCAGTATTGATTAGAAGGAGGAGTCATAGAGCAAAGCGTTACTTGCACAAAAAACGGTATCGAGAGTGATTTGGATTTAAATACATTTTTGTTTTGCTTTTATATCTTCTACTGATTTTGTGCATTTTGTTGTTTCTCAACTGCAAAATTTAAAAAAAGTCTCCTTAATTTTTACCTTTACCTACGAATGAGACTTATACATATGACACATCATATTTTTAGGCCCATGGAGAAAAGTGTAAAACCGATTCAATATACATATGCTGGTTTACTGACTTACATAAGGCATTGGTATATATGATACTAAAAGTTTACTGACTGTATCAACTAAACGCTAGACATTATAAAATTAAAATTACAATTAAATAAATATATACAAATTTTTGTCTTTGAGATGCCCTTAAGGCCGATTTAAACAAAAAAACTTTTATGTGTCCGTTATGACGGAAACAACCAAATGGGACATATGTTTTCTGTTCGTCGTTAAAGAGTTAAAAGCAGTAACATTATTAATAAATAAAATTAGCAGCACTCTTGTATTTATTTAATTTGTGAAAAGAAATCAATAAAATTCCCTAAATTAACAGCACAAGAGTAAGTATGCAGTAGATAAAATGTTATGGTTTTTTTATCAAACACTTAGAACATTTTAACTATCTAATAGGGTCAACTATATTTGTTATACCTCCTTTAAATCGTGAATGTATCAAATCCACCAAGTTTTGTATCACAGAGCTGGGAATTTTTAGCCATTCGCCCACTATAATTGCTTAAATATGTTCATCCTTTCACCTTCCGTTTTTGTATTTAGCGGCCTATGTGATTCCATAGGTTCTATATTGGGTTAAGATCAGGTGACTAAAAAGGAGTTTTCAGTTGTATAGCGTAATATAGTGGCCATTCCTTGACAATAAGAACCGTATGTTTCGGGTCATTAATCTGTTGAAATATGTATAAAGAAATCATATAAATCTAACTATATGGTACTTTCTTTGAAATAATTGTTTTAGAATATTCAGGTACTAACACTTATCCATAGTTTCATCAATAAATTCAAATCTACCTACACCACCATGCACCGACCATGCATGTTTTACGATACCAGTCATATTTTTTGGTTTAAGCTAGGAATTCGCCCATCAGATCGAAGAATGTTTATTTAAGTCTCGTCAGAGAATAAAAGTTTTTCTGACTGGTTTATGTGCTCTTTAGCGAAGTACAGTCTCTTTTACTTGTTTACGTGGCTAATGAACTATATTTGTCTTGTACAGTAACACATTGAGGTGGTCATATTTTAGTTAATGGGTGCATGTCGGCATCCAGAGTTGGAAGACTTATTTTTGTTGACGAAACTATGCTTTAATATTTGTACCAGAACATTCTAAAACAATAATTTAAAAGATAGAGTCATGCAGTTAGTGTTAAATAACTCATTTATATTTCAACAGATTAATGGCTCGAAACATACGGTCCTTATCGTTAAGGAATAGCTTTTCTATTCCACTATACAACTGAAAATTCTTTCTTAGTCAACTGATATTAACCCAATACAGCACATTTGGGATCATCAGGATCTCCAAATACGAAAACTGGAGGTGAGAGGAAGAACAGATCTAAAAAATATGATAGTGTACGAATGGCTAAAAATTCCCAGCTCTGTGATGCAAGACTTGGTCGGTTCAATGCATTTACGACTTCAAGGAGGGTAATTAAAGGGTGGTAATTAAATAATAAATTGACATAATTTTTCTGTGAAAAACCATAATATGTCACCTACTGCATACTTACTTTTATAATTTTATTTGAGTTTATTTAATTGGTTTCCTTGAGCAAATTAAACAAATGCAAAAGTATTGTTAATTTTATTTATTAATATTGTTAATTGCCTTTAACTCTACAAAGCTAAATAACTTATAGACTTTTATTAAAAAGAAATATGTGGATTGTATAGCTGTTTATATACTTTATTAATTACTTTATTTATTATACAATTAATTTATATATGTATGTATACCTTTTTATTTTAATAATACTCGTAATATATGATACATTTTTAGTCATTCCTAGTCGCTAAAGCAGAAACCTCACAACAGAAGAAATACATATCTTCTCCCCGGATAAGAATTTCTTTTATTCTAAGAGTTAATTTTAATTTTTAAAGCATTTGAATTAATGTCTGCCATACAAAAATACATATTTAAATTACAAGCAAAGTTTTTGAAATTATATACATACTACATACATACATAAAACTGGACACAATGTTTTGTGAAAACTTCAAATTTTTTTAAAAATTTTTCCATCAAATTTGTTTGTTTGTTTCATTAATGTTTAACTTGCAATCTATTCATTTTTGAATATTGTTGATAATATAATTAAATGGAAATTATTAAAACAAAGGCGACAATAACAATACTGAGTTTGTAATAAAATATGTACATATGTACATCAAATGGGTACAACCAGTTTCACATTGATTAGACTTTAATTCGTATTGATGTACTTTATTCTTTAATAAGAAAATATTGCATTTAAAGAGCAGCAATAAACGTCTATAAAAATGTGTAAAAAAATAATAAAACAAATAAGCTCAGATGTAGCCATAGCCATCAACTTGTCTATGTATTTGTTAAATAAGAAAAAAAAAGTATTTTGAATTATGTACATAAGTATTCGCTTTCATTTAGTTTCTTATCACAAAATTGACACCCTACACAAATAATGTTAGTATACTAATGTAGCATAATTCATTAATTCAATAAGTCTATCGCTTTATGAACGAAGCATAGGTTTTTAGATAAAATTATTGTATTTTTTAACATAGTCTCTTTTGAGCTTTATACACTTACTCCAGTTTTTTTATCCTATCAAAAAAAAAAAAAAAAAAATAATATTTGCCTTTGTCATCAAAATAGGTACATATTTATTTACGATATGGCTTAAATGTCGCTGGCAAATCTTTTGCCGCCGAGCCATTTCTTCATTTTTGAAAACAAGAAATAAACCCTCGTGGCTCGTGTGCAATTCGTAGCCTAATTAATGGATTTTTTCTTTTTTAAATTCTCATTAAATCGACCCAATAAGTTGGCATAATATAGTATTTAAAGGTAGTCCATGTGAATTATACTGTGTGCATTCTAAAAAACTGTCTCCGTGACTTTATTGGTTAATAAACCCACCTTGGCCTTCTTCGGAGCTGATTCTCCCAGAGAAACCATTGTTTTGACTGCTGTTTGCTGCGAAGTTGTCACACGATTACGTTTGTGAACAAAAGTGGAACCCACCTTACGGAAAGTTATTTCATACCCAAGCGATCATTCAATTTTTGTTTGCTTCGCACTTTCAAGCTTTAATCGTCCAATACTATATCGTGGTTTTTCAGTTATTTAGGTAGTAGAGACCTTAACTTGGTGTCCAGAACGTTCGGCATCTATCGTGTTTGTTTGGCCATAAAATAGTTCGGTAAACCCCTTTTTTACCACTGAAATTGATGATGCACAGTTCTCATAGAACTTATCAAGCATAGACCTAGATTAAATAAAGTTTTTTTGCCCAAAAAATAACGCTTAAATAAACACTCGAAATTCACTTTTTTGAATTTTATCAATGGCCGTCAAACACAAACGAAATATTGTTCTTTCAATTAATAGGCGGAAAATTAAAAAGTCACGGGCTTATTGGGCCCGCACTCCCAACAATTATATCATCTGCATCTAATCAACACAAATCATCAGTCAATAAATAGGCGAGATTGAAAAAGTGGGCGTGGCTCCTTCCATTCATACTAAATATGCGGAGAACAGCAATTAAAACTTCGCTATCTTTTTTCATCAGCCAAAAAGCGATAAAGATTGGATAAACTGTTGGGTGTGTTTTATAGAGGTATAGAACTTTAAGTTGCAATAAAACAACGATGGATTATTCGAATGACATGAATTTTATTTATCCGCAAGATAATCTTGTGGCATTACATTTTGAATATGATTTCTGGCATATGACTTCCACGGCTGGCGCGGATGTAGTCCAATCTGAACGTCCAATTTTCGATAACTTTTCCCAACATTTGTGGCCGTATATCTGCAATGTTGTCTTTCAAATGGACAAGCGTTTGTGGCTTTACCGCATAGACCAATGACTTTACATAGCCTCACAGAAAGTAGTCTAGCGGTGTTAAATCACAAGATCTTAGAGGTCAATTCACAGGCCTAAAACGTGAAATTAGGCGTTCATCAAACGTGTCTTTTAATAAATCTATTGTGGCACGGGCTGTGTGACATGTTGCGCCGTTTTGTTGAAACCACATCTCCTGGACATCATGGTTATTCAATTCAGGAATGAAAAAGTTAGCAATCATGGCTCTGTACCGATCACTATTGACTGTAACGTTCTGGCCACCATCATTTTGAAAAAGTACGGACCAATGATTCCACCAGCCCATAAAGCGCAACGCAAACAATCAGTTTTTCGGGATGTAACGGTGTTTCCACATACACTTGAGGATTACCTTCACCCAAAATTCGCTTATGAAAATCGGGAACAATGGTAATCTCCTTTTGGGCCTATTCGACGAATCTACGCCTTACTTGATGATCGTTTGGCTTTAATTCTTGCACGAGTTGGATTTTGTAAGCACGAAAACCAAGATCCTTCCGCAAAATCTTCCATAAAGTGGATAGACACAGATCCAATTCCTGTGCTCGATGGCGGATGGACTCATTCAGGTCTTCCTCAATGCTACGCTCTACAGCAGCAATAGCTTCTTTTGTACGCACCGTACAGCGTCTCTGGGGATGTGAGTTATCAATAAAGGTAAACGTGGTGCGAAAACGTTCCATGGTCTGCTGGACGATTTTGTCAACGATAAAGTGGACGTAGTGCGTGATACGTTTTCTGCACAGAACCATTATTTTCGAAATAAAATTGCACTATTCACAAGCGTTGTTCAGGCGTGAGTCTATTCGTGATGAATTGCCAAACCAAACTGAGAATAAATCACTTAACACCTGTTAAATCGGTCGCCATCTTGAAAAGTAATGCCAACTTAAAGTTCTGTACCTCTATAAAAAACACGCTTTATATACAGTATGTCAAGAATGAGTTTAAACATACATATAAAATTAATAAGCTTTTTTAATTTCATTGTTATTTCCTACATATTTTTTTGTGGTACATAATTTATGCAGTTCCTTCAAAGGATTATGACAACAACAAATTTAGTTTATTGCAAATTAATTATTGCAAATTAAGAGAAAAATATAACAAAAAGCAAATATAACTTATTTTTTTAGTGCCACTCTTAACACATCTATCTGAAGGTCAAATGTGATTTGCAGGTATGTTTAGAATTAGTTATTGTTTTCTGCAACTTAATAAGCAAGTTGGTAACAATTTTTTGTAATGAAAATCTCATTTAGTTCACTATAATACAATTTAAAAGATGGAAGGTTATCTAACTACGTCATTCAGTTGATATACTCTAATGACCATTTGGAAGATATTGTGTTCGAGTTATCAGATATGATTTCAGTGGCAAGAAAAACAATTTACAATGTATAAAATCGAGCTGAAAAAAGGAAGATTAAAGTTGGAAAAGTAATCGGACCTAAGATCACAAGAAGTATAATTATTATGAAAATCCTCAAATTCCCACGAGAACACCGTCGAGAGAGCTTGAAGAGGAGTGTGGTGTTGTTGATTGTGATTAAATGATTCGGCAGGCAGTTTTAAAATATAAATACTAATCAAGAGCAGCATATAAAAAATCATTCATATTTGCATCAAATATAGAAAAGCGTATTCCCTTCGCGATTATTAACGTTTGATAACCGGACTATCCCATTAACTTTATATTTCGATGATATAGTACTTGCAGTACTACAACGATGTTGATGTAGTACTACAACGATGGACCCAAAATCGTTTACAGAAAATACTCTACATCGGTAGAAAAGAAAAAAATCATCTCAAGGCTTGGCTTTTAAAGAATCAACTATGGCTGCACAGCAACACTCAGACATTTTAAAGAGGCATTTGATAAGCAGCGCTAAGAAATTCGGGTTCCTCGGGGAAATCAAACCACAATTTATATTTTATTAGGACAACGTTCGAAGCATAATTCACATATAGTGAGGATGCGGCTTCTTTATAACTAAGGAAAAGTTATAGACACTCTTACACAAACTTCCGACTTGAACCTTATTAAAACTTTGTGGGTTTTTTGAAGAAAGAAAACAGCTAAATGCCAAGCAAAGAACATTACAGCACTTAAAGTGCAACAATGGAAAAGCGCCAGAAAATACAGGCAAATTATAGCCTAAAAAAGATGGTTAATAGGTTTTAAAAGCGACTACAATGTGTAAAAGATGCAAAAGGAGGCCATACAAAATATTACAAATCTGAAAAATGTTTTTCTTAGCTGCTAAATATATCGTAAACACATTTTCTAATTTTTGTGTAAAGAGATGCTTGACAATACCAAATGTGAGTAAAATTTGTTTTCGGTAAATTCTTATATGTTCTGAACTTAATTTGACCTATTTCATTATGTTAACTTATTCTGGACATATATACATATATATGTATATGTATATCTGATATATCGAGCAATAACCGCAAAAATATGCTATGACAAATCAAAATTTAACAGAAGGTTTTTTAGTATGTTTTGTTTCTTATTAGCAGCACAACGGCTATTTTTGACAATTAAACATTATTGTGTCAGTTGATGCATTTAATTTATTATGAATATGTATGTGTATTTTTAATACGTTTTTACATTATTTGAATTCTCTTCTAAGGTTCTTCCTAGTTCATAAAAACCCACAAACAACTAATACAAAGGTATTTAAATATAAACGTATTAAAAAGGAATATTTTTAATTTATGGAAATTCACCCTTATTATGGTTAGCGAATCGTAGTCGTTCTTTAATCTGGGACAACCATGATAAGACCCATTATCTTGTAATTGGAAAAATTCGCGATGGAATTTTTCGGGTATAGTTTTGTTGTCATAGAATATTTTTAAGTCTTTGTAATTTGCTGAAAAAATGTTCAATTGACTTTTTTATATTTCTGTGGAGCCATTGGTGAGCAATTCAGAGTTCACTCTGAATCGAATTTATATAATAATTTATTTCAGAGTTTTTGAAATAATTTTTTTTGAACGAAAATTTGATCTTTTTAGGTAGCATCGAAAACGAAAATGTTTTAAAATTTTTGATTTCGAAGTATTTTATTGCAATGCAATCATATTTTTATGTGACAGTTCTATTGCGTGTAAATGGATCAGTGGTGCTATGGATTACATTACTGGAATCATTTTCTTACCCAGCTATAAAAAACGTAATTTTAGTGGGCATAATTTGAATTTGTATTAAAATACATTAATTTTATTTTTGTCTTTTTTTGATATTTTTGTAGAGAATTTTAGACTAATCGACAAATTGCTTTCACAAAAAAAAAAATAATAATAAAATAAATAAACAAACCATCAATGGGCACTTAAGCTAAAATTGTTTTTGTTATAAATTCGTATGGTACTTTGTATGGCCACGAAATTTTAAGATGAAATCATTTATTCAATTAAATGGTGTATTCGTGCGGTATATATTATATAAAAATGAATTTGTGTTTATTTAAAGACTAAAAAGCAAATGCGACAGTGTCTTTCTGGAAGGAAGCATAGGCTATCTTAAATTTGTATTTGGTTTTGAACGGGAAGGTAAAAAAATGACGAAACGGGTTAAAATGTAGTAATAAGATAGTAGATAATAGTTAATATAGGGGTAGCAAAGTGTGCCGAGTTTCAGCTACATAGTTATATATAAAATTAAAGGTAAAATATTTAATTTTAATTACTACATCCTTGACGCCTGCGAATGTGTTAAGAGTCCCTTTAAAGAAAACGTGCGATCTGATGCGGACATTCGCCATATAAAAAAATTATGTTTTTTTTTTTTAGAAAAAGGAAAAGAAACTTAAAGAATTGAGGTTGAAATCGATTTAAAACTAATTATATAATTATTTCTAAATTTCTAAACTGTAGTTTTAAATTATTCTTAATAGATTGATACTGATACAGACGATACAAACGCAGTCAAAAGTTTATTTAAATAAATTTTGTTGAAATACCAGCATTAATGCATTTATTATTGTATAATGCTATTTCAGAGTAAAGTATAGGGTAAATACACTTCATTCTTTCCTTTGCTTAATTAAAAAGAAAAAAAATACTTACAGATATCGTTAATTAATGATTAATAAAGCAGTTGATTTACAACTGCTTATAAAACTACTTAGAACCTATACGAGTACAATGCAGTTTTATGCCTTTTTCTCCTTTTTCTATTACATGCTATAGTTTCAAGTTTGTTTTCTTTTCGTAGGCATCTGCTTAAGTTCTCGTATGATTTTTAAATTACTCGTATTTTAACCATTCGGCTAATGATGAGACATTATTTGTATCCGTATAGCCCAACACATTACATTAAAATACTTACACGTACTTATGTGCGAAAACTTCTAGATGAAAGTGTGTGCACAAATTCATATGCATTCATGTAACAAGATGAGTTGAAAATTTTATGTTGACATGTGCTATGGCGATATGAAACGAATACTTTTGCCGGCATTATCCACAGGCTTATTTATATCAATATATGCAAGAATACACATATGTTGGTACATAAATATGTATATAGAAATGTCTAATTACGAGTATGAATAACTTTATAAAATGTACTAGTAGATATAAATACGTCCACACAAACATATTGTGGAATAATAGGGTATATCCGACGGTTGTTTATTAGTGAATAAGTGAAAAATAAACTTTTACACAATTTGTGTTTTCAGAATACGAGTAAAATAGAGCAGCAAAACTTATTATTTACTCAAATTTAAAATTTTCGTTTTTGAACCAGCCAAAAATAAAAAAATTAGCTTCAGACGAAAATTTTTATTTCAGTTCGTCTTGCAGTAAGTGTTTCCTATCTTTAAATTCATTAATTTTTTTATTCGAAAGTCCTATAGATGCTATTATGTATAAAATATAATATCCGGATCAGAAATGTCTAAATTTATGCGACTTTGGCGCATAAATTAAGCTGAATTTGATCTTTACCACGGGTTATATTTGTTGCTGTGGTTTATGGTTTATTCGCATGTGGTAGATCTGCGACTTAAGAAAACCCCATAAGAAAAGCTTAAATGGGGTCAAATCGCACCATCTCGTTTGGGATCAAATCGTACCATCTCCACGTGGTATGACTACACCTTGAAACCACTCGTGGAAGATGTCCAATGTGGCTTTTGTAGCGCCGTTCTGTTGAAAACATATGTCGCATGGCGTTCATATCACACAATTTAGGACAAAAGTAAACCCCAATCATCGACTTGTAACGCTAAATTTACAATATCAGTTTGTCTTCCACACTCGGCAATGTTTTCGTCATCACACGAAAAATTCTATTATTACCCCTTCATAAGGCCTTTAAATTTATTGACATTAACAGTGTTTAGGGCAGATTTGACACAAATAGAAAGTCTCATATATTTAGACAATATTGAATTTTACTTAAGTGTGATATAGTTTATTTATAATTTGTTGGTTATAAATAAGTAAATGTAAGTTGTATTTTCAATAATCAGTTACATTAAGTAAGTTGTCGTTGACACTCTCATAAATTTATTGCCGCTGTCACATAGAGACGACGCTGCTGTCACCTCGACGCCGAACTGGAATTATGTGAAACATATGTGTCGACGTCAAGTTGTTATCGATTTTTAAAAGGAAAAAAATATCATCACTAATTATTTTCTCAGTTCTGCAAAATTTAATAAATAAGTTTATATAAAAAAAAACTCTTTTATGTGGGATTCCAGTGAAATTTTACTAAATTTTCATTAATATTAATATTTTTAATTTCTGCCAATGTTTCAGAAAATTCCGTAAAAACTTCTCTTTTCATGGCGTAGTCTTTTTCCAGTAATTCTTTTCCTTCATCATTACAGTGAAAGCTGCTTCTGCGAAAACTTGAGTCACACTTACTGCAGTTTTAGAAATATTTTCTAAAATTGTCCGGTAAATGTTGTAATCATCTTCTATAATATCGCCAACAGGAGATTGAATTGCTAAGGTTACACAGCTGCAGCTTTTTTCACAGAAAGCTCTAATTGCTTATAACTCCCGCCACCAGTTGCATTAATTTCGGCTTTGTTAACCTAACCCAAAGCTAACAATAAAACTTTAGATTTAAAAATATCTACTCCAAAATTTTTGTAAACTTACTTATTGACAACCATCCGCATCTCATCGTAATTATCGTAATATTTTCCCAGGCTTTTTTAAAAACGTTCACATTTGAACCTCTTTGAAATCTCCCTTGCTAAACTTGGACTATTTTAAAGTTTTTTAGTTCACTTTTCAAATTCTTTGGAATTAGTTTTAACTATTTTTTCATTCTGTCACTTCACTTTATCACTTAAAAAATCAAATTTGTATCTACTACTTGTTTAAGTCGTCGCTAAAAAGTGTGTCGAGAATTCAATGTCACTATTGACAACTAATCGACTCTCATGCAACTTTGTATATAATACTAAATACTCAACAACAGTAGTCGATAAATGTCAAAATTGTCTTTCGTAATACCGATTTCAACGACGACAATGTGTGTCGACAGCGACTTACATAATAGGCATGAATATTTATTATAAACCAGAGTAATACCTCCCGCGTTGTTGGGACCCATTATGTTGTACCTGCTTTTTGACTCATGTAGATAGATAAAGAAAGCTTTAACTGTTACCGTTCTCTACACATGAAAAATTCTAATTTTTTTTTTATGAAACCAAATTTAGAAACTTCAACTCTAACCATTCTAAAGATATACAAAAATCAATATTTACTTGTATAGGAGGTGCTACTCTCACTTATCCAATTCGGTAAAATTTTTGACTGATGATTTGTATTGATCACAAAGTTATTTTGGCCAAATTTGGAGGCTCTTGCTATTACTGTTTTAAATATATAGACATATAAATACAAATTTGATATTGGCGTGACACCGCCCAGTTGAACAATAGTGAAGCCAGACAACGAATAAAAGCTTTCTAAGAATAATAGGCATCGACTTCTTTTGGCTAAATTGCATATTTTTTCTTTACATTTATATCTATCATATTATTAAATACCAATGATAAATTTTTTTTGCAAGGATAACGTGACATAACTTTACCCATCGTATCAACACCTTTCTGGCATTTATTGTAATCCAATATCTGGATTATAAATTTGAAATATATCAAAGGAGTTTAGCGTTCTCGGTAAAACAAAAAATATCGAAAATTCAAGTATGTCTTTGCCATTATCTGTAGTAGTAATTCAATATTATTTTTACGTATATTGTCCCTAATAAATTAACTTGTTTTTTAATAATTTCTATCTCATATGATACATTGTAAAAAAATTGTCTGGAGTCACATTATGAAATTGCAAACCATCTCTCAGATCTTGAACTACACGCATACTTTGGTCCCTTTCAAGCTTAGTTCCCACTTCTTTGCCTGTATATGATTATATATACCAGGCTAAACTATTATCAGAATTGTAAAGCACATAAAATTTTATGAAATATTTAGTTGGTTTTGAAGTTATGTACAGTTAAATGCCACCAGCTGCTTATCGACTATTAGGTATTAAGACGGATTATAAATTTGGGCAATATATTAGCCCATTTATGTAACAATTCATGTGTGTGTGCAAACTTGTCCAAAACTCATCAATCACTATCTTTATTCTTTTTTTCAAATCTGATACTAGTGAGTTGTCGCATATTGTGCTGTTCATGATAACAGAAATTCAAGCTTTTTACTTAGGGTCAAATTTGACCACAAGACGTTGAGTGCATAAATATTTTTTCAAAAACCTAATTTTTCCGATTAATTTAAAAAAAAATAAAAATCATATCAAAATTATAAGGCAATTATTTTCAGAAAAACAACTATTTTTCTGCTGAATTCTTATGAAGCTTAATCAAAATTTTCAATTGTTTTTTTTTTATTAATTTTTACTATTCTTCATAGTCAACGTTTGTTAGATCTTTTCTAAAACAAGGACTATGCTAGTAAACACATTAAAAAAATGTACACAGAATTTAATTGTAATGTCACTGCCAAAAACAGGTTAAGAAATGCTAATTATATAAAAATTAAAAACAAATTTAATCATTTAAATTAGATAAATTCAATTTTTTGCGATCCTATCTGTTCTTTTGTCACCTATCTGTCTTTGTATGGAAAATATTAAGATGACTTTTGACGTTTTACGCTGATGTATTCATTGAGATGTACGATAATAAATATTATTTTTTTATGGGCGGTTTCACGTCCACTCCTCCTACGAAGCTAGTTTTTATTCTTTATGTGCAAATTGATAAAGCATAGCATGTGGAAAGTTTGAAGACTCTATCTCTTATAGTTCCCAGGATATACCGTAATAACTACGTGTGTCATTTCAGAAGAAAAGTTGTTAATTTACACTGTTTTCCACCAATTTTAACGTCTTTGATACCCAATTTCGAAAAGCACCCTATTGCACTTTCGTTATCTGGATCTATATATATGTGCTCCAAATTTCAATAATGGCAATTCAGTCGCTTTCTCGTGATTGACTCATAAACGAACTGAATAAACAATTTTTTTTTCATATGATCTAATTTTAACCTCTCCCAGGTCTAAATTTGAAAAAAAAAATATCCTAAAACATTTTCGTTAGCTAGATCTATTTGTGCTCTAAATTTTATCAAAGTCTTTGTTTTAACAAAATTTAATTTTAGAAAAGTCACTTATTTTGCTCGTTTTCCGCCAATTTTCTTCTCGCGGATTCAATTTTGAAAAATTTGCAGTTTGATTAGATAGATCGATCCATCAGTGTTGTAAATTTCAACAAAATTTCTAATGGTAAAAACATTTTAAATTGGAGCTAAAAAAGTATGCCAAATTCATATGACCTTGTTTGCTCCGTTCTCCCCGGGTTTTAACCTGTCCCGGGTCCAATTTTGGGAAAAAACATACCCTACAACACTTTCGTTATCTAGATCTATCTACACTTCGAATTTCATGAAAATCGGTTCTGTCGTTTAGGCGTATTTGAAACCCGGCTGGCTTCGTTACCACTATATTATTTATTATCTTGACTACTACCTTCATGTTCAGTTTTCACCTTTTTCCCCATTTATTCCCTTCACGTTCAAATTCACATTTAAGATAGACTATAGTTCCATTCAGAAAGACACTGTAGAATATAAATTTATGCTGTATACAGACACATATTAATTTTTATATTGTACATGTATATGTATGTAATACCGTTTATCCAATTTTTTCTGCTTTTTCATATTTAGTATGAATGAAAGTTACCACGCCCATTTACCCAATTTTGTCCAATTTGACTACAAAGTCATTAAGACCAAATCAGAAACTTACACTTTAACCGTTCTCAAGATATAAATCAATATTTCCTGTATGGACATACAGAGATATACCGCAAAAACTTCAAAAAAATTGGTTCAAGTCTTTAGCTATCTAAAGACTTCACACAAACATAAATAAGATATACGTATAGATCCTCTTATGAATTCTTAAAAATTCGTAATGAGTTAACACGTTGATTAATAGTTCTATAATACAAAGAATATAGGATTACTATAGACGTAATTAAGTTAAAATATAATATTAAATTGCAATAAAAATCCTATATATTGATGATGTATTTTATTTTAAAATTCCTTTTTAATTTTTGACAATTTTAACCCACTCGAAGATAATTCTAAAATCCATTTTCTTGTTTTCGAAAACGACAAATAATAATCATCCCTTATATATTTACAAACAATATTATTTTTACGCGATACATCTTCAATTATTAATTTTAAATAGTTTCAACTTATTTTAACCACAACAGCCAAAACACATTTGTCGCATACGAATGTGCAACTTAATATTTAATATGCGTCATGTGAATCCTAATTAGTATGTATGTTTCGCTTGATATAAATGTTATATTACCTTTGTGCAGTAAGTCATTATTAAATATCCAGTATCACCCTACAATAGCAGTAAGAAAATTAAAGAAAAATAGTCTTCAATAGACATAAGAAGATATTTAATATAAATTTAAGGTCATAAAAAGTCGCCTTAAGTCGACTGTAATTCTTTGCTCCAACATAAGGTGTAAACATGTTTTCATTCATACTTAAGCATTCATTTATGTAACTGTATGTGCTTGGATATTTGTTCATATAGAGATATCATACTGGTCTCTTATAATGCTGATGATATTAAGTGAGCTAATGACCCCTATTATCAAGCAGTTGCTTGTCAACATAATCCATCCATCCATTAAATGTAATTTGATTTAAATAATAAAATTAAAAACGAAATATAAAAAATAATATTTTAAATCGAGTATGGTATTGTACTATCTATTATTCGTTTCTGTATATGTATATAGAAATATATTTTTCAATTTATTTCAAAAGAATAAAAATATAATTTTACTCGCTTAAATAAAAGAAATTATTACACATTATGACTGAATGTCGAAATCATCGCAGTGACTGTTAAAATATTAACGATGACGAAATTGCGTTATTGAGGTAGGCAATGTTCAGAGTCATAAACAGGAAAACGAGTGATAAAAATGATTTTGTTTTATTTTTTGCAAATTTTTTCATAATATTTGTAATACTACTATATAGCCGGTTGATCTTTATGGTTGTTCTTTTTTGTCTCTTTTATTCGTATTGATTAAATTTGTCTTAGCACCACCCGAATTATTTGTAGCAACAATTTCCTTCGACTTAAACTGGGGTGGAATTTGTATTGATTTACTGAGAATGAAATTTTATTTTTTTATAGTCCTGCACTCCTATATTAAGTGAGGGCTATAGTTTCTTGAAATAAGTTCTTATGGAATTAAGAAACATAAAAATTTAAAAAAAGACTCGAAAGTGCTAAAGTTGTTTTGAGCAATATTTTTGTTTTGTTTATTTATTTATTTTTTTTTTTATTCCAATCAAAAACGAAACGATTTTCGAATATAAATTTATTTTTTCTTAAAATTGAAGGCAAACACTAAAAACTCTGATACACACTCTCAGGTTTTTTTGTGTGCTTGTGTGAAATGAGAGTTACACGTATAAACAACTTTGTGGTGTTTTGTTGTAACTTCATTTGCTGTTAAAGTGTTGTGGGCGCCGTCGCGCCATAATTATATGGGTCTTTCCAATAAATCGCTTAAATATAAACAATTTAATTGCAGTCTCTACCAGAGATTAATGATCAAATAATGTGCTCAAGTATCCAGTATAAAATATAGACGCACATCTTAAGAACTATTGTTGTAATTTGAATATATTGTTTTTCTTAATTTCTTAAAGCACAGTGATAATCAAATAATTTGACTTGATTTCAATAGAAACATTTTCTGAGGAATACAGGATTTAAACCAACTTTTGGGTTAATATTTACATATCACTTTACAGTTTACTTCTAAGTGGATAAAACTAATATTTTTGATTCAACTAATTTTATATACATATACTAGCTAAGTCCCGGCCTGCTTTGTCGCCTCTATCTTAATTACTAAGTTATTTATAATTTTGTACTCTTTTTCTATATTTTGTCTCCTTCCGGATCAGCCTTTAAGCTGTACATACATAGACTTCAAAAAACATACATACAAAAATACTTTAATTTTTATATTCCTTGATAAAAAAGTAATACCCACTTGACTAATCTCTCCCGCATTTTGGCTAATTTGGATAGGTAACGAAGCTTAAATTGTTACACATGCATGAATGCCCACTTTTTGTTTGATGATTTATATGTACAAAATCATTTCGAACAAAATTGTAAACTTCTACTTTAACCGTTCTCAAAATATACAAAAATCAATATTTTCTTTGTATGGAAGGTACAATGGCCACTTGTCGAATCCCGCCCACCATTTTACTAATGATTTGTATTAACTACAAATATCTAATTTATGGGCTCTCTATCTTAACAATTCGTTATTTTTTAAACGAATTTTTTATACGAGGGCTTAACGTGGGGGTTGAGCTAAAATACGAGAACCCTGTAGACGAAAAATTGCTTGTTAGGTAACTATAATGTTTGGTTTATGAGTGGGAGAGATAGCAAAGATATTGGTTTCGATTTACTTCTTTACCTTAAGGATGAGAGACCAATTCAGAAATAAAAGATTAATATATTTTTCGTGTACGTTATAATGTTTTATTAAATTTTATATTTTATTTATTTATTTTTTAGATTTTAGGGTAAGTACTTTAAGTTTAGGTAAGTTTTAGACGTAAGTATCACAGGTAAATATTTCATTAATATTAAGCATTTAATTTAAAGAGTTAATTTAAATCAGAGGTGAGTATTACGTAAGTATATTTTTTATACATACATATATATACATATTTAAGTAACAGAGCTTGGTACACATATTATAAAGCGACAGTTTACACGTACATAAGTATTTTAATTACGGTTAAGACTGTTAAGAGACAAGTAAGTTAACTTCAAAACAAACTACACATCGATAGTTAATAATTTCTCAATATAAATTGAATTTCCAATGGAAAGACAAAAAATTCAAATTTAACGTTTAAAAACCGCGAATTTAGATAAACACTTATACAAAAAATAATGTCTAAAGGAAACTTTAGACACGAACATTGAACAACTTATCTACAGACATATATAAAAAAAGGCTATATTATCGAGCAAATGCGGTTTCTGATTTCAACTTCACATATAGGTCCCAATATCTACATTAAGTACAAGTTTGGTGGAAATCGGTCTACGGGCTTGATCGTGATGCAGCGACATACGTAAGCTTAAAATAGCCTTCATCTTTATATATATGTCCATTAGGATAAGCCTTACTTTTAAAAATGGAAAATTGCACTGTAACTCTCCCTAGAAATGTCTCAATAGGGTGTGTCTTATATGTATGGGTCAATTTGTTTCTAGTAGAGTTTGGGTCGTAATTCCCCCAGAAATATTCTCTGTGTCAAAAACATACATTGTGAGAATATTTAGACTGATTGCATTCTACATGCTATCTTATTATCAAATTCACAATAGGATTAAACATTAACTTTACCTGAATAGCGCACAGCTCAACAACATACATAAGTTGGAGGCGTTAAACGTTGTCTTAACATTTTTTTATAAGGTCAGACGGGCGGCAAAAAACCATTTATAGTATACATACTATGGTGGACATTCGGTTAGCACATTACCTATGTGTTCTTTTTGGAATCAAAAACTTTTTTTACGTTTTTATTATTTTAATCATTTCTATGTTCTAATGTATCACTCGTGATCCTAGAAATACGTATCATTAGTTTACTTTAGTTTTGTTCGTTCCAATTCATTTATTTTTTGTAAAAATAGAGTAAAACCAAAAAAAAAAAAAAATGACCGGACAGTAGTTTAGCACAAATAAAAAAATTATTTTTAGGAAGAAAAAACAGCAAAACAACTTATTTGTTTTATTTAAAACTAAGTACTTGGTAAAATAACACTTTTTCGTAATGAAAGCTGCACGTCTTCGCTGCATACTGTTTATAAGTCCCACACAACGTTTCTTTGGCTTTGCTTGCCTTTCGTTTTTGTTTTCTGTGCTTAAGTCACTATAATTTGTAGGTTTATCATTCCATAGTTTTACTACAGTACTGAGATGTGGTGATTGAGCTGGTCAATTAAAATGTATGTATGTGAAATGTGTTTGGATAAATATTATGCAAAAAATATCATCTAAGTGGCATGCTTTCCTATGAGAATGGAGTCATTGTGTTCAAAAGTAGTTCCTTCTAAGTATACCGATCCATTTGCGTATCTATTTTGATACGTTGTGTTTCGTGGTTGAAGAACGCCAAAGCTAGTAATAAAACATATACATATGTATATACAGTGCCTTGGCCGTCGTTACTTCTATACTAGACAGAGGCTGTCCATAACATATCTCTAAGTTATCCTACGTTATTCAAGGTTCTTTCAAGACTATCCGCTAAAGGTTTTATTTCCTATAGTATTTGTCGTCACCAGGTAGTTTTTGGCCTTCGTTTTCGTTTTTGCTTCCTTGAGGGTTGTAAATAAGGGCATGGTAACCATTTTTTATTTCTCAGGTGGTTTACGAAGCGTGTGTTCGATCCAAACAAATTTTTTTCTACGAATCCCTATGTTTATACTTCCCAAATCTGCTATGGCCCAAAGTTAGTTATTGCTGATTATAGGAGAAGCATGGAGAGAATTAATGCTTTGAATATGTGTAGCTTTGTTATGACACAATATGTGTGTGAGTTCTGCACCCAGAGCAGTTGCGTAACTGCACCAATCGCTTCAATATCTTTTGAAGTTCCGTTGCTCGCCACCTTCAATAATGCTACATAGGTATTGGTATTCCACACGGTGTACTTGAATGTGAGAAATGTTCAGCGACTTATTTGATCTAGGATTTATCTGCATTTCTTTTGCCTAAACAACATTTATTCTAAGACCAACTTTAATTGACCCTAGAAGAAAGATTATCTAGCTTTCTTCCCTTGAATATATTGGAAAAGTTCACACTTATCATACAACTCCACGTTCCAGTTCTTACAAATAAAATTGCGAACTATTTCATACTCTACAAAGGGGATAACCTCTTTTTATAATCTGAGAATTTTCCATTATGGAATGTCCCATATTTTTAAATACAAGCAAACAATCACACCAATTAGAATGTGACTACTACTAAATATACACTACTATGTACAACAATAACAAAAAACAACGAAAACAACAACTATCACCGCATATTGCAAGAGCACAACCACGGAGGCTCTGGCCAACTATTGAAGAGCAGAACAGTACAACGCAGAGCAGCGGATAAGACAGAAAAAAAAAATTGAATCGAAATGAACTGAGCAGCAGTAAAAGCGGAGCTTGAAGCATTCAGAGAAACCAATTGATGTTTATTTTGATTTTGGTTGCCGGCGAAATTAGAAGTGCCACACAGTGTATACGTTAAGTTTGTTCACGCGGCTAGTAAAAGACATAAAAATAAATACAAAAATAATTCAAAGCAATAACTAAGCGAACGCGTATGTGTAGGGTAGAGGCAACTAAAAAACATGACAGATAAATAAATAAGAAATTGAATTGGATCCGTAAGATTGTCTACACATATATGTACATATCACATTTGCTTAACAATAAAAACAACAGCAGCTACACAACAACAGCAACGTCAATTACATTAATATATATGTATATATAAAAACAAAGAAACAAGAAAACGACACCACCACCGCCCAGCCAGTTATAGCAATAAGAATAAAAAATAAAAAATAAAACAAAATGTTAAACAAAATTAAAATAAATAAATTGTTCGTTTAAGTAGCAATTTAGTGCGTGAATAAGAAAGAATATATGCAAAAATTAAGAAAATTACACTAATAAAATAATTTGTTACTTTATAAAATAAATAAGAATATAACAATTCACATCCTATATGGTATTAATACATGCAAAGTGGCAAAAAGAGCTTTAAAAATTAAGTAACAAATTTTTGGTAAATTTCTTATTTATTTAACGCAATGAAACCAAGAAAAATCATTTTAAAATCAAAGCACTGATATTCACTTATTCTTCCAGAAATAAGAGAAATAAATCCTCTTTAAAATACGAGACAAGTAAATATAATAATTAAATAGAGTGCATTATCGATTACAATAAATCAACAGTATATTATAATTAACAATAATTTTATATAAATAAAATAAAATATATGTAAATAAAAAATAATAATAATATATAAAGTGCGTAAAATGTCTTCTAATCAAATATACCAAGTGCAATGCTTTATTTTCTATGCTCTATTTTTAATAAGTTTATTAACCTCAACGCATACGTTTAATTATGCACCAAAGCCACAAATAGTCATAACTGGACCCCAGTTAAAAATATTCCAACCTCAACTTCGTAGCTCATATTTTGGATACACAATTGTCATGCGTACCTCAAGGTAAGTTGTCACCACCAAAAACAGTCAAAATGCATTATCAAATGCACCAATAACAATAACAGTAACAATAACAACAACAACAACAACAAATAACCGAAAATAAAAAAGAAACAGTAAAATTTTATCATCTATAAATATTAAACATGATGTTGTAAAAATAACAAAAACAAATATGTATCGAAAACCAGAAAAGCAAATACTAAAACGTCTTTCCCATTAAAGGTAGAAAAGTCAAAACTATATTGATAATTAACACGTCCACTGTATTGTCCAGAGCCAGCACTTAAATTAGTGAAATCGTTTAAAAAGTGTTTTGATAGGAATACTAAGAGTAGTGTGAAAAACTCCAACTTATAATATGAATAAAATACTAAGAGGCTAAGGGTATTCATAAAGTTTTATAACGACTTTAGAAAAAGTTTTTAAAGTAAAAATCTTCATTAAACTACAAAAGCATTTTTAAGCTGTTGAAATATGTTACGCAGCCTCAACCCTACTTTAACCCATGTGCATACTCATATGAGAAAGGTTCTTTATATGGTTACAATACTTAGTTCCTCTACTTTATATTCCATTAATAAACAAGTTTGCATTGAAAAAGCGTGTTGCTTTAAAATGAAATAGTTACTTTTATGATTAAATTGCCTAAATTGATTAAAATTGGAGTTTAAATTTATATCTTCAAAGAACTACATAAGTTATAGAACAAAGATACGTTGGTATTTTTTACTTATACGTGGGTGCTATTACGCATTTTTAAACTGGATTTATTTAAATGCAGTCTTTTTTAGCAAATTATTATGAAATTTGAAATGTATATAAAACAGTATTTCGCCGAAATGGAACATATTTTAGTATGGTGCCTCCGAATGGATATAGTATACCGGAAACTAATATTTTTTTTTTTTACTTTTTGCTAGTGTCAGCCATGTGTTTCTGGCAATCATCTTCTAAATACATTGCAAAAACTTTATATATATTGTATAACAGTAATGATAAATTACTTCGGACGCCATCAAGCTAAGCAATTCATAAGAGGAAAGATACTACGATTTGAATACACAAATTTAATGATTGGATATGCCGATGGCTACTGTTATGCTTTCGACGTGTATTGTGTGAAATCCGTTAGGGTCGATAATGGTCAGGAACTAGTTGAACAAAACAAATGTTGTGTGACATGGGTATGAGGAATGAACTTAGGTCGTACATGGCCAAATAAGCACTTCCGTCGATGAGAATTATTTAATCTGTGTATGTATGCCACCCGGACGAAAGCGAATAGATAGTAACAAATAAACAACAACTTCATTCAGTTGTGTGATAGATTTTGATGAAAGCAGGCGTATGTCGCTTTGCGTATTAAAATTGTTTATTTGTGTTGTTGTTTACCGTTCCAGTTGTTTTCTGCAACGCATAATGCAATTATTTATTACTACTACTACTACTACTATTCCTACAAATTTATTGTCTCTCTGGCCACCCTTAACTCAGATAATGTTGGGCACTTCCTCCAAAAGCTTCGATGCGCCGTAAGTCACAATTAAGCCCGTTGCCGATGTAAGAAATTGCACTAAAACACTCGGTTTCGATGCAGATGATGTTTTAATAAAATTACATATGAGCCCATTGGGTTTATTTGAGGACAGTTTTTCCTTAGTGTTTAATTAGCTTCTAATGGTTACAGTAATAAAGTTATTTTAAAATATTCCTATTTTTTTCTAAATATATGGGTTAAGTCATTAATACGCTGACATGTGAAGTTTTTGGAACGTTTTTAATCGTTTTAAATTTGAAGTGTGAAAATCAAAAATATACTAATATTTGTAAATAGCTAAACCCCGATGTGCTTCACCACCCCTACCTTAGTAATTATTTTTACTATTATCTTAATTAACTTGACCATTTCCCCCATTTTATCTCCTCTTGCAAAATTGGTTCTGCTTTTATATATAAGAAGATAAACAGCCTCCACACAGTGGGCTTTGTGCAATACAATGACAATTTTTGTCTGATGTGGTTAGATAACGAAGCTTTAATTGTTGCTGTCCACATATAAAAAAGTCCATATTTCGAATGAATGGAAGGTGCCACGCCTACTTAAACAACCTCGCCCATTTATTGACTAATAATTTGTATTGACTACAAAGACATTCAGACTAAATTCAGAAACTTACACTTTAAGCGCTCTCAATGTAGACACAAATCAATAATTAATTTATATGGAAGTTACCATGTCCACTTATCTAATTGCTCCAACTTTTTGAATGATGGTTTACATTGACCATGAAGTCATTCAGATCAAATTCAAAAGCTTAAGCCTTAACCGTTCTCAAGATTTACAAAAACCAATGTTTAGATAACACGGGAAGTACCATGCCCACATATCCAATTCCGCCCACTTATTGACCAATGATTTTGATTGGTATTCAAACCAAGTTATTTAGGCCATATTCAGAAACTTCCATGTGAATCGTTTTCGTTTTCAAAAATCAATACCATGCCCACTTATCTGATTCCGCTCACTTTTTGACAGATGATTTGCAATGACCTACTTGGACCAAATTTAAATTCTTTGACTGTCACCGTTTTGGAGATATAGGCAAATAAATATTGGTTGAGTGGTTCTGTATTTATTTAATCTCCAACATAGAACAACTTATTTTTATATATAGATTAGGGCGGATCGGTTTGTAGGGACGCAAAAAAATCTCCGAAGTGGCAAGGAAAATCGTATTCTAGGAAGCAAAATGAGAAACTTTGCCAAGGAACGATACCTCTAAAATGAATTCTAATGTTCCTTATTTTGACCCGTTTAAAGTGCCCCAATTGAGTTTAAATGTATTACCGACCCCCACTAACTTTGGAGGGCAGACCCACCCATGGTAGTGGCACACCACCTGGAACCTCCGTGGAGGTCCCCATACAAGTTTATAAATCTTTGAAAGATCTTTTTACATTGGAAAATGTAAATGCAATTTAAAGACATTTGTGTGTACATGAACGCGTCAAAGAGTTTATGCACGATCAACAGAATCAGATGGTTCATAATACACAGAAAAATATGATTGTTTTAACTTAGTCTTGATGTGTGACAGATTTGGTGTGCCTGATAGAGTAGCATCAGCATTGGGAAACACTCTTTTTTTGCGGTGAGCGAAATATTACCTAATTAATTTTTTTGTTACATAATACCGTTTTGACACATAAGCCTTAATTGAGTAATTAAAATATTTACCCAATTAAAGCCCCAAATTAAGCTCAATTTACCATACAAGAGCAAAATTTATAAATTGACCAATTAGTATTTAATTGTATAATTAAATAAATGAAAATCAAATTGCAACCCTGTGTGAAGCATGTTGAATGTGGAGTAGCGCCTCTGTGTGAAGTATGTTCAGTGAGGAGTGACAACTATTTACAGTATGAAAAATCTATATTCATACATATACGATATTAAATAAATAGGTTTTATTACCGTAAACAAAAAACAGCACTTTAAGCATATTTTTTTTCCAAAACTTATGAAATTCAATTAAATAAATTTTTTGAGATTGTATGAATACGGATGTTAAGTACTCTACAATGTTATATGTTACATTTTTAATTGCTTAACCAAACTTAAAGAACATATCATAGCAAAAGCAAAAAGATACAATTATTGCTTTGTTTCAATTTTTAGCTGTATGCTTACTCAATGCTTACTGAAAACTTTAATAGAAAATAAGCAAAAGTAAAAAGCAAAAGCAACCATTTTATCAAAAATTGCTTTTTCTGTAAACAATAAGTTGTTTTTTTTGACTTTATTGTCACCAATAACACAAAAAAAATACTTAAAGAACAATAAAAATACTCAAAGAACAAAGCCAGCGAAAATACACATAGTTAGCTTAAGAAAGTTATTACGATCTAACTTTTTGGTTTTGCTTTTTACTTTTGCTTATTATCTATCAAAGTTTTCAGTAAGCATTAAGCAACACAGTTGATTTATGTTTAATGTGAAGCTAAAAATTGAAGCAAATAAAAAATTTTAATTTTTTACCTATTTATAAAGTGTAAATATTTTTATGTTTATTTTTTCTATTTAAATGTAATATGAACAATTAAAAAATATTGGAACATTTTTTATATAAAAAATCAAATTTTTTGGGGAGTATGCAAACTTTTGTAAGACTTTGTATAAATAAATTATTTTTTCCTTAAATCGTTTTTATATTATCGAGTTGTTCATAAAAAAAATAAAAAACTTCTTTCTTTCTTCACCAGATAGAATATTTACATGCTGTTGGTTACACGTGGTTTTATTTTATTTTTAGTAGCCATTAAATCTATAAAAACTGTTAGCATTATTTCTCCGAACTGTTCCATATATAATGGGGTTTAAAAACCACAATAATTGTTTTATTTGAGGCTATTATGGAGGCTGTTTTGGATTTGTCTAACAAAAGCAGACTTTTAGAAATAGATTCCTTAAAAATTTTTCTTAAATATAAATGATAAATTACAGTTTATCACCTTTCTAAATTATTGTGTACTCTCACAGATATGCTTTATTAATAATAAATCAAATTATGCAACATACTTTGTACAAAATCGCCAGAAAATTTACGATTTTGTAAAATATCAGTTATCAGCTTTTATTATTTGCAGGCCAATGTTGCCATATGTATTATAAAAAGTAATTGTAACGAAAAAGTTTCCAATTTCGAAAAGAATGTTAAAACACAATGGTAGTATATATCAAGATGTTAAGGCGCGCATGAAGTAAAAGAAAAAGTTCAGATATCTTTTGGCAATAAAAGCGAACGCATCTTATAATTTGAAATTCTCTTAAATCAAATTGTAATAAAATTACTATCAATTCAAATTTATTTTAAAGTTAAAATTATAAAATCTAAGGCTAATTATGCACTGACATTTAAACTTTTATAAAATCTTGAAATTATCTATTAATATACGCCTTTAACGTATAACTGAAAATTTTATTGCATTTTAAATTAAAACATAGCCTAAATGAATTAAATTATTATTGCACTTAAAGTTAACTAATTAAAAAATCTTACAAACTACATGTATTATACGTACAATCCTTAAATTAATATTGCACTTGCATATTGCACATAATTATATCGCAATAAAACTTGGATTCCGATTGCAACTACAACCACATCATCTTATCATTACCACTAAACATATCATACACACATAAGGTAAGCACATATTACACACGCATTTACTTATTCTCACTCTCTCTAACCCCTTTTTGTTTCTTATTTTATAGCGCTATATACTTCCTCATAATCTCATGAGAAATTATATTCCCATTATATTAAATAAGAATTGGTGTTTTCCGCAGAATTACAGTCCATTTAGCTCATCAATTTCTAACCCTAACCCTATCTCTAAATCCCAAACATCAATCTTGTTCACACTTTTTGCTTTATGTACAATTAGCTTAAAAATATGAAGCGCTTAATGAAAGACTCTTTATATAATAAGTGTGAAAGATGCTCAATTTCGCTTTGTAATATAAATAGAATCAATTTTTCTAGTCACAGAAGAAAATGATTATGTTCTTTTAAATGTGTACAAGAGTTGCCATGACTAAAAGCACTTTTGTTTACAAACAATTTTTTTTTTTACATCAAATCATCAAAATCAAAAATCACTGCTATAACATCATCTCTATTCTTCATTATAACTTGAATGGTAAGTGGTTCCACATAACGTTTAGTTTCTTTTTTAACTAATAAACTGCTTGTTACAGGTTGGACCATATTTTAACCCGATTTCGTTGGGAAATATGCCTCCAGTAATGAAAACTCAAAATGAAAACGATCTATCTACCTCTAAATTGCTATATTTAAATTTAACCCTTTATCGGTAAACTTCGTCGAATCGATGAATACCAATTTTCCGTTCTAATAATAAGGTATCTATACATTTTTTTAATGGAGACAAATTTATATTGTTCTTTTAGATGTTTTAAATAATAATTAAAAATATTTTCATAAAATTTGTCTTTTTGTTCTTTTAAATAAAAACTAAGACAAAATTTGGAGAACACAAAAATAAGAACAGTGTTTGTCGTTTCGACGAATGTATACCAATCTTGGATTACTTAAGTTTTATATCTTTATCGTCTAGCTAGTGTTGTATCAGGAATTTTTTGACCTCAAAATTTAAACCGGGACAAATAGTTCACTCTCCTCGGTTAACAAAAGCCAGCAGAATTTTACGCCTATACGTTGCAACTAGTTCACCGTCAAGACATTTAGTAATTTTATCAACTTACATTATGAAAATCTATGTGCCAATTTACTTTAATGTAAGTTCTATAACTCAGTTATACATGACAGCTCACTTTTAAATAAATTTATACGATCAACTAATTTATTTACCACAAGACCTACGAGGAATTGTAAATACCTCAATCCAAAATAACGCATTTTTTATTCATCCCGAAAATATTTTATTAACAACGCTTTTTTTGACAGAAAACCTGTACGTAAAAGAGCCATAAAAAAATTCTGCAGTATCGTGGCCAACTATATGACCCAACTAAACTAAGAGCTTATAAGAAGCATTTAATTAATTTCGATTGCACAGATTATACGAATTTGATTGAGTTAGATGATAACAGAGCCTTCATTTACTGCAAGCATTCCATCATTGCCTGACCCAGAAATTCCATCACACATTCAAAAAACTAAACGATCTGCGCAACTGCTTTCCACTGTTTCACGACGAGATATAGCAAAGAATAGATATGATATTATGGCGGTGACTATAGAAAGTCGCACCAGATTACCGTGAATTGAGAATAAAATAGATGAAAAAACCTGATTTAACTTCCTTTCACTAAGAGCACCTCTGTTTTATTTGTTTTAAATGCATTTCTAGTAGTCTCTCTTACATTGTATTCTACATGTTATTTTCAGCACCTTATTTTGTTTACATTCATGACATAAAATATAAAGTTCGAAAGAAAATACAATTTTTTATGATCTTTTTTAATTTTTTTGAATAATGTAATAATGTTTTTAATACAGCTCTACAGTTTATAGAATAATGGGAGTAGAAAATCTTAAGGTCGGTTTGCACAGAACAGGATTTGATTTTAGACTTATGGTTTTTTTCTGAAAAGTTTGTTAGAATTTCGGGTGGATTACGTTTTTGCTATACGATTTTTCAGTTTTTTTTTCATCCCTACAATTTGCATATATTTTTTTAAATAATATATTTCTTAAAAACCATCGAAATAAATAAAAAACAAAACCCACAAAAATATAGCGAAAATCCATTACCATGGCTATACAAACAAACAATTTATATGAAAATAAAATGCCGGCAAATCATATTCAGCCCGCCTATTTAGTCGTTATTTTATTTTCATTGTCAGTTATACTTTGCAAGTCTTCTCATCCAGACATTCGTTCTGCTTGACAACCGATTAAAATTCATTCAACACTCATTAACAACCAGTCGGAGTCGGCCTGTTCTTTTCGATTCTTTTTTAAAATAATTTTTATTATTTATTTATTACGAATATGATTGTGTTTTTCAATTAAAGTTTTCTGCATATTTGTCCATCAGTATTTATTTTATTAGTTAAATTAATTGCATTTAAATTTGATTATATTTTATGGTCATTAATTCCTTATTTTCTTCATATATTTATTCAGTTTTTATGACTTAAATAGAATTAATTCTGAACGCGTATAGGCCGACCGTCTATTCGTCGGCTGAGAATAAATTTTTTTATACATATTTTGTATGTAACGAATATAAATAAATTAGTAGTAATTTGTTAAAATTTTAAATTAAATTTACTTAATTGATTTAATTATGTACAAAATACACACAACCACAAATCATTTATGAAATTTTTCGTAGGTTAATATGTGCGGAAGTTCCATAAAAAAACAAAATATAATTCAATTTATTTAAAAAACCAAAAAAATTAAAAAAACTATATACATATGTACATATAGGTTTCCATTTCAAATAAGAAAACTCTGTAGTCATCCAAAAACCACATGCCTCTATGTCAACACACTTCTTCTAGCAACGACTACACTAGTTAATATGTCGACAACTTTCCTTTTATTAGCGAGTAAAAATACGTTACAGACAGCAACTCTAGTGTATTTCAGGTAACATTGTCAACGAATGTGGTTAATACGGTCACTAAAATAAACTAGTGAATCTTTGGTTCAAATGTCTCTCTATGATCGCAATAGAATTACCTCATCAATAGTGCTAAAGTGTACTGGTATATTTTAAATTACACGCTAATGTTAAATTTCAATAAATAACACGGTGCGACAAAAAAATTCCTGGCAAGTGATATTTGTTTTCTGATAGGCGCTATCAAGTAGAACAAGAGTCTGATTTTTGGATTTTCGAAACACCTCAAAAATCTCGAGTTACAGGTGAAAAATCGGTTTTCTACCCTCTTTCTTGCACTTATAAGCTAATAATTTAGCTAATTATTAACCTATTTTAAGTTTCTTTTAGAATTTGAAAAGAAGAAAGACAGATATCTTAAATGATATACATATATATATATATATATATATATATATATATATATATATACATATATATATATATACATATATATATATATATATATATATATATATATATATATATATATATATATATATATATATAATTAACTTTGAAGAGTGTGAGTGTATTTCTCAAGCAAACAGATTTTTTATCCAATTTTTTCCATATTTTTCAAGTTTAGATGCGTTTTTTTCGCACTAATTTATATAGAGACCATACCATTTATGAATTAATTAAGAAACTATGTTTAATCGAGAATAAAATGAGACTTACGTTTTAAAATTTGACTGAGTAATCAAGCTTTTTAGTAATACAGCTCATGAAAAAAATAATACAATTGCTAGTAAACTGGGGCTTTTTATCACTTTGAAATTGTACTAAAAAAAGCTAACAATTTTGAAATAATCGTTTGATTTTTACTGTTATCTTTTTGAAAAGAATATATAAATAAATGGGCGTGGATCCTTTTTAAGACAATCAGTGAAAATAGACCTTTTCAACGCATTTATTTGTTTGTAAATCGGTTAAGTGGTCCGCGAGTTGTTATATGACAAACAAAGGACAAAATATTTTTGTATATCTACATAAAAGATGATATAGAAGATATGCTTATGTATGTATGTACTTTTTTATAGGCTATTTCTAGAATTCACATATTTGTTGAATGTCGTTTCGCTAAAATATGACGTATTGTTCTGTAAATATTTTTTCTAAATAAAAAAAAATAAACAATCTTGCTATACGGTTAATGACCTTAAAATATATGTTGTAGAAAGATATACCATACATACATATACATGTATGTATGCGTATAAAAAAAACGATTAGTTTGGATTCTTTGCCAAGATTAACCAAAAATATAAAAGAAAAAGAAATACACTTGATGTGAATTTGAAGTGTGTCGCAATATGAAAGTATTTGTTTCTTAATTTAAGTTTTTATTATTTCGTCACATTCATCCGTTTAAATAAAATATTTATTTTAAATAATACAGTCGTTTTGAAATAGTTATTCAAGGTTGGTTATTTGACGAGTTTAAATGATGGCTGCCATTATGCTCTGATAGTATTACGTGCACGTGCGAATAATAAAACTTTGTTATAAAAATTAGTGTTGGCTAGTGCAAATGTTAATCGCATTGCGTCAACTCTCTAACGTTTGCAAATTTAAGACAAAGCTTTTGATAAACAGTAGGATTTTTTTATTGTTGACATTTCCCGCTGTTCCATAATTTTTTTCTGGGATCCCGGAAGGTAAAAACAATTCTAACAGCATTTTTCTACGTTTATGTATATTCTTACAAGAATTTGTTTATCTTAAAAAAAAATTATATATGTACTTATAAACTTTTTAAAATGAAGACAATTTTGGGTTTTCCTCCGTTTTAAATGTTAGTAAAAGACAACAAAAAAAAGATTAGAAGAAACCTAATGCGTTAAACGAAGTTTTTACCCAAAACATTCTGGGAGAAATAGATAGCTAAAAACCAGGAAGAACACCGCCAAAATTAATAAAAACTCAGAAGTGAGTATATACGTGAATCAATTGCAAGTTATATATTGGACCTACAAAAAGGTGAATACAGAGTGTATTAAAAAATATGCACATAAAGCTCAAGAGTGAGATTATTCATACATAATTCCGCAACATTCAAAGTGGAATAAGGGCGACTATTATATATCAATGAGTTGCACCTGATTCTATTTTAAAACTCATTGAAAATGACCTACAGTCTGAAGCCGACTCGCAGTGGCAGATACATTAGTTAGAGAAGTTTTTCATATCGGAATACTCATAACCACTCGCTAGCTAATGTTATGATATAATATCGCTGTTGAAAATTGTCAGATGATCTGAGATTGAACCGAGGTCTCTGCTATCTTCTTTTCAGAAGTTGAAGAAACAAATTAATAATTTACAAATTTCTTAATATTTCAATAGTTGAAGACCTAATTCTTTCTTGGAATCTTGTAGTAAATTTATTAACTAAATCATTGAGCATATCTTGCTTAAATATTGTGGATAAATTGTTAAATATTTTCTAAGAAGGTTGAAAAGTACTTCTAAATTTTTATATTGTACGACTTGGAGTTTCCTCATATAGGTTTTTGCACATCTATATGACCATACTGGCAGCATATATCTCATTACTGGACGAATGCACATTTTGCAAATAAAGAGTTTGTTCTTTTAATTTTGCTGTGATATTTTAATTAGCAGGTAGTATAAAGCCCTACCGCGCTTAATTGCTTTATTCCAAGTTAGCAAAATGTGCTCTTTGAATGTTAAATGCTTGTGAAATAACATATCCAGATATTTAACATTATCGTCCTTGTATATTCATATTTGGTATCCTTTTAGGCAATCTATTGGAACAGAAAATGGCTGCTTGTGTCTTCTCTTGCTTGATTTTTATTTTCCATTTATTGAAGTATTTTTCAGCATGGGTAAGTGCATTTGTCATGTATTGAGTTTGAGTTTTTTCCGATATTACTATTGCAGTGTCATCATCGTAAAGGCTGTGCAGTTATTTCTTTGCACTTTAAAGTCTGAGGTGAAGATAGAGTAAAGAGTAGGCGATATAACCAACCATTGGGGAACACACACACTCAAGGACCTTTGGGCTGAAATCTAGTTGTTAATCCGATAAGAAACTTTTTATAATTTTTTGTAGTTAAATTTGGTATCCAAATTTATTTTGTTCAAATATAATACCCTTATGCCAAATAGAGTCAAAGGAGTTTTCTATATCAAGAAAAACTGCACTGGTACTTTTACGACCAGCTTTGTTGGATGAAATGATATTGGCGATTCGTTTTATTTGATAAACTGTAGAGTGATGTCTTCTGAAACCAAATTGTTTTCTGTTGATAATGTAATTTTCTTCTGTATAATCGCTTAGTCTGCTAATATAGCGCTCACACTGAGTGGTTTTAAAGAGAAAGTTGGTTTTAACTTTAAATCCATCATTAAAACTTGTTTTTACCATACAAAATTATTTTATTATTATTATTATTATATACTAAATTCAGTGCTACCAAGTTATAAATGCTAAACCAGCTGATAATTTAAATGTCGCTTAATAAAAATAAAAAAACAAAAACTATTACTATTTTGTTGGTCTTATCCATTGTTGATTGATGTAATATATGGCAATCCTAACACATACTTAGTATAAAACATGAATGCTGTTACTTATTTGTCATTTGAGTACAATAATTTTTTCATTTGAAATCTAGTCTTCTGACTTTAAACATTATATTATAAACTTTAATATTTCATAAATAAAATTTATACAAAAGAAGACATATAGTTTTCATCAGGTTATGGGCCCAGGACCTTATTGTGTACTGAAAGTTTAAATTAATTTAAGATAATTTACTCATTGAAGCCTAATAATGAGTGCTCCAGTGGTCCAAATAGAGAAGTTGGATGACAACAATTATGATAGTTGGTCAATCCAAATGAGGAGCGTTTTACTGCATAGCGGTTACTGGAAGATAGTTAATGGAATGATCAAGAAACCAAATGATGCGGCAGCTAGTTCCAAATAGGAATCGGACGATGAGAAACCTCTGGCGTCCATATTGTTGAGTGCGAAACCAGCACAGTTGGGCTACATACGTAGTTGTACATCTTCACACCTAGCTTGGAAGAAACTAGAGGAAACATACACGCCGCGAGGTCCGATACAGAAGATTTCTCTGTACAAGAGAATGGTTAATCTCAAAATGCTGGAAAACAGTAACGTGGTTCAATTTCTAAATGAATTTTCCGAAGTGTGTGAGAAGTTAAACGAATTTGACATCTAGATTCAGGAGGAGCTTTTGGTGATAATGTTGATGTCAAGTCTTCCTAGGGAATATGACAACTTCGTCGTAGCAATAGAGACACGCGATGATCTTCCTACATTATCTACATTGAAGCAGAAATTGCTGGAAGAGGGGAAGAGAAGAGAGAGAGAGAAAAATTATAAGTAGAGAATGAAACACAGCAAGCATTTATAGCAAAATTAAACAACAGCAAAAATGATAAGAAATTTAACAACAGCAAGAAAAATTTAAAGGAAAGTGTTTTTTATGTGGTGTACAGAGACATTATGCGAGCAAATGCGATAAAAGAAAAAGAAATGAAAAAGCACAGGCAATGTCCATGTTAGCAACGATTGATACTTCAACCTATGACCGCGGTAAATGGTACATGTGCACATGTGCAACAATCGTGCATTGTTTCACACAACGAAATTATTCTTTTGGCTAGCGGCAAACACATAAATACAGTTGGTAAGGTGATGTACACTTAAAATATAATGAATTTAATATTGTCCTTCAAAAAGTATTGTTCTCTCCACTATTACATGCAAATTTCATTTCTCTCAGTAAGGTTGTTAATAAAGGTCTAACTGTAAAATTCGATGGAAAGAAGGCGATAATTAGACAACGAAACGGTGATATTATTTTACAGGCATTACGAAAAAATATGTTCGAATTTAAAGAATCTTATGCAGATGAATGGTTGCTTACTATAAATAATAACAATACTATTATATGGCACAATAGATACGGCCATCTAAATTTTAAGAGTTCGTATGACCTTTCAAATAAGTGTATGGTAAATGGCATGAAACTGAATTCCAAAAATGGTATAAACTGCAGAGCATGTATGCTTAGTAAAATTCACTTGTTACCATTTCCACGGGAGTCTCAAACGAGAACCAAAGAATTACTGGAATTAGTTCACTTTGATGTGTACGGTCAGTTTAGGGAGAAGTCCGTCGGTGGATCCAAATATTTCGCGACTCATAGATGACAAGTCATGAAGAATTTTCGTATACTTTCTTGCATACAAGATTGAAGTCTTCGAGAAGCTTAAAATTTTTAAGGCTATTGTAGAACGTCAAACTGGTGCTCAGATAAAGTCGATAACGGCGGAGAATTCGTTAATTCTGATTTTATTGCATTTTTGCAAAATAAGAGCATCAACCAACAATGAACCGTTCCACACACTCCACAACAGAACGGAGTGGCAGAACGTGACAACAGAACATTGGTGAAAATGGCAACCTCAATGTTGGTGCACGCTAAAGTCCAAAAGAGTTTATGGGCAGAGGCAGTGAACACTGATGTTTATATAAGAAACAGGTGTCCCTCTCCTCAACTCCAAAATAAGACGCCATATGAATTGTGGACAGGAAGAAAACCAAGTGTTCAGCATTTCAGAGCTTTTGGATCATCTGCAATAGCCCTACATAAGTCAGACGATAAATCTAAGTTTGATGCTAAAGGTAAGCAAGTCATAATGGTTAGATATTCCACAACAGCCAAAGCATATCGTTTATATGACACCAGTAAAAAGAACGTTTTTGAACACCGTGTTGTATTATTCGATGAGAACGTTTTTGATAACTGCAATGGCGATGATGTGAAATATTCTTCAGATGATTTTTGGACCTTTGTGTCTGATTCTCAGAATGTCCACATAGTTGATGATGATGGAAATAGTAGTCATGAGGATCATGAGGATTGTTTCAACACAGCTGATGAGGATGAAGAGATTAATGATGAACACAAAAATGAAGAAGTATTATTAAATGAATGTTCTAGAGGACCAGGTAGGCCAAGAATTATTCGAACAGGTAGACCAGGCAGGCCAAGAAAACAATATAATGAAGTGAATAACGCTATAGATGAAAATGTGCCACAGTCTGTTGAACAAGCTCTTTCAATTGATGATAGAAGAAAATGGATTGACGCTTTGAACGTTGAATTCGATGTTCTTAAAAAGAATAAAACGTGGTCCTTGGTGTGTCTTCCTGTCATAAAGTCATAAGGCGATTCCGTGCAAATGGGTGTATGCCATTAAGAGGAATGTGAAAGGTATAAGGCGCCTTTAGTGGCAAAAGGTTGCAATCGACGTTTTGGTATTGAGTTTCATGAAACGTCTTTACCAGTCGTGCATTATTCCACTATAAGAATTATTTTGGCTTTGGCAGTTAAGGAGAAGATATTTCTTCAGCAAATTGATGTAAGTACTGCTTATCTTAAGAGTAATTTGCAAATGTATATGCAACAAGCAGTGAAATTCGTGAACAAACGATATCCGAATAAAGCTTTGCGGCTGCATAAGGCAATTTATGGACTAAAGCAAAGTGGAAAAGAGTGGAATGCAAAATTGGATCTAACTCTTCTTAATATAAATTTTATGCCATGCGATAATAAGCCTTGTTTATAGAAAGGTAAACAAAAAGGAAAACTTGTACTAATAGCGTTTATGTAGATGACTTGATAATAGGCTGCGCTGATGAATCGGTTATCATAGATATCAAAAGAAATATCTCGGAGCAGTTTGCTATCAGCGATAAAGGAAAACTGCGGTATTTTCTGTGGATTGAAATTGAGCGAGAAGGTGAAGTTGGTCCGATGAAGTTATCTCAAAGCCAATATATACGTGAGGTATTGAAATAGTACAGTATGGAAGACACTAGTAGGAACTTTAATGTATCTTGCGATTTCCTCAATACCAGACATTTTACATTCGGTATCAAAAATGGCTCAGCGAAATAAAGACACGCATAAAGAGCATATGACACAATTGAAACACATACTTGGTTATCTAGCTGGAACTATTGATCTGAAATTGACCTATGAGCAAAAAGGAACAGCATTGGAAGGCTTTGCTGATTGGGGCGGTAACTCCATTAATAGGAAATCTTTTACTGGTTTTATATTTTGGTTTTGTGGTTGTTCTATTACTTTTCAGAAAACAAACAGACGCTGAATACATGGCAGCTTCGGATGCGGCAAAAGAAGCATTTTATTTAAAGCGACTTCTAAATGAAATTGCTAGTATCGTAGGCGATTCTGTAGTAATCCATGTCGATAATCAAGATGCTCAAAAATTAGCAGAAAACGCAGTGTATCATAAGCGCAGTAAGCATATCGACATTAAGTTTCATCATATTCGAGACCTGGTTCGGAGGAAAGAGATAAAGCTTAATTACTGCCCAACTAGTAAGATGATTGCTGATATGATGACCAAAAATCTGCCAAAAGTGAAACATGATAGTTTTGTAGACTTAATGAATTTGAAGTAAATTAATTTGTTTTCTTTCTTTGTAAAACAACATTCATGTTGAGGAGGAGTGATGAAATATATAGTTACTTATTTGTCATTTTAATACAATAATTTTTTCGTTCGAAATCTAGTGCTCTGACTTTAAACATTATATTATAAACTTTAATATTTCATAAATAAAATTTATACATTTTCATCATTGATATCAACAAAAGTGATTATTTTCTTTAAGAAACTTCTAATGCCTTTTTATACATAACAACTTGATTTTAAAGCTCTTGTTCATTTTTTAAAAAATGTAAAATATATATTTTAGATACTTTTTCCATTCAAAAAATTTCTCAATTTTTTATAAAAACAAAAATAGTTGCAGCAGCTGCTGGCCAAATAAAAATTAAAGCCAGGTATTATAGTGTAAACGCAATGGTTTTTGCTTTATGGTTTTACAGCCATGTGCAAAAAAAAAAATAGTAGACTTGTAGTGCACATTAGTCACCACACACTTTAAGCTTAACAAACATTTGTTAAAAAAACATATGCAAAAACCCTACATTAGCTGATGATTGCTTTACTTAACTTTAAGCTTTCATGCAGGCAATACCATAATTTTTTTGTGTCAGCGATACAAAAAAACGAATGCCACACATACGAGTAGTCGAACCAAAAAAAAAAAATTTTTACTAATTTAATATAAAATTATAATTTTTTATTTTTTTTTTGTAATAAATCTGTTTCAGTTTTCATTACCTACATATATTTCAGTTAATGCATACATATTTCTTATAAAAATTCTTTAAATCGTAAAAAGTTAAGACAATTAAGACAACGAGTTTTGTGTAGTTGTATTGATTTGATGTACACACATCAATAAAAGAAAAATGTTTTTATTGTGCTTAAATAAAAAAAATTATTTAAAAAAAATAGTTTTAAAAGAAAATGTTTCGAAAATTGGGCAGATTATGATTAAGTGGGTGTATAAATGTATATACATACAGTGCGGTTAAAAACCAAGAGCATGTTTTGAAGAGCATGTTAAGTTTATTTTTGATGCAATTAAAACATTTGTACATCATTGACGAATCACGTCGCTTTGGATTTCACCAATGAATAATAATACCACGAAAATATCTTATTTTTATTAATTCCCTCTTAGTTACTTGCTTTTTATCGAACATGAGCACATAAAGCGCATCGTCTTGTTAGATCTGATTGTTCTTACATCAATTACTTTTATTGGGCTTATGTTAAAAGTAGTTGGGAGTTCCTTATTAATTGACCTCGTATCGAGTTGAGAAAGACCAAACATCATAAGTTTAAAACTCTTTCTATCCTTTACGTGGTGAGTGAAAGCTTAATGTCATTCACTTTAAATTTTTTAATAATATTGTCATAATCAAACAACGTGTTTGGCATTACGTTTATATCTCTTATATTTGGAATTAGAATTAGGTCCCAGTAACTTCATAACTTCTGGACACTGTCTACAATAATTGTAGGAATTTTCACGTTTTCCAGAATATGTTCATCTTCTTCTACACTTTAGATATCATGTTCCACGACAGAGAATACTTGGAATCTATTAGAATCAGTCTTAGCGGAAGAATTGAGGGCTTTAAACTTGGGACCTCGGCCCCCAATGTTTTAATGTTTTGGACTTATTTTAATGATTTAAAAAGAATTGAAATTTAGTATTTAGCAATAAATATAAAAAAATTGCAAGAAACAGTGATATAACTTAAAGCGGGACTGTATATTGTTAACGAGTTGAAGATCAAGACTTCACTGCCCAACTATTTAATATTTACTTAATACACAAATTTATTCAACACTTTTTAAACTCAGCTCTTAGCACGACTTTATTCTATAAAATTAACTGAGGCAAGTTTCCCGGCTTTTATACTTATTATACATTAGTTTTAAATGTTCTACAAAATTCTACAACCTCCTATTCAGATACGGTGAATATAAATTTAAAGATTTAGTACATTTTTGACTCATAGTTATATTGGTGGCACTGTTCAAATAGATATATATATTATACAACCATTTTTATCGTAGTCTTGACAGCAACCAATAGAATAACCTTCACAATATTTAAAGTTTATCGGTCATATGCAAAAAAATCTAAGAGTGGACTTAAAGTGCGCGTAAGTTACCACACAGTTTAAGCTTAACAAACATTTGTTAAAAAAAACATATGCGAAAACCATATAATAGCTAATGATTAGCTAATTATTTTACGAAATTTTAAGTTTTCATGCTTGCAATACCATGATTTTTTATGTCAGCGACACAAACAAACGAATACCGCACATACAGTTAAACTAAAAAATCTATTTTTATTAATTTAATGAAAACTCATATTTTTTAACAAATTTGTTTCAGTTTTTATTACATTTTTATATTTTATTTATTACTATATACAATATAGCAAAAATATTGCAAAAATTGCAATATTGCAAAAATCTTTAAATCCTTAAAAAAATAAGACACCTAATTTAATTAGTGGAATAATAAATACCCGATTAACGAGCTTTATGTATTTGTTTTGATTTTATGTACATCACTAAAGAAAAAATATTTTTATTGTGCTTAAATGAAAAAATTTATTAGAAAAAGTAAGTTTTAAAAGGAAAAGGTTCAAAACCAAGTGCAGTTTGTTGTTGAACTGAGAAGTTCCTATAAAAACTTAATTACTCAATCAAATAAAACAAAACTTCACACTAACAACTTTCGTTGTTAAGTCCTTTCAAAGAAACATTAACAAAAGGTATAATATTCAAACACTGAAATAGGAGAAAGCCAATGGTATACATAAAACAATCTGCATGCACTTAGTTTTGCACTTTTCGCTTAAATAGAAAGGAAGTTATATCTTTTAACATTATTCTTAGAACTCTTTTTCTTGTGGCGTTTTTAAAGAATTTAAACGTACTCTCTACAATATTACCCAAAAACGTAAGAGAAATCTGGTCCCATTCATATTATATTCGTTGCCATATGAGTAGCTTCAACATTTTCCACGAAGCCCAATTATATTTTTCCAGGCGTTTTTTTACTATTGTTCAAAAATTCTCTATTGGATTGGAATTATGGCCTTACGGTGATCACTAATTTACCTAAAATTTTTGTTCCAACAGCCATTCTTTGACAATTTTAGCGGTCTAGATTCGATCACCATGTCACTAAAAGATGACTTTTTCTTTTAGGTAAGGTTTTATGCCTTATATTAAATATTCATAAGATAAATGTCACTTTAATGTACTCTTAAAGTAGGTCTTCATTTTAGAAATTTGTTCATTTTTCATGTTTAAGGTAACTTCCTACTTTAAAATTTATAAAGTTAACGTAGGTTTAACAAATGGACCTTGAGCCAATAATCGTTTTAAGGAATTAAGGAATTTTGCTTAACAAAGGCTTAACAAGCTTTGTTAAATTTCTTTGCATATGGCCGTATAGCTCTAAAAGAATAATATACGAGTAAAATAATTCTTATGAGTGTTCATTCATATATTTAGAGTACAGTTTCTAGAAAGAGTACATGTACTTTTTTATAGAGTACGTACGGCATTCCTACACAACGGCACAGTGAGATTATAAAGAGCATAAAAATAAAATTAGATTAATGCGGCAGATATTCAATGGGACAATGGATGAGTGAAAAAGTCTAAAAATAGAAGATATCTGAAAATCTGTTTACTGTGTTTTAAAATAAATTTCTTAATGTTTTTAAATAAAATAAGCCACTGCCTGAAAATAAATATATTTTTTTATTATTTCCATGGACCGGGATCCCGCTTTCCGGGAAATGAATAATTCCGGAAAAGACTCTAATAAACAGTTCTATCGTTGCCAACAGTTATTTGCACAAAAACTCAGCGTTACGCATGATTAGGGTTATAAAATTCAACATTGGAAAATTATTTAAATTTATAGAAAAACTTCGATTTTGAAAAAATCTTTAAGGTATCTCTGATAAAATTAATTAAATCAAGCAACACTATAGCTTGTGTGATAGGTGCGAATGATTACGAGTGATGAAAAGTGGATCACGTACGACAATAAGGTGCGAATGAAATCATGGACGAAGCAAGATGAAGCTTTGCGGACGGTGGCAAAGCCAGGATTGACATCAAGAAAGGCAGTGCTGTGTGTCCGGTGGGATTGGAAGTGAATTGTTCATTATGAGCTTCTACAATCTAGTCAAACGATTGAAATGATCAACAGAAAAGATTTTGCGTTCCATCATATCAACGCAAGGCCAAACACATTTTTGATGACCCGGCAGAAATTGAGAGAACTTGGCTGAGAAATTTTTTTGCATCTACCATATAGCCCGGACCTTGTACCTTCAGATTATCATTTGATTCGATCTCTAAACCAATTTTTTTTTCGTTCTAAATTAAATTAATTGAAGTCTTGGTAAGATGGTGCTACGAGCCACATATTTTCAATCTCTCACAACACTACATAAACTTACCACAAAAATCATACGATTTGAAACTTCTTAATTTAATTTTTCTGCCGTTCAGTTACACATACATAGATGTAAGCTGCAAATGCACGATACGCTTAAAGTCAACATATAGTAATTGAGATCATCGCTCAATCTTTTCAATACAACTTATCGAATGTTTGCAGATATCCAAGTAAAAGTATCAGCGAACATTTGAAAAATAAAATAAAAGAAGCGATGTGCGAGTTATTCGCTTGTTTTATTCCATAGCAACATCTAGTCGTCCCTATTAGAAAACTCCATATATGCAATTAATTAGCATCTTATAATTTTCGTTACTTTTGGTTATTCTGTAGTTTAAATATAACCTTTAATATGAGTTGTTGATTTTAATATGAATAAATTATGACTCATTCTCAGGCACTTTTTTAAATCAGAAGCGAAAAAAAAATTGTGAATGACATGCCACTAAAATCTTACAATCCCTGTACTTTAAACATAAGAAGATATTAAAACTTTTATACAGTTTGCAGAATAAAAATAAAATTTTCAAGAAGTATTTTACGGATGTGTGTATCTCTTTGTATGTAAAAAAGACATTAAAATTCCATGAATTTTACCAAAAAAAGAAAACAGAAAAAAAAATTTTAAGTTTGTCAATAATTTCTTTTTCCTTGAACTTGTGTGAGTCAATGCACTAATTTAGGGAATTGAAATACAATAACACAATAACACAAAGTTATTGTATTTGTATCTGTATTTCATTTATACAAAATTATTGAAAAATTTAAGAACACATGTTCCCTTTGTACTGATTTAATTTTTCTTCGATAACTTGTAAATATTTAACTTTTAGAACATTTTAAAAGGGCACTAACATGTATTGCAGTTTGTTTGTTTGTTTTACAAAACAAAAGAAAGAATTTTAACGAATAATAAAATAGGACAAATATGTACCTACATATGTACATAAATATTTTTGGTGTAATCTGTTGTGGTCAGAAAATAAAATACATACGTATCTATGTGCAAAAAAAAGAATTTGTCTGTCTGCCCACAAATTTATGCGGTTTAATAATTAAATAAACTTGATTTTTTTTCATTAATTTATGTATAAACGTTTTAGTCTAAAGAAACTTTTACCATGAATCACATTTTTTATTCGATTGCAATCATAGTTGCGCAGTCAATGCGAATTCTGAATATATTTTGTTTTGTCTGCCAACATGACTACATCTTTGTTTAGTTGTTGTTTTATTTTATACACTGAGATAATTCTTAACAAAATTATTCTTTATTAAAGAGTGACTCACTTAACTGTCCCATTGTCTATTGCCAGTTAATATGAGTACAACTAAAATTTTTGGCTCAATCATATTTATCTTTGTTCTAATTATTTGAAATTGATTGTAATAAGTAATGTTAACAAAAATTATCAAAAACTGGCTTAATGATTTATTGAGACACATTATTGAGTTTGCTTAAATTAAAAAATTTGATCAATGTTTAAAGCTTAATACACATTTTGTATAGCCTAGCGCTATTCGCGTACCATCTATCATATGGATTCTCTTAGTCATCATGTAACCTCATTCCATCACGGAGCCACCGATAAAATTTAAAGTTGTTCTGACATCCAATTAGAAAGCTATCTAACTGGTCGGAAATTAAAAATTAAAGAAGGAAATTTTTTAAGCTCACCACATTGAATCTGACGTCCTTCAAGGTATTATCCTAGGCCGTACTTTATATATAATATATATCTGGCATGCCAATAAACAGTCGTATCTTCACATCACAATGCTGATGACACTGCTTTTTTATATATAAGCTTACGTATATGAGGAAAATGGCGATTTTGATTCTTAATGATTTTTTAAATAATATATGCACTAAAATGTGTTTTTTAACTTTTTGTAATAAAATTTACTTGTAACTCACCCAGTTTGCAGGGTTATTTCGAGTTCTATTTCTGTAATTTCGCTAATCTAATAGTTTATCATATCACTTGTACTCTGTAATTTTGATACGTAATGAATGCAATAGAGTTTATCTACGTTAAACCGAGTTGTATTAACTTTAGGTGAGAAGGCCATAAAATATTACGTTCTTTATTATTATTTTTCCACCAACATTAAAAAAATAATAAGTTTGGGAGAAAAAAATTCGACAAAATGTCGAAAGATGTAAAGATTTCCACTTTGCGCTATTGTATTTCTATACTAATTATTACAGGCGATTATCGTTTTGGCCATCCTATTTGCCGAGAAATAATGAGAATATTTTACAACTGTCTCTATATGCCAATATTCTACAACTGTTATGAAGATGTAGCTATTGAGGAACTCTTAGTGGCCTTCTGAAGTCGTTGTTTTTTTAGGCAATATGTGCTCACAAAACGTACGAAGTATGTCCTATATTTTTGGTTGACTGCCGATTCCCAATTAGGACACATATGTATGTGTAGAAAGTCTAATTATACCTTGAAAAATCAAAAAATCAACAGTTTGATTAAATCAGGTGGAGCGGGTCGTTTTGGTTTTCACTGAAGGCTTGAAAGGTCAAAATATCACTTTTGATAACTTATTTCATCTTTTGAATTAGAAAAAAGCTTACTGAATGTAACATTTACTTCTTCAATATGGTATTTTCAAAGAAATTCCTTATCGATATTTGCTTTCAGTGAAACTGCTAAATTGATTTCATTGTGCAGTATCTTCAAGCGGTGTATCAAAATTGCCATATTTTAGAAAACGTGGGACATACAGCTGCTGCAGTTGTAAGTTCGGTAGTAAATGTATCATATGCAGTAAATTCTTATGCAAAATACAACGAAAAATAATTTGCACTTCATTTGAAGAGAAAAAAACCTACATAACTCATAAAAATAAATCGATAAACATGAAAGGACCAAAATAACCCTTTGCATAAGATATGTAACTTTTTATTTTGTTATCTTTCTTTACATCAGAGGATATTAAAAATATCGTAGAAGTAATAAAATATATACCACCTGAGGTAATATTTTAATTTCATATGTAAGTAGTAAGAAAAACAAAATTGATCAAAATGCTAGAAGTCTAACAGCAGGATTTAAATGTGCAGAATAAAGGTTAATAAACAAAAATGCGCACACATAACTTTCATATTGCATAGAAAATTATGCCCTAGGTTAAGAACAAAATCATCTTGTTAAAATTTCTCCAAGTGCAATAGGAAACTTCGCAACAGATAAAAAAGAATAAACTTTTACGAATAAACTTAATATTTTTATTGTGTACAGGTCTTCGGTAATTATGAATTAATTTGTGGTAATGAACTTTATTGTTTTAATTTTTTATATTTTTTATTTTATTTTTCACATTGTTCGCAACCTTGAAATTATTGAGGTTCAAACATTTTTCTTGTGGTAGAATTTTTTAAATTAATGATTTTAAGTTTTTTCAGTTTCTTTTTGCATATTTCTTTAAAGTATAATTTAAAAAAAATATTAAAACTCCAAAAAATATTTGATAAAATATATGAAATTTTGAAGAATTTTATTAAATTTTAAAGAATCCGTTTAATAACTTATGATTTCTAAGTTAAAAAATTAATTATATTCTAATGTTTATAGTTTTTTATTTACCGCACTTTTTCCATTCCTGGGAAACGGAAGAAAGATTTAATTCCCATAGAAGTAGGATTTAATTTAATTTCATGACACAAAGCAATCATAACAGCATCATCAATTAATAGGTAGGTGCTTACTCAGCCAATTGTATTGGCTTTAAAACATGAAGCATATTTATCTCTAATAGATAAATATATAACACGACTTTAAATATCTACCAGAGTGCTTAGCGTAGGTTTCCAGGCTTAGAAACGTATATTTTCTTTTATACAGATGTTGCCCATTTCTAGAGTATATACCACTGCCAAATGTATGGCATGACTTAGACAGAGAACACCTTTAACTAAGTTTTATTTCACAAATTTCATAACTTTGGGACACACATATGTGGTCATAGTCGCACAGAAGTGTGCTCGTTTAATCGGAAATATTCAACAGAGAATAACAAATAAACAGAAAGTTCATTCAGTTGTGTGGTAGCTTTTGTTATTAACTTTGTTGACTTTTTTTAAACAACGCACACTACAAAAGTTTTGTACTACAACCACAAATGCAGTTTTCTCTCTGACCACCTTGCGAAATTCCATATTTTTTTAAATGATGGTTTGTATTGACAGCCAAGTTATTTTAACCAAATTTAGAAACTTCAACTCTAACCACTCCCAAGATATACAAAAATCATTATTTTATTCGTATGGGAGGTATCATGTCCATTTATCCAAATTCGCTCCGTGACAGTTAAAAATGTCACTTAGACCAAATTCAGAACCTACCAATCTAATCGTTCTCTAGATATACAAAAAACAATATTTTATTTGTTTAGGAGATGCCACACCCACTTATTCAATTTTGCCCATATTTCGACTGATGATGTATATTAACTACTAAGTTATTTAGAGAAAATTCGGAACATTCTACTATCACCGTTCTAAAGATATACCAAAATCAATATTTACTTTACATGAAAGGTACTACTCCCACTTATCCAATACGAATATTTGAATATTTGTACTGACAACAAAGTTATTTAAGTCAAATTTAGAGACTCTTACTGTTACCATTGTAAAGATATAGACATATAAATACAAATTTTATATGGCCGTGGTACCGCCCAGTTGAACAATAGTGAAGCTACACAACATATGAAAGCTTTCTACATATGCTTTTTATACACACAGTTTTAAAAATATTTTCTAAATCACACAAGTTTAAATGTTGTAACATATTTCGTTTTCAAGTAAAACTTATGCAACACAAAGGCGTTCAGTCTAACGTCAATAACTCGCGAATCAATGTATTTACAAAAACGGCATATACGTAAAAACCTTGGTATTGATTTCACCTTTCGTGGTTTTAGGGCTTACAAAACAAATCCCAGAATTTTGTTTTAATATTAAAACCATACAATTTAAATGTATAAAGATCGAACATTATAGATTCGTACTTACATATAATCCAATAATAATATTTTAGTAACGTTGAGAGGAAGACAATTGTTTTGCGAAACGGATAGTGTAATCGTAATATATAGAAACTAATTAATGTTCGATGGTCGGATTTTCGTATTTTTATGAAAAATATGGGTGAACAATGATATTTTTATCATTTTGAATACACATTTCAGTTTCAATACTCAATTCAATAACTATTCTAAATACTCATTTGGTCAACTATAATCCTATTTCATGGATATAATACAAGTAGCAAGACAAGTAATCCGAAGTCTCGTGTGAAATAGCATTAAATATAATTACATAAATCACCCTTCTTTATGTTATTTCCCCAAGAGAGTTCGGATTACTTTGCTCTCTGTTAGTATTACTTATTTAGATTGTAATGTTCACACGGCACCTTTTTAACAGCTAGCAAATGTAATCAATGCAGCGAGCAGTCATTGTGTTGTTTACTTTAATTTGTTTGTTATTTTTTGTTTAATTTTTGTGCTTGACAGCATACTTTAAGGAGGCCAATATAATAAATTTGCGGTGCTAAATCTGTAATAAAAACATTTTATTTAAAAGTTAAAAAGTATGCCAAACTCATATGACCTAAGTTTTATGAAAATTAGAGGTGACATTGTGTTTGAAGTAATACACGGGATAATGGAAGTAGAATTACTTACTATTTGGGTGATTCTCTTTCAAAACTGTGTATGGAAATTTATGTAATTAAGCCCATAATCGGAAGTTGTATTATAAATAAGAGTGCGAATGACGAAAAAACGTTGGAGTGTGAACATAGCATAACAGCAAACAACGTAATTCAAAGTGTAGTGTAAATATGTTATTACTATTCCGAGAGTTTTTTCAGGCAATTTCTTGTATCATGTAATCGGACATATAAACAAACTAAATAAGCAAAATTGTTTTTCAGTTTTATTTGCAGTTTTATTTTCTCTGAAGTGATGTGAATTTAATCAATTTGCAATGTTAAATGTATGATAAAAACATTTAAATTAAAAGTGAAAAAGTATGCTAAAACCAAATAATGATGATGATGATGTGGAAAAATTTGAGATTACATTGATTTTTAGTGATAATATATATTGTGACACTTGCTCTCAAAATTTTGTGTGCGGATTTATGTAATTTGGCTCATAATTAGGAGTTAAATTAGAGAAAGAATTATGAACAAAGCTTGTTTTGTTTAAAAAATAAGTATTCCTGTAAATTGTACACATTTTGCAGCTTTTAATATTTTAGTTTTTTACTTTCAATTTTCTTATTTTAATTACAATTTCTGAAGTGAGAATTTCACCCCATTTGCTTAATATTATTGTGGTGAGGTTTACTCGTACCTCTTTTAATTATCACTATTTTTGGCCACTGATCACAAAGAAAGAGAGAATTCACACAGTGTGTGGTACTCTCATTTAGGCCTAAGAAGTTTGAGTTTTTCTGCGCAGTCCTTTCAGTAATACACAATTTTTATTTTTTTTTTAATTTTATTGCGGTATTTCGGCTTTTTTTTAATTCAATAAACTAAAACTTTCTTGAGTTACGCGAATACATATATGTTGTGCAATCTGCTCCATTTTTAAATATTAGTATGTCTCGAAAATAACAGCTAAATCAAAAAATTGGTTAGCACCACTGCATTGAGCGTATTTGAAACCGGTTTACGCGACGAGTGCCAAGAAAATAAAAGGTCAAATTCCATAAAAAGGTCAAATTCGAGAATAGTCGCATCATTTATGTACATCAAATTTAATTGAATAGAATGCTTGAATAGAAATACGCTATGATATAAACTTTCAGGTATGTTCTATAAGCCGAAATCAGTTGAAACTTCAAATGGCTGTAATTTTCAAATCAGACAAGATTTTAAAATTTTCCTATGACTATCAAAAGTACAAAATAATTGGCGTATATGTATATTTATTTACTTTTTTAAGTATGTGCAGTTTTTTCACTTGAAAATCAGTTTGTTTCTTCTAAATTTTCAGTTTTCCTAAAAAAAAAAATGTGGTAACACTGCGTGTGAACATGCTAGAAGAAAATGTATATATTTCAACGTAATATTTCATCCATATTTCTTTATTTTGAAAAATATAAATAACGGTAACAGATTGTTAAGGTTTTAAGAATTACCAATTTTATGTTAAAATTATTCCCATATAACTCTCTAATACAATTTACTACATACATAAGTCTTACTTCATAATTTTTATATTCGTACGTGCAAACATAGTTTCAGAAACAACAACAACAATTTAAATAAGTGCTATTCTTGAAAACAAAAAAGCCATGACATCAGCCTCCAAAAATTACCCAAGATTTTGCAGGTTTTTTATTTAAATTACTTAAAAAAATTTAATTTAATATTAAAAAAGTTCTTACTAAGAGGAAATAAAATGTGTTTCTTTTTTCATTTGATTTTTTTTTTTTTTTTTTTGTACTACTAGTTGTACATTTGAATCTGTGTCAATTATAAAGATACTCTGCAATTTTGTTTTATTGTCAAAATTTAATAGGTACATATATAGTCATGTGAAAAGTAATAGGAACACTTACATACATATATCAAAATAGCTAAAAATCTAATTCAGTTTTTGTATTCAAACATTTGTCAAAAAGATCTTTTAAATTGTCTGCTTGAATTTCGACGACGTAAAGAACTGCTATTTGACAAACAAATTTTGTACCGTTTCTTAGTAGTAGTAGTACAGTTTTCTCTTAAGCTTTTTAGGAAAATCGCAATGACTATGTATGTATTATTTTATCTCGTCAAATTGAAAACATTGAGAGAAGCTGAGCCAGAGAACAAAAATAGACAAAATAGTAATTATGCGTAAAATTACGGAATACATCAATTAGATGTAATTTTCTGTACGTACCTATTTATTACAATTATTTTTATATTAATTTAAATATATGTATTATTTATGTGTTATGATGAAAATAATGAAATAAAACATCATCGATACATAGGCATCATGTGCCAAAGCTTTAAAAAGCCTCTATAGAAACAAGGGTTTAAAAAATTACACTTAAATTTTATACAATAAATTCTATTAAATTTATTAAAATTTCGTTTTAAAGATGAGTAAATTATCGTTAAAATAAAATAGAGTATAATCTATTGTTTAGGGTCTAAAAGTCGTAACATAGTAATGGTATTTTTAAAAAATTCTTGTCAAATACATACATATCACAAGTGTGTGAAGTTAGCTCTCAAAGTTATATTCCAATTTTTCTGTTAAAGCGTCTTCTCTGTAAATTAACATTGCACTGTTAAGTTAACAGCGTTAAATTTTTTGAAAGAATACAATATTTTTAATGAAAAATTAGTAAATTTATTCCTCATTTTTATGAAAATTTTTTAAAATTTTAGAAATTTAAATAAATGGTTTCAGATAGAGGCATAAAACAGACATTTAAAAAAATACGCACTCGCGTATTTTTTAAATTTGAAAAAAGTGTCCTAGGAGTGCGAGGGTAGGGCAATGGCGACTATTAGGATTTATTAATAAGGCATCAAGCAATCCTGTCCACTTTACCGCATGTACATAACCGTTACCGATTTTTAGATATAGCGCCTTAAAGTTGGCCAATTTTTGTGAAATTCGAATTTGGTCATTTTTTAAATTTGAAAAAAGTGTCCTAGTTGGGGAAAAAAAATTTAACTCTGTTAACTTAACAGTGCAATGTTAATTTACAGAGAAGCGGCGTTAACAGAAAAATTGGAATATAACTTTGAGAGCTAATTTCACACACTTACATATCGCACACTAGATCATGAACAGCCACAACTCAAAATTTATCAAAATCGCTATTTTTCCACAAATCTATTGACAGATCAAATTTCTATCGACCACGAAATTTTCGTTTGCATCACTATCTTCCTTATTCCTGTTTTTATGTTACTTGTGTCGCTTGTACAGGGTGGGCAAATTTGAGGTTAGGAAGTAAATTGGCTGTCAAATGCTGAAATGTCAAGAATTGAGCTGTCAGCCTTTGACAACTATTTAGCAAAAAATTTGAACATTTTAACTATGGAACGCTACACTCTTGAACAAAGAATTTTAATTGTGAAAATTTACTATCGAAATGGTGAAGACTTTACTGCATCACTTCGTAAAATTTGAGTAGCTTTTCCTCGTATTCAGACTCCTTCTGAGACCGCAGTGCGTAATTAATCGGTAAATTCGAGGCTCACGGTACTGTTGCTGAAAATAGATCAAAACAATATGCTCGTAGAGGCTATATGGTGCGGTCAGTGGTTAGGCGGCATCATCGGCCGTATTTTTTCGAATATGGGCAAGGAAATGCCGTCAGCGTGAATTCTCTGCGCTACCAAACCATGACAACCAATTTTCTGTGTCCGGAATTGGATAATATTGACATCAGTGACCTTTGGTTTCAGCAGGATGGAGCCACAAGCCACACAGTCAACCAAACAATTCAGTTACTGCATGAGAAATTTCCCGGTCGCGTAATTTCTCGATTTGGCGATATTAATTGTCCGCCTCATACTTGTGATTTAACGCCGCTGGATTATTTCCTCTTAGGCCATTTGAAAGATCGGGCTGAGGTGAACAAACCACAAACAACTGACACTCTGAAAGTTGAAATTCGGCGCTGCATTGGTGAGATAAGCAAAATTTTTTTGCAAAAATAGGTTCAAAATTTTGTGAAAAGAGCGGACGTCGGCTGACGTGCTAGTTGTTGACATTTGCCCGACATCAAGTTTTTTGTCTCTCTTGAATATTTACAAATTTTGATTTGTGACTGTTCATGATTAAGTGTGCGATATGTTCTATAATTTTTATTAGTTTTGCAATTTTCATTGTTGTTCGATTAGTTTAAGGGCTAGAGACAAAATTTACATTGTTTTTAATAAAACTTAAGAATAAAATTTTTTAAAAGATTGATGCCGAATTTTATTTAACATTGTACATGTTTAGATTGTAAATGCAATAGTAAGTTATTTATGAATTTAGTTAGTTACACTTGGGTCCATATACTAATCCCACTATGATGCCCACAGAAGGTTGTCCCCAGGTGAACTCACATGCCCGCGCACTAGCGCAGATACAAGCGTAAAAGAGGACAGTCCATTGATATTTACATCAGCCAGGTGTATACAGAGCAGGTGTCGCTGTGCCCTGCCCGACAAGTATAGCAGAACCAATAGGAAAGTGGTGCTTCGACTAGATGGTCAATCTTCTCATCGCCAAGAAGACTGCCATCCCTAGTTAGTCCTCCCGCCACACAATTCCCCATGTCTCAGAGTGACCAATCACTCAGATAATCTCACACACCAGCCACCATGTTAAAAGTACACACTGATGAACGTCTTGGTCGCAACTTGACTGTTATCGCAGACATAATCGCCATCTGCTTAGTCATCAGATCCACCCACCGAAAGCCAGTTCAGCAAGTCAAACAAGGCTTTTGAAGGAGTAGACCTAAGCGCACCCGTAATCACCAGTGCTACAAAAGGAACAACCCTGTCAAAGAATGCGCTATATATGGACTTATCCAAAGACCTTCACTAGATAAACGCGCTATACATAAGTATGGGCTTTACCACTGTGTCAAAAATTTACTTGGAACTGTTAGGGTTGAGATCATAGGACTTGGCCCTGCTACACGTGTACATTGCAAAGTTCGTCCTCGCCACATTAGTTCGCAAACCATAATAAAGAAGCACTTGTTCTTTATTTTTTTATTTGACTCTTTAGTTAATATAACTTTAATACTTATGTACATCCTAAATAGCAGTCATTGCTTTAAGGGGCATTGGGGCATACATTACCTATGTATAATTTTTGAAACCAAATTTTTTTACATGTTTATTATTTTAATCATTTCTATGTCCTAATGTATCACGCGTGGCCCCAGCAATATGTAGAATTAATTTATTTTAGCTTTGTTTGTTTATTTTGTGTTCAAATAGAGCAAAACCACAAAAAATGACTGGACAGTAATTTAGTACAAATTAAAAAAAAATCAACAGGAAAAAAAACTACTTATTTATTTTATTTAAGACTGAGTATTTGGAGGGTAACCTTTTTTCTTAATAAAAAGTGCACTTCTTCTCGGCATACTGCCTATAATTCCCACACAACGTTTCCTTGTCTTTGCTTACCATTCGCTTTGGATTTATGTCCATAAGTTTCTAAAATTTTTAGGTTTACAATTAGTAATGTATTATTCTACATCATTCCAAGGGTTCACTACACGACTACAATTGGTGACTGAGCTGTCCTATTAAAAATGACGATTATATTTTAGTCTAAGCAACACTTCACATGAAATGTGTTTTGGATAATTACCGTGCATAAAATGCAATCTAAGTGGTATGTTTTCCTCTGCATATGGAGTTATTATGTTCTAAAGTATTTCCTTATAATAGTACTGATCCATTTGCGTACATATTTTGATTTTAGGATCAACACCGTGCCCAGAAGCAGTGGCTTTTTTGAATATTTACAACACAATTAAATTCGGGACTTCAAGTTCTTTTTTGATATGTGTGCCTTATGTTGTAAAATGCATCCAAGAGTTTTTTTTCATTTTTCTTCTTCTAATTGTTCGCGAGGAGATATTAAATCAAATTAGACCAAGCCCTATGTATAATACAATGCACTAAAAAAAGAACAAGAAAGAAATAGACATTTTGCTTCCTTAGGCACAACCATTTGTTTTGCCTTGTTAGTTTTTCGAGCTGCCGTGACCGCCGTTTCTGAATTTATTAAAAGAAAATTGAACATTTTCTTGCCTTATGTTCTCTAAGTTTTCTAATTATTTTATTAATAGATTCTTGCGCTTCTTCAGACAAAGAACCAACAGGTAATTATGAATTTTTAACTACTTCCCAACTGTGAATCAACAATTTGTGTAGCGTTGGCGACATCTAATACCACTGATAATTTTTTACGAACTTTTCCACATATACAATTCATATGTATATATATTTTTTTATTAGGATGACATTTATCCTGGATATTTTTGCTGAAATTTTGTACTGTTCTAAAATTTTTTTTAACTCTTTTTGATTTCTTTTTTATTATCTGTTTCCAATTGCTTGAGAAATACACAGGTATTCCTCAAGGCTACTTAAACGAAATATATATCAATTAAAAGGTTTGTTTCCCTTTTTTCTAAATCCGCTGAGAAACTTAAAGTTGGATAATATTCGAATAAGATATAAGCTTATAAATTTATGAATGTACAAAAAACCGGTTTTTTTTAACCATATCTCACGAAAGAAAATAACAAAATGTTACGGTACATACTGAGAACACCATAGATAACACATGTAAGAAAATACAATATTCTACTCAATTTTGATTCCTAGAAAAAATATACGCTTTTCAATGCAGCATACTTGAAATGTGCTAAGCCAATATCCACCACTGTATATTTTGCATTAAAGCTGAGCGGTTTAAAAAAGAAAAAATTGACATACCGTTGCGCTGAGAACGATAAAATATTTTTGTTTACTAATTTATTTTTATTTTATATTGTATTTTTATTTTTTAACGAGAAAATAAATATGTATACAGATTAATTAATTACTGACAAAGCATTGGGAACTTGGCTTAGAGATTAATTTCAGCAGCAGGAAACAAACACGCACCCTTATTTAATCATGACTGTAAGAAAAAAAGTGATTACTTTTTGAAGTTCATGAGTTTGATCTTTTAATTACAATTAATTTTTGGATTTTAATTAGCCTTGAAATCAGAACTAAGCGAAGAGAAAATTTTTAGATACTCGTAGAAGATTTTATTTACACTAAAGAGTGTACATAACACATCGAAGATTGCTATGTCGAGATATTCGTCAGTTACCATTAAATGTATATGGGGCCATTGTAGGTTAATGCATGGCGGACGAACTTTTAGAAGTGGGTACAACTTGAAGACATCAGAGCTAGTAAAACAACAGACACAAGTAAGCGGTGCCGTGGTCAGCTACCAACTGAACCTAACCTAACATTTACAATTACTATGCTTACTTACTTTTTATTTGACACAGTCGTTTTATTACAAGAAAAAAATAATAAAAATTTTGATGAGGTCAAATTGAATTATTACTAAAAAAGAATATTTTGCAAGAAAACGTTTAAAAATTTTAAAATAGAAATTAAAACTTGAAACAAAAAATGTAAAATATTTACATAATTGTGTGTACTATGAATTTGTTATCGAATATAATACTTACCTATGTAAAATATATGTATTTGTAAAACTGGTTTTATTTTTAGCTTCATTAGTATGAGAGACTTTAAAAATGTGATCTAGGAATAAGCTATTGAACACTCATATGTACTTACAAATAAACTTAATGATAAAAGCTGTATTTAAACCACCATATTTGTTATTGCTTTAAGAGAAAAAAATCATACTTATACACAAAACGCCTCAAAGCCATATCTAAAAACATTTTTAACTCTGTAACCAAAAAGATATATATTTTTTCGTTAGCACTTTTAAATTTATAATTTTTTGTTTTAAGATGACTACTTTTTTAAACTTGTAAAAAAATGTGAAACTCGGTTATGGAAACAATTTAATTTTATATAAAACATAGAAAAAGTAATTTTAAACTTTCTCCCTGATAAGCAAAAAGAAAACATTTTTTTGCTGTTTTTCTGCGAAATTACTTTTACATTTGCGGTCAAAAACTTTAATTTAATTTTGAAGATTTTATCGTAATAGTTTTTTTTTTTAATTTTAATTTAACATTTACGTTGACTCAAACTTATTTTTTTTTTTTTTTTGAGTAAACTAGATTTATTCTTTTTAACATATTTCCGGTTGTAAGTTATTAAATTTTTACATATTTTTGCCAGTAGCTGTCAATATTTAAAAATTAATGATCTATTTGTATTTTAACAATTCAAAGTTGAAATTTGTGTCTTTTCAAATAATTGCTCCCAATTTTTGCACAACTTGAAACTGTCTTTAAATAAAAAGAAAAACTTATAAAAGTCATAATTGTTTCATTTAACTCCTCTGTTGATTTTTCTTAATTAACTAATGGAGATATTTGAACAAATAATCTACAATTAATGATTGTACTCCTTTGTTTTTGGCCAATATTGTAGAAATTTAAAATACATTATTTAAAAATTACTTTATTTGTCTTTAATAATCTAAGAACGCATAAGTATTTAGAAAAAAAGAAATAAATCAATCATCTAGTAATCTGATTGTAAATAAGTTGGTATTTAAACACCAAATGTAAATAAAGCTATACCAACGTTTAACTAAAACACAAAGAAATAAAATCCATTAAAAACTGCACGGAAACATTTACCACTAAATTATTTCAACTCATTTTAAAACAGTCAACATATACAAGTATTTAACAGTAAGTTAGGAAAAATTAATAAACGTCTCTATATACATGTATAGGGTGATTATTTTAAGAGTTTAAGAACTTAAAATGACAATACAAGACAGAAATACATTCTTTTCTATTATAATCTGGTATAAATTTCATGGCATTTATATTTTATATATAATTTCCAGCATACATCTGCAGCGGCTAAGAGTAACATGGTCTTTTTTCACTCCACTCTTTAACTACTTTACAAATTACTACTACAAATGCTTAAAGAGTTCCTGGTGTGTCGGCATAAACCAATGACTAAATATAGCCTTGTAAGAAGTAATCTAATCGCACGAACGAGGTGGCCAGTGAACAGGACCACTTCTGGAAAGAAATTGATTTTGCGATAATTCGATTGTTAAACGCGCTGTATAGGAAATTGCGCAGCACAGTGCGTTGCCCCATAGATAAAAATTTAAAAATCGCTCGTCACGGATATTGATGAAAAATATATATTTTTTTAAAACTAATTATCGTCTGAGTATAATACTGAACGATTTTTTTCGGTTACTTCTCCATATTGTCGCAAGCCGCCGCTAAACTCAATTAATTAATAATAAAAAATATTATGTAAAAAATTGTATTTTAGGTACTTAGAAAAATCTATTCTATTTTTTAAAGAAATTTTTTAAAAGTTTGATTTTTTAATTACTTTACAGTATTATAAGGCAATAGCAAAAAAGGTTTTAAATTTTGATTATTGTTTTTATTTTTTACTGCTTTTTAAGTCGTACCTATGTATATCAATAATAATTTAGAATTTAACAAACTTTGAAGGAGTATTAAAAAAATATATGTATAAAATATATATTTTCTTATTTCTATTTTTGAAACTACGTACAGTTGCTAACATTGAAAGTCGGGCAACTCATTACAAAGACTTTAGATGCTCGTGAAAGGAATTCAAGTAAACTTTTTAATTTTCTTAATTAGCAATAAAATCAAACAAAAAAGCAATTTTTAACTGTAACACGAAATTTTATCAAGCAAACCAAATTAAGAAACTCTAAATTTGAGCTCATATAGAAAGTCGGGCAGACTCATATATTTACTTATAAAATACAAATTATTATTTTCTTTCATATCTTTTTTAATTTTTCAAGGCCTGCAGTCTCCTTGGAACGGATTCAACCAATTTGCTTCACACATTAGGACTTATCTGACTCCATTTTTTTCAAATATGGCTTTTAGTTGTTCTTAATTGATACACAAACGATTTTGCATTCGACGTCCAAGCTTATCAGAGGGTCGGCTTTCTGGCCTGTACGCCGGCTTACAGGACGGTGTCGACTGATCCCTGCATTGTGGTAATACTTCACTTTGAGGTAATATATCTTGCAATTACTTTCAAAGTCAAGGAGGGACATATGGGTTCGTGCCTGACATAGGTTTGTACTGGAGGACCCTGATTCTGGCTCCGGCTTGAGTCTGAGATTTTTAATGACATGGCTCGGTGCGTTCTTGCACAATAGGGGCCTTAGCGGGATGCTGAGGACGGATAGTAATGTACAAAGGGTCTGCGAGTTTGCTCGATTAGGGAGTAATTGGTTTTCTTTCGGCAACACCTGCAGTATTTTAAGTGTACTCTGCTGGTTTTGTGATTGTGTTGTTTGTTTGGTTGTGTCGGTTGTGATCGTATGACTGTTTCCTCATTTGTTGTTGTTAGGTATTGTTGGCTTTTTATGGGTTGTTTATTGGCCACCAGTCCGATGTTAATTGGGACTCACACTGATAGTAGCATTTATGTTACCACGAGAGTCAAGAGCCCCAGGGACCTAGGTCCATTGCTATAGTGAGAACTCCTTATGGCAGCAACGTGGTGGCTGTGATTTATTCCCAAATCACTTGGAGAGCGCTAGTTCGATATGGAGTTACATTCTTAACCGTGTGCCGTGATCCATAGATCGTTAGGAGTTTAAATAGTCTTCGACACTTTATCATGGCGTGGAGGTTATGTTCAAATAACCTGCCTTTGAATTTGGTATTCACTGGTGATTTCATCATACGTGGGGCCGTTAGTGGACGCATTGTTTTCACTTGTGTCTCGGGCACCGTGGGTTATGCCAGCGTGGCGATACTCACGTAAATCTTTGTGAATCGACACAACTGAGTATAGTTGTTGCTTATTTGTTATTATCTATTCGCTTTCGTTCGGTTGTAAACATATGTGTGTATAAGGAATACATAATTCTCAGCCAGATAATACTCGTGCGAGCTTATCTGTTCATATACATTTAGAGTAAACACAATATTTAAACGAGAGTTATATAAATTAAATAGAAATATGTACAATTTGCTAAAATAAATTCTCTATTGTCTTTTAAATATACTCGTATTTTGTATACAAATGATGTCAAATTATATATTGAGTAATTGCGTTAGGGTAAACATAACTAAAATATAAACAGTATTCCAAACACTATTTTTAAGTGTTCAAGGTTCACACAAAGTGTTTTTAGTAGGAAAGTTAGAAAATCGCATTATTTGTCGTAGAGGAGGGGTAAGTTGGTCACCAAGATAGTGCGATTTGACACCATTAGATTTTTTTGTGGGGTTTTTTGATATCGAAAATGTACAGCAATAATCTCACAACAATTCAGTTTTGGTAAAATATTTGGAGCCTGGACACCCTTTACTACGACATAATTTAATAACATTGATTTTGGGGAGGTTATAGATCCTTTGATTTATTCAATATATGTGCAGAAGAAAATATTGCAAGTTTTATATAAAACAACAGTTTTTATTGTTTAACTAGCTTTACACATCGGTCGTAGCCTGGCAATGGGAGACAAATTCCATTTTTTGCGATCATATTTTTTGTTCAACCTGTTAGGTTAGCTGGATCTATATTTATATCTGTGCGCTAAATTTCAACAAAATCGATTTAGTCGTTTATTCATGATTGACACATAAACAAACTGATTGAACAGCATTTCTTCTCGTATGACTCAATTTGACAAGTTTTCTTCCCATTTTAACCTCTTCCAGGTACAACTATGAAAAAGCATATCCTATAACAATTTCGTTGGCTAAATCTATTTGTGTTTTAAATTTAATCTAAATCGGAATGTTAACAAACAAAACATTTTGTTTTGAACAAAAAATGTAGTTTTAAAAGAAAATTATCTTATGGTGTTTTCATTTCTACCAAAAAATGTGCATATTATTTAAAAAATGCAATTTTGTGTTTGTTTCTTAAAAATGTTTCCTTTCTCTGAAAGCATATGTTTTATTCTAAAAAATCCACACTTGCCAATGTATAAATCGAGAGTGCTGATAATATCCTGTAAAGCAGATGACTTTTGTTTATTTATTGGGCTACCAGATGAAATTTAAAAAAAGTTGCCTGGTATAGTTATCCAATTTTGAAGATAATAATATCATTGTTTTGTGGAGTAACCTTAAGTAAATATAACATTCTTAAAGCTACATGATCAGTAAAACAAAAAACAAAAAACAGAATTGAATTCTGTGTTAGAAAAGTGTTAAAAAAAATATTTTTGTTATAGAAAAAAACGTTCAAAATTAGAAGTCGCAAAATTGGCAATCTGGCAAGACCTTATTCATAATTACATATTCTATTGAAAACAAAACAAAAGATACATTTGTATGTACATATTTTTAAACTCAAAAACATTTTTTTTTTTGGAAAAAATTTACATAAATATGGATGTTGCTGTATCTTTTTTATTTGCGAAAATTATAATGAATCAGTTACTAGATTCATCTTTTCTATTTTGCAAAACAAATTTTTTAATTAACTGGTAAACAGAGGGCATTCCCCCTTTTTAATATTTGTGTTATGTTCCTCTCAAATAAATATTTGCATTTTTACTGGGTTGGTCAGCCAGTTCTTAATGCCGCTTTTAACAGGATGGTACTTTCTTTATAGAAAAAAAAAATACCATTATTTTTTCCGTTATTCCCAAATTTTCACCTTTCCTGGGTCAAATTTAGTAAAAAAGCGGTTCAGTTACTTACGCGTAATTGAATGACAAACAAACAAATAAACTTACAAAGAAATTTATAAGTATGTGGATTAATTTTAGTGACCGTTGGTGTACATTTCATATACATACATATATAAGTATAGCAATACAATTGTTTTACTTTTAAACTTTAAATAAACGACTAATTATTATCTTACAGACTTCAACACAATATCTAATCTGATTGGAAAATATTTTATTCAGAGAAGATTAAAAGAAAAAACTCATTGAAAAGATTTGGAAAGCATTAAAAGCCTTTAATAAAAGGTCATTCAAAACTTTTGGCCATATGTCCTAAGATATACATAAAAGTATGTATCTAACGGCTTAATAAATAAGTGAAAATCAATTGGGATAACTCTACATTAGATCTATGTACAAACTCACATATGAACTCATGTACATATTTATGTATTTTAAAAATAATTAAAAATTTAATGGAGTTGGTTACAAATTAAGTGTCGAATAAAAACAAATATCGTTATCAAAATGCATGTCAGCAATGATTGTTGTTATTGTATATTGTAGTATTAAAATCTTACCAAAAGCTTTAACAATTTTTTGTTTGAATTTCTTTGTTGTACAATCAAAATATACGTCATCAATAAAAGCAGAAAAAGAAAACAAATTTAAAATCTGTTTTTGTCGATGTAGTTGTTGGCCTTAAATCAAAAACATATGTAACAGACAAACGAACGGACGGGTGATAGCAAATGACAATGATGAATCATTCGAAATTCCCGGTACACATGCATGAGAAATCGTAACAATTCAAAACAAAGGCAGGCAACTTGTAAACATTCCAGCAATAACAGAAACATAACAAAAAAAAAAATTAAAACAAACAAAGCGTATGATGAATGTCAGAGAGTATTGGTAAGAGACGAAACTCACTTGATTAAATGCCAATTTTTAAGAGCCAAAGAATTGCTGAAAATTCTAACTGTTTCCGTTAAAGAGCATAAAGAGAAAAATGAGAAAGAAATTAATTAAAATATACCGGTAAATTCAAACTCATACAAAAGCGCATTGTTAACAGTTTGTGGATCGTAATTCAACTGACTTAAACGGTGTGGCTAATTTAGAGCTTTTAAATTGTAATCATTATTTTTTAGATACTGCTACCACTACTACAGCGATCTGTTTTAACTTAAGCCCGGAAGTTTGTAGTTATTAGATTTTTACGTTTTTTCATTAACATTAATACACTCAAATCCTATGAGATGAAAACATAAATAGAATTGAAGAGTCGTCGCACAGTGGCTCATTTTCTCAAAAACCGTGGCACAAATACACAATATTGTAAAATGAATGAATACATCGTACGAGTATAAAAACTTCTCATTGGCCATGAATCAAAAACGCTTTCCTTAATTGGATAAAAATAATGGGTGGTAAAGCTGCTTAAAGTCGCCAATTTTTTAGAAAAATAAAAAAGGTGATTTTGAAAAAAAAATATTATTAGAATTGTAGTCCGAAATATTACTGTTCGATTATTAATTTTTGGGTATTTTTTTAAAAGTAAGTTTATTTTTTATACAAAAAAATAAGAAAATGTTCATCACGTACCCTACTTTTTCGATAGCAGCCGTTTATCAGATATCCTATATTTAGGTCAGTTTTGCAAATATAGTACGAGAATATTGCTCTGACCATATTTGCTATACAATACTCCAACTATTTAATTAGACTTTTTCGAAATGAGTGACCAGTTTTCGCGAAATAAAAAGAAAACAGAAAGATTTTGTTTCAACTTTTAAGATATAAAGACGTGTTTACCATGTGACAAGAAGTTGCAAAGAATACTCTTCAAACTTTTTCCCCATTCAGCGCCGTAGGTAAAAGTTTTATTTCTTTCCTCAGAAACCATTTATTTAGCCCTAGCCTCCTACAATCATTCATTTTGTATTATTTTGTATATTATTTGCCTTAAGGAGCTGCTATTGTTCAATATTTAGTATGAATGGGAAGTGATACGCCAACTTAATTAATCTATCCCAGTTTTTAACTGATGATGTGCAATGTCCAAATTTTGTTGCTTAAACCACACTTAGAAACTTCCACTACCGTTCTCAGTATATACAAGAAAAAATATATATTGTGTTTTCCGTTCATTTCTTGACTAATGATTTTAAATGACTAGGAAGTCATTAGACCAAATTCAAAAATTCGTACTCCATTCCCACTTGTCCGAAAACGCCCACATTTTAAGTGATGATTTAACTATGAAGTCATTTAGACCAAATTTAGAAACTGTCACTACTACCGTTCTCCAGATATACAAAAATCAATATTTGACATGTATGGGAGGTTTCATGCCTACTTATCCAATTTCGGCCATTGTCTACTGATTTGTATTGATCATGAAGCTATTTGGACCAAATTTGGAGACTCGAACTGATACCATTTTCAAGATATATACAAATAAATATTTTTTTTCTTTCCAGACATACAGAGAGATAGTGGACAAATTTCAAGAAAATCGATTCAACTATTTAGCCGTCTATTAACTTCAAACATACAAACACGCATTCTTTTTTGATGATTATAGGGATTACTTAATAAAAATTAACTTAGATTTATGTATTAAAAGCATATACAAATCTGTATTAGCGATACAAATAAAAATGCTTTTATAAAATGTAAATTTATACCTTAAAAATTATCAAACTTTTCGATTTTTGGAGCACCCAACAGCATGGTGTAATAAACATGATTTCAAAGCCTTTCAATAGCTTTTAAAAATTTTAAAATATGTTATTTATGTCAAAAATTACGATTTGCAATGAAAAAAGTCAAAAAGAGTCATTGTGCATCGTGAAGCATTTTCTCGGCGAGAATCAAGCTAGTTTATGTTGCTCAAAAATAACTTGTAGCCGATAGTGCTAAGGAAAACCCAAATTTGTCCATACAACGCATGGAACAATGTTTAATAATTTTATAATGCCGGGAATTAATGATGAATTACACAAGTAACGACTCTATCGCTCTTTTGTGTTTAAATTTTCCTCACCGTGTGATTACTCGTAGCGGAGCTACGTAGACAAGGTCTACGCCAATGGCCAACATTCAATTCAAGACCTCAAAGATCAGGACATACAGCAGCAAATATGTGAATTGGTGATAGATTCTCTTCTGATTTGTCTTTAAAGCAAAAAAAAATATAAGTAAAATAGCTGTTTTGCGTTCCTAAATATTGTTGAATACACTAACCATGAGTATTACTCATACCCACTTGGGCTTACATTCGTTTGTTTAATATTAAATGAACCGTATTGTTGTTGGTAAATTATACAGTACATACGTTGAATAATTTTTACTCAGAGAACATAATTAAACGATATTCCCAACAATAAAATGTTGTGAGTTATTAAACACGGGAGGCAAAATCGTTGACTAACTGGTTAGTTTGGTTGTTTGTTAAACTTTTTGCGCTCATCTATAGCTCTCTTAGATATATGCCAGTTAAGAAGTTGTAAGCAAAGCAGCAATTCAGTCTAGTTTACGCGATCCATGGGTTGGGTTGTTTTGAAACGGAAGCAAAAATAAAATTAGGAACGTGTCTAAGACATAAAATTTGTGTATATAAACAAAAATAAGAATTATATAAGAGTTGACAACAACAAAATTGTCAGTATATGTGCGTAAAATTTGGATTTCGATCACAAATCAGTTAAATAAAAATGTTGCCAACATTAGACTTGAGGCATTTTAAAGCCATGTGTATAATTGTTTTTATAATCCAAGGTGTTATTAGCTACAATTTATCTCCAAAACCAAATGTGGTCATGAAAGATCCTCAATTTCCAACGCCTATGACAAAATATGAATCTTCATATTTCGGATACAGTTTAAATTTAAGATCTAAAGGGTGAGTTTTTATGAGCTTATTTTTAATATATGATGAGTCGTACAGGTATTCATAAATGATTTGTATGAATCATCATCATTATAGTCATCATCATTTACAAAACATTGAATATCGTTTTATAAAAACTTTCGTCTTTTGCATTTAAGTTTCAATACATGGTAACGGCTATTTATTTCGTTAGCTCTTTTGAGCATAAATGAATAAATTTTTCATTTTGTTTATCAAATGAAGTCATTCTTACTAAAAGTGAAAATAATTCTCGTAATAATATTTTTTTATCTCTCTATTCATAATATTCATGATAATAAATTAAACGTTAAAGTACTCACTCACTCATACATGCACTTCAATCGAGTTTGCCCGGGTTAAAATAAATATTTATTTTTGCAAAAAACCAAATAAAATTGTCATAGATACATAAATACATACATATTTATGCACATATGTACATATGTACATACATATTTATTTCGAATCGAATTTCTGTCATTATTTTTATGTCTTAATTTTACTCACGAATTTTCAATAAATACCTGGCTATTCTGGTTAAACTATTTGTTGATATAAAATCAATCCTTTTTAATTTAAGAATTTTAGAAATGCTTTGTAGGTACATATATGTTTTATCTTCAATACCAAAAAACAATAAATATATGTACATACATACATATGTATTTATTTTCAAGTTCGATAACTTTTTTCCTTCAATTTTTAAAATTGATAAGATTATTTCGTATGTAGGTATATACATACATACATATGTATGTCATATATTTATTTTTTGTAGTTTATTTTCTTAATTTCTTTTAAAGAATAACAACAATCAGTGGTAACATTCAACTATGGCTTTATATGAGAACTTATAAAGAATTATAGTAAAAAATATCCATAATAGTCGCTTACAAAAACCCATTGAAATAAATATTAAATTTCAGGGAAAATGAATAAACGCATGAGTAAAAGTTTTTCGATTTATTTCTTAAGAAATATATTTTAATTTGCAATTGGTCATTCCTGGTTATTTTTTAATTGTCAATGTTAAAAGAATTATTTATAAATATAATTGTTGTTTATGATCGCTTTTAATATGCAATTTATATATTAAGGGTTTGTCACAATCAAAGCATTGGTCAATTGATAAGATAATTGACTGATATGATAGATACAGTTTAGAGATATCGTTACACTAATAAAATCAGTATTAAGATGTAAGAATAACTTTGCGGTCAATATGTAATTAAACAAAATTTTATATACCAACAGCTGGTTTAAAACTGTATTTAAATTCTACAAAGATCTGCAAATATCTTTAAATAATAATAATCATGATGCACAGGAAATATACTGATCCTTATATGGTGATCATTCGTTAGGTTAACCCTGAAGCACGTGCCGGGTATTTGGAATCACTACTATTGGACTCATATTTACTCAATTAAGTCAGTACAAACACACATTTTAATAATACGCTTGAATTGGATATACATTTGTAAATGGTTTCCCCTCCTGTGTGATAAGCATAAGTCTTATTAAACTTGCTATGTATGTATATTGAAGTAAAAAAGGGCAGTTTGGAGTATAAGTTTATTTGTCAACTTTTTTGTGGTAATATTGATTCTGAACTTTTCTCCAAATTATCGTTTACCGGCAGTTGATTTTTTTCAGATGAGCTATCATCTCATATAATCATCGATTTGTTATTCAGATCTTATATGGTATAAACTTAGCGTCTAATATAGTAAATAGGCTTATATTTATATATATTAACTGACACTCGGCGTGCTTCACTACTCCTATATTAATTATTATCTTAACTACTATCTTAGTTATAATTTTTTACCTTTTATCGCATTTCCCCTTACAGTTCAAATCCAATCATTTAAGATACCCTATAGTTCCTTCCAGAAAGATACTGCTGTTTAGCTGTATAAAAAATAAATAAATAGAAATAAACACAACCTCGCCCATTTTCAGTTGATAATTTGTATTAACTACGAAGTGATTTAGATCGAATTCAAGAACTCACACTTTAAGCGTTTTCAAGATATAGAAAAATCAATATTTAGTTTGCCCACTGACAAAATTTAACTTTAACCGTTCTCAAGATGAACTTAATATTTACTTTGTATAATAGGTGCCACGCCCACTTATGGTTGTGATGATTTGTATTGACTATGAAGCTATTTGGACTAAATTTTAAGAATCTTACTGTTACCGTTCTGAAGATATAGACAAATAAATTTTTACTTTGTGTGTGCGTGGCACCGCTCAGTATAACTTTGTATAGCCTATATATAGCCTTCCAGACGTACAGAGAGATATTGTAAAAATTTTAAGAAAATCGGTTTAGTCGTTTTGCCATCTATAGGCACAAACAAACAAATATACATAAAAACATATTATAAATATATAAGATATTCGTATTTGAAATACTAAAGATTGTATACAGTCTTAGCCAGATAATAACGTCGACAAAAATATCAAGATTTTTGGGTAGTTATGCGAATAAGGTATTTAAACGCATACGTCTAATTACCTCTTAACGGTATTTATCCGAACTTATAGAATTATAGTGAAATAGTTATTACAGAAAATTATAATTTTAACAAGCTTTTAAAGTTTTATTAAACAATAATTCGTATCACAGTAAAAAATAAACGAAAGCTCTAATAAACGTGAAGTTTTATTATAAAATTGAAAAAACGTGGATGTGTTTAGAATCTATAGAATTTTAACTGTTAAAAAAGCCTGTTTTACCAATATAAATCGCTGTTTAAATCATTGTTATTGCACTCTAGTTGGCAGTTTCTGTTGATTCTGATGAAACAAATAAATTAGCATAAGTAATTGGTGATTCATATTCTGTTAAATATAAAGTTTTAATTAAATTATAAAAATAATAATTTCTTCTTACATTGATAGTATTTTTCTCTTATTTTATTTATATTTTGCCTAAACATACATACATCATAGACATGTATACTATGCTATGATTACACGGGTAAGTTACGGGTAGAAACCGTAACTGCATACACTTGTAAGCAAATAACTTAGCTGAATGTTGCCCGGTCTCAGCGGATTTCTATTTATATTACAAAAAAGTAGCACTTCCCACGTACCACTTTGTCGCATAGTCTTATTTTACAAATTCGATGAAATCTCTTACAATTAACATTAAAATTCAATTCAATAGCAATCGAACACAGTAATTAAGTAATTCGATACATATATCGATATTTATTTTAGTACAATAGACTGACTAGTCGATATCGAATACGGCGATTATAACCATGAAATCAATATTTGTAATAGATATCGCTTTCAATAACGCGTTATTTGAATTGCGACCTTTATATTGCGCTCATACTAACATATCTAACTTTTAGGTGGGCAATTTATACTAATAGCGTCGTAATCTAAAAACTAAATACTTCGAAAATTAAATGTGTATGTATGCCGAACAAAACTCTAGTTCTACCTTTGTTAATTTTCACTTGCATAATGCAAAGATTACATTATGGTTTTTTTTGGAAATAATATGCACATTCATAAGAAGATAATAATTGGTATATTAAAGTTGAAAAAGATGTTCATGTTTCTTAAGAATATATAACGACATTACCCATAATAGTTTTATGAAATAAAGGATGGGCAATCTATCGGTTTAAATTTGAACCAGCGGTTATTTCGAATCTGGCAATACGTATGTCATTCTATTCTGTCACAAAATTCAGTATATTATCTTCACTGAACGAAATGAATCGATTTACGCTTGAGCAGCGTTGGGATTTGTTGAAAATTTATATCCAAAACAAAGACAAAAAAAAAAACAACAAAATATTTTCGGATGAAGTTCATTTTTATTTGGCGGGTATGTTAATACGCAAAATTGCCGTATTTGTGGCTCAGAAAGCCCAAACGTAGTCTCACAGAAGCCAATACACCCATTACGAGTGACTGTTTGATGCGGCTTGTGAAGCGGAGGCATTATTGGCCCATATTTCTTTGAAAATAAGGACGGCGCACTATTACGTCAACGGAGACATCAATCGCTCCATGATAACCGATATTTTTGTGCTCGCTCTCCATGGTATTGATGTGAACGATGTTTGGTTTCAACAGGATGGTGCAACTTGCCACACATTTCATGCCACAATCGATTTATTGCGTCAAACGTTTGATGGCCATTTTTTTTTAGCCAAAACGGTGATAGCAGTTGACCGCCAAGAAGCTGCAGATTGACACCGTTCGACTATTTTCTGTAGGGCGCCGTTAAAGTTAAGTGTTATGCCGACAAACCTGAGACATCTGAGTATTTTATGGCCAACATTTGTAATGCCATTGCCGAGAAACGACCCCATACACTTTAAAAAGTTCTCGAAAATTGGTTCGATTGAATAGAGTACTGTGAGTCCAGCCGCGGCAACTATATGAATGAAAAATTATTTCATTTCTAACCGGAACAATTGTACTTCACAACAACAAAATTATTTGGCAAAATTTCAAACCGTTTTTGTTTTATTACACTTTCAATTTAAACTTTTAAATGGCCCATCCTATATTATCATTATCAAAATACAATTTTTTTTTTCTTGTCGAAGGTCCTCAAAGAATAAAATGTTACAAAATATTTTTAACCTTTTTTCATAAAAACTAATATCTGAAATAGTAAATTATTTTATAAAGAAAAATTTATTTTTCTTATGATTTCAGCATAATAATTGGAGCACCAAGAGCACAATCAACTTTGGAGTTACAGAGAAAAATTAATGAAACGGGCGCTATATATCGTTGCCCATTGGATAGGCCTACAACCTGTTATCCGTACGTGTTTGATGATAAAGGAAATCGTAATATAGAGCAAAGTGAATACACTTTTGATTCAGAGAAACGTGATTTCCAGTGGTTAGGTGCTTCCATGGATGGCGGGTTAAAAGATACCGACAAGTTGATTGTTTGTGCACCTCGATTTATAGCACCAGTTCTAAACGTTGACTATCTTATGCACGGCATATGTTATTGGATTAATGATACTTTGACAGACAAGCCTATGAATATACGAAAAATATCTCCGTTGCGTCTAAGAAAAGATCAAATTCGCCAAGAAGGCGACACAAAATTCTATTATTATATGTTGGCTGAACAGGGTCTAAGCGTTCATGTTACACCTGACAATGAAGAGTTTTTGATTGGTGCTCCCGGTATACACACATGGAGAGGTTCTGTTATAAGACATCGTAAACGCGCCACATTAGATGATCCTAGTTTAAGTCGTCGTGATACTGAAAGAGCGTTACGCGTTCCTCGGCAGTCGGACTTAGAACCTCAAGTATACTATGAATCCGATATACCAAATCCACAAACTTTCAATCAACCCAACGACTCCTACTTTGGATACTCAGTAGGTTCGGGTTATTTTGATTCAAACGATAAACAGAAAATATTATATTTGGCATCTGCTCCTCAGGCAAACGATCAATCTGGAGAGGTATTTTTATGTCTTATTACTGTGGTTGCAGTGCTTTATAATTGTTAATTTCTTTGATTTTTTTAATTTTTTCATCATTTGATAGGCCTACATATTTGATTTTAGTCGTGGCAGTATAACAAAGCATTATGTTTTCAGAGGCGAACAGTTTGGTGAATATTTTGGCTATGCTGTATTGGCTGAAGATATTAATGGAGATGGCTTAACTGACGTTATTGTATCAGCTCCACAACATAGAGTTTCCGGTTTGTATGACGATGGCGCAATTTACGTTTTTATTAATCAAGGCAGAGTAAGTTCATCTTTTCAATGATCATCAATCTATGCAAACGATAATTTTTTTGATATATTGCAGTTTAATTTTGAACGTAAATTGTTAACTTCGCCTGTTCATGGAAAAGCGCGTTTTGGCACAACATTGACAAGATTAGGTGATTTAAATCATGACGGCTATAATGATATAGCGGTTAGTGCTCCATTTGCTGGCAATGGTTCAGTTTTTGTTTATTTGGGTGGAGAAAGGGGACTACGGGATCATTACAGCCAAAGACTGGATTCACCAAAGGACTTTATTACAACAACATATGGTGCTCATATGTTTGGTCATGGCTTGTCCAAAGGTTCAGATATCGATGGCAATGGTTTCAACGATTTGGCCATAGGCGCACCAAATGCCGAAACTGTTTTATTGTATAAAGCATATCCAGTTGTTAAGATTATAGCTACACTGAGATCAGATACACGCGAAATAAAACCTGGACAAACTACATTCCCCTTGACCGTATGTTATAGTATTTCGACAACTTCATCACAAATTCGTTCGCAAGAATTAGCCATGCACATAGTGGTCGATCCTCAAGTTAAGCGAGTAACAATAGCTTCGACCGGTCGCAATGAAATGAAATTTAATGCTGTTGCACAAACTCAATTGCAATGCAGAAATCTGGATTGCAATGTAAAGTTCATCGAATCGGATATTTTTAAACCAATTGAACTAGAATTGCATTACAGTCTCGTAAATCAAGTTCCAAATTCCGAAGGTAAGATTTTTTTTAATTATACGCAAATATTTTTAAACTTATGTTTTAAAAGAAAAAAACTTTTCCTTTCATTCCCTTTTTAGTGTTCTGTGATACATGTGCTGCTGTTGATCCTGCCGAACCTAAAGTTTTCACCGAAAAAATTATATTCAGCACAGGATGTGCTTCCGAAATTTGTATTGCCGATATGGTAGTCAAGAGTAGTGGCTTAGAGTAAGTTTATATACTTGTTTATTTTCACAAGCTATTGAATTAATTTTGTTTTGTAGTCATTCGTATATTTTGGGCAGTAGTCGCACATTAAAAGTTACTTATGAAGTTTCTAATATGGGAGAAACAGCCTATTTACCACAAATCAATATAACATCGTCAAACCGTATGCCATTTGCTAAATATCCCTCCAATTGTAAAGTGCACGATGCTGTCATGTTGTGTGATCTTAATCGTGGACAAGCCATGGAAAAAGGTGCCAAAGATAAAGTAACAGTTATTTATGATGTAAGTAATTTATCGGGTACTGCTATGATTTTAACTGCTGAAGTATTTAGTACCGGTAAGGAATTAAATCCACAAAATAATGTTATCAAAGATGTCATAACTTTAGGCGAATTTACCGAAATCGAAGCGATTGGGTAAGTTATATATTGTTTTAAAGAATATCAAGTAGATTTTAAAATTTAATTTTAATTTGCAGTGCTCCTAAAACACCACATATTAATTTGGAGAAGGTTTTCAACTCAGCAGAAGTTATAAACTATTATGAGGTAAGTTCTAAATCGAGTTTGAATTTTTAAGAATTTTCAATAATAGCAAAATAAATTTAAAGATTAAAAGCAATGGTCCTAGTAATGTGGGAGCTATGAAAGTTGTGTTCAATATACCAGTAGCTTATAAAATCCCTGGATCTACTGCCACCATACCTATTATAAATATGGATAACATAACTATGCAGGCCACCTACAATTCACAACTTATGGCCTTCGATTACTACCAAAATAACGTTACTCTTGTAAGAAATGCTATTTCCACCATGTCCAGCTCATCATATTTTACCACGAAAACTACTATTATTCAAAATGGTAATGGCATGACCTATGATGCCATTAACATGGGTCATGTTAACGAGATTTCTTTTAAAACATCTTCTACCAATGATCTAGAAGGTAATGCAATAATCATTAGTCCTTAAGGGATGGTGTAGTTAAAATACAATGCAATTAAATTTTGTTTTTTAGATACAGTAATGTCTGCCTCCATGGATCATAGCCGTCGGCGTCGTGAAGCAGCTGCTCTTACGGCTAACAAGGATCAATATGCCCGTATTGCTCAAGCCAAGTCGTATGATTTGTTAAGCGAAGACCTTAAGGGTACTTTGCCAGTTAACCGTACTATCGTCTTCAATTGTAACGATCCCGAAATGACAGTTTGCGTTCAAGCAGTCTTGGAAGTATACAATTTCAAGCCCGAAACACCCATTATAGTATCAATGTCATACACAGTGGATTTGAAAGAAGTCAATGAAATTCTTATCGAACCCTGGGAATTCTTTGTGGTTTTAGTTGGCTTGGATGTAATTAAGACTAATGGTTTGGCTACTACATTGGCAGTTACTAAGAAAATTGAATACAATATTATTTCCAAACATCAGCTGTACGGAACTCCAATTTGGGTTATAATTCTTGCAATATTGGGCGGTATTCTAGTTTTAGCTTTAATAACATATGGCATGTATAGGGTAAGTCAAGAGAAGAATGTACTATTATTTGTAATATAATATTTATTTGAAACACTTTGCTTTTCTTTTCCCTATTAGGCTGGTTTCTTTAAGCGTGCCACTAAAGAAGAAATGGATAAATTAGTACATCAAGCACAAATATCAAGTGATGGTGTGACTGAAGCCTCAAATTTAAATGATGAAAATAATTAAATTCTAAAAACGTTCTGACTGAATTAGAAGTATCAATATTATCATTGTCGTCATAATCATTATTGTCATCGTTGCCATTTATTGTCTTAGACGATATGAGTTGAAAAATTTTGAATTGCATTGATGAATCATTGTGATCTTGACTAATATCCAAAAGCTGTGAATACACCTCTTTCGCTATTTGTGTTTTACACATAATGCGTTTTTTTTTTTTTTTTAATTTTATAAGCATCCGCTTATTGTAATAACTAATCGATAACTTTTTTAAGTTTTGAATTTTTCATTTGTTTTAAACAGATAAACTCTGATAACAAATACATCACTAACAGAAATATTCGAAAATATACATACATGTATACATATTGTATGTATAGCAATTTAAAGTAATTTCTATAACGATTTCGATACCAAATGTTACTATTTTTTAAATTAATTTTAAAAATATTTATGTGCGATTTATGTAAAAATGTGCATTAAAATAATATTAATCTTTAGTTTTAAGTTAATTTATTTGTTTTTTTAATTTAGTATTAAAAATAGTTTATATGTACATATATATACGAAATGTTTTTTTTTGATAGCTGCCATGTATATAATTGTTTTAATTTATATTGTAAACTATTTAATTGTGTTGTAATTAAATTTTATAAAATAACGCCTTTATTCGCATCGTATAAAACGTGTTGCATTTCTATTGCATTTTCATCAGAATAATTGTAAATGATTTTAAAGAACTATATAAACTAAGAATAGACAAGCCTAAGTATTAAAATATATTTTTATACATACATACTTCACAAAAATTTAAAATAAAAAGAAAACAATAAATATAATTTCTTTTTTTTATTAGCTTACAATTAATAGGTTAATTATTTATTTATTAGAGCAATAGCGACTATGGCCTTCAGTTCAATATATATAGTTAATTTATGTATACTACATGTATATATATATATATATATATATATATATATATATATACATGTAGTATACATAAATTATATATATACATAATTATATATATATATATATATATATATATATATATATATATATATATATATGGAGATATAGTTGTATAAGTATAAGAAGATCGATTAGATGGAGTGATAAAGTTTAATAGATTTTAAATATTTAATTATTAATGCTATGTTGCTATCAGATGTTGTTGCAAGGGAAGATAAATTAAATCATATAAAATTTATTAATTGTATTTTGTTTATGTGTATATTAGGGTATTTTTTGCAAATATCGAATTTTACATGCCCTAACCATAATGATCATAAAAATATCAAGAAACGGTGCTATCAAGAAATGTTCTGCACCAAGCGAGTTGATATATGCTCCATATGTTAAAGTCTAAAACAGGGGTGGAAACAGAACCCTAACCTGAGCGGGTTCAGGTTCACCGTTATTCTGAACATACAATATGCAACAATTTGCGAGTATAAGATTTGAAAAAAGGATAAGGATAGGAATCTGTGAATTGTCACTTAAATGAACCCAAATTGTATAATCTGTCTCAAGGTGTGATAGTCGATGTACAACTGGTGGCATTTAGAGGAAGAATCCTAATCATAACTTTCATAACTTCAAAACAAGCTAAATATGGCGTAACACTTCAGGTGCTTTGCAATTCTACTATCAGTTACGCCTGGTATATATAAGCATATACGGACAAAGAAAGAGGAATTAGTCCTGAAGGTAACCAAAGTGTAGTTCTTGATCTGACAGTTGATCTACACGTTTATAATGTGACTGCAGACAATTATTTTACAACATATCAAATTGGATAGAAGTTATTAGAAAAACAAGTTAATTTAGTAAAGACTATAAGTAAAAATAAGACTGAATTACTATCATAGATATTGGCAATAAAAGGTATATCTGAATTTGCGTCATTATTTGTTTCACCAGGTCGCTAACCTTTTCCATAGTCGTGAAATTAATAATCACGAGGACAAAAAACTCTGATAATATTGGATTACAATCAGAGTTGTCAAAGTGAAGATTTGTCCATATTTTGCAGTTTTTTTTTAAGCATTGAGCAGTTTTAAAGTTTTTTGTTTAAAAAATAAGTTTTTGTGCAGATTTTGCAGTTCTTAACATTTTAGTTTTAAACATTCAATATTTTTATTTTACTTATAATTTCTGAAGTAAGAATTTCACCCCATTTACTTAATATTACTGTGGTGTAATTATCCCTTTTTTTTGGCCATTGATAACAAAAAACGAGAATTCACACAGTGTGGGATACTCACATTTAGGTCTAAGAAATTTGCGTTTATCTGCACAGTCATTTCAGAAACATATTTTTTTGGCTAAAGAACAGTGGGATCCCATTAATTACATAGTTAAGCGAATATATGTTATGCAACCTTCTCCATTTTGAAATAACGGTTTATATCAAAACCAAGAGCTAACCCAAAAAATCAGTTACCACCGCTGGATTTAACATAATTGAAACTGATTTACCCGCCAGTTGCCAAGCTTGTCGAAAAAAGGGTAAAATTTAAGCACAATGTCATTACGCCATCATTTGTGTACATCAAATTTAATTTGTTGTGTTATGCTCGAATAGGATTGTCAGACGTACTGTTTTTATCAGTACATGTACTGCTTTTGTTTAATGTATTGAATTATACATAACATGCAAATCAGTACGCAAGTGTAATGATTTTGTCATGTACTGATTTTTACTGATCTTTAAATATCCATAAAATTGCTTATAATCTTTTTGTTTTCTTATAAACACTCACTAAGTTTTTATGCCAAAAAGAAAGCCAAACAAAAGGAACTAGCCAAAGTAGCCATATCGCAGAACTGTATGGGCTGTTTCAGTGTATTACAAAGCTATGTTTTGCCAGACTATACTATAAAGCCCTTTAATCCAATACATACTGACTCAAAATCTGCATCAGATTTTATTTGTGAAAGAACAAAGTGTTCCAGAATTATGAAAAATGTATTGTTTAAGTATTTTGTTAAAATGCTGAGTAAATAAGAATATGTAACAAGTTTTTTGCAGATAATACTAACGTTAACTTTAAACACAAAAAATTGTTATGTGGAGTCTTAAATAAGAAATTAATTTAACTTATTGACGAAACCGACAGCTTATGCAGCAATTTAAATGTTTTTCTTTCGAAGAATTGTCGGTTTTTTCAGTCAATTTTTCGAGTAAGAGTCGGGTAGCCAACTTTGGTTTTTTCATAATATAGGCACTGTTCTTGGATATTAGAAGAGGATGACTTAATAATAGCTGTTAATACGCGCCAGATAATCAAGCGACTTAGATAGAAATTAATACAAAGAAAGCTTTATGGATCTATAGCTGTAACAATCTGTAATAGCTGTAATAACTGTGCTTTATTTAAAGAAAAATCTAATGTTACTTTGCCTTCAATAGTCAGTTGGAGAACGTTTTAATATAAAGGATAATAATTTACAAAAACCGTGTATTTCAAATTCAGATTCTAATATTCAGTTTTATCTTTCCAAATTGAAGAAAAGAGAGAAATGAACTGTGAAGTAAAAATCTTGAAAACGTATTGATAATAAGGCCGAGTTTGTAAGCAAAATTTTATAATAATTACTCACTTAATTGCATTTCAAATAAAGTCCTTGGTTATACTATACAGCAAATGGAAAAAAAATTCTGATATTGGATAACCACTATATATTTTTTATGCGCTATCTTCGCCTAACTTTAAAAATCATCAGCATTTCAGATTCTATGGATAAGTTTTATTTTAGATTTTTTTTCTAAAATGTGAAATTTTTGAACAGGCTGTTTCATACATCTTATGATAACTTTGAAACGATAAAACTATAAAAAGAAAAATTGTTTTTTGAAAAATTATGAAATTTTTGATTTCTAAAAATTCACAAAAAATATTTGTCAGTTTCACTATTTATGCATAGAGCTGCATGTAATAGAAATAAAATAAACCATAATTCATTAAAATCGATGCGCAAATACTTAGTTTATTCCCAATAAAGTGAAAGTACCAAGTTTTGAGAAATAAAACTTTTTTGCTGTAATTGCCGAACAACGGTTCTTCTGTAGTATATCAGATATTCTAAAACCGAAACTTTACGATCAGTCATGGCTAAATGATCTTATCAGAGACCTCGAACTAACAAAAGAGAAATCAGAGCTCCTGGCGTCTCCCTTAAAAGACCGAAATATCTTAGAAAATGATGGTAAGACAAGAGAGTACCGGAAGCGACATAAGCCATACGCCAATTTTTATACAAAGAAATACAATATGTGCTTTTGTTACGAAATATGTGGTCTTTTTGAAGAGTGCGGCCGAAAATATGTCGCAAGTGAGTGGTGACTATTCGTTGACAGTGTAAAGAAAGCTTGAAGGCCGTTTTACTTCAAATCGGCAACAAGAAGCCATCTATACCTATTGAACATGCCGTAAAGATGAAAGAAATATATGGTGGTATGAAGCTATGGCCAGTTTATTAACAAACGTTTATTATGAAAAGCACAGATGGAAAGTGTGTTGTGGGTTAAAAGTATTTGCTATTTTAACTGTCCTACAAGGGTGGTGTACGAAATATTGCTATTTTCTCTGTCCCTGAGATAGACGAGATCGAAAAAATCATAATTAAAAAAAAATTTTTTTTCTTTTATAATTTGTTTCTCAATATCTCCAAAAATATTTACTATATTAAAAAATGATATTAGAATGACTTAAAGCTGGTTTCATTTGGAATTTTTTAATATATGGCGTAACGAAATCGAATAAGTCATTTCAAAGTTATAATAAGATGTATGAAGCAACCTCTTCAAAAATCTCACATTTTAGAAAAAAAATTCTAAAAAAAATTTATCTGTAGAATCTGAAATGCTGATGATTTTTGAAGTTAGGCGACCATAGCGCATCAAAAAATATATTGAATATCAAAAGTATTTTTTAAATTTGTTTAAGTATGTGCAGTTTTTTCACGTGGAAAACAGTTTTATTTTCAGTCGTTATATAATAAATTTTATAAATTTACATAGAAGTCGTTGCCTATTATGCCCCAAAACAGACCATAAAACACTATTTAGTTTAAAAAAGTTTGTGTGCTCTCTTATATAATTGCTGTATATAAGCAATGCAAAATTTCAAAATAATATTGATCTAATATTAATTATTTAGGTATATTACAACTACATACTTATCCTACTGGAATTCACTCTCTGAAGTCAATGTACTCCAACATTTACGATATAATTATCATACTGGCTAGACACTCTTGCAGATATATTTTGCCCCTTCCGGTCTATAGTTTATTTAGTAGATCTGTTTCCTTCCCAATGATCAGTAGCAGATCTGAAACCTTAATGGCGGATATGTCTGCCAATGAGACGCTATATCTCCACAAACATTTCCATCTAAACCTGACAAGAACTTCACATTCACATAATTGTGCTCCGGTTGCTTCGGAAAATGGTTGAATCATAGGACAAGAAAAGTCAACAAACATTGCGTTGATAGATAATCCTGTTCCGCTATTATCATTTATATAGTATTCAAATAATACCACAAAACACTCATATTAAATACCTGTTAGACATCTTTCCAAAAAAACAATATTTATCATTTTGAAAATTATAAAATTATGACTTTTTATTGTAATTTATTATTTTATTTAAGATTTTTAAGCAAAATAAATATTTTAATTTTTTACAAATTGTTATAGTTATAATAAAAAAAAATTAATCTACTTGAAGTTTTATAGATATTTTAAATAATGACAGCCTAGATGATGTATGCACATATTTTTGTTTTCGGTTTTTATAATCGATATTTTCGAAATGAGGTTCTTACATTAGACATTATTCTATAGACTTTGTTGTTCTATCTTTTAGATGTTATTTTAAAGTTTAGTTTAACAATTATTACAGTTTTACATTTAAGATGTTTGTAATAAAATATCTAGAAAATACATTCAATACAGTACAGGTATAGTTTAAAAGCTAAAGTATTTCTAAAAAGAATAGGTTTAGTTATAGATATGTCATAAAATTGATTTATATATGATAATAAAAGTATTTACTCTATCCCTATTATATTGGTATTATTAATTTCTAATTCGCATTTCATTTAACGAAAATCACTATGATAAAATTGTGAATTTTTGTTAAAATTCACTTTTCTCAAGTATAGTTTTAGGAATTAAAAATTTTTAGCTTTATTTTAAAAATTTATCAATACCTATGATGCGGATGGATATAAAATATCATTCGCTATTCTTGCAATAGCGCTCATTTACATTAATGGAACCGACTTTTGGAAGATCCGTTTAAGTTTTCAATTGCCTATCATTTAGAATTTTTATAGAAATTAACAATTTGTCGCCAAGTGTTAAATCAGAAAGTCTTGATTTATTAAGTAATGACACTATTTGACTCATTATTGCCCGGTATCCGAAAACGTTTACCAATTTTAATGAAACTTTGTACGTAGTGGTTTTTAGGTCTAAGACATATTTTAAGTTTGAAGAAAATGGAACAGTTATTTTGTGAGATCTAAGATGGTAAGTTTACTTACCAGTAGTCAGATATGTTAAGTGGTTTCGGAATTATACACGAAAATGTATTCAACAATAAAATTTATATTTTTGTAAAAGAAATTTATTGAAAAGTAAAAAATTTATAAAAAATTTGTTCAAAAGAAACTAACATTCACCTAAAAATTTAAATTTCATGATTTATGTATATTTTTGATGTAAACACTCATTGCATACTTGTCATTCATATGGTGTATGGTATAACAAACCACTTAACGTTTTGAGTTCGCAAAACGCCTCGAAATAAATGAATTGTTATGTTAAGGATTGGCAATTGCGACGAAGGGCTCGTTAATTATACACTTCTAGGTTGGCTTGTGCAGGTTAGCATAAGGTTACCATGAATTTACAATTTTATTTCTAAACAAATTTATAAACAATGTCCACCATTACTTTTTGAATCAATTCCATAGTTAGCCAACGCATTGTCAGGTAGATTCCCATATGCTTGATGGTATGATTTTAAAAAGTTGTCAAAATACATACGTGTATAGTATGACTGGATGGCGATTTTATAACTTTCAATAAACTGAGAAAAGTATCAGGTCGGAAAGTTATCCTTTTGATAAAGTCAGACACCATCCAAAACTAATGGGCTCTTCTTAAATAAACATTTTACAAGAATACGGAAATATGGAATCATTTTCCCATCAATGAATAAATTGTGAGCAAATTCTCCCAATTATGTGAATAAGTCTACTAACGTTGTCTGTTGTATCAATATTACGGTCGTCAGATACATAATTGTATTGCTTTATGACTTTGGCACAATTCTTTGATTTCTTGTAAAAGCATTCGAAGTAATTAAAACGGCAAAAATATAACCAGTATAGTTTTCATTCTGGTAAAATATGGTAGCCAGTAAAGAAACAATCCAACAAAGCTTTTTACATTATGCGGCTCACCAATAAACGTTACATTGCAATGAGAGGTATACTATATATACAAACGATGACGGTTTTATTTATTTACGAAATCTTGGTGATTTTGCTACACATTTCTGCCCATTTTTTACATAATATAAGTAATGAGAACTATTGCTAAGAATCAGTTGACTGTTTTATTTTTATACTTATCTGAAATTAGAGGAGGCTTACGAAAATGTTTGCCAAAGGCACTTAAATAAAGGAATGTGTATTTTCTACAAATTGTTTTCGTAAAAGACACTAAATTGAAGCTTTATTGAAAAAAAGTTTACTTTTTCAAATTTAACTAGATTTATAGCTGCTTAAAGTGTTGATAAGTGAAATTACCGGCTGGGCAATAATGGGTTAAGGGAATACGCAATATGTTGCTTTAATCGTCCATAAAATTGCAAAAGGCAATAATTTATTTATATTTGATTTTTGGGAATTAAGTTTTGCTAAAATACGACTTATGTACGTATATACGACTTATACTTGATGAGGAAAATATATATTATTCCAGTGAGGCGTAAATGACATACGTTCATTAAGGCAATTGTATGCACCCAAATTAGAAAAGCATTTAATGTAAATTAATGAATATAAACTAATGAATAAATTTTAAAGTATGGTGGGAAATTTAAAAGTTTAAACTTAAAAATGCAATAAAAAAAGTGGTTGAAATTTTGCCAAATTTATTCTTTTATTGTGAAGTACAATTGTTCCATCAAACGTTTGTCACAATATATCGATTGTAGCATGCGATATGGGGCACCATCCTGTTGAAACCAAATATCGTGTAAAGCGGACACAAAAAACTCGGTAATCATGTTGCGATAGGTGTCTCCATTGACCGTAATGGTTGGAAAATATGAAATATGGGCCAATGATGCCTCCGCTCCACAAGCCGTACCAAACAGTCACTTGTAATGGGTGCATTGGCTTCTGTAAGACCACATTTGGGTTTTCTGAGCCACAAATACGGCAATTTTGTTTAATAACGTACCCACCAAGATGAAAGTGAGCTTCATCCGAAAAGATGGTTTTAAATGATGATAAATTTCGAATAAATCCCAACGTTGCTCAATCGTAAATCGATTCATTTTGTTCAGTGAAGATAATATAATGAAATCTGTGACAGAATAGAAGACATATATATTGCCAGATTCAAATTCAAACCGAAAATATCCCATCCCATATTTTTCTTTTCAGGAAAAAACTTTAAAAAACAAACAAAATTTTGAAATGATCACTAGAACTCAGTAGGTGATTAACATGTTCTTGACTGAATTTCAAAGAATTTCGATTTTACTGCTATATTTAAATTATTTGTTTTACTTGAGCTGATAATTTAGTTGCCTATTTAATAAATGTTTTATACTTTTACACAATCTATTATACTTGCATTTCGTTTTTGTAATAACAACAATTCTTAATATTAAAATACAACGCGGGTAAAATTTAAAAATCTTACTTAATAAAACTATAACAATTTATTAACAATTTATATATAATTTAGCAAAAATTCATGTTTTACAAACTAGAAATATTTATAAAATTGTTTTTTTTTATTAATTTTAAATCTTTTTTGTGGCTTTTGTATTGTCTAATTAAAAACGGAAATGTTAAAATTCTTTGTGTGTTTTTCATGCTGCAAATAAACAATGTTTTGTTGACAGTCATTATTTTAGAAATATTTACAACTTTTTTATTTTGTTTTACATCTTCCATTGCTTTAGATTTTTAATTAATGATATTATATAATGGGTGGATGTTGCATTACTAACACATATTCTGTGAATTTGTTTCATTCAAATTATTAAAAATCGATTAAGTAAAATTTATATAATTTTAACATTAAACAAATATTTTAGGCACAACATATACATACATATATACATATACATAGATACATATATATATAATTATGTGCAATGAAGTTTCAAACACTTTGTGTTATGTTTGCACTACAACATTTTTTCGTAATACGATTTCTCATTCAAAATACAACTCTCAATTATGGGCTTAATTATATAAATTTCCTTAAAAAATTTTGAGATATTCACTCAAATTGTAAGCAATTATATTTCTATTACCCTGTGTATTACTTAAAAAATCACTGTCATCTCTAATTTTTTTGAATTTAGATCGTATAAGCCTAGCATACTTCTTAGCTCTTAATTAAATGTTTTTATTACAGATTTAACTTTGAAAATGTATTAAATTAACCTCCCTAAACTATGCTCTATTATGAATGACACAGCGAATGACGAAAAAGCATTGCCGTGTGAACATAGCATTAGAATCGTAAATGCGAATTATCCTTAAATATGTACGAATTAAGCTTCTTTATTGTTGCATCTAATTGCAAAAACATGTTTTTTTACTAATAAAATCTGAAAATTTTTAAATGATGCATGCTACATACAGAGTAAATCAATGGTTGGCATAAATTTTTTTCAGGTAAAAATTTCTCTTTGTGCCGACCACTGGAGTAAATAAATGCTCCGACAAACGAATATAATAAACTACCATAACTGAAGCCTCAGAGATACCTTTGCTTGCCAATGAGCAAAATACTCCTTATTCATAGACTTTATGTTAAGAACAACGGAAAGGCCAAACATTCAAAATCTGAACGAAAACAAGAAAAACGATTGAATTAGAAGCCCTACTTTAGGCATGCTTTCATACTCCGTGTGAAAATTATTTTGAATGGCTTTTTTAGCAAAAATCTTTTTTGTTTAAAACTTTAAAAATAATTTATACGTTGTCAAAGCCAGCTGTTTTTCTTTACTTTTCGTAGATCTTGATGTCCACTGATTAAAATAGTACGTTGAAATGCTAGTTTACTTAGATTTACTACAGCTAAATGCATCATTTTAGAAGCAGTTCACCTAAGTTTTTGTTTGTTCTGTATAGTTAAGCTGTATAGGTACCTCTTATGGGATTTTTTATAGGTTTCACGATTTTTTAGATAATCATTATGGCACTAAGGGATTGTTTTTGTTATAGCGGTATTCTAATAAAAATTTCTTTCAAAGTGGTAAACATCAATTTTTACCTTTCCCGAGGAGCTTTTGTCCTTTTTCAAACCATTTTAATTTAGTAAACTGTAGTCACTAACTTTGCCTTAAATTTCATTAAGATTTTATAAAAGTTTATCGTAAAGGACGACTCAATAAATATTGAAAGTGGTTCTATTCTGTTGAACCAAAAAAATAACTAAAAGTTTTGTGCTTGACTTAAAAGATGAGAAAAAAGGTACAAATACAATGAACTTGGGCTTAATTTTTGTGTTAAATATACATTTTCAGCAAGATTTCAAATCTAATTGACTAAATTTCGTTGTAATGTAAATGAGCTATAAGTTTGGTTCACAAAACCTTTATTAGCCACAGTGCATACTAAAAAAATGTTGAGCTTTATATTCATATAACACTAGCTAAAACCTGACGTGATTCGCTACCCCTATCTTAATTATTATCTTAGTCATAATTTTCTACCCCTTTTTAACTTTTCATTATCCGATTTAAATTCAAACGTTTATGATGGCCTAAAGTCCCTTCCAGAATGACAATGTAGAATTTGCCTTTTTGCGATATAGAGTTTTCAAGCCAATTAATTTTTATTTAGTATACAAATGTAAATAAATAGCTTTAAGCCGATGTGCTTTGTGCAATACTCGCTTTTTAGCTGATGTGGATAGATAACAAACCTTAATTGTTGTCCTCCACAAATATAAAAAGTGCCATATATAGCATGAATGGAAGGTGCCGCGCTACTGATCCATCTCGCCTATTTTATGCCTGATGATTTGCATCATTCAAACCAAATTCAATATTTGCTTTGTATGGGAGGTACCATACATGGGAGGTATGGGAGGTACATACCATATATTGAAGTTACTTGGACCAAATATAGAGACTCTTACTATTACACCTGTTGAACACCGGCCAGGTGGAATTTTTGAAATTTATATATATCTCATTGTTCCAGACAATCGAAAAGAAAATGGGTTCAGCCGTTTAGGTGTCTATAGAATTTAAGCAAACATACCATATTGTTATGATTTTAACTTTTTAAAACATTTGAGTTCTTTTTAATTGCGTCAAAATAAAACAAATACCACGTTGTTGACGCACGCAAAGCAGTCGCCTTATATACCTAACTGCCTACAGTTTGAAAAGTTTCGGAAATGTCTCAAACGCTATCAAATTCTCTATTCTGTGTTCGTTAATTTTAAGCACTAGTTCGAATTTCGGCGATGACAAGAAAAATTTTCGTCATGGTATCGAAAATTGGAATAATTAAGAAGCTTCGATCTCCTCCAGATAATACATCCAAGAATATCTATTAACATTCTTAACCCATTTGAATGCAATTATTTAAAATATTTGCAATACAGTTTACGCAGATAAGGACATTTCCAGTAGATGAGTGTTAAACATTGTTTTTTCACGCCTCGCAGGTCCACAAAGTTACAGTATGTGTAATTTTTTGTTAATATTAAATTTAGTGAGCAAATCCCAAATACATAACATCGTGGGATTCCCTTGGCAATTTATCGACTTCTTATGTTTAATATTTACTTGAATATAATGCATTTATTATATAATTTCTTATCAGATTTGAACGAAAGGAATGGTTATGTTAAATAGTGCGAAACGCCTTTCTTCATTCAAGTATACTAATTTTTGTCCACTCTCGCCTATATGCCTAGACCACAAATAACAGGATAGAGTTCTGCTAGAAGCAATAGCCATATCGACATCTCTTTGTGCTTATTTATCTGAAAATTTTAATATACTTAAAACATCGTACCTTGCCATCGTTGTTAAATTTTGTGAATGAAACTGTATCCAGGCCTGACATATTTGCAGATTTATTGGTATTTTGCAGATTTTTTTTGCCTTAAAATTATCAAAACGCCGATTTGCTGATTTTTCGATAAAAACTTAAGACACGGCAACTTTACTTGTTTTAGTATAATATACAATTTTTGATAACATTGAAACACTTGCTCTATTAAAAAGAGACAACTGTGAACAAGTCTGCTAAAAAAAAAAAATAATTTATTTACAATTAAGTACAGCGACTCCAACGCATTATCTGACAAGAATTTTTCTCATTAGTAAGTCCTCTAAATGTAAAAATTTAATATGTAGATTTTTCGGTGCCATATTTATATTTCAGACATATAAAGGGTCTGCCCAATAATTTTTTTTTTTTAAATGCTATAAAAAAACTACTGAATATTTTCTCAAATTTCTTTTTTTATTTGAAAGAACAATCCTTCCGGTTAATAATGGAAAATAATTTCATTCAAATGGCTGCCTCGGCTGGCCTACACGATCGGTCCAATTTTTAAGCACATTATCGATTGCGTGCAGCTGTATTTCACCAATGGCTTCACGAATATTGTCCTTTAAAGCGTCAATTGTCTCTGGCTTGTTGGCGTAACACTTATCTTTGACGGCACCCACAACGGTGTCAAATCGCAGCTCCGAGGTGGCCAAGCGACATCAACTATACAGCTGGTAATGCGATCTTCAAAAACAGGGCGCAAAACATCGAGTGTAGCTTCGGCTGTGTGGCACGTAGCGCCGTCCTGTCGAAACCAAATGTTGCTAATACCTCCTCTTCAATTTTTGTGAACAAAAATTCGTTCAACATGGCCCGATAACGATCGCCATTGACTGTAACGGCCACTCCTTGCTCATTTTCGAAGAAAAATGGCCCAATTATGCCTCTGGACCGATATCCGCACCAAACAGTGACTCGTCTTGGGTGTATCGGCTTTTCAATGTATGCGTGCGGGTTTTCTGTGCCCCAAATGCGCCAATTTTGCTTGTTTACGTACCCGCCAAGATCAAAATGATCTTCATCCGAAAAGACGATTTTTTTTGGCAAAATCGGCATCATCTGTGAATCGATCGCAGGCCCACTTAGCGAAGCGAAGTTCAAGCGTATACACAAGCATATTCGTTCAGCGGAAGGATAAAACTAATTATCTGTCAAATCAGACATGAGCTAAGTGTCACGAAATAAGCACTACTTAAAAAAAACGTTAGATGGCGGACCATTTATTTTTATGAATAATAAGAAATAATTTATCCAATAATTGTAAGTTTTATTACGAAAACAAAAATTATTCAATTCTCTGAGGTTAACGCATAATCGCAAATCAAATCAAAGTATGAATACTTAAAATGAAAAAATCGGCCAATCAGCAACAATTTTCATATCCTATTTTTTGTAATCTAGGACAGTCAGAAAGCGTCTTAGAATTTATTTTGACAAATTTTGGTATACTTCCAACTGTAATGCTATCCAATAATGTTATTTTAAGATGAACAAGGATGTTGACTTTTTTTCATGGACTCCCCTAGTTAATTCCAAACAAAATTATTCAATTACATAAGATTCTGGGTTCCACACAGGTGTTTCTAAAATTTTGCAACAGTGACAGATCAACGAAAGCTTTGTGACACGTTACATGTGTTTAAGATTTCCCTGCACTTTGCTTTACAATTTCTTATCAAATATTGAGATAAACACATACTAAAACTAAAATGCCGTTTTTTTGCAAAACGTTTATTTTTCATTATTTTATACATAAGGTGTGCTTCAAAATGATAAGGTCACCTTAATATTTGCTCAATTCATCCAAACTATAAAATGTTACGTATGGTCACCTTATTAAAAAAAATTCTACGTTCAAAAAAGTGAATAATAAGCCGGTTTTTCTTTTAGAGATGTACCAATATACGAGTATTATGTTTATTTAAATTTATGTAAATAAGGTCAGTGATTCATTTATCCAAACTTTTATTTAAACTAAGCATTAATCAATTATTTATGCAGTTCTCATTTCCTTCTATTGTCTTAAAAATACGGGATGGCACCGCACTTACTGAATTGTCTAGAGCGCTGGAGTGGATTTCGCGTCAGCTGTTGCATATTGCCACTTTTAATTCATATTTTATCCAGTACTATATGTTGTCTGCATAAACATTACGCACAAATAGTCCTCACAAATTTTCCGTAGTGTTTAAGTAGGGGAACGTACTGGCTAATCAAGTACTTTAATATTGTGCTCCTCAAACCATTGTCTGGTCGACTTGCTGACATGAATTGTTACATTATCTTGCTAAAAGGTGAAAGTTTTGTCAGCATCTTGGGCCAAATAAGGCAGCAAATGTTCAGACAGAATGCCCTGGTACTCTAAACTATCCATTCGAGTGGAAGAAAAGTTAAGTTCCAAGGTACCATGTGAGCTAAAGTCAGCCCAAACCATCAAACTGCCACCGCCGAAATTCCGTTTGGAAAAAAAACAAGGGCTCCTTCCTTTAATTTCGCCAATAGCAATTGAAACTATCTGGTTCATCCAGGTTAAATTTATTCTCAACAGAAAAAATTACCTACAAACCCAAAAATTTATAGAATATCTTATAACCTTTTTAAAAAAATGGTTACCTGATGCCAATTAGTTGCCATGTTGTTTTTCGCACTCTTTACGCTTAATCTTATGCTGCTTAGTCAGACAGAAAATTTTTTTTAATTTCGCTCGAATAAGGTTTGGCTCGGCGTTGATAGCTCTTAAAATTTAGCTCTTTGAAGCTTGTAATTTCAATTCCTCTTTTATTGTTACCGCGCTTTTCATGGAAGTCGATGCCTTTCGTGAAATTAGCCGAGTTTCACGGGCAGTCAGGACTTTTGGACGACCCGTGCTTTTTAATTTTCCATAATTATCTCTGTTTTTGAAAAAATTTTGCACAGCACACAAAGATCGTCCCAGTTTTTTCGCCATTCCACGCATCCCAATCCCTGCTTATGAAGTGTCAAAATTTGTCCTTTTTCATAAGGTGACAAAGGTTTCCCGCGACCCATACCGCGCAGATATTATTTAAATTATTAATTATTACAAAAAGAAATAACAATTGTGATACCTTCTGATTAGATGAATTGCTTATTAATCACTGACGTTATCATTTTCACGCATTGAATTTTGCACTCATTTACATAAATTTAAATAAACATAATTAAACGGTACATCTCTAACAGCAAAACCAGCTTATTATTCACTTATATGAACGTAGAATTTATTTGAATAAGGTGACCATACATAGCATTTTATAGTTTGGATGAATTGAGCAAATATTAAGGTGACCTTATCATTTTGAAGCACACCTTATTTAATATACATTAGTTCCTGCTGAATTATGCTTATCGTATATAAATGAGAAATTTTAAATTGACGTTTTTTGCCAATTTTTTTAACTTGAAGTGCCGATAATGCCGATTTTATGTTTTTAATATGCCAATTTTCAATCGAAATCATCTGGCACCTGAACGTATTGCATTAGCAATTCATAGTTAAAACTGCACTTTCGTTTACATGATTTTTTTACATGTCGGTATGAAACAAATTGGTTATTTAAACGATGTGGTCGCGAAAGTACATATACAAGCAATTATATGCGATTCACCAGCACGATCATTTTGTGTGGCACTGTAGGACATAATGCATTAAAAAGGTGCTCAAAATGTTTACAATCCCTCCGAAAAATATAAAATGTCACATTATACCAGTGTTATCAGAATCCTCAAATGATCCTAATGAGAATTACAAACTAGAAATTATATTTCTAGCATAGACTAATAAACACTATTAAAAACAAAAATTGAATTAGTTTCCTAATTAAATAAAAAATAAAGAGCTACATACGTATACAAAACTCTACCTAATAAATTGGTCAGCCAAAATACACAAGATTCGTAAATATCAGATTAGTAAAGCTTATATGATTAATTAGGTCAGAAAATCTGGAATAGTTATGCATAAGTTTACAGACTGCAGACGAAGAATAAAGTTTTTAAAGTTTCATCACCAAAATTGTGTGATCAACTGCGTCAAAAGCATTGCTATGATCCAAAAGAACCAAAATTATGACAATACTGTCAAGATCAGCCCTCAAATTTTCAATCACATCCGTAAGCGCCATCACACAACTTCTGCCTTTTACAAATGTTTGCCTATCAGATATAACATTCAATTGTCTGAGGTATTGGTCAGCCAAAATACACAAGATTCGTAAATATCAGAAGATTAGTAAAGCTTATACGATTAATTAGGTCCGAAAATCTGGAATAGTTATGCATAAGTTTACAGACTGCAGACGAAGAATAAAGTTTTTAAAGTTTCATCATCAAAATTGTGTGATCATTTGCGTCAAAAGCATTGCTATGATCCAAAAGAACCAAAATTATGACAATACTGTCAAGATCAGCCCTCAAATTTTCAATCACGTCCGTAAGCGCCGTCACACAACTTCTGCCTTTTACAAATGTTTGCCTATCAGATATAAAATTCAATTGTCTGAGGTATTCATTAATTTGCCTGCTTATAATATTCTCCATTTTTTTTTTTTTTTTTGAAAAAAAGGGAGAGTGACAATGACCTGTAATAATTAGGAAAAACAGATTTAGTTAATATTGAGTTAAATAAATACGTGAAAAATGACAGAAATCTCTGCAATATTACTTCAAGGAAAGTGTAATACCAATATTTTTACATTTTACATAAGAGAAGCTTAACAAACCCTCGCATTGACTCACACAACTAAAACTAAATGTATTTTCGATTGGAGCTTAACACAAATTAGCATATACTTAGATTGTAAGTGAGTTAAGGAATACTAATATTCGAGAATTTATGATTCATGTCATCCACATTGACATCAATTTCACAAAGAGCTGTTTCTCTGCCCGTTCCTAATTTTCGTATTTCCCTTCATTTTGACCTGCTTTCCATTGCCGAAGAGAATTTTTTCCGGTAAAATAAGCATTTTGATTTTCTAATGCTCTTTACTACTTCTCTTCTGCATGATCAAAATATTTTACGAAGCTCAGGAGTTCTGAATCTTCTCCATCTGGCGTGGGCCAAGTTCCGTTCCCTAATTAAGTCTTTAATTCTTGCAGAAAACCAGAGTTCTTGGCTCGCGATGATCCGTTTTGTCCATACACATTATCCTGTAGAAAGGACATTTGATCATTTCCGTCATCAAGAGTACAGATTCGTGGCCAGTAAATGTTCTTAAATTCTTGATCGAAAAGATTATAATCTAAGCTGCCCACATCACGGTAAGTATAACACATATGTAGTTCGTTTTACCACACAGATATCATAAGTTACAAAAAATAAGTATTGGTGCGAAAAACCATGTGCTAAAATCGGAACATATAGCAGCACTTTGAAGGTGCTATTTACGAATGCCAGGTCAATTAAACTAATAGACTGCCTATGAAAATGTGTTGGTGTCACTGTATTCACGGTTGGCAAACCAAGACACACCATCGTATCAATAAGTGAATTGCCGTGAATAAGTTGTTGTTCAAATCTCCAACAATAACAATGTTCATATATTGGACAGATATGTTCCCTAAAACAAATATGTTTCTGTGAGGCCATATTTCTTTGAAAAAGGCGGTCACACTGTAACTGGAACTATTATAGGAATTTGTATTTTCTGAACTGCTCCGAAAGCTCAGTTTTGTGTGGTTTCAACAAGATGGGGTAAATTTACACCTTGCCAGGTACGTTATTGCAGAGTTACAACCAAAAATTCAAATAAAATTATTTCAAAAAACTTTAAAATTCTGTGGGCTTTCTGGTATCCGCATCTAAATGCAGCAGATTTTTTCTTGTGAGGTTATTGCAAACAGAGAATGTATCGATATATCGAAACCATAAAATTTAAATTATTAAAAACAGTTAACTCAATCGATAACTGAAGATTTCGATATTAAATCTGCTAGCAGTAATGAATTGCTTTTTGTTAAGATATCACACATACGTCTCAGCGTGGATCCCATTTAAAATCAAATAAAACACCATTAAAAATATTTTATAAAATGAAACTATCTATCAAATTAAGTAAAAATCAATCACTTACATTAATTATAAAACAGAAATTATTAAATTTTCTTAATGTAAAAAAATTTATCAGCCACTCTGTATGTTTTTATACTTTATATTTAATTTTATAATAATTAAGTTATGTACCAGTGTTGCCAATTTGGTTATTTCTAACCAAAATTTGATTTTTTTGTCTTTGATATGTAGATGTGGACTTTATTTCTATTTTGGTTACTTTTTTATATTTTAAAGTAAGAGTTGGGTGCATAACTTAAAATAAAAACGGGAATTTGGACTTTTGCTGTGGATTAGCATTAGCTACGACCTTTCTTATCTTTTGGCAACATATGGACCTGACGCTAAAAGAGTTCTCATTTTTTGAGGCCAATTTTGTATACTCACTTCTGAAGTGAAGTGTATTCCGAATGAAATAAATGTTAGTCGGATGAAAAAGGTGTGATTATAAGGTGGGTGATACAAAACTTTCGAACCTCTATTTTATACTGGTTGCAATATCTGTCATGGTGAAATATTACGGCTTTAAGTCTGATAGAATATTTTGCGTAATTTTTTTCGGGTTGTATGTCGTAATATTATTCATGGCTTTTCACCAACGTTTTGTACATGCAAAACGGACTTTAAACGTCACTCAACATTAACTCTTGTGGTACTCAATTTCGTTGCTTTCTGCTAGAGTGGCTTCATATAATTTTTCAAGCTGCTCTTGAATTTGACATAAATCTTCATGGTGTAACACTTTCAATTTATCACCTTTGAACAGTTTTTCCTGATATGGAGTCTTCCTATTCGTGTCAAAATCATCGCTTTTGAACTGCACAAATCATCTTTCGCATTTTGTAATCGATGAACGTATTCATGACAAACTTCGCTGAGCAGTCGATTTTATTTAGCTTCTCTTTTTATCTTGTTGACACATAATTCGACATTTACAGAGCAAGTTATTGTGCTTGAGAATGGAACAAATATATACATTTTAGTGCTTGTAATTTTGGCAAAAATTTCACTTTAACGATACTTAGTTCGGGTATTTTCGATTAATTAAAATATCTGTTAGTAAAGGCTATTTAGCTAATATTATTCACAAATAAGTTAAAAAATTAAACACAAGTATTATACCCAGTTGTGTTAAGTCGATCTATATTCAGTCAATATTCTTATAAAATCGATGTACCCACTCAATTTGTTGTAGTGAAAGCTCCAGCAGTCTGACACCGACCGTTGCCCGACTATGGGAAATATCCGCCTGAGAGAGTAGTCTGTTAGTAGAGCTTTCAGTGTACATCGTTATCATAATGTTTTATACTCGTATATCGCATGATTTATTATTTTGTCCTTATGTTTTTTGTACTAAAATTTTGGTTCTTTTTGATTACTTTTTTATTGAAACTTGGTTTAAAAAAATTCGATGTTATGGCAATAGTCTTATGTACATTGAATAGTTAATAGATAAAAAATGTTACCTTTTTTAGGCTGAATTCAATTTAACACATATTATTCCTTCAATTACAAAATCAGTAGGAATAGTAGGCGGATGTAAATTGGACTGTTAATTAAATGCATTATGTTATATTTTCTCTCCCTTTTTAGACGGATCATCATTAGGGTCACTTAGAACTTAAATATCAATGTAATTGCAGTTGTAATGTTACTTGATTACATGATCCCTTACTTTTTAAGCTAGGGCGCACCTATGACTTTTTTGTGTTAATGTAATGCATATTTTTACCTCTGGTAATTATAAAAAACTACTCTAACTTTTTTTGAAGCGAGACAAAAGTTGTTTTTCAACAACTAAAGAAAACTGTTGTTGTTTCTTTATGATTATGGAAGCACGACGTTTGTATGGTTACTATTTTTTTTACTTTTGATTAGCAGTGCAAATACAGAACAAATACTGATCTGATCAGCAAATAAATTACAGAATATTTTTATTTTTTTTCCTAATGAATAATTTGTACAGAACAAGGCTCTCAAATAGAAAACTATTCTGTAAAATATAGAACGGGTAGTCACCTTAGTTATTGACAGCCGTATTCATAATGAATATCTAGCAATGGTCTGGTAAGGGTATAATTTTTAACACACTTGCTGCTACGGTTGCTTAGCTCAGATGAACAAAATTTGTTGGTATTTCTTGTATTATTTCAAACAATATCCAGACTTAAATCTTAAATATTATAAAAAATTCTTGTATCCTTGTCATTTACAAGGGCACTAATTTTGTGCATTTTAAAAACCTTAACGAAAATTAAAAAAAATTTCGAACCGACTTTCCTAAAGCACTTAATTCGTTTATTGATAATTTAGTGTTTGCTGCCTATAAAGGCGAAAAAGAAAATAATTATGTACAAATATATATATGTATGTATTTCTCAAATTTAAATTAGTAATTAATTAAATTATTTTGCTTGTTTTAATGTTTGTAAATGGCAATTCTTACAGCAATTAAGTACATAAAAATTTTAAAATTGTAACATATTACGCAATTTTGAAACTTCTTATTCAAAATAATTTTTTTGTTTTTGTTTTGTTTTGTTTTATAAAACGAATTATCATAACAATTTTTTATTTACACAAGTACAAAGCTTTTTAAAAACCATAAACATTTTTTACTACAGCACTGTTGTCGAAATAACTAATCTAGCGGCATTTAATTCAAATTTTAAAATCGATAAATGTATTGCATTGCATCGAACACCAATACTCTACTGAGAAAATTGGCATTTTAGTTTTGTTTTGCTTTCAAAGTTCGCAAAGCTGTTAGCTTTTAAATCTAACATATTGTTACAGACAAAATATACCACGTCAGAGCTTATTATGAGCTTTTTAGCTAAAAATGTATTGGCTCGTGTCACGGCTTAATAACTTCTAAAATTATTTGTACTAATTAAAAGTGCTGCCAATGCGCCGATCGGTTACTTTTTGTTTTTAGACCAGTTTGAATTAACGTCGAAAAATCGAAGAACATTCTAAACTAGAACTTTCTAAACTAAGATGAAATACTACAAAAGCGGCGAATTGCGGCTGGTGAGTTAGTTAGTTTTGAATTGGCTGTCAAGAAGTAAAGTCTGTTTAAGGCGCAAATAAAAAGAGTTTTAAAAGCGATTTTGGTGTATTAAAGTACAGTGGAATTAATAAAGAAAGAGACAGATTGTAAAACAACTAAAATAAAAGTAGTGTTTAATTTTATTTTCACGCAATACAAACGAACTCAAACGTTTTAAAAAGGTTGAAACGTAACAATATGTTATAGCAAATCTAGCGGTAAAATTTGTTTCCAATTATTCACTGTCTGTCAATATTCGACAAGTTGATTAATAGTTTTGTTTTTATTGCAAGTGCAAAGAATGTATTTTCGGAAAACGTCAATGTTTGTGGCCTGTGTCAATCAAATTTAATAAACATTAATTGTAGAATTTAACATGCGTGAAAGCTTATTTACTGTAATATAGTGTAGTATTCGATCAGATACGGTTTAGTTCTCGTTATGTTTATTAATTTGGTTTATTATTGTCGTAAGACGTCTACAATTATCTGTCCGTTTATCGGTGAATATATATTAGTCATTTCGGCTCATAATTGGTGTTTAAGCAAAAAAGAAAGTTATGGTTATAGGGTTAAATATATATAACTTATATCATATATCATAGTCCAACATAAGCATTGGTTTGTGTTACTATGCATTTACACATTTAATGCCGCTAGATTGGTTATTTCGACCACTGTTGATGGGGGTTAAAAGTCTAAAAAACATTTAAGGATACATTTAGTTAAGCACTTACATACAAAAAGTCATATATTTCAACATTCGCACATAATTAATCATTTATTTAAATAAATTTAATTTACTCTATAATATGGCTTATTTATTATGCATATATACGTACACATACATATGTATGTACATAAAAGGTCTTTTTGTTGATAATTAATCTATTTTTCAATTAACATTCACACATAAATACATCCATATAATATATATACAAATTTACTATGTTTACAATTTATTAAATTATATATTAGAACTAAGTTTACGATTGAAATCAATCTAAACAATGCAGATACTGGTAGTACATATGCTCGTCAGTAGAGGGGTTAGGGTAGAGAATCTTAGCCCTTGATATTACGCGACGAGATGCTAAAACAAATAATTTGTATTGTATATGCACATTATTGATTTTTTTTTACAAATTAATACGTAAAAATATTTGTTTAATGAAATGTTTAAATGATTTTATTTTTAAGTTTCAGTCCCACTTGTATACGTGATGGTGGTTGTGGTGGCTACCCAGTTGACACAGATGGCTGGAGTGTAACTGATCTTGAGGGATTCCCTTAGATAATAATGCTGTTGCAATAATCATTCCAAGTTTCAATAAAAATCAGCACATTGTTTCATTATAAGGCGGATCTTTTTCTGATTCAGTGCTGCTCTTAATGTTCGATGAAAGCTTTGCAATTTCATCTTGGACAAGATCTGTGCTAATTTGTGGTATGACAACACTAGACGAGGCTGTATTCTGGTCGCCATCTTTCGACTCTTCAGTGCTCGAGCTGCTCTCTTTCAATATGTTCATGCCAAGTTTACTAGTGAGCGGTGGTTTAAGTGAAGAAATCAATTTGGCAGGAACCAAAGAAGGCAGTACAGCAGTTGCTGCTACGGAAGTTGTTTCAATAACAGCAAGTTTGGAAGGCGTTTGTAATTTTGACAATACTGATGGTGATGCCGATGTTGATACTGGTACAGATATGGAGTTTGAAGTTGATTGTGAAGATGTTAAATCTGATGTGGTGGGTGTCTGGGACTCTGTTAAACGTAAAGTTGATGGTATCGGTGGTGGTTGTTGATGTTTGCCTTGGTCCACGCTAAACTGTTTCTTCAATTGCATAGCTCGTGGAGGCGGCTGCACCTGCGCCATTATATTGGTTGTTCCAAAATCTAGGGAAGCTGATCCTTCATCAGTTGGTCGCTTCAGATCTGAAGCTCCAACGGACGAGGTACGCAACGGTTGATAACGTGCAGAGATGCTCAAGCTGCTACCCCCACTTAAACTAACACCACCCTCGAGCACTGTTGTTTGAATTGTTTGCGATTGCGACTGCGATTGTACATCGACAGCATCCAGTGAAGGCTCTGCAGTCAAAGAAGGCGTATCGATGTTATACGAACCCGTCATAGAGGTGGTGGTATCATTTGAACTTTGCTTTATAAAACGGTAGGGATGAGCTGAGTAGTCGGTATCGGTGCTTGAATTTTTCTGTAAACTTTCGCTAGACTTCTTAAAGAGACGTCCAGTACTTTCATACGGTGGATTTAAGAACTCGCTGGTAGCTCGTTGTGGTACTACCGGTGAATGATATGTTTGTTGTTGTTCCATTGATGAATTACGTTGCCAGGGTCGTTCATTTTTTACTTGAAATACATCAGTAGCTGGACCACTGGTATCACTGCTATCGCATGCACCAATAACTCCACCACCCGCAGTAGGTTTGGACGGTGATAGTTCAATAGCAGTCTCACGTCTAAGAGGATGTCGATGATTAAAATCGGCTGAAGCTCCAGTCTATCAAAAAAAGATTTTTTGTTAAAAAGAACATAAATTTATGTAAAATAAGAAATCCCATTAGAAATTATTCATATACGTATGTATGTATGTTATATACAAGTGTTTACCTCATATGAATCATCGGTATCATCTACAGAAGCACGTGCTTGAAAGAGACCTTCAAGCATTTGGTAATCACTCTCTTCGCACTCTTTCAAATGTTGCTTTTCCAGCAGAGCCGCTTTCTCAGCTTTCGACATTTCCGTTTTAGGTCGATCCAGTGATGCTTTAATAAGTTTTAAAATAATTAATGATTAACAAATCATTATGAGAAGTCTAATATCTTCTGCTATAAAGCGCTACAACGAGCTACGCGACCAAATATGCCTTTAGAGTATTTACAAGAAGTTATTTACATTGTATTATACTTTGCTAATAGTTTTTAAAATTATCTTTGACGGAACTGCTAAAATCAAGGTGAACTTAATTAGATGGTCTTGCCATTACAACAACTTATTTATTAAATGCCACAAAAAATGACATGCAATGAAATACAATCAATGCTGTTTTTATACGCTAAACACGTTCCAGATGATACTGTTAAAAAAATCGTGTAAAAACAGAATTTTGTGTAACATGAACAAAACTTTTCACATTTACTAAACTTTGTATTAAATAAAAATCAGTCAGCCGAACGCGCAACACCACCTTATTGAATTTACCTTGATAAAAATATTTAAATTATTTAGGGCTTACAATTTTTCAAATTATATTCAACTTGTTTTTCTATTCAGATTTTACAATAGTGTACATACGTATGTATCTTTACAGTTAAAAAATTTAAAATCTTTCAACTTCTTAGAGAAATTATAATTTCGTACTGTTTTGTTTGTGTGTTAATTGTATCATTAATCAAAATCATGAAAACTTGGGCGTTACCAATTATATACATTAATTGGTGTTTTTATTTAATTGGTAATGGACAACCACGAATTACATACAATTAGTAATTGGTGATTGCCAGTTTACAATTACACAAAATTTAAAATTATGCGATTATTTACAAAACGTAATGGGTAACGCTTAAGTATGAAAATAGTAGAAAATAAGAAACACAATATTAAATACTTACTCTTGTGACTCTGTAGTGAAACTGTGGGTGAGGCAATCATGTGACAAACACTTTCTAATTCATCTGTGATGGAAGTGTATTCGCTATGCAACTTCAAGAGAATATTTCTCGAAGGTTTTGCATGCAAAAGTGATTTTCCTAAATGTTATATTTTTTAAATACATTTTTACATTTGAATAAGATTTGTTTGGGAAAATAATAAAAAACTTACAAGAAAATAAATACATAATAAAAAATTCATATCGTAAAGGTATGGAATACAACACTAATTGTAATTGCAACAATATCAGACAAAACAACACCAAAGCACATAAGTGTTTCTCTCTAAACGTGAAACACTCGTAGCCAGGAAATATGTAAATGTTGAAATATATTATATAAAATCAAATTACCTGCTTGAGCTTCTTTATCGCTGTCTGGCTCAGATTGAGTAAGGCTCATTTGACGACGTGTTAAATGTAATTGATTCAGACTTATATGTGAACGACTAATGTCGCCAACAATAGAACAGGTCTCAGAATTTCTGCGACACAAGGATACAGTACGTTGGCGCATAGCACGGTGTCTGGCAGCTATTATAAATATAAAACAACAACAAAATGCTACTGATAATAAGCATGTGTGAAAACGGAAAACTACCTTCAAAGGTTATGTCTGGTCCCGTTTCATCAGAATTTTCGCCTACAAGTGTTTGGTCATCATCATTACCCAGTGGTGTTAGAGTGTCTTTACTTTCGGTACTTGCTCCTGTATCCTGGCGAACTGTTACGTACGGTGTACGCTTAACCGTTTCACATGTTGAAGGACGTTGCGATAATGGTACATAAACATCAGAATCGGACTCAGATTGTACAGATATTTTTCGCGTGGATTGTTCATTAAGAGCCTCTCGTGACTTTGCAACTTCATCTGCTTCTTCTGGCACCGGTACAACTTCAAAATGAGCACCATCATCAAAAATATAAGCATCTGGTCGTACTTCGGTCAGAGAACGATTAAATCGTCGACGGTTTGTAACCTAGAAAGTTTATGATTTAAAATTGTATGTTTATAACTTATCCTTAACGTATATACCTGTAAGCTATTGGATATTCCGCCCAGACCTCCACCACCACCTCCACCATTACCACTGCCAGCTCCTCCAGTTTCATTGTCCGACATGGATACTGTTCTTAGTCGCTGCATGTCACCTGGTATATTTACATTTGACACAATAAACTCATCTTGACCTATCGTATGCATTGCCATAAAGCGATGTATAACTGCCAAATGATTTAATATTTGCTCCGATGACTCTTCCATTTTACGTAACCGAAACTCGATATTCTATAAAATAAGAAATAATTACATAAAATGTTGAATATTAAATGATTTTATAAATAAAAATCTCGTTAGCAATTAAACTCATAATATATTTTGTTCAAATTTAACACTACAAAATTGGACGTTGTTTCACGAATTCAATTTTTAATGACAATGAATTTGTAGAATACAATATAATATACAAAATTAATGTACAAAATTAATATACAAAATTAATGTAGTATCTCAAGTAAAATAGTTTCCACGAAGTTATGATTCACTTTCTCATCTACATACATATGTATGTATATCCCAAATAGGAGTGAATCAATAATTTTCGTTCATACAAAACTTTGAGAAACAGCTCATTTAAAGCTTTATCTGTTTTAATCACCATCTAGAACATGAAGAAATTCCGTCTTCTGCATTTTCTCTCAAAAGTTTATTAAAATACCAAATAAACGTTTAGATTTTTAAATTAAATTTCTACGAAATGGAAAAAATGATTTAAAAAAAATATAATTATATAAAATTAAGAAAGAAATTAAGAAGTTTTGTTAAACTAAAAAGGATTTTTAATTCGTTTATCAATAGTGTTGTCCAACGGTGTCAAATCGCAGCTCAGAGGTGGCCAAACGACATCTGCTCTGCGGCTGGTAATGGGATCTTCAAAAACAGGGCGCAAGACATCGCGTGTAGCTTCGGCCGTGTGGCACGTAGCGCCGTCCTGTTGAAACCAAATGTTGCTCATATCCTTCACTTCAATTTTTGTGAACAAAAATTCGTTCAACATGGCCCGATAACGATCGCCATTGGCCCAATTATGCCTCTGGACCAAAATCCACACCAAACAGTGACTCGTCTTGGGTGTATCGGCTTTTCAATGTATGCGTGTGGGTTTTCTGTGCCCGAAATGCGACAATTTTGCTTGTTTACATACCCGCCAAGATCAGAATGAGCTTCATCTGAAAAGATGATTTTTTTGGCATAATCGGCATCTTCTGTAAGTCGATCGCAGGCCCAGATTCCCAGCTTTGTTCAAGCGTATACACAACCATATTCGTTCAGCGGAAGGATAAAACTAATTATCTGTCAAATCAGACATGAGCTAAGTGTCACGAAATAAGCACTACTTAAAAAAACGTTAGATGGCGGACCCTATATTATTATTTCCCATAAACCTAAAATTTGAGCCTGTAGTATTATTTCAAAGACCTTACGAGCAAAGGACAATACCACAACTGGACTATATTCATTATTTTCTTTATGTAATTATATTTATTACCTGGTAGCTGCTTTGGGCAGAGATAGTACTGATGTTCTATGTTTAATGTTAAAAATAATTTCCCATATATGCTGTCTGCAGATATTGAATCTGATTGACCGACACAGTGGAAGTAGAACGCACAAATAAATGAGGTTAACTTGGATTATATTATGCTGTCGTGGTCGGGTTTGATTAAAGAACCAATTACTTCTTGCATTATTGCCTTAAAATTACACAGTGCTACAGCAAACAAAAAACCTTGATACTACTTTTCTGATAGCCGCTATCGAGTGCAAGAATATGTTTTTGAAATTTTCGAAACACCCTCAAAATTTTAATTACGGGTATGGAGATCGATTTCTCGACTTTTTTCAAAAACCGGTTTTCGAATAATTCGAAAAATTTCGATTTTTTAAAAACCTGTTTTCGGTTAATAATTATTTGAATAACCGGTTAACCGGTTCTTTTATTTAAATAAAATTGTTCTTAATTCTTGATGCGTAGAGCTGGACCACGTCGATTTAAAAATAAGCCGAAGCTGATGCAGAGCTTAAAAGTAAGGTGGCAATCAATACTAAAAATAATTCTAACAAATCTCATAAAAACTAAGCCATCAAAAACAAACAGTTACTCAAGGAGCTAGTTTTGTTTTTGTTTTTGTATTACTTGATAGCGAATGGAATTAATGGGTCGATTATGGATGGCAAAAGAACTTTAGTTGCAGACCCATAAATGTTTGGTATTATATATATAGTATAGTCGCTTTAGGTCGCTTTCAATGAGTCTAGTTGATCATTATCCGCATATAAAAATCAATATTTATTTGCGGAAGATGAAAAAAAGTTATTGTTGCTCAAGTGTACATATCTTTTTCGATCTACCTTGGTTTTCACGTTCTTTGTGAGATGTTCAAGGCTGTCATATATACAAAAATAATAATTAAATTTATGTAAATAGCTAAGCGATGCGCATATTTGCAATAAAAAAAATATACAAACGAATAAAAATTATTTTTATTTAAAAATCAACCGGTTTATTCGGTATTCGAAAAATGAAGATTTTGAAAAAACCGATTTATACATCACTAGCTTAACTCCGGCGTGCTTCAGTACCCCTACCTCAATTACTACCTTCAATAAAATTTTTAAATCTTTTCCTGCATTTTATCCCCTTCCGATCCTAAGACTAAAAGTTTCAACCTTTTAGCTGTATATAGACTTCAAAAACATACATACACACATATATTCAAAAACACGTTCATTTTTACATACATACGGTGTATTTTTTGCCTAGTGAGCTTCGCTATCGCGTTTTATAATTTCAATAACAGATTCTTGTACTCGATAGCGGCTATCAGAAAAATGGTATTACTTCTCAAGTTTTTAAAATTCGTTCTATTTTGTTGCAGCGCGTTATTGCGAAAAAAATATTTTTGATATTTTTACCTTTTATAATATACTAGAGTAACCCGCTCCCGCATTGCTGGGAACCTTTGTATTGTACACCTATTAAATGTTTTTTCATAAGAAAAATTAAAAAGACTACTTACATTTTATTTTAGAAAGAAAGACCTCCACGAAGGGACAACATATATAAATAGATTTTAACCGGTGTGCTTTCCACTTATCCAATCTCTCCCGCTTTTTGACTGATGTGGATATATAACGAAGTTTTAACTGCTAGCTTTTTTCACACATACAAAATTCCTTATTATGTATGAATGAGAGATTCCACACCCACTTTTTTAATCTCGCTCAGTTACTGACTGACAGTGGTCCTGCCCAAGAAGTTGTTTAAACCAAATTTAGTTACTTTTACTATTACTATTAGCGTTCTTCAAATATGCAGAAGTTAACAGTTACTATGTATGTTAGATGCCACGCCGCTTATCCAATTCCGCCAACTATAAAACTAATAATTTTTATTGACTACCAAGTCATTTAGACCAAGTTCAGAAACTGCCATTCTAGCCGTTCTCTAGATAAACAAAAATTAATATTTACTTTATATGGGAGGTGCCACACCCACTTATTCAATTTCGCCCATATTTCGACTGATAATGTGTATTGACTACGAGGAATCTTCCACTATTACTGTTTCAAAGTTATACAAAAATCAAATTTAGAAACTCTTACTAAGTATTACCGTTTTAAAGATATAGACATATAAATAAAAAAATTCCTACGCATGTGTTTGTTTGCAAATCGGTTTAATGGTTCCCAAGTTATAAAATGACGAACATGGGACAACCTATTTTTATATTAATAGATCGAACCCACTTTGCGCTTTTTTTTCGATAAATGTTTTATCTAAGTAGTGTCATCAAAAAAAAAGCTAATAATAGAAATGGTTTATAAATATCCCGAAGAGACAAAGCATTCTTTATTATGATGAGAAAAGCTTATTTAATGAAAAAAAAAAAAAAAATTACAATACTAATATATCGCTACTGACTTATGACCTGGTAGAGGTCTTTAATATTCATAGGCATATAAAATACCATTACTTTGAGGCACAGAAATGATTCTGCTTTGTAAAATACTATATTTATTTAATTTGGGTTAAGTTACAACTTAATATGAATATTTCGATTGAATTTTGATAGTTACCTGTACAGTGGCAGTTTGCAAATTCTCCTTCTGATTAATATCTTCGATTTTCTGAGCCATTGTTTCTACACGTTCAGTGGTATTCTTTACCCGTTCCTCAGTCGACTGGTTTAGTATGATTTCTTGTTCATGGAAAAACCCTTCAACACACTCTTCCTCGAAATCGTACAAACGTTCCAGATCATCCTTTTCCAAGAAAAGTTTCAAACCATTGTCCCGCTGTATTTCCAATCCTGCACATTTATTCAATTCAATGTGAATTAATGTTTATCGACACAATAAAGACGCAAATACAGAATAATAATATTTTATGTTGTAACATATTTGCAAATGGTTCAAATCCATTATATCGTCCACAGTGATTAAATTTGAAATCGATAATATAAAGAATTTTTAAATATTATAAGAAAAATTTATAATATAATTGGGCGTACATAGCCGAACAAATATTGAAAGTGTTAGTCACATTAAAAAACAAATTACAGATAAAAAATTAAAATAGAATAAAGTAAAGGATTAATTAATGTACAATAGCGTAAAATTTGATTTATGAAATATTTAGGAAGAAGCAATATTATAATGACATATTGAATAAGCAATTTTAAAATATTGTATTTATGGTATTTTAACGATTTCCAATTTCACCATATCATATTCGAATATACATACATACGAGTATAATGCACATTCATGTATTTATGTATTTTATTATTTAAATTTTTCAAGTATTTTGCGATTTGTGAAAATAATATTAAAATTTTTAAAGCAATTAAACAAAAAAAAAAAGAAAAGAATATGCTTAATTGTAATTGATTTTCAATGAAAAATCATATTGATAGATAGAGTGATAGACAGATATGTATGTATTGTATATAATTATATGAAGAAAAAAATAGAAGGAAAACAAGAAAGATTAAATCAAGTTTAAGTAATACAGATGGAAGTCAATAGAACATTATTATTTGTTAAATATATTTACGAGCTTATAATGAAAACTCACAGGGAATAAAACTTAACTTTCTCATCCCTCTCTCACCTTTGGCTTTACGTATGCAATACTTAAGCAGCGAATAAAAATGGCAAAATGCAATAAACGGTGGTGGCAGTACAGGCTTTTGCTGATATTCCATGACTACCGTAAATCGTTGGAACATCCACACCTAAATAAAACACCAAAATAGTATCATAAAAACTTATAGTAGAAATGTTTAGTCTAATAAAGGTCTTTATGACGCTGTTTTTATTTTATTCACTAGAATTATATACTAAAGGCACAATATATTCTGCAAATATTTGATAAAAAAAAACGTAACCACTATTTTATAGAATTATTTGTTCTTTTTTTTTACTATTTAGTTTTTTAAACTAAATTATTACAAAATTTATAGATTTTTTGGTACTATTATTTGAGCCGTTTATTTTGAAAGTGACCCAAGTCCATTTTTATCTTTTTCAAGTTAACTGTGGTGACATGTATAACTTATGCTGAGCTGTCAAAAAAATAAATCGGTATTGAAATATACATATTTAAATGGACTTAGATCACTATTTAAACAATTTTTATGAAATGTTGGCATAAAATGTGTTCATAATATATTTCTATAAAATAGTGGTTACGGTTTTTTCGTCAAATATTTTTTCCAAATGTGACCTTTAGTATACAATTTTAGTAAATAGAAAAAAAATAGCGTCGTAATAAGGTGGTAATTTCTTTGTAAAACAGTTTTAACAAAGTAATACAAATAAAAAGTTTCAGATGTTTTTCTTAAAGACAATAGCATAAACACATCAACCACGGCAAGTTACCGTCAATATTAGAATACGACGATTGTTTTAACGATGATTCTGCTTGTCGCCAAGCTTAGGCTAGTTTATATTTTTTAGACAACAATATGCATATTAGTGATGCCAATACAATATGAAATTCATATAAACAGTGAAAATTTGATACAAAGAATCTAAACGGGATCGAAAAATACTTCATTTATTTATTGATTCGTTATACATATATATGTATCAATGAAATCTTCGTATAACGAAATTTAAAGAAATACGAAAAAAAAATTCGTTATAAATAAGGTTTTTTATTTAACCTATTTTACATAAGAATACTATTCTATTTAAGAAGTAAATAAAAAATGAAACACATTTTTTATTTTGTTAGATTTTAATAAAATATTGTGTAATTTCTGTTTACAGACGCAAATTTCAATTGCAATCATCAATATCTAACAGGACTTTCTCTTTTTGCTAAAAGTTTGGGTTTTCATTCTAAATTCGTTGTATAAAAGCTTTCGAATGAATAATTTACTATATAAATGCTTTACGTATGCACTTTTTTTAAAACCAGGAATTTGGTTTTTCTTGCTTCTGAGTTGGTTGTATAGAGGCTTCTGACAGCTCATAATTTCTTCGATATAGCTATGGTGCATTTTGTGTATGAAAAAGTTTTTAATAAAGAGTTTTTTCAGGGGACTCTGAAAAACTCGTTATATTGACCCTCATGATAACGAAAATTGCTATACTGAAGTTTCACTGTATGTGGTCCTGGGAGAAAATAAAGTCGAGAGAAAAAGGGCAAAATAAATGATTTTTCTTCTAAAATTATATTTATCTTTTTAAAGAAAAGTGTTTGTCTGCTAAGATTCATCAGCCAATAAAATATGTAGTACAAAAATACATTTTCGAATTCTGTGGGTGGCTAATAAGGTGCAAAAAGAGAATTTTTGGTTCATAGTGCTTGAAGTTCTGATAAACCGGTTTTTTTTACCAGTTACCTGAGATTTTAGAGGTGTTTCAAAAATTCCATGAACAGATCCTTGTTCTAATAATTGTATCACTTGCCAGGTATTTTTTTTGTCGCACCTTGTAATAAGTGGTTTTAAATTAATATTTAATTTTATATGATATTAAGCATGGATCGCACGATTGACGCAATGCACAAATTATTGATAAGGCAATCGCGTGACGGTTCGATAGGCAGTCATGTGGCAGCAAAAATGTCAGAAATTCGCTAAAATTTATTGTGCTCTCGTGTGACAATTGAAATGAACAATATGTACCAATATTTAAATTTTTATATTTATTTTCGTAAAATAAATTGGTAAAATTTTAATATTCAGCGGCAATAGAACACAATTCAAATTGTGTCATATTGGTGCATTTGCGACTTAAGAATTGTATATTTTAAACAATTTTATTTTTGAGCATATGTATTTGAAAATGTCACCACTGGAAAATATATTTCATCAACGACAAGCTGTTCATCAATTTGCTAGTTGTAAAGTCGTGTCGTTTATTGTGGTTTATGTGTTGAATGGTTATGATTGAATGCTTATAAATTTGTCATCACGAACAACTCGAGAACAAACAATTTTTGTATGTTTTTTTTTCGGTAGTATGGACCCAAATACTATCAGATACTCAATCGGTGGTCAGAGCTCTTAGCAGTTGTGCATTTACTACCAAGGCAATACTGGAACGTCACATGGCTCTTAACAGTCTGGCTAGTCAGAATCAAATTACTCTGCTCTTTAGCAGCACTTTATCACTTACTGTGTGGCACTGGGGCACATGAGATACAGGCAACACATAAGCTGAGTGAGAATAACTCCTGCTGAAGGATATGGTCTGGTTTCTTGAAATAGTGGCAAGGGGAGGTACAATAGTTCAATAATGGTCGCAGTGCAAAAGGCGGTCTTTATTATACTATATTAAAGGTATAAACTTTTCCGGAAAATAAATGTCTATTTCGCTGATGAAAAAAAGATCCGTTTAGATTTTAAAGGTCCAATTAAAAAAAAATATTAAAAAAAAATATTAAAAAAAAAATATTAAAAAAAAATATTAAAAAAAGTTATTTAAAAAAAAATATATATTAAAAAAAGTTTTTTTTTTTGACGATTACTTTATTAAGCTCGGTGTTCGTTGCAACCAAACTTCGATTCAAAAATTTTATCTGATCTATTTATTTAAGAAAATAAGAGCTTATGTAAAAGAAATTAACCTATTACGATAATCAGATTTAAATTTAAAATTAAAAACAAGTTTCTATCATTATTTATGAGAATTGTTGTAATAATTCTTACCTGATGTGAAACCGAATTGACTTCGTTAAATATATTATTGAATACCGCGATTAATAAATTAATTAATAAAATATTTGCAATCAATAAATACATTGACATAGTAATCGGTGTAACCCAGTGGCCTGCAATAAACAAAAAAATTATTTTTTTATCTTTGCATTTTTTATTTGAATTTTTTAAGTAATAGCATTTTCAATATTATTTTTAAAAAATAAAATTGAATAAATATATATAAATTGCTTTTGATCAAGTCGATATCTCAAGAGAATATTTTTATAACGTTAATTAAACCTATGTAATTAATTTAATCGAGTTCTTTTAAGCTTGAGATTTGATATTTGTTATCGAACCATGCACACGACTCCTTGTTGTGCTATGTTCGCACTACAACGTTTTATTGTAATTCGCTTTCTACATAAATTTACATACAAAATTTTGAGAGATTTACTCGAATTGTAAGTAATTACATTTCTATTACCCTGTTTATTACTTCAAAATCAGTGTCATCTCTAATTTGTATAAAACTTAAATCATATGTGTTTGGCATGGTTTTAGCTGTTAATTAAAATGTATTTGAAGATTTAACGTTGCAAATTTATTAAATTGACCTCCTTTAAGTATGCTGTTAAGCATAAAAAATATATAAAAAATATGTTAACCAACAGACGTAAACAAACAAAAGAATGGCCGCTCGCTGTATTGATTTGCAAAAAGCTAAAAAATGAAGTGCGAACACGATAATCTAAATAAATAATACAAGCAAAGAGCGAAGTAATCCAAAATCTAGAGCGAACATAGCATTATTCCTTAATCATTAAGCAATAAACAAAGATGACGCCGACAGGTTTTCAAAATAATTTTCTACTGCGCATGTACGTCATAATAAAACAAAATTGTCTGTATTATAAAAAATCATTTTAAAATCATTTTAGATTTTACTAACTCACAACGACTGGGATTAATTAAAATAATATATTAAATCTAATTTAAATCAAATATACATAATTTATGTCAACAAATTTTGTCGGTGTAATTTTGTTATATTAATTTGTTGTTAGAGGTAATGTTTTCAGAAAGTGCGAGGTTTTAAAATAACACCGAAAAAAAAAAAAAAATCATAAAAACACTGACATAAAAACACATTCATTGGTTATTTTTATATATTTTTGTTTTGACATAATTATTACCTGGATACGTTTTGCTACTGACTGCACTATGTTTTTGCAGAAGTCTGCACGCTTAACCTTAACCTATACATGTTCTATTACGTATATATCCGAAAACTGGATTGCCCAGTCGAGAGCTGCGAAGGTCCAAGCTTAAAAATCATAACCGAAACACTTTTGAACCAAATTTCTATACTTTCATAGAAACATTAGTGCAAACTATCAACGTGTGTTGTATTGGCGTTTATTCTTCCTGAAAAAATAACGCATTTGATTACCCTATCTATTCCCATACACCTACACATCATTATGCTAGCCCCTCCGGACATCACTCTTGCTGAAACAATTCGATTAAAAATTGTTCAAATTTTTTTTTTTAATTATTTGTAAAAGTCTCGATAGTAAGAAAAATTAATTTTTTTTTTAATATTTTTAATACTTAAAATTATTTTATAAGAAAAAGCCTCAAAAACACGTCAATTAGATTTTGATTGAAATAGCAGCTTAAATTTTTAAGAAAAAGTTAAAAGCGTGAGACGCAGTTAAAGAAAACATTGCGTATATGCAATGCTGTGCTTTAATAAGTTAATAAGAAAAAAAAAAGAAATTATGGTACAAAGTTTTGTTATTATACATTTATAGTTTGTATAATTTAATATTTAATTTTATTATCTTTATTGAATTTCTTGTTTATAATTAATTATTGATCATTTTATTTTATATTTTAATGTAAACTATACTATTTTACTTTTAAAACAGAAATAAAAGGTTTATGCCAACGTCACGCACACTCTCATCGAGAGCGTAAAAAAGTAACGGACCTGCGCAAAGCGTAATCTCTTATTATTTGATTCATGTTCCTTAATTGATACAAAATTTGTTTGTTTACGTAGGCGGCTATTAGACTCTAGATCAGCGTTGCCGTATTGATCCGATCATACCAAAATTGGTAGTTTTTCGTTGTTTAAAAAGAATTTGATAGTTTGGTTGGTTTGTTGCAATTTTATTACATTTTTGGTAGACTTTTGCTCTCAAGAACACTAATTTGGAAAAATTTTTAACTTTGATTTGAACAAACAACAGCTTTTATTAATGGTAACATTATTTAAAAAAAAAAAAATTTCTAAGTGTAAAAACTTTAGGTTCTTTCGCTCAGATACTGTTTACCCTGCCTTTACCCATGCATCAGCTTTCAAAAGACTACGTTTGTTCACAGATTGTTGCGAATTATCTTCAAGTAGGTTCAAATTTGTGTAGCGATCCATAGTTCTATTAATAACATTTTAAATGTGAATCTTAGCCGCCGATATGTATCGCCAAAACATGAACCGATTTTGGTGCAATATTTACAGTATCTTGCTGTAGATCTGGGAGGAAATAGATGCCATATAAATTTCAAAAATTACAATTGGGCGGTGCCATGCCCACACAAAGTAAATATTTATTATACAAATCATCTGTTGAAAAATGGGCGAATTTGGATTAGCGGGCATGGTACCTCCCATACAATCTAAATCTTGATTTTTTATATCCTGAAAACATTTAAAGTGGAAGTTTCTGAATTAGGTCTAAATGACTCGGTAATTAATACAAATCATCAGTCAAAAAGTTTGAGGAATTGTATAAGTGGGTATGGCAACTCTCATACATATTAACTATTAATTTTTGTATGCCTTGAGAACGGTAATAGTAAAAGTTTCTAAATTTGGTTTAAACGTCTTCTTGGACACATCATGCGTCTATAACTAGACGAGATTGAAAAAGTGGTAGTTGGAGTTCCCATTCATACTAAACATGGAATTCCGCATGTGTGGAAAACGGTAACTGTTAAAGTTTCGTGATCTATCCATATCAGTCAAAAGAGATTGAAACAGCGAGTATTGCACAAAACACACCGGGTAAAAGCTATTTTATACGTATTCTTATCTATATATCTATATATGTATATATTTATATATATATATATATATATATATATATATGTATATATATATACATTTTATATATATATATATATATATATATATATGAAAAATAAATTTTATATATATATATATATATATATATATTTATATATATATATATATATATATATATATATATATATATAAATTTATATATCTAAATAAGTTTTTCAGGACAACTTATTTAGATATATAAATTTATATATATATATATATATATATATATATATATATATATATATATATATATTAAAAACCTATATATAAAAAACTAGAGTAACCCTTCCCGCATCGCTAGGAGCCTTTGTGGCGCATATATATATATATATATATATATATATATATATATATATATATATATATATATATATATATATATATAAGTTGTCCTGAAAAATACATTTTATAGGTATGCGCCACAAAGGCTCCCAGCGATGCGGGAAGGGTTACTCTAGTTTTTTATATATAGGTTTTTACTCTCAAATTAACGATCTTTCAATACAAATTAACTTTTTACAAGTCAAACACAATTTCTTTCGACACAAATGAATTTTATTCGGGACAAATTCAACTTTTTCAACACAAAATAATTTTTTTTAATTTTTTTAAATTTTTGAATTAAATCATTTTCACTTCAAATTACATTTTTTTAATTTCAAATCGATCGTTTAAATAGCGACATTACAATTCAGCGACGCATACCATATACGTTAAATTTCGCACAAAACCCTCCAGAAGCAAGAGTAAAAGTAATATTCATTGACGAATCCGGTTTTAATTACTACCTTCGGAGAAATAAGGTAAGACCCAAAGTAAATACCTCTGCACGAATAACTGTTCTTACCATTAGAGGACGAAATGTTTCCCTTATTGCAGCCATGAACATGCATTTTACACAAAATAATAATTGCACATTCCACAGTTAATACCAACATCTGTATATCTTTCCCTGAAGAATTATTCAATAAATTAGTTTAATCTAACATCACAGGTGCGTGGTTGATCCTTGACGATGCAAAGATACACACAATTCTAGATGTAAAATATAAAGTTGCGGAGTAACTTAGTTTTTCTTCCTCCATACTCTCTCCAATGCTAAATCCAATAGAAAAAGTGTTTTCAAAAACCAAACTTTGTGCACGAAATTTAGTAGTTGATCCAAAGAGTAATATGGATTTAGTAACTGTTGTATAATTAAACAATCCGTGTTATCAGTAACACTTTCTGATTATAACAATTATTATCTTGATATGACCATATATTTATCATTAGCTGCATCTGGAGAGCCGCTGCAGTGAAAACTTTAAATACATAGCAAGTTAAGGAAATATTAGTTTAATTTTATAGTATAAAAAACAGTAATAAAAAAAATTTAATTTAAAATAAAAATAATTTAATTTGAGAGTAAAAATGATTTATTATGTGTTAAAAAAAAGTTTAATTCGTTCCGAATAAAATTTGTGTTGAAAAAAAATTTAATATGTAAAATAATTAATTTTTATCGAAAAATTGTTAATTTGAGAATAAAAACCTATATATATGGATATATATGTAAATAAGAATTCATATACAAATAGCTTTTACACGGTGTGCTTTGTGCAATACCCGCTTATCAAATCTCTCCCACTTTTTTACTGATGTGGATAGATAACGAAACTGTAACTGTTACCGTGTTCTACACATGTAAAACTCCATGTTTAGTACGAATGGAAGCTGCCACGTTTGTTTATCCATTCTCGCCCAGTTGTTATTCATGATGTGTCCTGTCCAATAAGTGGTTTGAAATCACATTTAGAAACTTTTACTATTATTATTCTCCCACTCCCTCCTATGTTATTCCGCCCACTTTTAGAGTGTTGATTTTTATTGACTACAAGGTTTTTTGGACCAAATTGAGAAACTTTCACTATTACAGTTCCAAAGACATCCAAAAATCAGTATTTACTTTGTATGGAAGGTGCCATTCCCACTTATCCAATATACATATAAATAATACTTATATATGGACGTGGCACCGCTTAGTTGAACCAAAACCATCAGTGAAAGTACACCTTTCCAACGCATCTATTGGTTTCTAAATCGGCTTAGTGGTTCTCGAATTATGAAATGACGACCATTATTTTTATATACATATATAGATTTTGCAAGTTCCAAGAGAAAGTACTTTCATGTATAAAATCTGGTTAACGGAATAAATTTTAGATTTCAATTAAAAAATACATTTTTAAATTTTTTACTTCAATTTTTTTAGTATGCGAACGGATTTGGTAGAATTTTATAAGTTTTTTAGGAAATCAGAATAGCAAATTTTATGAATTTTGAGCTAAATTAGAAAATCAAAATAATACTAAAAAAATTATTTTACAAACCTGTAACACATGCAGGCTGACTCGGATTCTCACCACAGGGTGGGTCTATATCATCGGCGAATACCTCACCATACAACATGAAATATGGCTGGTAAGTAACCTGGAAATAAATATTGAAATGTTACTGATAATTCTACTATATATCTTAATGAAAGTCCTACACTTATAATTTCAACACATACATTAGGGTACAACATCAAATACAGATTTCAGTTGACAGGCAATTTAAGTTTTTATTTAATTTAATTTTATTCAAAGTTTTATAATTATACTCTATTTATATATTACCATTTTACAAATAATTTATACATAAGTATGTATAGTTTTCTTTTTTATAGAAATTTTTACATTTAAAATAAGCTTAAGTATTTAAATAAATTAAATAGTAATGCATACTTGCATTCAAAAAGATAGTAAATATGTATGTATATAGGTAGTATAAGAAACTGAAATTGATAGTAGTATAGGAAAAATATCAAAATTTTATTTATTTAGAAGAACTTTTTTCCGAAAGAAATTGATCTTTTACATATGTATTATGGCAAAGAAAAGTTTTTTTTAGAAGTAACGTACCTTCAAAATTGAATGCAAAAATCCCAATAATGACGAAAATTTCTTTTATATTTGGGAATATGTAATATGTCAAATTAAAGAAATGCAGCACAAAAAATCGCAAGTTTAATAGATCAGTTTTATTTTTTCAAATTTCTGAAAAATATAAGATATTTCGCAATATTTTATTTTATTATTTTTTAAGGCATTCTCGGTCTTGATATTGTTTTTTAGCTACTCTCACAGTTTGATATAAGAGCTGCGATAAAATTCTGTTTGTAGAAATAGTAAAACTATTAGGATTTTTTTTTTTATATTTTTGGGTGAATGCAGTAAATTTATTTTTCTAACAGTAAATTTATCATTATTTTTTATTGCCATCGCAAAACAACACAGTGTTAGGGGTTAAAGTTTGCTTTTGACCTTTTGCTTTCATAAAATATAGGCTTAAAAACTTAATGAAGTTATTAGACAAAAATTAAGTAGAAGATGTAAATTTTAATAAAATTAATCGTATTATTGTGTATAATTTCTGTTGTCATTCTCAGTCGAGTGTCGATTACTTTAGAGAAAGCATTATGAAATATATAAGTTTCTGTATAAAACATAATTCATAGTAATCAAAAAAAATTCAGTATACTCAACGAAACCTTCAACCTTGTTTGTTTTGACTACCGCAACAACAAAAATTATGTGTAATACAATTTCTTTATGAACGCGTACCTTTATTTTAATGAACATAAGTAAAAAGTGAAACAAACAAAATTAAGTACCGAGTTAATAAAAAAGTCTCAATACTTAACAATAGTATCAGCGTTTTAGCAAAATGATCATCTAAATGAGAATAAATAATATGCCCAGAATCGGACAAAATTAAAGCACGAAATTCTGCTTGTTAAAGATGTATACAATGGTATGGAAATACCGGATTATATCATAATTAATTTTATTATTTTAGAAAGCTTATAAAATAAAAATGCTTAAAGAAAAAATACACCAACATTAGTACATTTGGAGCTATAAAACTTTATTGTGGAATTCTAGTCTATTGGTTTGTGTCAAGACTGTCAATATATTAATTACCCTGTCAATGCAGTGATTATTTGTGTTATTAACAGTGTTACCAATGGCGTATTGAACGGTGTTACCAATTCAATTTCTGCGTATTATGATCATGCGTTTTGAATTAACGGCTATGAATATAAGGTTGTGGTATATACAAGAACATCGAAATTGGTACCAATTTTATATAAAAGGTGACGCACCATGCTAAGTCAGTTAGTTTTAATTTAACAGTCAATAAGTAAGGTCATGCTAAGGCGTTAAAAAATGGTGACTTGTTTGTTATAAGTTACGGTCTAAAGTGTGGACATAAAAGAATTCGTGTTATTTATTTTATTTAACGCAATTTAAAAGAACTCTAACGTTTTAAAAATGTTAAAACGTAACAACTATTTTTGTTAATAAATATTAGAAGTATATTTTTTGTTGTAATTATTACTTAATTTTTTGCAAAATTTTAATCAGCAAATCCTTATGTGAGTGACAAAAAAAAAAAACAATTTAAAACAAAAATTGTGGGTTTCTCGGATAACACACTGCTACAGAATAATACATACTGTCAGAACTTGAAAAGTGAGAGTGAGAGTGGGGGTTGTAGGCTTAGGACATACAAAAAACATTTCAAAGATTTTAGTAGATTGTAGTACTTTAGTATCCCTAACTCACACATTTAAGGACCAATTTTAAAATTTTAAACAATTTTGGAAAGGCAAAGAATTAAGCTTTTATAAAATGTATATGCTAAGAAATTAGCTAAGTGTTTATTAAAATTTTCTGATTTTTTTCTTTTTGCGTAATTATTCAAATTTATAAATAGTTATTTTAATTTTTTTTTTTCTGTGAAAACCTATTTGCACAGTGTTTTAAAGACAATTTTATATAGAAGGATAAATATATTTGCAAAAGTTATTAAACTTTTTTAGTAGTGCAACTCATTAAAAAGTCACGATTTTTACCAAATTGTAAACATTTTTAAAACAATACTATTTCAAAGTGGTAATGAAATTCCAGTTTGCTAACAATTGTGTGATGTTTTCATAAAATTTCAACCGATTTCTTAAACGTAAAACTCATTTTATAAATTAGTGCGTTTGATTCATCGGATTCCCTCTTTTAACTGTCCGAAATCCACCAGCGTCTGTTTCCATATTGGGCAGCTTGGTGGTCTGTCTGCTCTCAGAGGGACGGCAGCTTTCTGAAACATGGAGGTCATGTATAAAACGCACAATATTTGTCAGTCCGTTGAGTGAAGGATTATCGAGCCCCATGTATCCCGGTCCGGAGACCCTATTCCCATGACGACGTCCTTGGGCCGTCGAATGCTACCAAGGTCCCGGTTAGTCTGATGAAGATACCAGCTCAGGCTAGTCTGCATGCTACTGGTTTCGAACCAAAAGCAGGGGGAAACCTAAATTTCCAAATGCGTAAATCCTGCCCCGAAAGGAAGTACTGGCAGAGAGGTGCCTCTAGATTCAAAGGCAAGCACCTCTAAAGCTGCCTTGGCCCGTGCCGGCAAAGGACCAGCGAAGCCCCCTGCTTCGGGCCGTGCCTACCGGAATCCTCGGGCGGCAGGTAACCCGGTGCCTATTGTAAATAAGGAAATGCGAACAAGTCTTCGATTTCTGGATCTGTGATCTCAGACAAGAAATTGTCCCAAAGGCACATAACTCCTGCCAGAAGGGCTTCCTGAAGCGACGAGCTGCTGAGCGCTTCATGGATAAATTGGATAAAAAGCCCCCAAAATCCCTAACCTCTGAGGAACTTTTTTCCCTCAACTGGGCCAAATACTATTTCGCCGAACAGCCTTAGCAACCCCCTCTGGCGTCAACGGCAATGTTCGGAAGAGGAGGAGCAAAGGCAGGACTAACAGCCCGGGACTAAACGTCCAAAGCCATCAATGAATGGGTCCTGTAGTGAGGTGGCCAAAGGTCATCTCATATTGACAGAACGACGCTGATTGCTCTATTTCGCGGGAGAACTGGGAATTAGTGCGAAAGAATCTAATGGGACCAGACCCTTCAGACCCTTCCTCTCACTGTGACGATGCTGGATGGTATCGCGGGCGCGTTAAGCTCATGCCCTGCTCAAACGAGCGATCGGTTTTGCTTCTAAAGCAGGCGATCGCCATTTTGGAAGGCCTATGGGAGGGTGCTAGACTCGGCGTGGTGTGTCTTGATGAGATTTCACGTCAGCCTAGGTCCATTGCTCGAATTCCCGACGAACCATCCGATAAGAAGGAGATCTTGGATCTCATACGGTGTGGTAAACCTGACATCCCTTCACATGATTGGATGGTTGGCAGGGAGGTTCTTGATACGACCTTGGCAAGTTCCAGGCACTTAGATTTTGTTAGTGGATGGGGGGTTTCTCGGGAATGCTCCTTCTCTGAAAATCTACGAGGACGCATTGACATTGAAGCTACCTAGCGCTAGATGGAAGCACAAAAACTTTTTCTTTCTTAGAAATTACGATCTGTCAAACGTCAGCAAATTTTAGCCAAATTCATCGATTATTTTATTTTTTGTAGTCGTTTGAAGTAAGCAACTTTTGTGTTTCTTGGAAAATGGAAAAAAGTGAATTTCGTGAGTGATTAAACACTATTATTTGAAAGACAAAACGGCGAAAGAGACAAAAGAAAAGCTTGATAAACATTACGGCGAATCTGCTCTGTCAGATTATATGGTAAAATATTGGATTTCTGAATTTAAACGGCGCCGAACAAGCACTGCAACAATACCATCAACAGGAAGGTCAAAAGAGGTGGTTACTGAAGAAAATATCAAGAAAATCCTCGATAACGTTATGAATGATCCCCGGGTCAAAATCCGTGAGATTGATGAAATGGTAAACATATCATATGAACGTATGTTCAACATTTTGCATGAACATTTGCATATGAAAAAGCTATCGGCAAGATGGGTGCCGCGTTTGCTCAGGGTTGAACAAAAACGAGTTCGACAGATCACTTCACAGCGGTGTTTGGACATGATAAAGCATAATCCTGCTGATTTTTGGCGTAGATTAATAACTATTGATGAAACGTGGGTCACCACTACACACCTAAAACCAAAAATCAATCGATGCAATGGTTGGAAGTGCTTCGAAGAAGGCGAAGACAGCGAAATCGGCTGACAAGGTTATTGCCACTGTATTTTGGGATGCACACGGAATATTGTGCACAATCACAGGCGAGTACTATCGTGCATTATTGGATCAATTGGTTGATGCAATCAAGGAAAAACGACCACATATAAACAAGAAAAAAGTGTTCTTTCTTCAAGACAACGCACCGGTTCACACAGCATTAGATACGATGCTAAAACTACGAGAAATCCACTTCGAATTGGTTGATCATCCACCTCATAGTCCAGATTTAGCCCCTAGTGACTTTTTCCTGTTTCCAAACATGAAAATATGACTCGCAGGAAAAGGATTCATCTCAAACAAAGGAGTGATTAACGAAACTAAAGCGTATTTTGAGGAGTTCCCAAAATCGTATTAATCAGATGGTATAAAAAAGTTGGAAAATCGTCTTACTAAGTGTATTGAGCTAAAAGGGGACTATGTTGAGAAATGAATGGTTTTTGAAAAAAAAAAAAAAAAAATTTTTTTCCTACTTAGGTAGCTTCAATATTAATCCGCCCTCGTATATATTGATTTCGAAATTGCGGTCAAGTCGCCTGGGACTAAGATTTTTCAGAACAGGAGGAAGACGGGATGGGTTGAGCATGTCAACATCCTGTCGCGAACTCTTCCAGATCCTCCGAATATAAATAGTTGCCGCGACATCGAAGGTTCTGTTAAGACCTTGACAGAAGCTTCCTATAGGGCAACGGGTGAAGCATGCAGATCAAGGGTCTTTAAGGGTAGGAAGCAACCACCATGGTGGAATTCCGATCTGGGTGACACCCGCAAGGAATGTTGCCGACTATTTAATGAGGCTATGAGGGGGGGCGACTGGTCCAATTATAGATCCTCATGGAATAATTTTAAAAACCAGATTAGAAGCGCAAAATGAAAATCTTGGAGATCCTTCTGCAGCAGTGTAGAATAACTCCGCGACGAGCCGGTTGCGAAAATCTTGGCTCCTGGTTTTATTCAAAAACCATATGGAAGTTTGACTAAAAGCGGACAGGAGACCTTGAATGTCTTGCACTTTCCGGGCAGTTTTGCTATGGATAACTCACACGATCACACCGAGTCCCAAGTTCCAATTACGGAAACTGGGCTGAGGTTGGCGTGGTGCAGATTTGCCTCATACAAATTCCCTGGCCCGGATAGTATTATTCCTGCTGATCTTCAGAATAGCGCTGATTTGGTGATTCCTTGGCTGATGGCTATTTATAAGGCATGCTTGACATGGTCTTATATTCCTGAGCCTTGGACCTTGGCCCTTGATAGGGTTCTGCAGAGTGCAACACGGATGATTTCAGGTGCGCTTAGCTCCACTCCTTCGAAGGCCTTGTTTATACTACTGAATTGGCTTCCAGCTGACCTAATTGCGGGAATGTCTGCACAGGATGGCAGGGGCATGGTCGGTTTCTATTGACATCACGACTGGTGTGGGAATACCGGGCATCTCTGAACGAGATGGCGAGATATTCAGACCTAGAGATTATCCGGGTAGGGGGTCACTCGGACACACGGGGGAACTGTGTGACAGACGGACTTGCGAGGGTTGGCTCTCTCCTCAGAAAAGAGGAGATTGACCACTCAGTTGGGATGCCACTCTCCTCTTGCAATTATGGTACTGCGGTACATGTTGGGCAGGGCTCAGCTACGATGGGATGATGAACCCACGTGCTCTGTATCGAGGCAAATCTGGCCCCTATATGATCGGGCTCGCTCGGAGTCTATTATAGGGATGCCGCGACTTAGGCTGCGAACTCTTGTGGCTGTGATTACTGGGCACTGGGTGGCTGGTGCGCACGCTAGGGGATTGGGTCTGCCGTTCAATGACTACTGTAGAGGTTGTCAGGTTGAGGAGGAAGAGGAGCCTGTCGAGCACTTTCTGTGCCAGTGCCCGAGTCCTTCGGACATTAGGACCGCTTTCCTTGGCAGTCCGTTTCTGGATGTCTTGTCGGATCTGGCCGAGGTGAATATCGGCAGGATCTCTTCTTTTGTACATGTGTCTGGTTGGTTCGGATCGGACGTGGATATGTAGGTTGTTAATTTTTTGGATTACTGATGGGTACCACAGTAGGATCAATATTGGACACAGGTGGGCTGGACGTGTCTGGCTACTCGTCGTAACTAACTAAATAACTAACTTGTTTCGCCACTTCCAAAATAGACTTCATTTAAAAAACAATGGAATTATATGATACCCTGTCACTCACATGAGGTCTAAGAAGGATCTTTTTGTGTTTAATGCATATTTTGTTAAAAGATTATTGTGAAATTTTAAAAACAGGATCATCCAAAGACAAGCTGTGGAAGTTGGCTTAAAACTTTAGAGAAGTGCAATAAAAACTAGATTTTGATTCGCGAAAAGGTACGTAATTTGAAAAGATTCTGATGGAATATATTTAGTTAGAATACCGGAAGGGTAACGCTTAAATTCACGTTATACTACCGTGAAACTCGGAGGAGGTAATGTTTTGGTCTGTGAATGTTTTTCTGAACATGGCTTTGGGCAATTTCATAGAAGAAAACAGTACATAATAGAAAAAAGTTAGTACAGTCCATAAAAAGCACAGTACACATTTTTTCAAAAACAAAATTCATATTTTTATGCTGATGTTGTGTATACAGTAGCGAGCATTAAAAATACAGCTCTGCGTTTCGTAAGCTGAAATTGCATTTTATCACTAACAACGGTATGCAATTCAAATTCTCTTTTGCATTACTTATTTTTTATTAGAAGAATCGTACTTGATGTTATCAGTTTATTTTCCTTTTTATTTTGATCACTTTATTTTGATCACAGTATATTATTAATTATAAAAAGTGAAGATTTTGTGCGAGCAAAGAAATGCAACGTGCTGTTAAAGTAAGCAAATCATATCATTTATTTAAAAAAAAAAAAAAAAATTATTGTGAGTTTATTTTTTATTTTTCAAGAAAAATAGCAAAGTAGCAATAATAAAAGCTTTGGAAAAAAGGCGATGAGTGAAGTCGACTGTTAGTCGAATTTTTTAAAATTTCACTCTTCTGAAAGAAAACACAAATGAGCATCCCATTTATCATATATACCGTTAAACGCAGATTAAATTAAGTCAACTTATATGTCGGACCTCTCTGTAAGAAGCCACTAATAAGCAGATATAATAAGAGAAGACGTCTTGACTTTTCAGAGCTTACTACTCACTTAAACTGGACAACAGAGGATTTGCCTAAGGTGCTTTGTAGCAATGAACGCAAATTTAATTTATTTGGCTTCGATGTATTCGCCGGCCACTAAATAAGAGATTTTTACCCAGGTATAAGCTACCCACAATCAAACATGCTGGGGGTTCATTAATGAAAATTATATATCATAAATTGTATAGCGTTGCATTTTTTATGCTCGGTACTGTATTTATATTAACAGTATATATATTTATGTATATAAACACGTTAAACATACATATTTATCGCTTTTTGTAGTTTGTCCATAATTTTTTGTAATTTGTCATAATAGAATAGTAGAATCGTTTAAACGTGGAATAAAAAATATAAAGTTTGCATTATTTTTCAAAATTCATAAATACGCCTTTATTTTGAAACCTTTTCCAGTTTTCTTCAACTTTCTGGTTTTTTCGAACTGATTCGAATAAATATATATCATTTACAATAAACAATTTGCCTACATCAGAAAATCACCAAATGAAATATCAGACTCTAAATTGGAAACTGAATTCATTTCAAAATGTTTTTCAATATAAGCCACTATAGAAGTCAAAGTTGCATCAGTTTCTTTTCTAAGGCAATTTAAAGTTATTACAGTTAATACAAATGCTTTCATCTATGCATCTATAAAAGTTTTAATTATTTTGTTGCAGTAATTTGTTCATAAGTTACTTGGTTATCTAAAAAATATTAACAGCTACTTGCTATCCTTTTCGAATTTTGTATTCATCATTATATAACAGTATCTAAATTATAGAGAAATTTTCTAAAAAAGATGAAAAATTATTTGAAAGAATAGCCAACGTGTTGGGATATGACGGAGTTTTAGGCTTCACACTGAATTACAAAACTCAAACATTTGGTTAGGATTTGACATTCTAAATTCATTAAGCATTTAAGCTACAATGTTTTCAAAATCCTATTTTAATAACCTTATAGAGTTTTTAAATGCATTCATCTTAATCATGGATGTCGAGTCGTAGTCGTTTTTCTACATTTTTGTATTATACTTTAAAAAAATTTTGCTTTTTTCTTTATAATGTACATATTTGTAGAAAAGTACGTAGAACAAAAATGTCGAAATAGGACAACAAATATGCCAATCATGATAACGACCATTACAAAGAGCACGACACAAACAGTCGATACCTGTTCAATCTGGACTACTTTTTATAGCTCCACACATACTTTACTGGGTATGCAAATGATATAAAATTTTCTCCGCTGAATAAAACATACATTTACTTACTGATTTACATATTATGAATAAATCAGTACAATCAATGAAAATCCATACATGTACTGATAAAAAAGTACGTCTGCCAAATTTAGGTACAATAGACATTGAAAAATACTGCGCTACAACAGCAAAAATATGGAATTTCACAAGAAATATTATTTAATTTAATTAAATTGAATTCATGTCGCGCAGATGTGCAGAAATTATAAAAAATAATTGTTGCGCCATGAAATATAAGATTAACTGATATATAAATTTATCTGTTAACAAGAACAAATTTAAAAAAATGAAAAATAAAAATTACAAAAAATAAAAAATATATTATTAATTTTTATAAGTATAATGTACATTCTTCCTAAAAAAAAAAATAAAAATTGTTATGATATTAAACGCCAAGAAGACCAGAAATACTATATGTAATTGCATATTTTGCTCATAACATCATAACATTTTTTCGTATTTTAAGAGAATGTTAAACCTTTTTAACGTATATTTTTAACGCGTTCTTGTTTATTTCAACAACAGTTAAAAATTGTAAAATATTTTATATCTTACATTTAATATATGGTCATATTAAAACTAAAGGGCCCTAAATTACAATATATTTCAAAAATTTTACGTTTTAAAATTAAAAAAGGAACATTTAATTTAAGCTTAGAATATTGTTGATAAGAACGTTGCATTCCAAAACGGTTCATCATAATCAAACATAAGGTCGATTTTAATATTTTGTAACTTACAGCATTTTTGATTTCATATGACGATATGTTGTACATATGTTTACAAACAACATTGTATTGTAGAATAGAACTTTTTTCAAGTAACAAATATTTTCGGCTTTTTAATGCATATTTATGCGCATAAAACATTTTTTAAGAGCATATTTCTGGTTTCCCCGTTTGTCACTATTTTCACGTCATTACATGTTATGCTAACACGCAAAAGCTCGTACTTTAGTTTTTTCCGAAAGTGTGCATATAAAAGCAAAACAGAAGATTTCTATATTTCATTTTAAGTTCATTTAGTTATGAGAAAGGATTTTAAGGATGTAGAGTTTTCTTTAATAAAAGCATTACTTATAAAGTTATAAATTATAGAGTACATACACATAGATTCACATCTATTTACAAATGATCATTATTTCAATATTCATGCATAAAAACAAAATATTCGAAATTAAACATTAAAAAATGTATTTAGTTTTCCTTAAGTAGCAAATTATTTAAAAAAAGAATTAGTGAAGGCAGGTTATATTGAAATAAATAGCGGGGCAAACACAGACACCTATTACAAAATAACCAATTTAATATATTTCCATTTAAAAATAATAGTTAAGTAGGGACAGTCACAGAAAGTAATAGAAGACTGAAAGTAATTAGCAAAATTAAGAAGTATCAAGATGCTTTTACGACATCAAATACATATTTGTATTCATTATTGTTTTTCTTTTATTTTGGTTTTCTTTTACTCAAATTTAAATTTTATTATTCATTGCAACTTGTTTACATTATTGGTCATATTGCCATTTAAAACATTAAACAGCTCAGATTTTTGCAAAATTTGTCCTGACGTTGTGGCATGATGCGGTAACGTTGAAGAAGAAGTCGACATGGTTGAGTGGCCACGATGATGGGATGACATGTAACCACCAATACCACCGGTCGAATCACGTGAACCGTGCGATGGGCTATTGTGCCTTAAAGCACCCAAGAATCCTGGTGCTACTATGGAACCGGCAATTACCTATTTTATATGTACACAATTAAATATTTGTGTGTGCGTGCGTGTGTTTTATTTTTTTAAATTTATTGAGTTTTAATTAATTTGGAATAAATAAGAGAAGTGGATTAGAGAACACCATTATGATAATTTCCAGTGAATTATAAATTTAAATGCGTTAAATATGAATGAACAATTGAAAAAATATACAAAATAGAAAAAGAGAATTTCAAAGACAAAAAATATAATAAAAAAAACAAATTGCAATATTATCAATTATATTAAATAATTATATTATTCATTCTACTTCTTATATACATAGGTATACATAATAGATTAATACCAATAATTTGTATAAATATTTATTATTTTATACTTAACCCTTTATAATAATGTGTATGTACTCTATTTTTTAATTGAATTACTTCTCATATGGATACATACATACATGTGTTAATTAAAACAAAACATTTAAATATTTCTAAAGCAATTAATTCTATAGTTAGTACCTTAAATTTAACGTTTGCGACATAAGTTATTGTGCTGAAATAGCGTGCAATTGAAAGCACGTTACGCCAATATTATTATTAAAATGTAGAGCTCTTACATAAAAAATAGGTGCTTCCTACTCGTAACAATCTAATCTGATGCATCGAATAAAAGACTATTGGATATCTCTGTTCTAGCAATAAATTATTATCTTTACTTACAATAATTCTATTTCAGTAGTATTTATTTCTTTTAAGTTAAACTGTTTTTTTTATTATTTAAAAAATAAGGAAATCAAAGTGAACATGAAGGCAATACGAAATTATTATACTTAGTAATTTTATATGCATAAATATATTGTACATTATACATATGTTAATGTAAGGCTCTAATGAGCAAGTTTCATTAAAAGCTACCCAAACTTTGTAAAATGTTTTTAATTTTCTAACGGGCAAAAGCTTAAATTTGATCTGAGCAACTTGAGAATATTTTTCGAATAATAATTTGTGTAAGAATAATTTATATTATGCTTTTTTATCTAAAATTGTGTTATTTAATAAATTAGATAAGGAAAACAAAAGGCGGCTTAAGGGCATCCTTGACCGTTTACGGTAACATAAATAATCAATTTATTTTTATTTTATAGATTTTATTTAAAAAAAGATTAAAAAAAAAACAAAACAAAACTACCTGAACTATTGAAAACACCACAAAACTATTGAAAGCCCATACAAAGTAAATATGTATTTATTTTTCTATATCTTCAAAATGGTAAACTAAAAAGTCCCTAAATTTGGCCAACTAGATTCACAGTCAATACACATCAGCAGTCAAAAAGTGTGCGGAATTGGACAAGTGGGCGTAGTGCCGCCCATAAAAACTAAATATTGATTTCTGTATATCTTGAGAATGGTTAAAGCAAAAGCTTCTGAATTTGGTCTGAATGACTTTAAAGTCAATACAAATCATCAGTCATAAATTGCGCGGAATTGGAAAAGATGGCGTAGTACATTTTATACTACATCTTTGTTTTGTTATTAGAAATAGCTGTTATGCTCAGCATTCTTAACTGTTATGAGTAGCTTGCTAGTAATCATTTTTTTTGCCGCATAAGTTGATTTTATTTCTGAGATATAACAGAATCAGAAGTTTAAAAATTTAGGTTTATTGTGTTCTTATTTTCCTTGATTTTTTTGTTATTTTTCGAACATTTATTAAAAAAATTAAATTAATAATGGCATGTTAGTGAGGTGGCCTTGCTGCCCATTGTTCCAGAATATTTTATATGACTCAATTTTGTCTGAAATTGTGAGTTATTTAGAGAGTGAAATATATATAGAATATACAAATTGCTGAGGTCAATTGAGCGAACAATATAAATTGACAAGGTCAATAAGCCTATTCAAGTAGCTACGACTCTTGACAGCATTTGATCGCAGCTTATTTAAAACAAAACTAAAAATTATAATTCTTTAATTACCAAAACAAAATATTATTTATGTACTAATTTAGAAGTATATATAAAATTTTGAAATACAACTTGTATAATACTTCAGCTTGTATAATACTTGCATTTGAGGTACAAATAGGACATTAATAAGCTGAGGCAGAAATTCAAAATCGACACTTTCCAAAAAAGCTTCTAAGCAGTTGTCTATGTTTTGATGTATATTTATCTACAAGCAGCGATTAAATTCAATCGCACGATTAACAGTGCGGTTACGATCAAATGGTCCGATTAATCGCGGAACTACTACGATTATAATCGATATACAATCTCTAGTTCCGTCAAACTAAGTACTTTGAAAAGTAAAAGTAAGCACTGCTGGATTACTTCAAAGTGCTAGTAAGACTTCAACAAGAAATATATTTCGAACATAATTTAGTTGGAAAAAAAACTTTGCACATCCTAAACGACACCTAAGATGCAAATGAGCCGTGAAACCCGTACTTTGTAAAAAACATTGCGTGACAACACTTGAAATTTAGTTGTTGATAAGGCTAAGAATGATTTAGATAACATTGAAACTCAACTTGTTCCTGACCTGATTCGGTAACCAAATTGAATTTAATCATAAAATAAAAATAAAATACTCGTATGCTGATTGAGCAAGTCGACAAAATGCATTTTATTTTTAGTAAAACGATTATATTTGCTTATCTCAATATTCGAAAAGAAAAGGTAAAGCAAGTTCAGGGAAATTGGATATCACAAACAATCGCGAATTATATCAATATAACGATCCCAAGCACACATCAGGTGTCACAAAGCTTTAGTTGATCCGTAATTGTTCCGCATTCATAAATAGGAAAATCTACGCCACCTATGGAGTAGCCATTGGCAATATTTACATGAAATAATCTTTAAAAATGAAATAGAAAGCAATTCTGTGTTTTTCCAATATTCAAAACCCAAAAATTGAATTAAAAAATCATCCATTATTAACCCAACACTCATTTTTACATAGTAGGCCAAACTATGCATGATCTGTATCATTTTAGTTAATTATTTTTGTTAAGCGTAAAATAGTATGCATTTGTTTAATTCTTTTAAAGACGATGTTTGACGATTCCTTGCTTTGATAACATTTATTGAAGAATGTATAAATTTCACTTTATAATTTGGACTAAGGTTTCTTATGCTACTTTAGTAAAAGTGTAATGTACATAACAATGTCTGTAATTTCAGTGATCTTCGCCAAAAAGAGCTAAGTTTTGTAAATTTATGTACAAATGTATATGTTATGTTATCATCTTTGGGTTAACATTTAGAAGACATACATATGTATTATACATACACACACGCACACACGAATAAATACCGATTGATGTTTAAGATTTTTATAAAAACGTCCAACAAAACCTGTAAATTTACCTCTCGTATTAAGCGCCAGGTCGGCTCCATATTAGGAAACAATATTGCTTGACGACTGACACCAAAACTCATCAGAACAACAGCCAAGAGAACAACGAAATAAATCATGTTCTTAACCATTTTGCCCATCATTGTCACAAGTGGACCTAAAATTTTACAAAATTTTAATATCATTGATTTCAATAAGTAAAATAATAATTAAATTACCCAAATATTTGTTAACACCCAAGATATTTAAAATTCTTAAATACCAATAGATGCTGTCCACACAATAAATTACTCTACCAATATCCATGGTATTTGGACGAAAGCGTAAGGAGAGTCCTATAAAAAATAGTATTATTGCTGCTCCATCACAAGGATTCCACATATTCCAAGCCCAAACCGAAAATTTATGGCTAATATAACGTAGAAAAAATAAGAATAAATAAATACCGAAAAGTCAGATACTTAATGTTATTAGTACTTACGTTATAGCTACGGGTTCTGACGAAATAATTTCACGAATTTTTTCAAATCCTAAAGTTGCAATATAAGCGATTGAATACATTTCCTGCCAACGTGGCTTCTGTTCCATTTTAACCAATACCGTAAAGGTAAACATTATTAGAAAAAACATGTAGGCCATCTTATAACAAGCAATAATAATACAGTAAATAAAAAAGACCAATTATTTATTAAATATATACATATATTTTATTTTTAAAGTTTATGAATACAAATCGTATACAGAAAGAATTATAGCATGTTCAGACAACATTTTGAATTATGTTGTTCGCTGTTAAATATACATAGTTACGCTACGTTCGCACGACAACGTTTTTTCGTCATTCGCTCTCTCATTCATAATACAACCCCCAATTATCAAATTAATTACATAAATTTTCATACCAAATCTTGATAGAGAATCACTCAAATTGTAAGGAATTCTATTCTATTACCCTTTGTATTACTTCAAAATTAGTGTCATCTCTAATTTTTATAAAACTTAGATCGAAAGAGTTTGGCAAATTTATTAAATTGCCCTCCAAAAGTATGCTGTCAAGTACAAAAAATAAACAAAAAATAAAATAAACGAAATAAAGACAACAAACAAAACAATGACCTCTCGCTGCATTGACTTCATATGCTAGCTGTTAAAAGGTGCCATGCGAACGGTAGAATCCAATTAATTAATACAAACAGAGAACGAAGTTATTCGAGGTCTCGTGCGAACATAGCATAATTCTATTTCTATTACCAAAATCAGTATCATCTCTAATTTTTATAAAACGTTGATCATATGAGTTTGGCATACTTTTTAACTCTTAGTTAAAATGTGTTTAATACAAATTTAACATTACAAATTTATTAATTTTACTTCCGTAAAATATGCTACCAAGCAGTGTTGCCACTGGAAAAATTTTAATTCTACCAAATTGTGTTCAGAAATCTACCAACTTATAAAGGCCATTTAAAATATATATATATTTTGTTATGTATAGCAACTTTTACTAGCATTTTACTATGTGTTGATATACTGTAAGTGACAAGATAAAGTGTTCACCCTTATTTTCTACAATTTCGTTTTTACTTCTCTTTTAAAATACGATAACTTTAAAATTTTTAACATTTTTATACTGTATGTGAACCTTTTGCGAAATTCTTAAAAGGAGCATAAAGCATTTGACGTGGCCAAAGAAGTTTAAAAGAAAACAATTCTTAATGGAAAGAATATTTATTGTATTCGGTATCATTTTCTTGTGCTTAAACAACAGCATCTAATCTTCGAGAAATAGATTTCACTAAATTTGGATAACATTTCACGCCATTAAACGTTTTTCGAATTTGATAATAAAAATGCTCCCGAGAGAATTGGATTCAAATTAGGGTATTAGAAAGGATGTCACTTACTTTCTTCACATTGTTTTTTGAATATGTCTAAACACACTATTTCATTCATGGTACATTGTATTAAAACAAAACTTCCACCATACGTTTCTACGCTATTAAATGACCAGGCTTCACTTTGGATACAAAACTTTCTTCTGAACGTTCTTCACTTCTGTTTTCTATATTTTTATAAGTGTTTTCTGACTAAACATATTAGATATGACTTCATTGTTAAATAGAACATCATTCGAGAAAAAAGAAATCTAGTACATAAACCATTTGCATGTAGTATTGGATCTAACGCTAAATTTTATTTTTATAATTTTACATCACTTTTTGATGAATGTTTCTTTACATCACGCAGAATAGGCCATCGTTCAGCATTATCTAAAGTTTTCGGCCAACCGTCTTCTGGGAAATTTTCAAGTAAATCTAGTTTTTGATTTTTTTTACTGCTTTCAAAGTTTTACCATCACTGTGAAATTTTATTACAAGGTTACGAATATCAATTGAAGTTAGGTCATCCTACTATTTAGAAAAATGTTTACATATTTGCTTTACGAAAAGTTCTTTTACGTTTAGCCTTTACAATTTAAGCCAATAAATACTTAATATTAATCACTAATAATCCACAACTAAAACAAATACTTAATAAAATATAACAAAATTTTACATAACGTTAGTTATTGCAAAAATTCTTTTTTATTTATATCATTAATAAATTTATTCCCATTGTTTTTGTTTCATTGTTTTTACTGTTACTCTTAAGTTTTTTATAACAATTAATACATACAATTGTAACTAACTTTGTAGAATTTTCTGATATTCTACGTTTATAGAAAAAAGGGATGGCGAGCAATTAACAAATTTAATTAACAAAGCGATTTTCCAGTTTTTAAATTTGTGCAAAAATCAACTAATTTTGGAAGAATTCTACCAACAGTGGCAACACTGCTGTCAAGCTCAAAAGAATACGGTGCTATGAACGGTAGATATATTTCGTAGATTTATCTCACATACTTACCGAATCGGCCCAAAATTTAGTAACTGGTGCAGTATAAAATTCATATACTTTCTTTTTTAGTCTAAGGGGTTGATGTTGTTTCACCTCGTAATCGGTTGTGTGAAAAAATTCACGAAACTGCGATGGATCCGAATCAGTTAAGGATACCTAATATTTGATAACAATTTTGTGTTTTTTTTTTAACACACAAGTAAAAACAGAATAAAATAAATAAAAAATTGGTAAAACGGGCATAAGTATATGAGCGCATTAAAAAAAACTATAACATTGAGTTACGTAATAACTATTTGAACTACATAATAACTTAAAAATCAAAAAAATTGTTTACAAGACGTATAAAAAATCATTTATTTACAATAAATAAATAAATAAAAGACATTTATTAAGTAACAATCTACCATTTTCCCACTAATAATATTTATGAATAACGGCATAGAGTGTTATTTGTTAACAAATGAAATAATGATTTTAAATACCAATACAACTATTTTTGTAATATTATTTTTTAGTTTATTATTAACAATTCCCTGCATTAATATTATAAAAATTAAAAGCATTTTGCTGCATTTATAGCATAGAAATTGATTTATAAAACAGTAGTGATTTATTTGGATACATATCAGAAGAAGCAATTGATTATGTGAGAAAATGCAATTGCAAGTGAAAAACAAATTTTAAGATAATATTGCTGCTTATAGTTATAAATCATACCTGAGGAGTTGATCTTAATATAACTAGTTTTAAGAAAATATTTGTTGGATCAATAGTAAAAAAAACAAAGAAATTTTTTAAACATAAATGCAGATTGTTTGTGCTCAAACAATTCATTATATTAAAGCGTGCTAAGCTAAAAAAAAAATATCAACAAATGAATCGGTTATAATTGTTATCATTCCAAGGAACATAATAAGCGAAATCAAAATTCTATAAAGTGGTAGCAACCGATAAACAACAGATTTTAAAGGCACATAACTTCCAAACCGTTATTAGGTTTTAATTAAAATTATACATAAGTAAACCAGAGGTAAAAATATACCTACGAAAACCATTTTAATATTAATATTCAAGTTAATTTTTGTCATAAATTATTTTAAAAGTGTGTTGAAACTTCTTCAAACTTTTGAAATCGATTAAGGTTTATAGGAGCCAAGTCTCAGTATTAATCGCTGTCAATGATATTGCCTGCCACGAATTTGTACTAAAATACTAACTAAAACCCGATGTGCTTCTCTCCCCCATCTTAATTATTATCTTCAATTGTATCCTAGTTAAATTTTTTATTCTTTTTTCCTTTTTTGTTCCATTCTGGTCAAAATCCAATCGTTTGCTCCTTCCAGAAAGGTACTGTAGGTTCTGCTGTTCAGCTGTATATAGTCTTCAAACACATACACATTCATTTTTATATAGTATATGCACATAATTCTGCAAAACAAAATCAACCTACCTGATGATTTGTACTGACTATGAAGACATTCGGACCAAATTCAGAAGCTTTTGCTTTAACCGTTCTCAAGATATACAGAAATAAACATTTAGTTTGTATGGGAGGTACCATGCCCATTTGTCCTATACCACCCACTTTTCGATAGCTGATTTTTAATTCAAAAACATTAGCTTTAACCGTTAAAACAAAAATCGATATTTAATTTGTATGCGAGGTATCACGCTCACTTGTCTAATTTCAGCCACTTTTTGACTGATGATTTATATTGACCAAGAAGTCAGTTTGAAGGTTTTGCTTTAACAGTTTTTAAGATATACAGAACTCAATATTTAGTTTCATTTGAATTGGGTATAAAGTCATTCAGACCAAATACCAAAACTTTATTTAGTTTGTATTGGAGGTACCACGCCCTTTTTTCCAATTCCGCTCACTTTTTACCTACTGATTTGCATGGGCTATGAATCTATTCGGGCCACATTTAGAAAATTTTGCTGTTACCATTTTAAGGATATAGAAAAATAAGTATTTACTCGTATGGGCGTGTAACCGCCCAGTTGGGAGTTTTGAAATTTATGTAGTCTATAAATCTTTTTAGACATACAGAGAGATGCTGCAAAAATTTTAAGAAAAGCGGTTCAGCCATTTATATAAGGTAATAAGGTTCAAAAAAAAAAAAAAACTAACTAACAAACACATTCATTTTTATATATAAGATTTATTGACAGCTTGCCCAAGTTTTTTCGGTGCTATGACAATATGTTAGTTTTGACTTTGCTAATTGTAATTTTGTATTAATTTAGTCCCGATTGTTAGATACATATTTATGTGAAAAGTAGCATCAATTATTAACTGATATTCACCAAATTTTGATTGTTTCATTATTTTCGATTTTTGAGTAAGAATTCGTACAGTGACTAGTTAATATGTACATATATTTCTATTTAAACGAAATTTGTCACATTAGTTAAGATTACGGAGAATATGCCTGGACTGAGTTACATATTGATTTGGCTATAACCATCTGGCCACTAATAAATAAATTTACTTTTTCCTATTTTAATATAAAAAATTGTAAACAGTTATAAAAAAGCTACAGTAATATGTAGTTACTACCTAAACCCTGGTCTGCTTCGCAAGGTGGAAGAAGAAGAAAGGCTATAAATGGAGAAAGATAGTTACTAAAGTATTGGTCCATAAAGGTCTGTTAATGTTGAAAATAAAATAATAACAAAAATCTGTACCTTTACTTTACTCTTTTGCTGGATTTAAAAGGACAGAAATATTATTTAGAACTAAATTAAAAATTAGGAAAAAAATTTTTTTTTTACACTTTAATAGGAACATCTACATTTAAAATTTGTAGGATAATAGATTGTAGTGTATCTTAATTGAAAGGATTCAATATTCTGTAAAAAAAACAAGATTTTATTATTGTTGCATCCATTTTATCCTTAATTTTCGAAATAATTGTACGTTTAAAATGTTTTAAAGTAAAAATAGCTGTATTGTTATTTAGTGTAGATTATGTCAATATTTGACTCGTAGCAGATCTTTACCGAAACATGGAAACCACGTCTAAAGTCGCGCTGTCCAATTCTCAATAGCTGTACGCACCTCAGCCATTGAAAATTTGCCCACATCGCAAACCAAATTTTAAGAAAATTAATGTTGTAATCCAGAGAGTCCAGATTAGGGCTAACAGAGTTGGAAAACTGTTGGGAGCCACGTTTGCGTGATTTCAGCTTAATGAGCAGTCTCAAAATTCTGTTGCTGGTTTTGAAACAGTGAATCTTTAAGCTGAGTGGGGGGGCTTTCAAGTCCCCCCACCCAAAAATTTCGAGTCTATTCAAATGATTTGACTTATGAGCTTTTCATCTTACACGTAATGGTTTTTTGTTTTCGAGAAGGCCATCGCTGAGTTATTGATTTGACGGCTTTAATGGCATGCTTTGTTCGAACTATACCTAAGCGGCTTGATGTGATGCTCATTATGTGACCGATCCATGGTAAAAGCTGATACAACTTGGAATACCCGTTACAGACTTAAGCTTCAGAGACTAGTTTATATCAACCACCATAATTCTGCTCTGACGATAAAGCAATGTAAAAGTACCTCTTAGTGTAAAGATCATTTTTAGGACTTTTAATGAAGTATAAATAGCAAAAATAATAAAATAATCGCTTATAACACAAGAACAAAAAAAAAAGCTTCTAGCACAGTTAAAAATTCTAAATAAGTATATAGTTTTAAAATCCAAAAGTGCAAAAAGAAAAATAGAAAATTTAAACGTTTAATTAAGTTTAAAGTCAAGCGCATATACATATATTTAATATGAAAGATGAGGAAAATTGTATTGTTTACAGAAACTAACTTTGGAGGGTGGTTCTTCCGCTCCGGCAGTGATATTAACCTGAAATTAGTCGTTGGTGATACAAATGCATACAAAATAAATAATCAATAAAACATTCAATACAGGAATAATATTATTTTAAAGGTAACATATTACTTGAATAATTTAATTTAATATTTATTATAATTGGCTTATTGTAAATGTTTACTAAAAGTTTACAAAAAAAAAAAAAAAATAAATAAATAAATAAAACTGAAATTGAAAAAAAAACAAAATAAAATAATTTTGAACATTGTAAATGATTACATAGTTCACACATTTTTGAATGTGTAGCTGCCCTTGAACCTAAGTTTGAAAGAAACTATTTATGATTGTGGTGAATTTCGTGTTAAAACTACTCTCTATCAGATTAAATTTGATGTTTTTTGCTCATTTACTATGATTGATCTACAGAATTCTAAACGACTCATTGATCGATTATTGCTTTTATATTATAAAACTAAACAGAGATAGATATACAGGGAAAGAGAGAGTGAGAAAGACTGAAACAAAGAAAGAATGTATGTGTTCAAAATGGGTTTTAGTTGGTGTGCTTAAAAAGGTTGAATTTGAAAAATATTCAAAATGAATGAAAATAGAAGAATTAATTTTATTTTCTACTTATAGTTAGAGATTTGTGTTTGTGTCTTGACCATTTAAAAAAATAAGATTTTTATAAACTGATAAATGAATTTAAATAATATATATGTATATATAATTCTTTTTTGTATATTTTAACTTCTTTAAATTTGAGTTCGTACTTATTTTTTGCTTAGAAATAATCTCAAAAAAGCTTTTACTCACTTTTCCGTTTTCATGAACTTTGGTATCACGTAGTGAATATGTATCTGCCAAAAGTGCCTGAAAAGGTTTTAATGCGGAATTTCACGATAAATTAATTTTAAACAAAATATTGTTTTCTTTTATATATTAAAAAGTATATTGAACTAATAAAAATAAAACAATCTAATCTATTGAAATAATTATAACTGATTTGCACATTTGCATTTTAAATTTGTAAAAAGTTACAGTTGCATATTTTTGTATTTTGCTTGTGATGTGTTTTTTTTTTAATATTTAGAGCAAATATTTTAAAATATTATGTAATATATACATATATATGTATTATTTATTTACAATTATAAATCTAAATTGTAATTAAAATAACTTGTTGATGCACACTAGGTTGAAGATACAATTAAAGATAATGTAAAGACAATTTCAAAAATATTTTTTTTATTTTTTGCTACGCCTACAAATATCGCTCTTTTAGTATTTTGTTCGCTGTGTCGCTATTTTTCGTCCGATCATAACGTTTTGTATACCGGTGTTCATGCTCTGTAAGGGCTACATTTTTGTCTTTAACAGTTTTTTACTACCACGTCAAATTCTATAATGGTATATATTTTTAAACGAAAATAAAGCAGTGTTATTTTAATGAATCTTTTGCATTGAAGCTATTTATTTATATTCATAAACAAAAAAGAAAAAAAACTTAGTGTTTTGAGATAAGGGAACACTTTTGGCAAGAAGTGATGCAGTTGACATAATTTTTACGGTACGATAGAAAAAATACATTTAACTTAAATTCTTAGGAATTTTTTTTTCAAACCATTAATTACATAAATACACAGATAAGCAATAGCGGATAATTGACATTACAAAAAATTATTGCTTTTATATTGACTAGTACTCGTGTTGAAAATAATTTTTAACTACAATTTTTTTTGTCTTTTTTTATTATTAAATATCTAGAAGTAAAGATACAAAGGATGATAGAGTTTGTACGTCTTTTTTGAAAAAAGTTGTTTTAAAGAATTTTTAGATGTCAATATTACTATTTGCGCCATCAATACTGAGCATTTTGAAAAAAATAATACTGTGGTAAAAAGTGGACATCTTATAAACATACACTAGGCGTCAAAAGTCTATGGTCTTCCCACAATTCATAGTCTTAGTTCCAAAAAAATTCATAATTTGTATAAAAAAACAAAGTTTTTAATATGAAATGTTCCTTACAGTTAGGGTTGCCAGATATACTGTTTTTATCGGTACATGTACTGATTTTTGTTTAATGTACTGATTTATGCATAACATGTAAATCAGTATGTAAATGTAGGGGTTTTTTCATGTTTGTACTTTCTTTGTACTACATTTTATCATTATACATAAAACACTATATAATTTTGTTAAGCTTTTGTAGTAAAAGAAAGCCAAACAAGAGCAACGGGGCAAAGCAGCACTACAGCAGGAGTTGTTTTTGTGTACCATTCTATGATAAAGGTCAAAACCACGTTTCGACAGACCGTGTCATCAAGCTCTTTAAATTAATACTTTCTGATTCAGGTTTTATTTGTGGAAGTACAGTATTGGTATTTATTGTGGAGCGAATTGCTCCGTCATATACCAAGATTTTTGAGTAGCTTAACTCCAGTAGTCGAAAGGGACAAGGAAAACTACATATGTAGCAATAAATGTTTTTATTTCTTTCAGCAGATTGTAAGTCTTTTTTTCAGCCAATTTTTCGAATAAGAAATCAGGTAGCTTATTAAGTTGTGAGCATAATATAGGTACTGTAATACGAAGTGGATGACTTAATGGCTGTTAATATGCATAATTTAATCAAGCGACTACGAGACAAATTCTGCAAGGAAAACTCTTATGGATCTATAGCTTGAACAGTCTTTGGTAACTGTACGAGTAATAACTTGGATGAAATTGCTTTATTTAAAAAAATCGTATGTTACTTTAACTTCAATAGCAGCATATATTGAAGAAAGTGTTAAGATACTGGATAATAATTTTTAAGAACCGAGTGTTTTTAATTTCGATTCTGATATTTAATTTAATGTTTCTGAATTGGTTAAAAGAGAGAAACGAACTATTAATAAAAAAAAATGAAAAATTAGTAGATCAGCATTGTACATCTATATACACTATGCCACAAAACTCTATGAACAATAAAAACTGCATTTTTTAATATATGATCAAAATACTCAATGTTTTCATTTTTTTATTATAATATTTAATAAAAAACAAAATAAGTTTTTTGGTTAATTCTGGTGAAACCTTCTACCATTGTTCCGTTAAAGTTGACTTAAGGTGCTGAACAGATGATGAATTCGTTTCTTGTGCTTGTATCTTTTATAAAAACACAGGTATTCAGTAAACTTAAGTTTGGTAGATTAAAGTGCCTACTCTAACTATGATTTGATGGTTTATGGCAGCCATAACCTCACCAACATTTTTTCTGTTATGTGCTGATTTCTTTGATTTCATCAATCTGGCAACTCTACTTACAGTGCAGTAAACGTTGATGATACTACTTTTTCCATATACAGTAGTTTTGACTTACCTGCACAATTAACTTTAGCAAAAACTTTTGTTCAGATAAGCCAAAAGTGCAGCAATAAAATGCCTTTACCTGCCTTATCGTGCAGGTATGTGAATAATTAAAGATTATTGCTTCTAAGACCAGCAAATCGTCTAAAACTCAATCATGACAATTTCGTTCATACAACCAGATCTAATGTCAACAAAGCATTTGATTTGTTTTTTTAAAGTAAAATAAAATTCACTTTTTTTACAGTTAAAGGTAATGTGCACGTAAGTTAAAGGCAAGTATATCAAAACTACCGTATGTTTACTCCAGATAATCTAACGATACTTTTAATAAAAAAAAATCTTTTATTTCAAAGAGTTAAAAGTCTACACTCATAGTTTTAAATCTGTCAATAGATAATTAAAGTGTGGTCATAAAGCATTCTTTGAGTTATATTTTGACAGAAGAAATCAAATCGCTACATTTATTAAATAATGTGGACAAAAGAAAAATAATAATACAATTATTGAAAGATGGTCAATATTATTGCCAAATGCTATAGTAGGAAATGAGGCAATGAGAACAGCCGGCTTTGGGGGCAATGATTGGTTTGACACTGCTTCACATCTTTGGGGTCAGAGTGGCGGCATGTTCGGCGACAATTTTTTTCACCAAGGGATCCCAAAATACGCAGCGTAGTCCGAGAACCATCTTCAGCCCTGGATGTTATGTGCTTTGGCAGGATATTCAGGATTGAATTAAACGACCGGAATTGTTGGCCTGATGGGGCCTTAGTTCGGAGTGAGTTTGAGACTGGTATACCGATGGCGCAAAAATGAATAACTGTGTCGATGTTGGTGTTCGTGGACCCAACTGAGACTTGACGATCCCACTGGGAGGATCGATGAGTGTCTTCCAGGCTGATATCATCCCATTGCTATATGTGCGGAGTGGACTCAAGGGTAAGACCATTAATATATACTCTACAGTCAAGGTGCCTTAAAAGCTCTTGGCTCGAATTGTATGAGAATTAAACTGCCACGATATATTGCAGAAACTTTCGCTTGGACATATGGTCCAGTTGCCACATAGGCGGTCACAGGTGTTTATGTTTGTAGACTGTACTCTCAGGCATCAGAGACAGCGGAACACATGTTGTGTGAATGTTGGGTTCTTGATTGGTTTATGTGGAATTGTTTAGGTGAACATAAGGTCTCTCACTGGGTGATAAATCCACCATTATGATTTCAAATCTGCTGGTGTTCATTAGGAACGCAGCAGATCTGCTAAACAAACTATAGACCGGAAGGAGCACAATAGATCCCGCAGGTCGCAGTGTCCTGCAATAGTACCTGGTCGTATGATGATAATGATAATAATGATAGTGGGAACAGTCTGTAGAGCGTGGACATTGGTAAGAACAAAACTTTGAAACAACTATTATTATAACCTCTGAGCTTAGGTGTTGCCGTCCGCTTAAATCATCTGATAAAGAATCTCGAAGTGTAGAGTTTCTTATAAAGCAGAATGCGCTGCAAAAACCGGAAGATATCAAACAAAAGTTTAAAAGGACCATTAGCGTACCGACAGCAAGAAGGATTTAAAAAAAACCTGGTTACCATGTTCGTGTGACCCGCAAGAAGCCGTTCACTTCCTTGGTTAACCGTAAAAACATAAAGCATTCATAAATAAAATACATGCAAATTAAATAAATACGTTAACCTGCCGTCAGAGCATTGGAAAAAGGTAATATTACCTGACAAAAGCAAGCTTTGTATTTTGGCTATCAAGGAAAGACCGATGGTGTAAAGAAAATAAGGAGCCGCAACTAATATAGAAAACTTGGAAACTGTTAAAGCCGCTGATGAAGTAGGCAATTTCGAAATTATTGAATCAATAGTGTACAAATATGTTTACTTAGATGTATTGAAAAGAAATCTAAAGAAGAGTGCTAAAAAATTGGGGTTGTCAGAGGAATATAATTTTCAACAAGACAATGACGCGAAACATACAGCTGAAGCAGTTAGGCTTTTGCTGATTTATGATGTACAAGGATTAGGGTTTGCAAAAACCAGGGTTTTATAGGGTTTTATAACTGCTTCCAAATTTCGTTAAATTCGATAATTTTTTTGTTGATTATAATGGAATTTTGCACTCTTGGTGAGATCAAAGCGGCATTGTATACTATGAGCATTGTATACTTCGATTGAATAGTACATAATTAAATCATTCTTTTGCATGGCAAATATCGGCCCAAACCGCAAAACTGCCAAACTTTTGTTAGAAACGATCACTATTGGTAGAATGAGAGCATCTTAGGTATATTAAAAGCTTTTTTTCATTAAAATTACGGTTAAAGTAAACATATATGAGAGCAATTGCATTGTCAACGTTCACTGCGCTGTAAGGAATAGTTTATATTCAATTCTTTTTTTTATTAAGTTTATGGATACTTTTGGCACTAAAACAAAAAATTGATTGAGGAGCGTAGACTCTTTATGTCTCCTGTGTATCTTAAAACTATTTCTTTAATTTTTTTGCAAAATAATAATGGAAGCAAAATGGATTTTACATTTCTGAAATTGTTATTATTTTGTTTATTTAAAGCATAATAGTACTACAAAACGTTTTTTTTTCAAAAGTAACATTTTAACTTACATTCGCAGAATTTGCATAACTATTGTTTGGGGATGGTGAAGATTTTTCAATTTTGGTTTCGATTTGTAACAATTTGTACTTGAATGGAGAAAACAATTAAATGAACAGATCAAAAGTGAAAAAATAGAATAAAGAGAAAATGCTTAAGATTATAAGAAAATTTATTTATTTATTTTGATTTCTTTTACATATAAAACAGAAAAATATTAAAATAATATCTACGACAACAACAAATTTCTTTTTGACTTCAATAAAAAGGAATGAAATACATATTTAATATAAGTATTTGTGTAATAAATTATTTGAATTTATTAAACGCGCACAGATTTTATATAATTTAGATATTTGAAAAATCAATTTGGTTTGTGAACATGACAGAACAAATAATATTTGCTTTTCCAAATAATGACAACAAAATTCAATTTTTTGTAATAACAAATAAAATATTTTCAAAAGAAAATGGGTTTAATTAAACAAATATAATAGATTTTTTTTATAAATAATGGATTTACTACTGAAATTAGGTAAAATATGTAATGTTTAACATACATACATACACATGTATATGTATATATCTGTCTAATTATAATGGTGTTTTTGTTTTGAAATATCTATATCGAGCCTATTATACCAAATCACTGTAAGTTCAAAGGTTGCTTTTTGGTAATTTTTCTTATTGTCATATTTTAATTTATGTATATTAATCTAATTTATTTAAAAAAAGATAAACTATAATAATAACGTTATAATAAATCAATATTGTTGTCAAAACAGCGGGCGATTTGGTACAGAAAATCGTGGATAATAAAATTGACTTTCACTGTTAGATTTATTAAAGATTTGGATGGATTCGAGTCCCATTAACATTAGGTATGGAGCTGAAGAGAACTAGGATGCCATGATAGGAATATTGTCTAGGAAATCTTCTGAGTTGAGAATTTGTTTTTTTAATGTCCAGAGTTTGAATACCAAGATGAATGAAATGAAATTTCGTTTCGACAGGGGGCAAATTATGGCATTCGATATCGAATGAAATCTCATATAACTTTAAATCAATTTTCATAGAAATTTCGTTCGAATCGAATGCCGTAATTTGCCCTCAGGTTAACTAATCGAGGAGTTACAATTTACTTGAAATCTATTATTTCCAGTATGGAGAAAATTTAAAATTCCAATGGTGATGACATGGAGTATGAGTTGGTAGAAATTTCTGGCGATGATCAGCTCCAATACTTTTGGTTATGATGTTATTTTGATGGATGACTTTAATGCTAATATTTTGGAGTATAATAGTCTTTAGAACAACGTGGGCGCTGTTGGACTATATTTGGTTAACCTTAGTTGACCCCTGTTTTGTTAATAACAGTTCACGTCTATTATTCAATCAACTATCTGCACTAATGTTCTCGAAGCATGATATATTATTTTTACTCTATAATTTTGCGATTGCTTATAATCCGGACCTGAGAGTTTACCAGTTGAGAGATTTTAGGAATGTGGATAAACCATCACTTATTTCTTAGTTACTACCGATGAATTCTTTAATAAGCCTAAGGTACGAACAAACAGATTTTCTCCATAACAAGCTAGGATATCTCTATGATAAATACATTACTACTAGAATTATACGAGCTGTTTACACTTAAGTTGCAATATCTTGTTGCATATAAACGGTGAAAGCGTTGCACGACGCCTGAACATTATGCTATATTTAAGCAGACTAGATCTAACGTTAATTGTAGTGTAAGGATGGCCAAATCAACGTTTTACGGTAATAGATTCCTGTAATCTATGGACTCAGGAAAGAAGTGGAGGGAAATTCGTAAAGTAGGAAGAATTAGGGGTTCACATTCAAAGATATGAATGTGGTCGTCGTGGACTTACTAAAGCATCAATTTGCTAATATACATATGCACTAATTTTTATAAATAGAAACCTGGAATTAGGTCATCTGCAGGAAACTTCATTTAATTGTAGGTATTTTATGCAGTATGAGGGCTGGATTCTTTTCTTTCTATCAAATCTAATGCTGTTGGATATGATGGATTAAATACGAAATTGATTAAACTTTTTCTTTTATATATTTTACACATGTTTCTGATATGGTTTTGATAATGTCTGCTTTTCACAACAGAATGTAAGTATGTATTGACTTTTCTTCATACAACATCAGTAAAATCAAAGAAATTAATGAAATGATAAAAATTTTTACATTTTAAACATATGTATGTGTTTAGCGAAGGGAGTCATTGCGTTCATAAACAGATGGCTAATACTAGTCTGATAGAAACTTCAAATCTACACGAAGTAAACCCTATTTAACGGATTTACTCAGCGTTATTTGTCGACATTTTAATGTAGGTAACTTAAGCGCAAGCTTGATTTCATATGCAGGAAGAACATATAGCAATATATATACAATAATAGTTTAAATGCTATACAATTAAATAGTTTAAATGCTGAATAGGAAAACAATAGTGTGAATTTTACTTAATTAGCCTAAATCTAATATAATTTGTAAGTTAAAATTTAATTTGATATTCTTAGCGATGTGAGATTTGTGAGTATTAGAAATTTAATTTAGTTTCTGGTGCAAGCTTCATCAACAAGCTTAGTGTTACTTACGACAAATTAGATTTAGGTACTCGATACTCAACAAAACATTCTTTTGTTAAAAAGTAATTAAGGGAAAATTTCTCTTATTGTCCGACGTCATTGCATAAAGCCTTAATATATGTAGATAATGCATTAGTTACGTACATATATAAATAATAGAATGTCAATCATATTACAAGCAAAGCCATACTTTTAATCAATTTCACTAATCATTAAGTCATTGTTGTCGATGAAATCAAAATTAAACGTAATTTTAAGACTGCGTTGATTATACGTCATTGTATTTTAAGGATAAAAGGCAATACTTAGCAATTCTTAACCGATCTTGCGATGGAGATAGATACTATTGTATATCAAACTTTAAACCATAGTTTGATTGTACTTTTTTCATTAAGTTTTTTCTAATCCCCATGAACAATATTACGCTCCGGGAATGCATCCAAATATTGAAAATTAATATTAAAAATTATAATTTGGTTCCAAGGACATATAAACAAGGGAAATTGGCGAAAATAGAGTAAAATTAATCCAACACAAACAAATGTGACACTATTGTATCTCCTAGATACTTAAATGTATATTCTTTTATTTATTTTTATAAAGAATGAACTCTGTTTCAAGGACTCGGAACACAATTTGTGCTATGTTTCTTTAAAACACTAAACCTACCAAAGCCGCTTCAAATAAACCATTTTAATATCGGTTTTACCTTTGGTACTTTTATTTAAAAATACGTTTGACAGTACTTAAGCTACGGACAGACCGGGCAAATATTTGTCGAAAATCAGCAAATTGTTGTTTGCTACAGTTTGAACACCATATAGTTTTAGAAACAAACAACATAATGAACAATCAGGATCAACAATTTTTTATAAAATAAATTGAATATAAATATATAATTAATTCGTTTCGTTGTTTCCAAAGAAAATAACTCAAGAAAGACATGCATTTCAAATATAGGGTATATTTTACGCCTAACAGAACTTTACTGTAGAAAATTGCAGAACGAATAAAATTTTAGTCCAAATATTTTAGACTATGGCTTCCACGGCTGTTCTTGATGAAGCGTATATTTTGTCCTGGAGCGCATGTGCCCTTCAATGTTGATTCACTTTTTCGAGCATTGCTGGTCGTATAAGACGAAGTGTTACTTGTAACATTTTTGGTGGTTCTTACTTTATTGGGCTACGAATTACTCCAAAACATACGGACATAATTCATAGCCGTCTCTCCTACTACTGTGACCGTATTAAGCTCTCACCAAGTTATGTTCATATCTGCATAGATACGCACGCAGATTAAATTGCTCAAGTTTAGAAAGTACCTTAGCACGCGTTGTTATGAAAACCTGCCACTTAGAACTCCGATATGCGTTGAAAATATCAAGATGGCTGAGCAGCACGCCTTTGCCTTCTCGACAGATTATAGTTAATAGAATACATTCTATAGATGTAGAGCAGTTCTTAGCTGAAGAGAGAATACTACGAGCGTGGCAACAAATTAGATCTGCCCGACTTAAGAACGAATTCAAAGAGGATAAAAAAAAATCATGAATCTGTTGGAATCGAGAAAGACTACTGCTTTAAACAATTATACTGAAAATCTGAATGTGTTCGTAGATTCAAATTATTCTTTAAAGACTAGTTACAAGCAGACCTCCGTTGCTAAAAGTCAAATGAAAACTAGGCGAGAGATGATTTTAAAAAGAGTAATTTATTTTTGTTTGACATTTGAAGCAGGTTTTCACTTTTAATATCGCAGACTATGCCGTAGAATTACCATTTAATGCACGGCTTAAGATGTATTAGCGGTCTAAGTCTCAAAAATACAGCCAAAGGTGATAAAATTAGCAATAAAACTATCATGGACATGCCTCGTTGGTCGAAAATTCTTTCCATATTCAATGCTGTCTTACTACACTCAGTACTGAGCGATGAAGAGTGACCTTAAAATTTTTTTTGTTTAAGCTTAATATCTTTAACGGTTATTGAGATATTTGAATTTGAAAACCGGAACAGTTACTGTTCAAGTTTTTTTTGTTCACTATATATATATTTTAATTAAAAGCAAACTAGCGTTGCAAGTCTTACAGAGGTAGCAAACTTAGCATATCTGTTACATTCTCCTACGTCACAACAACAAATTACATGAAAGGAACATCAGCAACTCTTATGCATATTTGCTACACTAAAATTCGTTGCAAGTTTGAAATACTTAAGAAGCTATGTTTTTTGTTTTGTTTATATACCCAAAACACCTAATCCTGTTTTTACACGATAGATACCTTCCGAACGATACCGTGTAAATAATCAAAATAAAACAAGATTAGGTGTAAATAAAACTTGAAAAATATTTTCTTGACAAAATTTAAAAAAAAAATTATTACATACATATTTGTTTTAATATTTTCAACTTACTAAACGTTAAAAGAAACTTACTCTTTGTTGCACTCAATCAGGGCATACATACGTAGTTAAATTGCAAATATGAAATGAAGTATAATTATAAGGAAACCAGAAATATACAATTGAATTTTTTTTTCTTATGCGACCAATCAAGTCAGATGTAAGATATTTATCCGTTTCATGAATTTTTACGAAAGTGCAACATTTTATTCAGAAAATAAACGTCATAAGTCAATAAAAAAATTCTGCAATATTTTATCAAAAATTTGAAGTTATTTATTCACATCTTCTTAGAAATTGAAGTACAATTTTTTGTTTTTATTCTATTATGTTGTTTTTTGTATTCTTAACATATATGTTACTTTAAATATATGCAAAAGATATTGATTGAGTTGTTGCATAAAAATTTTTTCTATTAACAAAAATAAATTTTTGTTTTTTAGAGCATATTTTTATATTTTTTGATCATATTTTTGTATTTTTACTGCATAGAATTTTATGCGCATAAATCACTTTTTAGAGAATATATCTGGTTGCACTGATGATTATTTTAATATTTTTTTTTACATTTACTAAATAAACGTTATTTGAATTAAATTGTTTTATTCATATATCAACATTTTCTTACTAATATACTTTTTGCTATACATAGTAAGTAATGTATTTATTTTAAAGACATTTCATTTGATGCGCCGTGGTAGGAATGGGTATACAAGAAGTATTGGTAGGTTTAGTGTTAATCTTTATAAAACTATAAAATCATGTCATGAAGCATAGATTTTTTCTGCCTGCTCTATAACTTTTAAATAAATTTTTGTTAATTGCGAATTGTATCAAAGTCTGTTTCAGAAATCCCAAGCGTTGTCTGAAAATGTAAGCACAACGTGAAGTTATTTAAAGCAATTCCAAATGATGAAAATAATGAAGAAATGAAAAAAAAAAACAAAATTAAATGTCCGAAATATAAAATAAAAAAGTAGTACTGTCCGATTTATATCAGTGTCCACTTTATAGAGATAGTACTGTATGTTTATCCTGGAATGTTATATTATATAATAAAAGTTACATATGTACATCTTAATAAACTAAAATATAGATTCTTTGGCAAAATTCAACAATTTGTTCACAGTTTTCCATTCTTTTAATGCATTCAATTTATAAAATTTTGAATTAAAAATAAAATAAAATATTGTTTAACCAAATTTTTAGAGAATTATGTGCAAGAAATCTTTTTGTCATAAATTTGCTCGATGATTTCTGCTCTATCGGAGGCAAATAGGCGGAACAACTGCGGCATTCTAGATGCGGATGCCAACACGCACTACACAATATGCACAAGTACCGATGTAAATGACAGATGTGAGTCTCTTTCATTGTTAATGAAACTATGTTATAGAGGTGAGGAAACCACCTTCATAATTTCGGTTAGGAAGGAGGTCTTTGAACTCATTTAATTACTCAACAATAGTAACGTGTTTGTTTCTAATTGGAGTTGATATTAACAATTCAATGTTGATGTGTAACCAACGGAAACAGTGGTTTTTTAACACTTTAGTAAAATGGTCCAGGGTGAATATCGTAGGCCCTTGGAGGACGATTGGCTTGCCGACCGGGCAATCAAACCAGTAAATCTGAGTTGTCTAATATGGTTTATCAGATGCTCAAAACCCTATAAGACGGCTGGACTAGATGGGATTATGCCAGAACAATTACGGGAGTCTTTACTCCTAAGCCGTAATTGGCTTGATGTTATATTTAAAGAATGTCTTGCTTCACTCTTGATATCTAGAGTAAAACCGGAGCAGTTTTATTCCGAGAGGGTATATATGTGCGGATATCAAATCAAAGAATTTTATACTAATCAGTCTGTCATCATTTGTCCTTAAGACATTTGGGAGATTATTGAAGATCCACATACGGGGTAATATTCCATGGGATTTACTGTCTGAATCTTAGCATGCCTATGGTACTATTGAAAACTCCCTCGAGAGAGGTCAGTACGCTCTGGTAGCCTGCCTGTACATCGAGGAGCCTTCAATAACATATTACCTACTGGACCTGCTATGCAATATGGGGGTTTATAGTTTACTGGAAGAAACGCCAGGGCGGAATGCATCTGAAATTAGAGCGAGCTGGATGTAGAGTATTTATTAACGCAAATGATATTGCTATTATATTGATAAGCGTGCACATGACGCGCGTACTTAGGCTAAGATGGAGCTAGTCCGTCAAAGGCGGTTTTTCGTTGAACCCACTTAAGACCGAGCTTATACTGCTTTCTCGGAAGTATTAGATACCGGTATTTAAACCGACATCGGTCAAAAGTGCAATTGCGGTTGAGGGAATATGTCAAATACCTGGCGATTATCCTCTGCAGAAAACTGTCGTGAAAACCAAAGTGGACTTATTATGAATCGTAATTGACTAGCAGGTAATGTTATTTGTTAGAGTAGAACTTAGTGACTCGTCTCGTTTTAATAATAAATAAATAAGCAATTTTGGCAAATTGAAATTCGTTAACATATTGTTAAAAAATGTTTATCTTATAGAAATATTGCCAAAATTTATTTTATTTTATTTTATAATAATATTAATAAATATTATTTATACAAATATTAACAAATGGAAATGTTGTATAGGTATGTAAGTATATATAAATATAAGTAAATGTGTTTGTTTATCATATATTAATAGTAGCAACAAGAAGAAAGACAACAATTAATAATAATAAAAAAAAAAAAAATATAAATTGATTACAGATTCTATACACACTTAACGTATTTTAAAACAAGAACAAGAGATGAAAAGTAATATTAATCAATTGTAAAACAAGGATATACATATGTATTTATATAAAATAATGAAACATTTACGATACACGAATTTAATTTAGATTTACTACCTTTTCAGCATTATTGTTATTACTGCCCATCCTATATTTTAAAGATATTGATCTTTTCGCTTTTGCAAGAGGATTCTAAAGGATAAGTAGTAGCGCGCGATAGCAAGTGGAGATTAACAAATTTTTTCGTAATTCGAAGGTAGAAGTACAAATGTTTTAAAAAAAGGTTATAAAAATTTTAATAAACAAGAGGTTGGGTAATTTTATTTTATGGTACCCAATCAAAAATTAATACATATAATAATTTATGTTAAATGGATAAGACACAAATCGAACAAAGAACATAATGAACTACTAAACTTAAAATAAAAAGTTTTACATTTTTACAACAAAATATTTACTTATTTCTAACTTAGAAACATTTTTAAAAGAAGAGCTAAAGCAACAAATTTCGACCTTTAAATGTACTGATTTAAAATTTTAAAGTTTAATAAAAATCAAGTTTTTTGTAATATTTTAATTCGTTGGTCGGTTATATTGCTATTACTCTGTAAACATATGAAAATCATTAGTTAAACAGTGAATTATATAAAAAAAACAATAAGAAGAATATCAAAGAATACAAAATTAAAATGCAAAAAACAAAAATAAATTCTAATTGTAATTAATTAATATCAAAAGAACAACTAAGAATTACCATAATTATTATTAATATACTAACCTCAGCATCGGGATGAGAACGATCCGAGTCATCGTTATCTAAATTTTGATTTTCTAAATGCTCTTCTTCCGTTTGAGGCATTTGTTGAAGTTCTTCTTTAGACTTAAAATCCAAATGTTTAATATAAAATGGCAAAATTAATCCAAGTATAACCTTTGAAAATGTCAACAATAATTTTTCGAGTAATTTGTTTGGCTTTGATTTTCTTTAATTTCTAATCTATATTTAATATGCGCAGTTAGGTACATAAGTATTCGTACACCTCAATCATTTAACAGTATTCGTACATTTGAAATATATATATTACTAGCTAAAGCCAGACGTGTTTCGCTACCCCCATCTTAATTATTATTTTTTACCCCTTTTGTACTTTTCGCCACATCTAAGATAGCTTATAGTTCCTTCCGAAATGAAATTGGAGAATCTGTTTTTAGCGATATACAGTCTTCAAACAAACACACATTATATTATATGTAAATAGACAGCTTTTTCCCGATGTGCCTTGTGTGATATCCGCTCTTTGGTAGATGTGGATAGATAACGAACTCTAATTGTTTTTCTCCACTCATATAAAAATTCCATATTTAATATGAATGGATTGTGCCTCGCATACTTATCAACCACGCTTAGTTATTGACTGATGATATGTATTATCCAGTACGTTGTTTGAACTAAATTTAGAAACTTCTACTATTACCATTCTCAAGACATACAAAAATTATTATTTGCTATGTACTTGAGATGCCATGCCCACTTATCTATTTACGCCTGTTTTTTGTTTGACGATTTGCACGAAAACATTTAGACCAAATCCAGAAACTTACACTTTAACCGTTCTCAAGATATACAAATATTAGTATTTAGTTTGCATGGGAGGTACCATGCCCACTTGTCCACTTTTGAACTGTTATGAATATGAAGCTATTTGGATCAAATTTAGAAACTCTTAGGTTTTCCAACCTGTGGCTAGACATCTTGACGTGATGTGATGGCTTAAGTGTCAGCTGTAGTTTCTTCAATCAATGCTTCTATCGGTAGTCTCACTCGAGCCATGGTCCGACGGTTGCATTAATTGCTGGAACCATAAAGGTTGACAAACTAAGAGCTATTTAACAATTTTAAGGTCAAGGTACGTAGCTGTGCCGAGGACCTCTATGGCCAGTTAAGTGTATAAAGACAGTTGGTCGCTAACAACTTCGCTCTGGTGCTAGAACACGGACCGATTGTAAGATGTTGCTTAGTCCACGTAGGCCGTCACTGCGTGGATGGTACATCCGTTTACGGCCAACTCGTGGTCTTCAAAATGAATATCAATACTAATAATAGTAATAAAAATACTAATGTTAACAACGACGGATTGGTTATGAAAGATGAAAACGCTTTAGCTTTTTTGAATTTGAGTCTTGCTACCCAGCATGCTCAGCTTCAGAAAGAGCTAGAGAACAGTTGTTGGCGCCTTGAAACACCACCCTTCCAGGTAGCATCACGGAGGAACTCGATGATTTGTTCCTGAGTACCGACGACGAGTTGAGGCCATTTTAGCTCAAGCGTCGGTATCGGGCACAGATCGGAACATGGTAGTGCAGACCTCGAATTCTGATGTTTCGGAGCTCCAAAACGCTTCGTCTTCGATTTATTTGCTTCGGCAGAACGCCATGTAGAGTGGTCAGGGTCGGATGAAGGAAGAGCAGGCCAGGAATGGGACTTTATTGTCTCTGCCCTTTCACGATTTGATAGCCAAAAAGGTTTAAAAGGTTTCGGAGCTATGACAGCAGATTGAACACAGACTGTTGGAGGATATCGCCGCTCATGGGAAAGGATAAGATGTTCTTCCAGGCCCACACTTGTCCAGGGACGTCAAAGTTGAGACCTGCAGTAATAGGAAGCGTACGAAACTGGAGATGATTTGCTCACCCGAGCTGCATTTTATTCTACCAAGAAAACGGGCGGTGGAATCACCATTTTCTATACTAACTAATCATAATGTTGCATTAGACACAAGCCAGTGGAAGAATATGTTAACGGGGGTTTTGACTTCAGGTTCGCTATTCACGTAGCGTCCCTGGAGTTCATTGACAAAGCCAAGAGTAAAGTGAATTTCGGCTTAGAAAGTGTCAGGTTTAGGTACTCTAAAGGTGACATGAACTGCTGGTGGTGCAGATAAACTTGCACCACAGTGAAGCAGCCTCCACCGAACTCACTGGCCGCGAGAAGGTAGATGTGGCTCTCATTCAAGAACCTTGGATTGTTTATAATAAGTTTCAAGGATTAAGAGTCACGGAGTATGTATGTATATGAGGTCTTCTATTATAGCTAAGAATGCCTTGCATTTAACCCTTTTGAACTCTTTCGGCTATGTCGATCTGATGGCGGTTGAGGGCGAAGGCATGAACGGTGCCAGGTACATATTGGCTTCCATCAATCTGCCCTAAGAGGCGACGGATATATTTAATTTATATAGTCTATAATTCCTTCCAAACATATAGAAAGAAACAATACAAATTTCAAGAAAATAGGTTCAGCCGTTTAGCTGTCTTTAAGGAACAAACAATCAAACATACATACATACAAACACACATTCTTTTTAATATATATGTATGTATATTATTATACATAATATATATTTTATTTTATATACTTACATATTTGTACATGTAAATGTATTCTACTTATTAATTTATGGAACAGTGTTGAAATTTTTTGAGACTTAAAATTGATACTAAAACTCCCGGACTAAGAATGATCTTCAACCGAAGGAAGCCTAGAATTGAATACCTCTAAATTTCAAAAAATAGTTCATTCCAATCAGTGTCTAAAAGGCTGATTGAAACGACATGGAACCCAAAAAGTACTGATTTTATAATAATGCAAAATACAAAAAAATAAAGTGTACGAATACTTATGTCCCTCTTAGTTTTGCTTGCTTTCTTCGTACTAAAATAATGTATAGAATATTATTTTGTATTTAATTTAAGTACAAACATTGTCAAATAATTTCAAAATGTTTGAGGATTTTCTAACATAAAAGGCGTACAAATACTTTTCTTCCTAACTTCATGAAGCTATTTTGTAAGTTTTACCTTGAAATTTGTATTTTTGCGGGTACGTAAACCACCCATCCATAGATCAGCTAATATAACTTGACTGCATGGATGTGCTAATAGGGCTCTATGATTCGCCGCTACAGCTAGTGAAAGGCAACTCTGATTGGACCAAGAATGAAGTTCGCAGGTTAATAAACGTTGGGCCTTTTCACCATCCGTTCTGTAGCTAAAGTCCAATAATTTAATACCTTAAAAGAAATAAAATTTTTATTATATTATTTAAAATGTTCTTTACAATACAATTTTAGGTTATATATTCAAGTAATTACGAACAGGGACCAGAGCCTCTGATTAGCATGCTACACATAAGTCTACTGGCTCAACCACAAACCTTTCAATATTTATAAGAAGTCTGGTATAGAGCGTTTTTTATCTGCATTAGAACAATCGATAACTATAGTTTGACGCTCTCAAGAAGCAGATGAAGAACTTGACGCAATCCTAAAAGGTAAATCGCCGTATAAAATGCAACTAAAATCTTTTGTCATTCCAGGAAGTAAAATCCGCTTGTATTGTGATTATGCGACTCTTCAAATACGCCCGTTTATATCGTCGACCTTGCGAACAAAATTTGTGTAAGCTACGCAAAACTTATCACACCCAGGAACTCGAACAACGGTCAAAATGATGACAAGTAGATTCATATGGCTAAATATTCGTCGCGACAGTATAGAATTTTCTCACAGTTACATACAATGTCAACGTTCAAAAATAGTTCGTCGTACAAGATCACCGCTTCAACAATATAAATTGGTCGATAGCCGTTTTTCACACATAAACGTTGACATAGTAGGACCGTTTCCTCCTATCGATGGATACCGTTATTGTCTCACTATAATAGACAGATTTACTCGTTGGCCTGAGACAATACCGATATATCAGCTACAACAGTAGCTCAAGTGCTCTTTTCAAATGGGATAGCTCGATTTGGCATTCCAGCAAAAATAACATTCGACCAAGGATGGCAATTTGAGTCCCATTTTTTCAGCAAGCCAACTCGGTACCTTGGTATTAACCATTTATGAACCACGCCATACCACCCTCGGTCCAATGGCATCATTGAAAGATGGCACAGTACATTGAAAGCAGCAATTCACTGTCACGACCTAAATGAATGGACAAAATGTTTATCTCTTATTTTACTCGGCCGACGAACAACATACAAAGAAGACATTAAATCTTCTCCAGCTGAGTTAGTTTTTGGGACTACGTTACGTATTCCAGCAGAATTTGTTGCTCCTCAGCCAGAAATCAAAACCGAATCTGAAGTTTTAAATGACTTGCGCAAAGCTATGCAAAATACGCAAAACGTTTAAGACCCGGATTTGTACATGTACTCACGTATTTTTGCGGAATGATTCGATTCGACCATCTTTGTCATATCCATACGAGGGCCTTATCAGGTAATTGAACGAGGTGAATAATGTTTTAAAGTCAAAATCAATAGCAAAGATGTGAACGTATCTATCGACCGACTTAAACCAGCATATCTAGTTGACGAACCATCTCCCCTAGGAAGCAATGAGCAAGTGCATTTACCATCTACTGCAACACAAACTGTAAGACAACCTACACCACCAGAAGCAAATAAAACCCAACGGTTAACAAAGGTCACGCCAATAGAAACACCTAAAGACCAACAGTTAACAAAGCCCATGCCACCAGAAACAACTAAAACACAATCTACAAGAGAGTCTTCACAAACCGTTACCTATATAAATTCGAACCAAATACCGGCTTCAACAACTCGCTCAGTTCGTCACGTAAGGTTTCCGATACGTTTCTTATGAGCTCGGTGCAATCTAGCCGGGGAGTACTGTGGCAAAACTGCCCATTTCGAATAAAAAAGTTTTGCCTGGCAACACAAATGAAAACACGACGTCTTTTTTAAATAAAATTAATGTTAAATTAAATATTTATTAATAACGAAATTTAGTCGTTATATATATGTATGTATACATAATACATACACTAGTCAGAACAAGTTTGCGTAGAAAACTTTTTATTTCATTCAGAACTTTGTATTTCTAAGAATTCGCATCAAAGCTTGAACTTTTTTGTCTTATTATATGTTCTTACATCCGTATAACATACTATAACCAAAATTTGTGTTTTAAGGGAAAGTAGTTTCATTAATAGGCATTATAATTATAAAAAGTGCATTTATTTACTCAGAAAAAGTCTGCGTACACATAAAATATTAATCTATTAATGGTTGTTTTTTTAATTTATAGCCGTTAATTTCGTTGCATATTTAGTCAAATTTGTGTATTTGCTGTAAGAAAATTAAATTCAATTTGTGAAATAACATTTTTTTTTTCGTAATTTATTCAAAAAGAAAAGCATTTATTCTGCCGTCAGAAAATTTATTATTTTGCTCAGAAAGCAAGAAAAAACCTTCAAAGAAGTTGCAGAAAAGGTAGAGAAAATGCGTTTCTCTATCTAAGAAACCATTAACTTTTACAACTTTTTTTGTATCAAAATCTTGTTCTGGCCGTTCTTCAAAATTAATTTTGTGAGAAAAGATATATCTCATCAACTCTGTGCAGTAAGATCCCAAAATAATAGCCTCAAAAGTGGCTGAAAGCATTAATTTAAAATTGAAAAGGAGTATATGTGATGATAATTACAGAAATATCTTAAATCGAAACGGTTTTCATGCTCGTATAGAACATAAGATGCTCTTTATTTCATTAAAAAGAGTCCAACAAGAATGTTGTTCGGTGGAGAGCTGTTAAATAAATCATAGGAGTTCTGGAAAAGGGTTATATTTATGTATGAGAGTAAGTATTGCATTTTTATAATAAAGTCGTCAATTCGTGTGGAGAAAATCCGGTACAGCACTACATAAAGCTAATTTGTGCGACACTGTCGTACACGGTGGTGGAGGTGCAATGGTTATGGGGTATGTATCGGCTAACGGGGTATACAATTTGCAGGTTATTGAGTCCACTGCGGTCAAGAAAGCTTACCTAGACATTCTAAAGATCAACTGGTAGCAAAATTTAAATAAACTGGGTTTGGGTAGCAATGTTTTGTTTGAACAAGGTAACGATTCTAAGAAAGCAGCCGATATTGTAATGCTTTAGGTGCTTTATAATGTTCCAAATAAGTTGCGTGTGCCACCACAGTCTCCAGATCTCAATGTTATTAATTATTTATGGGATCTGTTGGAGTACAAAATTATCCATCATGTTATATTTAAAAAGTTTTGCCAACTGAATGGGAGCTAATATCACTGGAAGTCATCACAAAATTGGTTTATTCCATTCAAAAAAAAAAAATTGGCTGTGGTTCTCAAAAGAACATACCATTCAACTAAAGACTAATTTATTGTTAATACTGTTATAAATATCAAAAAAAGATTTAAAGAAAGAGCAAACATTTTTGTACCCAGACTTTTTCTGCGTATTTTGTTAACACAATTTTTGCTGGATTTTAATATATATTAAAACTATGCAACAAGATTTAATAAAAAAAATAATTCTATATTCTTAAGAGCTGTTGTTGTGTAATTTTTTTTATATTATCTTGTACATACTGGTTTTGTACGCAGGCTTTTTCTGACTAATGTATATACATACATATATTTTTTTTTTATTGTCCGCATAACGACTCAATGTTGAGGTAAATTTTATTTAATAAAGTGATTTTTATTCAATAAGTGAAGACATATCGCACTTGTACCTCTAAAGTGAGTCAACTCAAAATGATAAAATTTTCAGTAGAGGCGGAAATTTTTCCCAAAATATCGGTTATATTCTAGAATCCGATTTCACCGCAGCATTTTTGATGTTATTGTATTTCACATTCACATGTTTTATTCGTTTTCAATTCGAGTAGTCAAGGGTTGGTGGAAGTAAAACTAATGGAATTTTTTTACACATATGTATATATGTATGTGATAAAAATTCTAACAAAAGCAATATATTGCTTTTAAGATCAAAGTTTTTATATTCACTTTTAATAAAATAAGTTGGTTTTAGATTTTCCTGGCTGGAAAAAGGTACATATGAAAGTACAAACAATTTTAAATACTTTAAATACTAATAATTATTGTACATGTATTTATATGCAATAACACGATTAATATTATTTTTATTATTATTACTATTGTATTGACGAGGCACTATTGCAGGACACTGCGACACATGGGATATATTTTGCTCTTTTCGGTCTATATGAATATAAGCAAATTTTAAACCATAATGGTGGATATATGTCATCAAGTGAGATTCTATGTCTACGTAAACATTTCCACCTAAACCTATTAAGAACCCTACATTTACAAAATATGTGTTCCGCTGCCTCTGATGCCTGTGAGCACATTTTACAAATATCCACTTCTGTGACCGCCATCGCCAACCTTCACCCTACGCACACCCTTATCCCTATGTAGGTTTGCCTAAAGTACTTTAATGGTGCCCCTCATGAGCCAGATTACTGGCTAACTGATGAGCACTCATCACCACATACAGTTTTGTCGATGCTTACTAGCGATGACACGTCATCAACTCGCTACGTACCACGAATACTTATGCCACCTAAACTTGATACACTGCCACCATTGCCAGTTCAGTTACACTCATACCTTCTGCCACCTCGTTATTATCTTCTACATTAATTGATGTATAGGAGGCACCTTTTTGCTGTTTAAAACTATACTGGCTTATTACGCCCAGGTCAGCAGATCATTACTCAGTTAAATTAATTGAAACTGGAAGACGCCTAGTATCCAGAGTTCGCATACCTTAGTTTAGGGGGACCGTTTAAAAGGAGCGTCCAGTTCCCGCATGACTTTACCCTATTGATTCACACCTGAGAACCATTATAACACAAATGCTCTACCATTTTTATGCAAAACATATTTTTACAGCTGATAAAAATAAGTGTTTGTTTGTGGGTTTTGTCATTAAAATTTTTTCGAAAAAAAAAATTTAATAAACAAAAACGTGCGGATTTGATATTACCAGTTTAGAAATTATGGGGATTCAAAAAAATTTGCGTTTTCGAGTCGAAATCTAGAATCTGTATATCACAAAAAAGGAGAAACAAGTATATTTTTTTGGCGAAAGAGTGGAGAAAATGATGTAAAATTTTTACAGTGGGTAGATAATCTGCTGTACACTCAGCCCTCGTTTAATGCGATCAATTCGTTCACAAAAATCTCTATCAACTGAATTAGCATAAAACGAACTCTATATAAAAAACTCTATATAAAAACTACTGATTCGTTCCTAAGTAAGTATATAAAAAATGCATACATTTAAATCAAGCAAAAAAAAATTTCATTTACGAAAACAGTAAAAACAAAACAATTAAGTTATACTATTAATTCAAGAAAAATAAGAAAGATAGAAAATAAATATGTTCTTATCTACTACGTTTTTCATTTGGTTCCATGACACTTCGATCACTAAAGAAAACATTCAATTTATTATCACCATTTGACAGATTATCATTTTCATCATCAGAAATATGTATATTTATTATGACTAGAAAGAACGATGAACGAGTTATTAGCAGACTCATATTTCTGTTCTCATACAAAATATTAGATTTTGTGGCGTTGAATTTTTCAGTTGTGTGTGTATATAAGTAGCTTCTGATATCCAGAAAATAAATCGTTAAGATTCCAATTTGGATGTTTGAAATGAATTTGTACTTATTAAAGAAACTCGAAAAACACTTCACATATTCAAAATTTATATATTTGAGTACACAGAGCAATTTGCTATATAGAATTTGTAAATGAAAAATTGATCAGACAGCTTTCGAACTTCATAGGAAATAGCTTGTTAGAATAAAACTTTTATAAAAACGAAAATCGTTTCAATTTATTTTCAAAATATGCATCACTAGATTCACATTGTTGCTAAGAATTTCACAAATTTGTTTTAAGTAAAAGGTTGAACTATTTATTCACAATCATTAATCAATCTGTAGTTTAACAAATAATATTGCCGTCAGATAATAGTACTTCTATAAATAGTTCATAATTGTTTAGAGAAGCAAATCCCTCGCCTCAAATTTGACAACCCGATAATGTCGATATTTACAGCCTTTCAGAACGCAATTAAATTTTGCATTCGTATTTTTGATGCTGCAGATGCAGTCATAATAGTACAATTGAAAATCGGGTTTTTTTGACACTTCGTTTGATGTAAAAGAGTTTATTAAAAACAAACTAAATTTTTAAAACCGCATAAATTTCAATTCGTATAAAACTAGGTTTGAGTGTATATCGTTTTCTTGCAACAAATAAAAATTAACAAATATTGAGCTGACTTACTTTGGAGGTACAAGTGCGATGTGTATATCTAAGTTTAAAAAAGTTAGAAAAATATCTAGAAAATATAATTCATATCTAAAAAGCCTTTCTTCATCTCTTTTTGCTTCCATCTCTGTTAAAAAAATTGCTTATTACTAAAACAAAAAAAATTCTATTTCATTTAATAGCGCAATAAGCTGCTTAAATATATTTTATTATTTTTTGTATCTAGCATTATCTCCAAATCATTTAAATTCCCAATAAACAGCCTTGTGAGTAATAAATTGCTTTTAAAATTTGAATTTCAAGATTAACTTGAATTCTTTTTTTTTTGTAAAAAAAAAAAAATTATAAACATACATACATATATTAAGTTTAAATTAATCTCTTACCTTTACTTTCAAATTCTTTAGCATACGAACGTAGTTCTTCGTAAATTTCTGTATCTAAATCATCTTCAGCAGCTTCATGAGCCATTGCTTTATACAGCTTGCATGCTACTAAGGATTTGGCTAAAGCCTCCTCACCATGTGTCCACATGAGTAAAGCCATTTGTTGACGTTTCGTTAACACCGCCCAAATCTATTAAAATTCAATCAATATCAGATACACATTATTTACAATTTAAATAGCATATGCTACTTATTTAAAATGTTAACAATAGAATTTGCATTTTATTAAATCAAGTCTACAATAAATTGCCATAAAAGATACAAGATACTTACCAAAAGCTCATTAAACGGAAATTCGAAAAGTGCCATTTCTGATGTAAAGGGCAAAAGACCCGTTACCAGACTTAATGAATTTGCACCCGCATAGCGTTGATAAGTGGACGATTTTCGATGTGCATTTGCGTAACTGTTCATTACTTTGGCGTAAATAGGACGAAATTTTCGGCGTGTATAATAAGATCTGAAATGAAAAAAATTAACAAAATAAGCAATAAAACTAATGATATGAATAATCTTATATCAATATCAATATAAATATATATAAATGAATTGTGATTTGTTCGGATGCTAAATCTTGAAAACGACTGGACCAAATTTTTTCTGCGATTTTTTTCGTAATTGTTATGTTAATGCTTAGGAAAGAAGAAAAGTCGAAAAATTTTCTCCTTTATCTCTTCTCCTGTTAAATGTATTCAATAAAATTTGGTAAATCGATTCAGTTCACATATTCTAAGTTCTGCAGCAAATATGAACGGGATTAGATCAGTGGGCATGATACCTCCCATAAAAAGTAAATATTAATTATTATATATTGCGAGAGCGGTTAAAGTTGAAGTTTCTGAACTTATTCAATAAAGTCAATACAAATTATTAGCTTTAAATTGGGCGGAATTGGATAAGTAGGCGTGGCATCTCGCAAAATTAAAATTAGTTAAAAATTTTTGTAATGGCAAAAGTTTCTAAATTCAAACATTTATAATATCCATCACCAGGGTTGTCAGATCTGGCGATTTATTGCCTAACGTGAAGATTTTAAAAGTTATTTGGCGTCCTAAAAAATACGAAAAATTTAAATTATTATTTTGGTATTTTTATGTATAAAATTCGTGAACATGGTCATTTTAATGTGTAGATTATAGATAGCAGCTGAACTTCCATTGTGTTCTTGGCAGAGAGAAATTTGTAGTTGCCTATATGGAACTAAAATTAATAGATTTTTAGGTTCCAGTTTACTTATATAATGCAATTGTCGGCAACTGGCAACGAAAGGTTTTAATTCATAAATGGTGGGAAAAAAGCTCTAAACTTGACAAATGTGGAAATAAATTAATGTTTGCTTGCAAAATTCTTACATATGCACACCTCAGGGATATGAAGTATATCATATCACCATTCAAAAGATCTGCTTCTTCTCTCTCTAAGTCCACTGAAAAGCTTAAAATCGGATAGCATTCCACTAAATTATGTCTATAAATATATGAAGTTACGAAAAACCGTTGTTTTTACCCGTAACTAAAGATTTTTGAGGTGTTTAGAAAATTTCAGTAACTGAATCTTGTTGTACTCGTTAGCGTTTATTAGAAAAATAGTATAACTTTTCAGGTATCTTATCTTCGTTCTTTTTTGTCGCATAGTGTAATTAAGTCCAATACAAGGAAATGTGAAATGTGTCGAAGAAACAGTCTATAATATTTTATATATATAACAATAATGAGACTACATATCTATATCTACAATGTATTTTATATTAACATAAAAATTATTTTTTATAGTTTCCTAGCTTTCAATAAACTGTAAACTATGTTATATATATGTATACATAATTTAGAGTTTGTTAAAAAAATATATTATATATAATATATATAAATATTATTATATATAATATATATAAATATTATATAATATATATAAATATTATATATAATATATATAAACTATGTTATAGTAAACATTGTACACTTTTTGTTTCTGCTAATATTTTTGCTTAGTAAAATTAACAAAATATATATTATGGCAAATTTTTTTCCACTTTTGGCGACATTAAAGAATTCTGAACAATTTATTTTTTATTTGTTTTAACAATTTTTTTTTAAAAAACATAAATTTTATTGCAAAAATGTAAAAAAAAGATGATCTCGTGATTTTTGAAATTGAATTTGGCGAAAAAGCTTAAAAAAGATCTGACAACCTTGCCCTTCAATGTGATTTAAACTGCTGTTTCCTTTCAATTTATATACACACATTTGACAAAATTATATGACATGTTTTTAAGTGTTCTATAGACGAATAGACGTTCTTACAGTACGCTACGTTACATTACGTCTACGACAACGTTCGGTTGACCAGGCCTTAAGAAGTTGAAATTTGAATCATGGTAAAACAAGAAAAGTTAAAGGAAAAAAAATAAATTAAACAATATAAGAATTAAAGAAGAAACAATAATATGAAAATATACTTTCTTCTTATTAAAAGAAACACATTTATAAAAAAAAAACAGGAAAAAATATATAAATATTTTTTTCCTTTAATTTCATAAATACCATTATTTGTAAAATTAAATATAATATTTTTGGTTTATATCTTTCATAATTTTAATTATCTCTATTTAACATAATTATATTTTAAATTGAGTGAAATACACACAATAATCCAAAATATTTGAAACACCATAAGTCCTCGACTACAGACCTGTCGTCATCGTGGGATAAATCTATAAGAACTGGTGAGTTCTAAATCTTATTTATATTATACTTCATTCATTCAAATAATTTTATTCAAATTCATAATAATGACAGTTTTAAATTTTGAATTTAAAAATTTATTTTTATCAACAAATAAGTATACATACACATATAGAATATTTTTTTTATGTGAATGCTTAGTTTTTTTTTATTAATTTCAATGAAATTCAAAAAAGTGTTAACTTTAAATATTCATATTTAATTTATTTATTTTATATAACACCTATGTAATTTATTTTTTTTTTTGATTTTCTTAAAAGAATATTCTTTTTTCAAATTTTGAATTGTAATTTAAAATGATGTTTTATAATAATTTTTTTTTCTAATATTTAAACAAATTATTTCAAATGAAATTTTAATTGCTGACTAATTCTAATTTCTCCGAAAGGTTAAGGTCTTAGATAGATAGTATACCTTATAGGGCTATTCAACCAATATATTAAGAGATAGCATGGTAGGGAGGGTATAGAAAATGTGGAGTTATAAACAAATAGCAAACTTTTTAATTTATTAGAATATTTTTATAATTTATTTCTATTTTCACTTGCCGATTTGAGAATAAGCTACCTTGATAAGATAATTGTATGTACGACACTGAGTTTAGATATTTAGTAGCAAGAACCGTCCCAATTTCTCTGAGCACAGCCGGATCAACAGGTATCATAACCACTAAATAGGTGGAGCTAAATAGGTCGATTCGTTACACTACAGAATGTAGAAGAGAAATAATAAGGCTTCCAAAGAAAGAAGATTTGACAGAATGGTGTAATGCACTTCTTAACACGGTGTACAAGATAATGGCAATCATAATCAACAATAGACTACAGTGCGTTGAACAATCGCCACGGGACGAACAAGCAGAATTTCACCCACACCGTTGTTTTTTAGACCAATCAAACACCCTACGAATTATAACTGAACAGTCCATCGAAAGGTGCTCCCCAGTATTCGGCACCATTAAATGCTATGCAATATGGGCAGCACTAAGATTTAAAGAAGTTTCTAAGAAAATTATAAATATTTTAAAAGCAATGTATGGCAATTCCACTTTGCAAGCTTGTCATGGCAGGAGTTGTAATAAAGTGGTAGTTTTGACACGGAAAATAAAGACCCCAAAATCATCTAAAAATTTTCGGAGGGGACGAATTGGAGGCATTAGTTCATGAAGATTGTTGCTCTATACAAAAATAACTTGTAAAATCATTGGGAGCCACTCAAGCAGCAATTTCAAAATATTTGCAAGCAGCAGGATTTATCCATAAGCAAAGAATTTGGGTATCACGAGAATTGAAGCCGTGGCAGTTAAACGATTATTTTTTTATGTCCGAAAAGCTATTTAAACACCTTAGAAAGAAGTAATTGTTACACCTAATCATTACTGGGAGATGAAAAATGGATCAATTATGACAGAAATGGTTTCCCAATACATCATAATTTTAACGTATAGTCATTAACAAAACGGTTCTCGTCTCACACTTTCTTACCCTAAGAATAAAGCGAGTTAAAATAAACAACGAAATAAGTAATAAAAAAAAACTACATCTACATCATTGATAGGCAAACACGTCTTTTGTTGTCCCTTTTACGCTCGTACTACCGTACCGATTTCAGAAAAATAAATGTGGTTGTAAAGCTTTTCCTGCGCAAATGTAAACAATCTCAATTTAAATCGGTTTAGTACTTTAGTAGTAAACAAATTATTACTAACACCAATAAACAAAACACTTATTTTTGGTTTATGGCCGTCGTACTTAATACGTCGTCAAATATCCATCTAAAGGAGTTTCCCTCAATACTATATACGTTGAAAAAGATTTATGTATATATTTCTTGAATACGGATGATTATGTTGATCTCTAAGAACAATAGTTCTTAATTAATATCAATTTGTTTATAAGTTGACATAAATATCATTAGATAATAATACCAAGTGTGGTGGCGTGGTGTAGTGGTTAGAGCGCACGCATAACAACACAAATAACCTAAGTTCGAGCCCCAGCAGAGGACATGACTAAGAAGAAATTTAATTTGAGGTTTAGAATGTTTAATAATAAAAAAAGGCTTCAATTTCCCTGCAGACAGCTCCATCAAAAAAAATAAATAAATAAATAAATAAATAAAAATAAATAAATAAATAATAAAAAATAAATAAAGAAAAAAAGCCCACCTTACCTTTCTCGCATGACAAACAGCACAAACATCAGACGAATGATCAAGAAAAACACGCCACCTACTTGGAAAAAATTACAATGCAAAAGTAAAGATCACCACCAATTAGAGAGGATCTTCACAAAACACTGCACAAAAAAAGTAATAATAAAAATAAAAAAATAATATGGAGGAAGCTAGAGCGGATTGATTAAATCATCTACTTAGCTTGAACTATCAAATTGATTAAAGAAACTGAAACGAAGCAATAGATGCTTTGTGGAAAGCCAATATGCTCTCTAGAGGAGTGACGGAGAAAAAAAAATAAAAATGATAATAATACTATGTGTAATACAATATCAAACCCAATTTATTAAAAAAGTTAAACAAATAAAATGGATTGATTTCTAATCATATATTTTACAGCACTAGAATTTGTCAAGGTAGTCTCACAATTATTGTGCGCTTAAGTAAAAAGTAAATTATTTGTCATGGGGGATTTTTCTAATTGTCTGCTTAGATGGAATACCTTTCAAGCCTGTATTTTATTTTTAATAACTGATTCATTCGTTTTTTCTGCGCTATTACTGTTTTTAGGATCATTTGTATTAAAACTGTGAACTTAATTTATTATTTTTTATTTTAAACAACCGTTGTTTAAAATCCTTTTCACTTTTCATGACTTTCAAAATGATTTACAAAGCTTTTAAGTACACCTTTATAAATCAGAAGTTAATTAACAACAAAAAATAAAGAAATGAACTTAATCCCCTTTTAGAGGAGTAGGTAGCTGTTGAATAAAATTATTTTCAAAACTTTATAAGTTTAAAGCACAACATTTCCGTTTTCATTTCTTTTAGTAGCAAAATCATCAAATTTTTAAACACTTTATGGGTGCGATAAGCTGTTTTTTACTTCTTTTTTGCTGTACCCTTTTTATGTTTGAGACTTTATAACCAACGACGTACTTTTTTATTTTCTTTTGATGTGTTTTTGGGCCACAATTAATTCATTTTTTTTTGTGATTGTTATTTTAGTATTAAATGTTGCTGTTTTTCGCTTATTATTCATTAAAAAATTGATAATAATCACGTGTTGAAATTACGCTACTGTTGTCTTAGTCTTTGCAACCATTTGTGGCAAATAAAGAAAATAAGTTTGTTGAGGTAAATAAATTATAACATTTAAATAGGCCATTAAATATTTAATTGCTCTTTAATTATGAAAATACAAAAAAATCACATTTTGTTGCCAACAAATTGAAGTAATTAGACTTCATTTAAAACATATATAAATAATAATCATGGCTGATGGGCTTGCAGTCTGTAGCCTGCCGTGTTTAATACTATAATTTTAATAAATCTAATATAATAAAATGGACTTCATAGAAAGCCAACGGCTGAACCAATTTTCTTGAAATTTTTTCAGTATCTTTCTCTGTCGGGAAGATATTATAGGTTATATAAATTTCAAAAATTCCAACAAGGCGTTACCACGCCCATATAAAGTAAACGCCCATATAAAGTTATTTGTTCATAATAGTAACAGTAAGAATCTCTAAATTTGGTCCAAATCGCTTCATAGTCAATACAAGTCGTCAGTTAAAATAGTACCTCTCATGGAAAGTAAAAATTGATTTTTATGACTTCATAATCAAAACAAATCATCAGTAAAGAGTGTGCGGTATTAGAAAAGTGAGAGTAACATCACCCATACACAGTAAACATTAATTTTTGTATATCTTGAGAACGAGAGGAGAAGTTTCTGAATTTGGTTTAAAGAACGTATGAATAATAAACATCATCAATCAAGAACTGTGCGATTGTATACAGCTAAAAAGCAGATTCTACACTATCTTTCTGGAAGGAACTATAGGGTACCTTAAATTTTTGTATTTGGACGGAAGAAAGATAATATGCCGAAAATGGATAAAATATTAAAACTAAGATAAAAGTTATTATAATAAAGAAATATTATAATTAACAAAAAAATTATGATTTCTAAAGAAATCTATGCATTTAAATTTTATTGTTATATTTTTTCAAAAATATATATGGTGCCAAAATCCTACTTTTTAATCGAAAAAAAAAAACTTTGAAACTATGTATAAATTTTATTTAGAAGTGCCGTATATTAACATCAAAATTGTCCAGTTACATCTACGTTTGTTAAACGAAAATTTTTTCTTCTTAATTCTGCCTTAAAAGAAAACACACACAATTAGTTTTTAACTTAAAGTCTATTTTTCGTTTGTAACGTAAGATCCTTTTTGCTTTAAAATAACAAAATTATAAACGAAACAAACAAAAGGTTACAGCAAAGACATCCAATATTTTAGGCTATGATAATAGAAACACTTTCTTATCTTAAAAACAATTTCAGCCGTTACTTTTCTTTCAACATGGCAAAAGAAAAATCTCTTTTGCTTCAACTCATTTTGTCCCTTTTTAAAAGGAGTTAAATATAAGATAAGATTTTTATAGAATAACTATTTTTATTTTGTTTTTATGCTTAGAAGCCTTGCTTAGAAAATACATCGAAAAAAAATATTAATAAATAAATAGGTATTTCCAATTTTGAGTTGACTTTACATCATCGTATTCTGTAAAAACTATTGAAGTGGTAGTTTATTAAATGTACCCGTGATAATCGTTGCCATGTTACCATACTACTCAAAATAGGACTGTGACCAGACCTTGACGGCGCTGGTGTGCTGGGCTATGGGTCGCCGGATGGGGTGGTTCTTGGCGAAAAAATCATACCAGCCTGCGAGGTCGTGTCATGCATCAAAAATTAAATAAAAGAAGACCCGAAATATCCGTCGTTTCTGGGTAAAACATGCACCACGCTGAAAATTATCGACCGAAATTATGACGGAACTGGTCCTATCACAGAGACCGAAAGGCCTCTATATGGCATTCCAGAGGATGTTTAAGAATGCCCCAACCCTACGCTGTAAACCTTGGCTGCCCTACTAACCGCCGCTTTCTACTTATTATTCGGTCATTTCAAATGATAAGTCTTAAAAAGTTCAATTATAATAAAAATAAATAAATAAATTTATTTTAATTTCCCCACCAGCCGATCACCCGCGGGTCTCAATGATAAACTCTTTTTCTTCTTTTTCCTTCTTTAGAAAGAAACCACCCTATTTTAATGTCACACCACCTTAACTGTGTTCCTAACTTTATCGTTCCCAAAAAAATTTTCCACTCGCGCTCTATTATTATTATTTATCTTTCACGTGTTTATTCACCTTTTGTTATTATTTGTTCACCTCTAAACTTGTGGTTATTGTTTCTCCAATCACTCAATTGTCAAGGGGAGTTGTCAACCTATCAGCTGATTAACCCTCAAAACTAACACGTTACAACATCGACTTCAAGTAATATTGGTGCTGTTTTTTTTTTTTTTTTTTGAACATATTGTCTTATTTGTATCAAAAGACTGGTTAGGACAATAACCACAAAAGTCGAGTAATTTAACATATTTCCGGATAATTCAAGAATTTATGAAAAAACTAAAAATTCAGAACGTCGTAACTTCTAATCTTTGTTCGATATACGAAAAGAGATTTTTTCATGTTCATTCACGTTTAGTAAAAAATAAAGCCTTAACGAAAGGGATAAACCATTTTTTAAATTCACGGATATGAATGTCCAAATATACTTCAGAAATTTTTCAGTGTAAACTAGAATATAAGAATAATAGGGAAAAACAAAATTTTTTTTCGGTACATTCTTGTACGAAATGAAAATATTTTTCCATACTATCATAAATTAAGATGTCACTGTTTGAAAAGACTTTTCTTCATATTTGTTTTCAAATAATATTAAAAACAATTAAAATATTGGTCACATTAATCAAAAATAGAAAAACATACCTGTAGGCACCTCCCATTAATTTATTTATAACTAAACCAATATCGTGTAGGGTGTAAACGTAACCCTTGGGTATATGAGGACGTACATCACGTAAAATATAACTAAAAAATAAACAAAGAAAAAGTAAATTTATATTTCAAGTTTTTTGTTGATATACATTCAATTTTTATTTTTTTAATATACAAAAAGAAAAGTCAGAATCGAAAAAAATAAATAAATAAATAAATATTAATTTATAAATTATTTACTCACCCTAAAGTATTTGCTGGACCATGCTTTGTATTATAAAGTTCCTCAAGGCGCGGTATTGTCAAAAATTTTTTCATTGAAACACCATTCTCTAAAAGTAATTTCACAAAATCTATTCTATCGTGTTCAAGTGCCTGCATCATTGCCTCATCCAATGCTCCTTTATAAATAACAAGGCAAAAAAAAAGTCGCAATAAAAAAAGCAAAAACAAAAAATGTAAAGGTTATAGAAAAAATAAAATGATTGAGATTTAATGCAAAGATTAGGATGACTACAGAAAGCAATTTAATATTAAAAAACATTCCATTAACTTTATTTGGTTTTATAATAATTTTAGAGAATTAAAACCATTCCTTTTTTATTATGGTACTAACCAGAATCTAACATCAACAAAAGTATTTTAAAAATTTCAATTTAAATACACGATGAAAACGCTGGAACTTACCGATTGGCCATTCCTGACCATATACAAAGATTTCACTGCGTGCAATATCTACGCGATTCCATGTCAGAGCCAAACTTAACTGTTCAGGCGGGCTTAAATGCTGTGATTTGAAAAGTGCAGTTAAAATGGTTTGATCCAATTCCTGGGCTTCACCTTCCGGCTTTTCTTGTATACGAAATATTGTTATCTATTACAGAAAGTACATTAAACAATTTCTTATTTATTTGTTACAAATTATAATGAGGTGGTAAAATATATTCTAATTATATTTAGAAAAGTGGCTAAGACTACATCGTTAGCTGAAATGCAAAACCATGAAATTAACAAACCCTACGTAATCTATTTTTTGATTAATTACGATTAAGTTTTTAATCTGATATAATACAAATTAAAAATGTTACACAAGTTGAAATCATAATAAAACAAAGTAATATATTTTTAATACCAATGAAACCGGCTTTGTTTGATAGAAAACTTTATGACATTAATTTTTGAATATGACTTCGGCCATCTCTGTCAATTTTTGCACACTTTTCGCAGCATATGCGGCCGTATTTCGCCAATAACTCTTCGAATGTTGATTTCCAGGTGTTCAATTATTTCCGCCTTATCAACATAGATAAATGACTTTACATAACCCCAAAGAAAATAATCCAATGGGATTAAATCACACGACTTTGGTGGCCAATTAATTGGACCGTTATGTGAATTGACTCTTTCATCAAAAGTATATTTGAGTAAATCAATTGTAGCGCGTGTAGTGTGGCACGTGGCTCTATCCTGTTGGAACCATATGTCAGCAAGATTAATGCCGGCTAATTAAGATACGTAAAATTTTTAATCATCCCCCTATACCATTCACCATCGATAATAACATTCCGACCATCATCGTTTTTGAAGACATACGGACCAATGGTGTTTCGACAAATACTTGTGGATTATCCCAACATCAAATACGAGAATTCTGCTAATTTAGAATACCCATTCAACCAAAAATGGTTTCATCGGAGAAAAACTCGATAATAAATTGTCATTTTATCGATAACAAAATGTCAAATCAAGCTGAACAAAATCGACTATCAGCTGCTATATCAGTTGTCAAATAAAGCAGTGCTGTCAAATCAAAATTATTAACCTCTAAAAACACACCCGATGCAATGCAATATAAACCATATGTATACATATATACTATATACATACATATATACATATAACATATATACTATATGTATACATATATACTATATGTATACATATATCTTAACTTATCTTTTTCAATATATACCATACTAGCTAAACTCCGGCGTACTTCGCTACCCCTATCTTCATTACTACCTTAATCATCAGTCTTTTACCTGTACATATACTTAAAAAAAATATGCATACACTCATACGAGTATGTATGTTCAAAAACACATTAATTTTTACATATGTATACTATATATGTATATCGCTATCCCTTTACAAAAAATTAATACCCAGCTACCCAATCCCTGCGGATCTTTAGTTGACGTGGATAGCCAACGAAGCTTGAACTGTTACACATATGCAAAATGTAATATTTAGTATGAGTTGGAGTTGCCACACCTACTTATTCAATCCCGCCCATTTCTTAAGTGATGATTTGTATTGATTACGAAAATATTTGCACCAAATTTTGTGATTTTCAGTTAAGTGGCTCTCGAGTTATTAAGTGACGAACATGGGCTAAAAAGGAATCGATTTCAGGTTTCATTATCGCGTCGATGAGATTTCAACCACACATATATTATATTGAACCAATACCTGCCTTGTGCACTAGTTTACTTGAAATCAGTCGACGGGGTTGAGCGTAACGCGGCGACATACGTAAGCCGTATTTCGTTTCCACTGTAAAATTATAAAAATGTTCGTTACCTGGTTTTCCATTTCGACTAACGATATACATATACATACATACATATGTACTAGGGAGATCGATTAATCGACTTTTTTCAAAAACCGGTTTTCGAATTATTCGAAAAGTAGCACTTTCAAAAGAGCCGGTTTTCGGTTAATAATAATTCAAATAACTGGTTAGCCGGTTCTTTTATTTAAATAAAATTGTTCCCAATTCTTGAAGCGCAGAGCAGGACTACGTCGTTTTAAAATAAGCAGAAGCTGATGGAGAGCTTAAAATTAAAGTGGCAATCAATACTAACAATAATTCTAACAAATCTCATAAAAACTATGCAAAAACGGTGCGCGGAGGCCATAAAAAACAAAGTTTGTTACACAAAGTACTGAAAAATGCTTAAGTTTCGAGTCCTTAATTGCCTCGACAAGAAAATTTGCTTAGATTTCGAGGAGCAATGTATGTAAATTTATGCACCACGTATTTAATAGTGTGTGTGTTACTGTGATATGTTAGGTAAGAACCCACCTTTCAACCAAGAAGTCGTCGATTGAATCCCACACCATCTGATAATTTTCAACAGCAATATCACCTCACAACATCACTAGCGATTGGATATGCGTATTTACGCTGTGAAAAACTTCACTAATATATCTGCCGTTCGGAACCGGCGTTTGTGGGTTTAAGGGCTTTCAATGAGTCTAGTTGATCATTCTAAAAATCAATATTTATTTAAAGAAGATGAGAAAAGGTTATTGTTGCTCAAGTGTGCATATGTTTTTCGATCTACCCTGGTTTTCACGTTCTTTGTGAGTCGTTCAAGGTTGTCGTATATACAAAAATAATTAAATTTATACAAATAGTCAAACGATGAGCATATTTTCAATAAAAAATATACAATCGTATAAAAATTTTACTTATTTAAATTTTCCGGTTATTCGTGTTATATTAACCGGTTTACTCGGTATTCGAAAAATGAAGATTTTTGAAAAAACCCTATTCGACAAAACCTGAAAAACCGATTAAAACCGGTCCAATAATAACCCTCCGATTACCATAATATGTACATACATGCATACGTACATGTGTATATATCAGTATATATGGTTTGAATAAAAAAGCCACAAATATTTGAGATTTGTCCCAGCTAAAGAGTGCAAAACATTAAACAATACAATGTCAATTCAGTTAAAATCAGTTTTTAAAAGTAAAGGAATTGAATACTATTAAAAAACGTAAAATAATTTAGTTTGGAATTCTGAGCGGTAAAAAAATATGTGTAAAAAAGTAGCTAGAACCCGGCGTTTTTCGTTACCCCTATCATAATTTTTATCTTAGTTATAACTTTTTACCCTTTTCCCCAATTTTATCTCTTTTCGGTACATGTCTAAATATTTAAGACAGCCTATAGTTTAATACAGAAAGACACTCTAAAAATTTCAAGAAAATTGCTTTTTAGCTGTACACAGTTTTCAGACAAACACTCATTCATTTTTATTTTAAGTATGTATATAGATAGTATTTACGCGGAGTACTTTATACAATACTTTTTGGCTGATGCGTTCTCCACATATACAATATTCGGTATGAATGGGGATTGCCACGTCCACTTATTTTATTGATATTAATTACGAAGTTATTTAGACCAAATTCAGAAACTTTCACCTTAACTCGTCTCAAGATATACAAAAATCAATATGTATGTTGTATGTAATTATCCCGTTCCGTCTACTCTTTGACTGATGATTTATTTTATATTGACCATAATGCTACTCCAGCCAAATTTTGAAACTCTTTATGTTGCCATTTTGAAGATATAGACAAATAAATATTTTTATTTATTTATCATTTTTATATATAAGATAGAGTGTTTTTTGTATTATTTTATTTTTTGTATTTCTAAACAGGTTTAAAAATATAAAACAAGCTCTTAGGAATATCGGAATATGTTGGTACAGTTTGGATTATTTCATACAGTATTACGTTTTTTGTATGTAGGATACATATGGATACACCGAAGTGTAATATCAAGCCAGATGAATTTTTGCTTCGTATGCGCCATATGCCGCAATTAGTTGTGTTATTAACACTTTTACCAATTGCATATTGAACGGTGCTACCATTTCAACTTTTCGATTTTATATTTAAAATTAACCGATCTGAAAAGAAGATTTGAGAAGGTTTAAGACTTTAGCAGAACATTCAAACCTGTTGGCAGCCAGGTATATAAGGAACGTAGCTTTGTCTACGTCAGTCAGTTATAGTTTGGCAGTCATAGTGTAAAGTCGTACTAATAGTTAAGTTTTGAATAAATTCGTGTTTAAAACGGATATTCAATAACTTGGATACTGAATAGTTATAAATGTTTAAAGTGAGAGTTTTTTATTATATTTTATTTAAAACTTGACTATCAATATAACAGTTTTAAAATTTTTAATTTCTAATATTTACATAGATTGAGTTTTTACATAAAGTATTGCAGCAATTGAAATCTTATTTTTATACACTAAAAGGTTTTTTTTTACATATATAGGAAAAAAGATAGTAAAAACCTATCGAGTTTTAAAGAAATTTTTGTGTTATATACTTCTTTCACCTTCATAGATGAAGGTTTAGAAATATACGCTTATAAAGTCCTTATTAAATCATAGTTAGATGATCTGTTTCGATCCTTAAAGCTTTCTATTATTTTTATATTTCCGATATGTTTTCGCGACTTTACTGTACCAGACTTGAGACCCAAAAGTCATTACTGGTCGTATGCACATTTTATATAACAACAACTTATTTTTAATGTTGAGCGTAGATCTGCGGTTCAAGAGTGGAAAAAGTGCACGACCACATTCAATAGCCTTTTCGCAAGTTTTCAACACATGGTTTTTAAATGTTAGTTTTTTATCTAACGTTATACCCAGATATTTCACTTCATTATGTATGGGAATTACAGTTCCCTGAATGCATAGTGAAATATTTGGAACTTTTTTAGCGGATTTATTAAATGGAAAGATTATGGCTTGAGTTTTAGTCTCATTAATCTTTATCTTCCACTTGGAAAAATATTTATCGACATGTTCAAGAGCTCTTCTCATATTTTTTACAATGGCATTAGAAACTTTTCCGCTAGCCATAATAGCCGTATCAGCAGCGTATAGGGTTGTATGTTGATTTTTTAAAACTTTAAAGTCGGATGTATAAAGGGAATACAGAATTGGTGAAAGTACAGAGCATTGCGGAACCCCAGCTGGAATATTTCGTTCTGTGGAATTACTTCCATCAATGGCAACAATAAACATCCTGTTATTTAGAAAGTTGTGAATGATTTTTTGTAAGTATATCGGAAATCCTAAAAGGTTAAGTTTATATAAAAGACCGTTGTGCCATATTGCGTCATATGCTTTTTTCGTCTAAGAACACAATTCCAGTGCTTCGTCTTATGCGTTTATTGTATTGTATAAAATTTACTATTCTTTTGACTTGATGAACTGTTTAATGCTCCTTCCTGAAACCAAATTGTTCGTTTTTTATTAAATTATTATCCTCTGCAAAGTCCAATACTCTTTGTAGTACAATTTTTTCAAAAATTTTCCCAAGGCAATTCAACATACTAATTGGCCTATAACTTTTTGGTGATTTCGTTTCTTTTCCTGATTTTAAGACTGGAATAACCTTAGCCCTTTTAAAACTATTAGGGAAATAACCGTTCATCAGACACCAGTTAAATATATTCGTAATAGAGGTGAAGAAAGTGTCAAGCATATTTTTTAACAGAATTGGTCTTATACCATCAATACTAGGAGATTTACAGTTTTTGAGTTTACTTGTAACGACTTTAATCCCTTCTTTTGTACTTAAATTTATACTGTTCGGTATATTTTGAGAACTAAGCCGTTATACATGATCCATTACTTTTGATTCTACTTTTGAGGTCATATTTATTGTTGTTTGATGGGAATTTTTGAAAACATTTGCAATTATATTGGCTCTTTCATTACTATTGTACACTTCAGCGCTATCTACATTTAAACTCTTGATTTTCTCTCTTTCTCCTCTCATTGCTTTAGTTAGCTTCCAAAATTTTTTGCTACCCGGTGGCAACTTTTTAATAAACTTAGACCAGCTGTTATTTCTATCTTTTAACACGTGCTTATCTATCATAGCAGTCATCTGTTTTAGAATACAGATGTTTACATTTCTTTCTGATGATTAACACTTCTTTGTATTTTTCTCCGAATTCTGTTTCTCTGTCCAATTAAAAGTAATGAAGCTGAAGAAATTTTTTTCTGCCAGTTTTGTTTCTCTCCAAAGGGAACTTGTTTTTCTGCTTCTTGTGCTATGTAAGTTATTTTGCTTAACAATTCCTCTATATTCGAACTAGTCACAAGTGTACGGTGAATATTGTTTTCTTTTACCTTTGTATCGACCCATTTTATTATAGCTTTCCAATTGGCAAGCTTGTACAAAGGAATTTGTGGAATAATTTTAAGCGTTGAACCGTGAATCCTGCATGAGATGGGCACGTGATCAGAGTTGAGAGTTCCCGGGTGTGAAACAAGCGAAGATATATGCAAAGAGGAATTTGAAAGAATAATATCTACGACAAATGGTTGTGTTGGAATTAAGTTTTAACTAAAGCGAGTAAAATAGGTTGTGGAATGAATATAGTAGCTTGAGTTGAGTTGGTGATTAAATAAAGCTATGCCAGCAGTGTTATTTTGTACACAGTTCCAACTGGTGTGACGGGCGTTGAAGTCACCAAATATAAAGTATTCTGTTGATGCATCAGTTAATTTATTGAAATCATTTACAAAATTAGGGGTGTATTTTGGACATTAAGTAGATGTAAATCTAACCGGTCTATTGTTTATGGATATAATGATGGAAATGTTTTCTATTGCAGACGTTACTATTTTGGATGTACGGTGATGTGGAATGGATTTCCTAGTTGCTATTAATACACCACCTACATGCGTTGGTCGATCTTCTCTGTATATATAATAATTAAGCAATTTTATTTTGTGATTTCTTTTTAAAAATGTTTCATTAATAAACAATATATCTATTTGTTTTTCTTGGAGAAAGTCTTCCAGCTGTGTAATGGAGGCTTTACTCGTTATGCCCCTAGCATTCCAATGCATATCGTTTAATACCTGTTTGGTAATTGTTTTATATGACATGTTTTAATATCATGCCCAAAACACGCATTTGTCATACTTATTTTTGCACTTCTGTAGAGCATCAAGTGCTTCAAAATAGATTTCTATAATCTTTTTATTAGAAATATTATCATCTTGATTATGCTTATCTTTGGATTTTGCCATTTCTGCATATGAAATGTTGCGATTATTTCCTTTTGATATACCAAAAGACGTGGGAAGAGGGTCTTCAAAGGCAAGAAGAGATTTTTCATCATCAGACGTCATTACGACATTTGAGAAGCCTTTTGGGACCCTGCTTAAGGGTTGTTTCTGCGTTACTTTACGTCGAACCTGTAAATATTCTTTTCTAGTTGGACATTTTGGATCGTACGCTCGGTGATTAACATTTTTTAGGTTTCTCTTCATGCAATTATAAGACTTGTATACCACGGGACCTGCATCAGGGACTTTGTTCAATTGACATTCAGCATAATCGTGAGGACCTCCACAGCCCCAGCTGACGGCAACACGATGACAGTTTGAAGATTCATGTCCATACATTGTACATTTCGTACATTAAGTGGGGTCTCTAGCACGTTTCAAAGGGTTACGCCAATGAAGTACTACATTTTAGAAGTATTTAATTTTTCGAACGTCGCTTTTAGCGACTTGAGTTCTATCAAATTCCACACAGTATAAAGCTTCATCCGCACTTGACCGGACAGTCGGAATTTCTTTAATAGTAAGGGGATTTATATTGAAAGCTGAATTGTTTTTGCATCAAGCTTGGGTAGACCAAATAAGACTAATTTAAACTTCCTAGTATCTTTAACGGGGTAAGTAAAAAATTTCAGCTCATTTATTTTCAATTTTTTAATAGCCTCTTCGTATTCCATAAGAGAAATTGGTAACACCTTAGTCCCAATAGATAAACGTTTGTACTTACAGTTTATCCCCAAGAGTTTCATTACGTCTTTAAACTTGTGGCAATTATCTACAGTAATTGGTGGTACTCTTTGCTTCTCTTGAATGTCGTGCCCTACATCCACACTAGCATCATCTTCATCTCCATCGAGGTCAGATAGACTTTGATATCTATTACTGCTGCTTGATATGGCAGACTTTTGTTTCTTGTATTTAGGGCTATTTCCCCAGAAACCCTTACGTTTAGAACTCATTTTTTTATGATAAAAGTAAGTTATAATGCAAAAGTATTTACAAATAGTCAGCTGATATATAATAGGTCTTTATGCTACGAATGTCGCAATACGACTGATAAAGTGGAAGTTAAATAAAATATTTTATTCTACGCAATTAAAAAAAACTCAAAATTAAAATATTTAAATTAAATAAATTACATTTAAATTTTTCCCAAGCTTTAATAATCTTTATTTTATAGTTAGAGAATATATATTAATTATTGCAATGCTTTTATGGAATCGTAAATTCTGTTAATTTAATAGCTTTTGAGTTTTTTAAGCTTTAAAATATTTTTTGTGTTATTAATTCTTTATGCTAAGTAACAATAATTGATAAAGAAAACTTTTGATTTATCATCATTTAGCTCTAATTAAAAAAAAAAAATAAGAAAAAAATAAAAGATAAAAATCTGTACATACCAAATTCTTATTGCGTGTACACTGTAGAAGCTCCTGATAAAGTTTTTCCGCCTGATCCGAGCCAACCTCAAACGTTTTTTGTATTGTACTAATTAAATAGTCTCGCATAGATTCAAGAACAGGCTGTTCATCCCCATCCGATGCGTACCTGAAATGTGTTCAACACAAAATAATTTTTTTAGATTTAAGATCATAAGAGTATTACAAAATTTAATTGGCTAAAACTTTCCCAACTTTACCCGGAAATCCCGCGAATTCTCAGGAAATTCAACTAATTTCATTTCCTACTTTTCATATACAATAAAAGGTTTTGTATAATAATACCACGTAAAAGTGGATTAGCTGAAGTCAAATCTCTAATACAAACTCGCTTAAAAGAGTACAATTTCGATTTTGAGGAATATAGTTGCCACAAATACATATGTATGCATATATGGTCTAAAAGTCATGAAAAAATGTGTAAAATAAAACTTAGTTGAAGGTGTTTTCTGTGTAAATCATACCCCACGTTTGGCAGCTGTAGATAAAAGTGATATATAAAAAAACAAACACTTTTGCAATAGATTTTTCAGATCCTTTGGTAAAATATTTGAAGATAGGGAATAACAATTAACAATAATGCCAAAAAAGTTGAAGATGCAACACGGAAAATTGTGAAAAAAATTTCAAAAAAGCCCAACGGAAAATACTATGTTACTAAAATATGTATGAAATTTTAGACAGCAACTTTTGTAGTTGGATGCAACCCCAGTTGCTTTGACTCCATCAAAGAAGCCGTTTGTATGGCACTATTACCTTTACCAAAGGCTCATATTGGTCTGTGTACAGTCCAGTAGCGATTTATATTGTGTGAGATAAATTAAAATTTAATATTAAAGGTTCTGACGTAAGGAATTTCACGATAAGAAGACACAAAAGTGAACACCTTAAACTTCAATTTTGTACAAGCGTAATAAAAATTGATTTACATTAGCTGAAGTTGGAGCAACTCAGCAAGTAACTGAAAAATGGATCGATTTTTATATAAAGATGTGATGTGTTCTGCCCAGTGCAGAGGAAAATATGAGTCTGGTATGGGTTTTCCAACATGATAATGATGCGAAACATGCTCCAAAACTTATCAAAGATTGGTGGATTATTCAAAACTATGAGTTTTCGGATAGCCAGCTCAATCGCTAGACCTTAACACTATTGGAAATCTAGGGAGCATCATAGAACGCAAGAATAAAATGGATTCTAAGAAGAACAAACACACCATTTTTAATCGTGTTCAGGAGGTAAAGTACAACGTTTCTAAAACCCAAATTGAGGTACTGGTTTATGCAATGATCCGCAGATATGCTGCCATCATTAATAATACAGTAACGCTACTACTACTAAGATTATATATTTTGATTGAAGGTTTTTGACAGAAATACAAAAGTTGCTTTAGTTTTGAGCAGGCATATTTTAGGCTTGTTTCATTATAACAAAATATCTGTTAGAAAATATCTGTTAGAAAAGTAAATGATAAAATCTGTTTATTTATATTTTCCGTCTAAGCTGTTTCTAAGGAATTATATTGGCCAAAACACCGCTGTGTAACATCAGTTGCTTCAGTTATGGAAACCATTGTATGTACCTATTAGTTGATGATGCTATTGTGATTACTTTGGGTTATGAAATTAATCAAATCATATCCTTTTTCTATGCGAAGCAATATTCCACTCCACACGTAGCGGGAATCCCAGGAAAATAAATTTTTTTCCGGTTTTCCCCTCAAATAAAAAGCTTTACACATAATCGAAGACATATACTGTTACAAACATCGTATAAAATAAACAGAGAGAAGGAGGAAGGAGAAGACAAGGAAATGTCCCTGTGATCAGGGACCTAAATCAGTTGGATACAAAACTGCCGTTGGAGTATCACAATGGAATTACGACCGCCTCTAACCAGTTTAGAGATGAAAGTCACACCTGAAAGAGATTTGATCGCCGCTTGGCTATCAGAGAAGATACGTAAGTCGGTAGTGTGAGCACAGCCACTCCGGATCAATTCCACAGTATGATAAATAGCTATTACTTCGGCCTGACACACACTTAATAGTCGGAGAGATATCCTGAGGTTGAGCATTTCGGAAATAATTCCACTGCTCACCATGTTCCCAAAATTAGAGTCATCAGTATAGAACTCCACCGAATCACCCGGCATGACCAAGAAAGATGCACGCTAGCAATTATTTATGGTATATTTTTTGCAGACTAACGGGTAGTTTTAATAAAATAAATTAACAGTTGACCTAACGCATTAAAAAAACATGCGTTTGCTAGCGTTTTAACTTTATCCTTCGAACTTCATCCATTAGATGGAAAAATTAAATGTATGCCTCGATTATTGAAGCTTTATAAGAAAAGAAAAATTAGTGGACATTGAGTGACATTGAAAAATGAGTTGAAAAGAATGATGCTATTGACACAATTAGAATAGCAACTTTAAGGATCTGAATCATAACTCTTTTTCTCTCTATTGGCGCAATCAGAATAGCACCTTTAAGAATCTGAATTATCACTCTTTTCCACTCAATTTTATTGGCACAATCAAAATAGCACCTTTAACGGTCTGAATCATCAAAAAAAACTTTCGTTATGTCTAAGAGAAACTTAGATAGCGCAAGTGTATTAGTATGGAACTCATTTGCCTATGGTTTTAAGGCATAGTTGAACAAGAAAACTCTTTGAGCCTTTTCTGGCTGAGAATTAACTACAGCGATATGTATACAGCCGAACGAAAATGAGCAGATAATAACAAGATAAGAAATAAAATAACAAATCTTGTTTAGTTGTGGAATAGATGCAAATGAAAGTGAAAGTATGTCGCTTTACTTTTAAAAATTGCTTGTTTGTATTGTTATTTACCTTTTTAGTTTGTCTCTTCAACGAACACAGCGTAAAATCACTAACACTACCACTCAACAAATTTCTCTTTATGGTCTCCCTTGTTTTAAGTGCCACTTATGTTCTATTACTACGAGATTGAATTCAAACATGTATTCAGAACTTTTTGAAGACGTTTTTGTAACAAAACTGAATAAAAACCCCAATGAGGTATACACCGGATAGCACCGTCCACATTTGCTACATAAAAGCTAGAAACTAAATTAATACAGAAGATATTTTCCATTAAAGTTTATTTATTTACTGAAAATTATAAAAAAAAGTGGTGCGGCTCATCGAATGTATACCACTGTATATCACTGTCCGAAAATAATGAACATAACATTCATATTATTTTATAGTTTTATATAAGAAAGTGCTATTTGCAGTGCAATTCAATAGTGTATATATTTCGCCTAATTATATAACTTTTCTAATGTCTTAAATTTAAATTTTAAACTTCAGGTACACTTGTACCTCAATTTGTGTCACTAATTGGAAACGTAAATACTAGTAAAAATAATGCAAACCGAAATAGATTTATCCAGACATTTGTATTGATCTTCCATGAGCTATTATTTAGGCTGGAAAAACTAGTTTTCATTGAAAAAAATTTGTTTTATTTCCTTTAAATGGTGATCTTTTTTCGGACCAAAAATTTTAAATGCTTACGATATCAATTTCGTCGCCTTAGATGTTTTAGCAGTAGTTATTAAGTAGTTGTAAGTGTAAGTATTTAATTGTACACGGTACTGTTAATCTCAATTGTTGTTTGGCCCTTCATCGTATAAAAGAATAATATCTTCTTCTTCTATTCTTTCAAAATGTGCATTTGAGCTTATTCCGTACATTCATATTATCACTAATACTGTCCATATCTTTGATAAGCCCAAGTTCGATTAATGCACTATTCCTAAACTTTTTCCAAAACTTGGCTTACGTTTTCAAAAGCCAGTCAAACAAATATATTTATTTACTACACAAATCAACACAAAAAGGACTCAAATTTGATGTTACATAGGATTAAAAAAAGCTGCACAAACTGGAGTATTAGTATATATAAATCATTTAACTAAAATTAATTTAAATTTAATTTTCAGAATTATTTTTAATGTGGAATTATGCTCTTGGTAATAAACTATGCAACATCTGCTTTGTTTTAGCGTTTGAGGTGTACTTGAATTGTATATGGCAATTAAGTCTTTTAATGCACTATGTGTAGACATAATACAGTCAACGAGAGTATCGTGAACAATTAAACTTATTTTTATAAACTTAATCAATAAGCTGAATTACCATTTGCCACACAGCTAAAAACATTTAATTAAAGATAACCTTGAACCTATCTTTCAGCATTTATTCCTAGTAAAGTTCATTTTCTTTAATTATCTTTTTTTACGAAATAATTGAATCCCTTTTTACTACATAACCTAACGTCCTGATTTAAAATACTTTTCTTTTATTCTTGCTTTTTATATACAAAGTTCTGTTAAAATAAACTTTTAATTAAATTAAAATGTTTTTCCAAGCGTTTTTTCTTTTGAAAAATATCTACAATTTAAACATTTCTCTACACTCGTACTTATCAATTGACTTTGAATTCAGCAAAGTTTAATTTTATAATTAAAATTGTACAAAAAATTGAATTCTAAATATTAACAAATAGTCATTCTAGAATACATATAAGTTAATTTAAGCACAGCTATAATTTAAAGACCTCCAAAATATCGAGCTTGACTCCAAACCAAACTAGAAACTTTTTCAACAATATTTAGATTCAAGCATAAATCTCAATATCAGACTTACAACGGAGGGAATGTTGCAATAGGTTGTTGAATATTTTACTAATGAAATGCACAATGCAGCATATGTTTCATCTCTAGTTAAAAATACGAAAACTGATTAGAGATAAAAGAAGATTACGCAAAAGGTGGCAAATTAGTAGATGCCAAAGCGATAAGTGATTCTTAAACAAAGCATGCAATGATTTTCGAACTTTACTGCATGACCATAAAAAACACATCTGAGTTTTTGTAAAATGAGCATCCGCTTGTAGCGGAGAGCTACTAAATTCAATATAAGACCGGTCAAAAATCAATTTGTCTTGAGAAAGTCAGATGGAACGTAATGTAGAACGGATGAAGATACATCTGAAGAGTTTGTGTTGCGTTAAAAAAACAGACTACCTTGATCAAAAAGTTTTTGAAACAATTTTGAATGTGTTGAGGTAGCACAAGTTGATTTGCGAGGCTAAATCTGATCTCACATGCATCAATAGGATCATTACTGAAGACGAGACCTGGGCTTATGAGTACGACACGCAATCCAGACATCAGACAAGTTAATGGCGTTCATCAAATGAGCCGAGACCAAAAGCACCAAGTTGTTTTTTGTCAAAAAAGAAGGTAATGCTCACGGTATTCATGGATTACAATGGTGTAGTACATCATGAATTTTTGCCAGAAGGCCAGACAGTATACAAAGAGTATTATTTGGGTGTTATGAGACTTTTGCGTGAAGCAATTCGCCGAAAGAGACTCGTGGAACAGTGCCCTCATTATTCGTAATTTTTTTAATTCACCTGATTTGGCTCCCTGTAAGTTCTTTCTGTTTAATCGAGTCGAAAAACCATTACGCGGAACGCGTTTCAGCAACCAATTCTAAAATTGTACAAAATCTCCAACACCCATTGATATAGATGTACTCTTGGCTAGGTAGCTTTTGCAAATGTCATGACGCTAAGATTTAGCGGGAATATTAACAACAGATGTACTAACTTAACAAGAAAAAAAAAGCTCAGATTGGAACTGTGGGACCGACACACTGAGATTATTGTGAAAACTTTTTGATTATTGTGAAAACGCTTTTCTCAAAGAAAAATACTGTGCTTTTAACTCTAATTTATAATTCCATTTTAAGAATTAACCATTTTCTATCTCAATGGAAATGTGCGGAAATTATAATGATTCAAAAACATAATAAGCCAGAGAATTTTGCCTCTTACAAACCAATAAGTTTGGTTGTAATCTTCTCCAAAATTTTAGAAAATTCCTGCTACGAAGATTGTCTCCAATTTCAAATAATAAAATTATTATTCCTGAATTTGCTTTTAGAAATAATCATAGTAATCCCGAACAAATTCATCGAATTGTTAATTTTATAATTATCAATTTAGAAGAAAAACAGTATTATTCTGGAGTTTTGGAAGTGGAGCAAGCGTTTGATAATATTTGGCATATAAGGTTGCTTCACAAAAAAAAAGTTATCTTTAAACAGGCATTTTATCGTTTATCAAAAGTCAAATTTTTATGAAATAAAAGCTGGATTACCACAAGGCAGTATAGTAAGTCCAATCCTTTACACTATATATACATCTGATATGTCCATTACCGATAATATTTTGTTTGTTACTTACGCTGAAGACACAGCACTAATTAAAGAGTCATGGCTAAAAAAGTGAAACATAAAAGACAATCCAGATAAGTCCCATTACACAACATCCTCTTTAAGAAATGGTAATTGCCCCGATGTAACCATTAATCGTAATTCATCGCATAGTGGAATGATTTTGAACAGAATTCCAAGCCCAGTTTGAACATATGACATTCAGCTCTGGGGAACAGCAAACAACTCTAATATTGAAATAATCGAAAGATACCAATCCAAAACGTTAAGTAAAATACTAGAAGCTTCATGGTACATTCGAAATAAAGTTGTAAAACAAATGAAAGCTTAAAATCTGTAAAAGAGGAAATAAGATCTTTCAATGAAAGGTATCTGTAAAGACTCAGCAACCATGTCAATCCCCCAGTTATCTCATTATTAGACAATACCTTTGAAACTAAACGATTAAAACAAAACCACATTTTGGATCTTACGTTTGGAAGTCATTGAGGTTGTTCATCGGATTATCTGGTAATGCATTTATATTAAAAATAGAAATATATTTATTAAGAACATGCCCAGCTTTACAAGATCCTTGATATTGTTTAAAAATTATGTGGTTATTTACTTATTTTTAGTGTTGCAAAGTTATAGTTATTTTTTACTAGAGATATTGCTGATTTTAATATAAATACATAACCCGATAAACAGCCTACCGTGAACAACATCATTGAAAATAGTTATATTTTTTAAATATTGCATGAACAAAGGGAACTATTTATTTATTTCGGGAACTGGCAACACTAATGTTTATAGCTAAAATCTGGCAACACCATAATAAAGTTTGATATTTTTTAGCATAAACGTACTCACAACGTTTTGATGTACAAGTGCTATTTGTTTTATTTACAGTGAGTTAAGAAAATCAATTTGGCCAAAAAATTGAAATTTCAAGAAAATTTTTTCCTTTGATTACACTGGTCTACAAAAAACAAAAAATTTTCTCGCCTTTAAATAACACTATATAGAATATAATGATTTGGATGCGCTGAATTCAAATTCGTTTTCAGTATTTTTCCATTTGGCTCAAATCTTTTCTTATGAGCGTGGCAATTTTTTTATACGAAAATTTTACATTCTAAGAATTTTTATATTCTAAGAATCTTTTTATATATTTTTGAAAATAAAAGAAAAAATATTTCTATTAATTTTACAAGAAAAAATTTGTTCGTTAATTTTGGTCAAAGTTAGGTACCTGCATTTAATTCAGAATAAAATCAGCACTAGCCAACCGATTTTCATGATTTATATCTTATTTTACTCTCAACATTTTAAGCCTTGAAATGTTTAATATGTAAAATTCACAATCTGTTAAATTTGTATGACTTTTTGAAAGAAAAATTGCTCTAATTTTGCGCCTAAAACGGATTTGAGTTCAGCGCATCAAAATCATTACATTCAATATAGTTTTGTTTAAAAGCTTTGTTTGCTGTAGACCAGTGTTGCTTTCTACAACTTTCGACGTGGATTATTTCAACAAGAATGTGTCGATAAACTCAGTTCTTTGTCAGGCACCACTAAAAACCAGAGTATATCGCTGGTAAAGTGAATTCAATCGTGGTCGTAGTTCGGTCGCCGACGAATTCTGTAAAGGAATTCTTCAGAAAAATTCGTAAAACCAACCGCCGAAGACGAACCATTCACCATCATGAAAATGCAAGGTCTCACACATCTCGTCCTCCGTAGAGTCCTGATTTGGCACCCAATGACTTCTAATTTTTCACGAATATCAAAGATAAAGAGCGTGGTCAACGATTTAAGAGCGCCGAAGATGCAGTTGACACGTTCAAAAACCTTGTTTTGGAGGTGTTCAAGAAGAATGGAAAAACTGCTTTGAGAAATGGTTTGAACGAATGCAAAAATAAATAGTACACATCGTACACTATTGGACAAAATAAAAAATCAAATTACCTTTGTTAACATATATTTCATCAGAGAAAAAAGAGTCAAACTCAATACTATTGTTAAAAAATTATTTGAATTGAATAATTTCGTGTACATTTCAATATAAAAAAGTATACCTAAAAGACTTTGTGAGGCCATATTTAGTAAAAAGAGAGCTACTAAGTTCTGCTTATTATAACAACCCTTCATATATCTGTGATTAACATCCAAGATTTCGCATTTGCGCTTTATTTTGTCCAACGGTAGACAAGTAGCATTTTAATGTATGTTGCTTTGCTGAAAAAGTTTAATTGAAATATATAAGTTTTTATGTTTTTTACACTAAAATGTGAACAAAATGAATAAATTAAATTATTTTTTTAACAATAATATTGAGTTTGTTTCTTGTTGTCTCTGATGAAATATGACAAAGGTAATTTGTACTTTAGTTTCTCCAATACTTAGTGTATATTAAAATAAAAATAAAACTCACATTGAGAAGCAAGGACAATATCAAGTTTTCTTAACATCCCCGGGTTGATTGAAAATAAAGAAACAATAATAAAAAATAAAATTTTAAAATAAAAAAACAACAATTATAGAAAATTTTAAAGCGATTTCATTCTTAAGATGATTTTAATTAATTCCACTTTCGATCGGAATTGAGTTGTGTTATATACTTACTTGTATATACTAGGGAGATCGATTATTCGACTTTTTTCAAAAACCGGTTTCCGAATAATTCGAAAAATTGCAATTTTTTGAAACTGGTTTTCGGTTATAAATTTATCAAATAACCGGTTAACCGATTCTGTTATTTAAATAAAATTCTTCTTAATTCTTGTTTCGTTAGCAAATAAAATTGATACATTTTCGTCCCATGTTGTAGTTTCTAGCAAGTAAGTGTGCTAGAAAAACGTTTGGCTTTTTTAGGGCCTTAACGGACATTTCTTCATCGACAATGCAATTAATATTTTATCCAGTGATTAATTTTCTACAGCGCATGTGTAATAGTTTTACTTGCTAGCGCCTAGAGACTACTTGGTATAGAATCAAGTTTTGCTTACTGCACAATAACGTCAATCTCAAAAACATATTTAAGGTGGTTAATAATTTCTGGTGTGGAAGAGCTATTTCAGATTAGTATTTAAGGACACTCAATATATCTATACTTATCCTTTAAATCGATTTCCAAATATTTTCACATTTCAGAGAACATGTGTAGAAACATAAATGCATTCACCACGTATTTAATAGTGTGTGTCACTGTGGTATGTTTGGTAAGACACCAGCCTACCAACCAAGAAGTCTTGGCTCAATATCAAACCACACCATCTGACTATTTTCAACAGCAGTATCACCTCACAACATTCCTAGAGATTGGTTAATAGTATCTTCGCTTAAAAAACTTCACTAACTACATCTGCCGTTCGAAGCCGGCGTTTATAGGTGCCTTTCAATGAGTATAGTTGATCATAATTCTCGGTATATAAAAAATTAATATTTATATACAGAAAATTAGAAAAAGTTATTGTTGCTTAAGTGTGCATATCTCTTTCGATCTACAATGGTTTTCACGTTATTTGTGAGACGTTCAAGGTTGTCATATATAATGTAAAAATATGACGTTACATACTAAAAATAGAAAAATACTTAAACGACGAGCATATGTGCAATAAAAAATATAAATACGTATAAAAATTATACATATTAAATTTAACCGGTTTATTCGGTATTCGAAAAATTAACATTAAAAAAAAACCGTATTCGACAAAACCAGAAAAACCGGCTAAAACCGGTCGAATAATAATCGTTCGATCTCCCTGGTATATATACATACATAACAGTACGAGCAAAGACATTAACTAGGTCTTTCAAAATTTTTTCAAAATTGAAAATAATTAATCTTATAAATTAGGCCTTAAAGTTGTTCTAATATTCTCAACATTTAGTTATAAAAAATTAATTCAGTTATAGAGAATATCCGCATATTTAAACAATGTAAAAAATAGTAAATGTGGGCATCTTAATAGCTATGAACTAAAGAAAATAAATAATAGTATGCGTTTATATGTTAATAAATACATATGTTAACACATGAATCTGTAGAGTTTTATGCAAACGCGATTGTTTTTTTGTGTGCAAAATATGCGTTTATTTGTTGCTGGTTAAACTTACTTGTGAACAAAAGCTATTAAATCAGCAGCACGCCCAGAGCCATCACACACTACTACAGGTACGGGTGGCGTATCCGTCACGTACTCTAAAACTGCACGTATTGTGTTTGTACCACCCTCGATAACAAGACAAACTACGGGTGTACTGGAATGTGTAACTAAAAGTAGCAAGAATTTTAAACAAAAATACAATGAATATGCAATAAAAAAAAAAACAAAAATTGAAAAAAAATGATAATGAAAATATATGTAGTATGTCAAGTAATAGAAAAAATACACACATAAACAGATATTATAAGGACAGACAGATATGGTTTCCTTTAACAAGTTTAAGCAATGATTTCACCAGACATTGCGTACAATGTAAACGATAGTTATAACGAATCAGTGTGTCTCTTTTTGAACTTGATTATATTGTTAAGTGTTGCATGTACAAATGTTTCAAAGTAAAAGAAATACAATTACTGGACAATTTGTATGTGACTTCCAACTGTGCTATTCGTGAACATGTAATTGGAGTTTACACTCGAGGCGGAAGATCAACAATTCGTTTCTTGTCTATATTTATTTGAGGCCTGATGTCGTATTAAACAGCATTTCCAAAATTAAATTTTAAATGCATGTGAACATGTGATGAATGAACTTGTGAATGTACATACATATGTATGTATGTATGTATGTATATACATATATGTTTTTAGTTAAACAATAGTTGATTATTTCTTTATTTATGGCGTCATAGACATTGACTTTATTTACAATTATGTTAATGTTTGGCTACACTTACATGGATGCAGTTTTAAATTTGATATGAACTTCTCCAATTTTCTTCTCAATATCAATTCGGCACCATATTTTGCTTGGGTTCCATTATCGACTAATAAGAAATACGCATGACGATTATTTAACACCGCCAATTTGGATCTAAAAGAAAAATGAAAATAAATACAAGTTAACATTAAATCATATACCAATATATTGTAATTAAAGGGCAAACATTTTATTTTTTTCATAAAACTGAATTAAAAACAAAAACTAGTTTATTTTCTTTCCATAAAAGTTTTTTTTTTGTGTCGTTAAAGAAAGCATGCTGTTTAGTTTGTAATTTTAAAGGCAATTCTTTAGGTACATCAGGGCGTATGATAGTTAAAACCATTGGCTCTGCTGATTCTGACATTACTTATAACTATTATTGGTAAATAAATAGGAAGTACAGTACTCTCGGAATAACGTCAACTAATTAAAACAGCGGGTGTTGCCGTTTATTAGATTGTTGGCGTTTATAAATGTATAAATTTAAAATAAAAATATATTGATAGTGTAGCTTAAAGCATTCTTATTGTTCATAAACGAAGACCAAACAAAAACAAATCAAAAGAAACATAATTAGGCTCCAAGTTTTGTAAAACATATGTATATATGAGTATTAACTGTTACTGAAGCTAACATTGTGTTTTATTTAGAGTTGGTGTTTTAAAGCTTTGTGGCTTGGTTGACGTTTTGGAGTGGACAATGTTAAAAGGGTTGATCTTTTGTGACGTTGATGAAAGCGAGTGTTCACGTTATCCCAAGTGCTCTGTATATTAAGCAACTGAATAAATTTAACACAAAGAAAGTTGGCTATTTAACTTTGGCATGAAATCTTATATACAGTGGCGAGCAGAACTGAATGAATACCAACGAAGCTTAAATAAAAGCGCAGTAAAACCAAAAAAATTAAAAGAAATGTAGCTGAGCTTTATGTTAAAATAATAAGTAGGGGAATAAGACAAGATAATAAAAGAAATTCACTAACATATAAACTTGGTGTTAAGTTTTAGGCAATTTTATTAAAAAGTCAAAGTGTCCAATTGCTATATAAAAATGAATGTGTGATTGGTTGAAGACTGTATAAAGTTAAAAAGTGTATTCAGAGCTTTTCTAGAAGAAACTGTAGGTTATCTTAAGTGCTAGGATATAAACCAGAAGAAATGAAATGGGGAAAAAGGGTTAAATATGTGTCTAAGATAACAGTTAATATAATAATTAAGGGGCAGAAGTATGCCGGGTTTTAACGAGTACATTTTTTTCCGATATAAAATTTGCGCATTTCCTTTAATTTTTCTTATGAGAAATACATTTTATAAATACTTATGGTGCAGTTGTATGGCGGAGGTCTCTCGAGAAATCCACATATTGCAGGATCTTTGATAGGGTTCTGCGGAGTGCAGCAGTAATGATTACAGGTGCGCTCAGGTCAACTCCTTCGAAGGCCTTATTTGTACTACTGAATTGGCTTCCAGCGGGCCTGATGGCGGGCATGTCTGCGATAAATTTGAAGATGGCAGAGTCATGGTCGACAGGGTCTACGGGCATGCGGCCATCTTTAGGTATTTGGATACGATCCGAGATGGGATAGATTACTGCACACGCAAACCCTTCCTGGATAAAATGTTCTCCGTATGCATCTCACGAGAGCCGGTAATTGGATCCGGTTTTGTTGAGGTATAGACGGATGGATCAAAATCCTCGGAAGGAGTTGGGGGCGGTATATTTATTCCTGTATACGGGTGAGGGAATCCTTTAAACTGCCCGACCACTGCAGTTTCTTACAGGCGGAGGTCTCGGCGATAAAGAGGGCAGCTACCTCCGGGGTATGTGACAGTGATATCCAAATCTGTACGGACAGTCAGACTGCGATCAGGGCGCTCTCCGGTGTCTACTCGACATCGCGACTGGTGTGTGAATGCCGGGCATCTCTGAACGAGATGGCGAGACATTCAGACTTAGAGATTATCTGGGTAAGGGGTCACTCCGACACCCGTGGGAACCGTGTGGCAGACGGACTTGTAAGGGTGGGCTCTCTCCTCAGAAATGAGGAGATTGACCACTCAGGATGCCACTCTCCTCTTGCAGACGTATGGTCACATATTAGGCAGGGCACAGCTATGGTGGGATATCAAGGCAAATCTGGCGAAGTCTATTATGAGGATGCCGCGATTTAGGCTGCGAACTCTTGTGGCTGTGATTACTGGGCACGCTAGGAGATTGGGTCTGCCGTTCAATGACTACTGTAAGGGTTGCTAGGATGAGGAAGAGCAAGAGACTGTCAAGCACTTCCTGTGTCAGTGGCCGAGTCTTTCGGACATTAGGACAGCTTTCCTTGGCAGTCCGTTAGTGAATGCCTTGTCGGATCTGGCTGATGTGAATATCGGCAAGATCTCTTCTTTTGTGTATGCGTCTGGTTGGTTCGGATTGGACCGAGACGCGGACATGTAGGTTGTTCATTTTCTGGATTACTGGTATCACAGTGGGATCAATATTGGACCCAGGTGGGCTGGACCGTTGTCTGGCTACCTGTCGTAACTAACTAACTAAATAGCTTAGATTACAGTTTAGTTTTTATTTTTAAGTTAATGTGGCCCTCGTTTGATAGAGAGCGCATTATGTGCGTACCATTGCTACGGTTACGGTACATCGAGTGATGTGGTTGTATCAAAACGAATATATTATAATAAATATATGTAAAGCTCTTATTTAGACAAATAGCGGAGTAGACGAATAATTGGCGATTTGAAGAAATACTTTTATATTTTTGTTGTAAAAGTTTTCTTCACCGAACAGATCTACAAAACCTCAAGACTTTAGACAGATAGTTTGATTGTTAGGATGCAATTTTATGAATATAAGATATAATTTTTTCTTTATTTTAGAAAATTTTTAAACGTCAAAGGTATGTCTGAAATTAATATGAAAAAAAAATAAATAAATTTACGGCGACGTTTATCATAGATACTTATATCGCAATGTTGTTAAAAGCGACGTTTAGCTTATTAAGGTAATAGCCTGCACAATACGCATAAATTTCGCAACCGTACAGTAGAATAGGTATGTAGCTATCAAATCGTTTGTGCAAGAAAAAACCTATTTCAAGTTGTGTTGAGTTTGTGACAGCTCAAAGTTTCCTGATCATTCTATTTAATTAGGTTAGATCAGGAAAATTTATCAATAAATATTACATCCAAGTTTTTGCCGGATTGTATTGTTATTGGATTGTATTGTTATATTTCTTTTTTTGATTATAGCATCTTTATTTAGGAGGTTAATGAAAAGCCCGTCTATCATAGCCTATTCGTTATTTCTCGCTAAATCAGTAAATTATCAGCAGATACGTGAACCTTACAGTGATCTTTAATAATTTGTAAATCATATATCTAAAGACAAAAAAGGAGGATCCCGAGAATTTATTCGTGTGAAACACCAAAAGTTTCTGAATACTTGCCATTGAATAGAACTTTTTGAGATCGTTTATAAGTTTAATGAAAGAGTTTTATCAGTTTCTTTGTTAAAATTGAGTTGCACACTGTATCAAAGCCTTGTTATGGTCCAGTAGTATTAAAAATGACACCATGGTATTCTTAAGATAACACCTTAGATTACCGACCACGTACATTAGAGCCGTCAGCTCGAATTTCAGATAATAATAAAGATGCTCATTAATCTGTCTGCTCATTATATTCTCCATTACTTTATATAGAAAGGAAGGAATTGCAATTGACTTGTATTCGTGGTAAATATTTTAAAAAGTCTTCATCTATCAGGATATATGGATTTTGTATGTAAATGCGATATAAAGGGCAAAAGCTTCGGTATTAATACTTCAATATATCTATTGCTTAAGTCATCCATTTCAGTTGCCTTCGATTTTACTGCTAACAAATTATCCATGATCTCACATAGGCTCTTACACAACGGTGTTTTTTTATACAGTAACACAAGTTTAAATCGTAATAAAGTAAAGAAATATATTTTTGCTATCAATGAAACGGGCTTTGTTGGATAGAAAGTTTCATGGCAATAATGTTTGAATAAGATTGCGGCCATGTTGCCGCCACGGCTGGCACGTAAAAGGCACACCAATTTTCATATATATGCGCCCGTATTTCGCCAATAACTTTTCGAATGTTAATATCCAATTGTTAGATTTTTTCTGTTTTATCGACATATACAAGTGACTCTGCATAACCGCAAATAAAATAATCCATTTATTTTGGCAACGAATACATATTCCATAGTACGCATGATTAAATTTTTCATTTAAATTATAAAACTTTAAAGAATTTTTCAGTATTAACGTAATGTTATGACTAACCTTGGCGAACTGATGCTGTGACAGGGAACTTCGCGATTGTGACCCAAAAGTTCATGATTACGTTCAACAATACCCCAGGGCGCAATACCAATGCTGACAACACGACCGGTACGCTGTTGACCTTCCAAAAGCAGAGCATCACCAACTTGTTTGGTTACACCTAACAACAATAACAAAAAGAAAGAGAATATTTTAAAAACAAAAATGTAAAAAAACGTACAGAGGAAAAAGATTGACGACCTCAATCAAATTCAATACAAATAAACAAAGAAACCCATTCATGTCCATAGGGACAATGTAAAAGGCATTTTGTCCTAATACAATAAACATTTTTTTTACTGTTAACAAAAAAATAAATAAATTACTCACACATACACGCACGCATACAGCAGCTTACCAAAGGATAAAAAAGTTTTTCATATAAAGAATACAAATAGAATTATAATTTAAAGATAACATTCATTTCCAGTTATTTCCTAAATTCATTCAGAACTAATACACTGTTCAATTTATACAACCAGAGAACATCACAAATTTGGCTAGAAACCACAGTATTTTTTATTTATTTATTTATTTATTTATTTATTTTTTTTGGGGGGGGGGGGGGTGGCTTTAAAAGAAAAGATACCATCAAAATTGGTTTATTTTCTGATTAAATTTTTTGGAAATAAAAATTAACATTTGGAAGTAAAACGAAATTAATTAAGTTTATGTATGGATGATCACGAAGTTAGCTTTCTATAGTATTTTTCAATTGCCAAGATAATTTAAACAAGAGAAATTTTAGAAAATTTTGCTATGGTAGTGATAAATCTATAGTACACACACCTAAAAGTACAGTCACATCTGGCAAATATTTGATGAAAAACATAAAATATTTCTTTGCTGTAGCCTGACCACAAAGTAATTTGGAGGGGCAAGCAAAAAATAATTTATTGTTGAAAAAAAAAAAATTATTTCCCATCAAACTTTAAATCTGACCACACAGTGTCAAATATTTTTATCATTTTTAGGCAAATATTTATTTGATTTTGCATATTTTTTGCAAGATCAAACAGTGGTAAACAACATCTGTACAGGATAAATAACATCTCTTGTTTCAATAAAGACTTAACTGCCAACTCTAGTTGCCAATTAGCAAATCGAAACCATGACGAAATTACCCTCATACATTATCTGTCGCTGGTATTAAGTTTTTATCACAAAACTCCCAGTTTAATCGCTTAATTCAATTTTAATAAATCATTCTTTAACATAAAAACTCGATACCCACGATAAAGTACGTAGGCAGTTATATTATGCTTTGAAACGGGATTGGCATTTATGTTTCTATTAAAAAAACTATGCATCATTTCACATCTTTCTTCACATTTAAAGATAATTCGAGGCAAACTTTGAACAAAAAGGGTCTTTCTGGAAACTAGTACTTTCAAAGGATAGAGCAAGCTTGTAAAGAAGTGCAGTGGAGGAGGAGTTATACAATGTTTCCAAACAGCTTTCCAATCACTTGACAGAAGCCCTATAGAAAATCTATTTAATAAATTGGACCGATAAGTACCAAAAAATGCAATTAAAACAAACAGGACTAAAGAAAGATACAATATTTCTAGTGAAATATAAAAATAAAAAAAGCGTTTTCAATGAAATGATATTTAGATGAGCATACTAGCCAACAATAAAAATGTATTAAATATATTTTGGCTGTAATTAGTCTCCAAACACTACGGAGTATGTCTATGTATATGTATGTCCTGAAAAATGAATTTTTTTTTATACAAAAGTTGGTATATATATAAAGTTTTTGAATGTGAGAACCCTATAGTTCTGTGTAAAGTCCAGTATTATGCGGGTATATATAGAAAATTACATGTTGCCCAAAAAAGGGGACAAAATATTATTTTTTGAAACATATAGACGATCACTAAAAACTAAACGCTGAAGTTCAATTTCTAAAATATTTTACATTTTACGGGTAGGATAAAAACTTAAATTTACCTGTATTTGTGCCTCCAGTGAAAATCCAAGCCCCTGTTGTTTTTGCCGCTTTTAATAAGCCTTTACGAATTTCCTGTAATTTTTTTTATATAAAAAGTTTTTTTCTTATTATTGCTGAAAGTATGTACAATTTATTTTTTATTTTTAATGGATTGCGATGAATAAAAATTATTTATTTATTTATTTTTTTTTGCCTTCAAATACAGCACTTACCTTTTTTAGTTTGGGCTGCAATTCAAAATTAGCTTTACCACCTTGTACTGTAATGAGGAGCTTTGGTAATTCTAAATTCCATTCTTTGGTAAAAAGTTGTACAAGCAATTCAGGACGGGTATCAAATGATAGACGAACATACTGAAAAATATATTAATTAATCAGACACGTCTTATTTATACATCAGATATTTATATATATCTTTCTGAATAACAGGAAGACCAGCATCCAATAATAAAACAAAAATATCTGAATTTTTTAAACTCAACGCATAATCGCAAAAAGCAGAGATTGGATACTTATATGCAATAATCGACCAATCAGTAATAATTTACACATCCTTTCCAAACGTCTTAGAATTAATTTTAATATACTTCCGGTTTTATAGAGTTCAATATTGCAAATAATGTCACAATAAGCTGAGTAAGAGTGTTGATCTTTTTTATGAATGCCAGAGCTGCGAAAATTCCGGAGTTGCGAAACCAACAGTGTGCGGCATTTAAAATAAAAAAGAGGCAATATTAACCCTTTATTGCCCGACGGTACTTACAGGTACCATAACTTATTTTTGTGCTTTACTATTATACAAGTATAAATTTGCGATGCATATATTAATCATCGGTTTTAAAAAATCCAATAACAACAAAATGTTATTTTTTTTACACCTGTTGCTCATAAGATCAGTTATCCTTCAACAGTTCCAGTGTTTAGAGTTGCATTTGAACTGCAAGATTTCGATCAAATTTAAATATTGCTTAAAATTAAAAAAAATGTGTGCTCTAATTTTATATTTTAATGCATGTATTGGGTATACAAGTTAATAATGTCGATTTGGACAACATACGGCATAACTATGACATACGGTGTCTGTCAATAATAACAAATATGGTATTTTGGAGGGTAAACATCTGTCATTATAATTCAATATTCGATAGACGCCAATCGCTAAAATAATGTCGAATTTTGTGCCTAAAAAATATGTTTTGCCGTGAAGTCTAATAACCTTCTTTCATTTGAAGAACACGGCTGCTGAAAATTTTCGATTGTTGGCAGAAGCCTACGGTCAACATGCACCAACTCAAAAAAATTGCGAACGATGATGAAGACAAGGAAACGTTTGGTCGGCTGAAAAAGTTTGAAGATGAGGAATTGCATCACTCGACGAAGATTGTTGTCGAACACAATCAAAACTTACATTATCATTGGAAGTCACACAGCAAGCCATTTCCCTACGTTTAAAAGCATTGGGATTAATTCAAAAGCAAGACGATGACGTCTATAAGAGAAAGCTCTGTTTCAAATTTTGGAAACGAAAAAGTAACAGAAAAAAATTTAAAATAATAAAAATTATAATTTTATTTGTATGTATTTACGAGGGCGGATTGATATTGAAGCTACCTAAATAGGAAAAAATTTTTTTTTTCAAAAACCATTCATTTCTTAACATAGTCTCCTTTTAGCTCAATACACTTAGTAAGACGATTTTCCAACTTTTTTATAGCATCTGAATAATACGATTTTGGGAATTCTCAAAATACGCATTAGTTTCGGTAATCACTTCTTCGTTTGAGATGAATCTTTTTCCCGCGAGCCATTTTTTCAAGTTTGGAAACAGGAAAAAGTCACTAGGGGCTAAATATGGACTATAAGGTGGATGATCAACCAATTCGAAGTGGATTTCTCGTAGTTTTAGCATCGTATCTAATGCTGTGTGAACTGGTGCATTGTCTTGAAGAAAGAGCACTTTTTCTTGTTTAAATATGGTCGTTTTTTCTTGATTGCATCAACCAATTGATCCAATAATTGTGATTGTGGATCCCTTTTCAAGATAATCGATGAGCAATATTCCCTGGGCATCCAAAAATACAATGGCCATAACCTTGCCAGCCAATTTCGCTGTCTTCGCCTTCTTCGGAGCACTTCCACCAGCTTCCAACCATTGCTTCGATTGATTTTTGGTTTTAGGTGTGTAGTGGTGGACCCACGTTTCATCAACAGTTATTAATCTACGCCAAAAATCAGCAGGATTATGCTTTATCATGTCCAAACACCGCTGTGAAGTGATCTGTCGAACTGGTTTTTAAAATCGGATCGCCATTTTTTAACAAAAAATGTAAAGTACTGTTGTAGCACCAGTCTCCTATATCTTGTGACTGTAGATGAATGTGTTCTTGTACTCCATATTAAATATTTTTTTTTAGTTTTAAATGATAAGAAGAAGCTACGTATAGAATTTTAATAATATAAACATATTGGAAAAAAATTTGGTGAAAATTACCACAAAATTAACTTCAAATTTAGAAAATCAGAAAGAATCTAAGCTAATGCTCTGCGGCGTTTAAAAAATGGTGAAAAAAATTATTAGAAACGAAGAAAATGTCAGATAACCGACTTGTGAAAAATTTTGTATAGCTGAATTTTTTACGTTTATAAAATCATTTTATTATTTTCGTTTTCTTTGTTTTAATTACTATATCGCACTTTGAATGCTTAAGTATGTCAACTCAAAATTTGCAAATTTCCAGTAGAGACAAAAATCTTTGCTATTTAGTTAAATTATATCACAAAAAGCTGTAACAAGTGTATATGCTTAGCGAAACAGTGAAGAAAATGATGCAATTTACAGTGGGTAGATGTGACCACAGTAAATCGTTTACTTGCAAAAAGCGAATGTTGAAAATTTTTGAGTTGACTTACTTCAGCGGTACGAGTGCGATATGTACTAAGTTTTATTAAAAATAAATAAATGTCATATTTGTAACTTTACTATGGGCTTAAGTTTTATTTTTTCAGAATTTTGGACTGATCTCTTACTATGAATATAGACATGTAGTAAAATTATTACCTCGTCTTACGACACTTCGATTTACAGTCTACATTTTTAGAACGTATCTAGGCCGTATAAAGAGCTATGAGTGTAAAAAATAAATTATTAAATTAGGAAAAGCAAATTATTTTAAATTAATCGCATATTTTATATTCTTATATACATAAATGTAATCACCAGAAGTTTGCGTCTAGAATAATGAATATTGTTCGATAACGAATGTCATAATTTCAAACAGCAAAAACTCGACCAAATCAACTAGTTACCGAAAGTGATCCCTGAATTATTCCGTAATACTGATCAATTTCTGATCAAGGTTTTTTTTGTATTTATGCCAAAATAAATCAGAAATGCATAAAAACCTTTATTAAAATAGAACGTATTTTTCAAGAATTAAAAATATCGACTACACTGGTGCATATTCCTATAAGCGCACTTAATTTTTTTCTGTATTTTTGTTATATCTTTGTTGTTCTCATCCAAAAGCAAAATTTAACTATTTTAATGAGAGACAACTTAACGGTACTTTTTAAAAGTAAACAATTTTTTTTTCTTATTTTTGTTGTTTGCCTTAATTATGCGATCAAATGTTCTTGGTGCTATTTTAAGTGGAAGATTCGTATAAACGCACACTCGAAATTTGTTTTTAAAAAAGTGACCAAAAATAAAATATTATCAATTTTAGTTTTTTTTCAACCAAAGGTACGTTTCTAATAGTAATATCTCAATTTACTGTAACTTTTCCTATTTTAATCAATAAATTTCATCACTTTTAAAGATGCCTAAGGGAACTTTTTTGTCCGATCAAGAAAAGATTCAAATTAAATTTTTTCACGACAAGGATGCTCTAATAGAGAAATTGGACGTAAAATCGGTCGTTCGGAAGGTGTGGTGCGAAATTTCTTTAAGAAAGGTCAAAATTATGGAGTTCGCAAATCAACAAAGGGTAATACAAAACTAACAAGAAGACAACTTAATCTAATAAAACAAGAAGCAACCCGCAACAAATTGAATTCCACACAAATAAGGAATAAATTAAATCTTCCTGTGACTTCCAAACACGTTGCACACATTTTACGAAACGATGAAAACATAAAATGGAAAAAGCCGAAATGTAAACCAATGCTAAAAAACACCATAAAGAAAATCGTCTAAAATTCGCAAGAAAATATATGAAATGGACAGATGAGTAGAAAAAAGTAATTTTCTCTGACGAAAAAAAATTTAATTTAGACGGTCCAGACTCATACTCATGCTATTGGCACGATTTGAGATCTAAAGATGTTCGGATGTCAAAACGTAATTTCGGTGGTGGCAGTGTTATGGTTTGGGCAGCGTTTTCTGCAGTTGGCAAGTCGAAAATTTGTTTTGTTCCGACAGAAATGAATAGTTCGATTTATAACGAACTGTTGGAAGATGCTCTTCTCTCTTTTATGGACGAAAAAATTGATGAAGATTGCATTTTCCAACAAGATAATGCTGCAATCCATGTTTCTAAGCAATCGAAAACTTGGTTCAATGAACATGGCATTCCTTTGTTGGAGTGGCCGGCTCGTAGTCTGGACTTAAACCCAATGGAAAACTTGTGGGGATACATGGCCCGCAAAGTTTATGCAAATAATGCCCAGAATGAAGGCATAAAGACTGTGACAGAGCTGAAACTAAGAATTAAACAAGTCTTGGAAGAAATTGATTCCGATCTGCTTAAAAAATTAGTGGAATCAATGCCAGACCGTATTTTTGAAACCATCTATAACAAAGGATCATCCACACATTATTAATAATGCTACAATGGCCCAAACATTAAAGTGCGTTTATAGGAAAATACCCTTAAAAATGGCTGTTAATATCGAAAATTAAGTAAAAAAAAAAAAAATTAAAGTACAAATGAATTTTTTTGTAAACAATATTTTAAGTGAAGTCTTAACTAATTTAATACACAAATTTATAGCCCCCTAAATATTTTCTTGTTTAATTTTTACCTTTTTTTTTTTTTAAAAAAGTAGTGTGCGTTTATAGGAATATGCTCCAGTGTATATGCCTAAATCCCTCAAAGTTTAAAATAGTTATTATATGTTAATAAATAAAGCAACTGATAGCTCTTTAACGTTCTAGTATTAATTTTTTAAGGAAAATTTATTAAAAAATATGCTTGGAAAGATTTTTTCTAAATCATTATTAATTGTCATCAATTACTTACCTGTGCTTTTGTCGGATGAGCACCACCTTGAAATTCAATTGTACCGTATGCATCTGTAGGCTGAGCTCTGGTATGTTTTGTAGGCATCCATAAATCACCTGGTGAACCGCTTTCGATGCCGGCTATAGTTTGATGTGTTTGTCGTGATTGTCCACAGCAACATCTAAAGGTAAAAAAAGAAAATGATAAAAGTGTTTAATGGTGGCAATGAACAAATTCATAAATATAAATCATAGCATTATTAGATTACTTTTATAGCTTTTTTGGTCTATTTAAAAATTATTTAAGTTTATATACAGTAGATATCGAATATAAGAAACTGAAAAATGTCACTAATTTTTTCTTATATACGGTTTTTTCTTGTAAAAAATTATTGTTTATAAGAAAATTATTTCGTATAAACATATATACCACACATACACATACGAAAAAATTTATAATTTTGTTTTAAACGAATAACGACATAATAACTTCCTCTGTTTGGCTCAGATATTTTTTCAGAGACAACTACTTGTTCTTTTTCAGATTTATGTCCCTGCAAATTACTTATTATTTCACTATCATTTAATATACCAAAGCAGTCATTCTCCAAATCAAATACTTCTCCTAAAAATTAATATATTTTCAAAAATCTAAGGACAATTGGATTCATGCTTCTTGAAAATTCCAGCAGTGTTGCAAGCCACCATGATCGCTTTTTGAAATACACTCCGGTTAAACTGTATAAACCCACCTTATTTTATTAAAGTACCATAAATCGCGAATACGGAAACAATAATTCAATATATATATATATATATATATATATATATATATATATATATATATATATATATATATATATATATATATATATTTTATATGTAGGGTTCTTTACATTTGTATTGAAATAGGCCTTCAACTTGTTTCAACAATCTCCCCCTCAAGACAAGTGAGGGGAGATTTAAAAGCTTACAACCATCTATATGTTTCTGCTTATTCAAAGTCTTTGTAAGGATATCAGCTGCATTCTCACCAGATGTAATGTATTGTATATCGATGGCCTTCTCTTCATATTTATCTCGTATGTAATGATATCGAATATCGATATGTTTACTTTTCTTTTATACGGTTGGATTTTTCACCATAAAAGCTGCTGATTGATTATCACATAGAATACTGATATATTACCAAATTACTGATATATTATCCAAAACCCATTTCTTTTTGATGAATGAAAATACTGCCCCATGGGCCATCCCGATTAATTTCCATTCCAAGATAAAATGATACATGACCACGATCAATTGCCTCGACTGTATTGTTTAAACTTTAAAAAATACTTTTAAATTCCTTTTCTGTCGAACCTGCCACCAACATATCGTCGACATATAAAGCGATTATGCATATATTATTACCATTCCTTTTATGTATACACAAGTATCGTGTTTACATCTCAAAAAATTCATTTCTATTAAAATATCTTTCATTCGTTTATTTCAGTCGCGTCCAGCTTGCTTTAAGCCATACAAAGATTTATTCAATTTACAAACTCTATTGGTATACTTTTTGCTTTCAAACATTGGGGGTTGTTGCATATACACCTCCTCTTCCAAATTTCCATTTAAGTAAGCTGTTACAACATCGACATGATTTACCAGTAGCCTGTGCTTGGCTGCCAGCGCTAATATCAATCGTATAGTCGAGTGTCTTACTATTGATGCAAATGTTTCTTGATAATCAATACTCAAGCAATCAATAGCTACCAATCGAGCTTTGTATTTTTCAATTGTACCATCAGCATTATGTTTCAATGCGAATACCCATTTGGATCCAATAACGTTTTTTCCACTGTGTTTTTCTACCAAATCCCAAGTTTTGTTTTTAAGTAAAGATTCGTACTCAACTTTCATAGCCTCCATCCATTTATTAGAATCTTAACCATGTAAAGCTTGATTAACAGTCTTCAGATTCTCAATAATTGAATTTCACATTTGAGGGTAATTTTCAGTGCGAAAGATTTTTCTTGGCCTACTTTTACCACCTATTCGTAATATTCTCGGTCTGCCACGCTTTCTTTTATTTCCCAACAATGGAGTTTTCACAATGTTTGTACCACTGCTTTCAGTACTAACCTGTTATTTTCTTTGTTCTTCTATTTGTTCAATTTCAGTTTCATTTTACTTCTGTTTACTATTTTCGTTATTAGTTTGTATTCCATCACCGGATACATTTTCGGTTCCGTTTTGAATACATTCAAATATCTCGTTATTACATTCACTGTATGTTTCATTATGTATATTAAAATTTTCAGACTGTTCGAAAAATATAACATCACGGGCAATATGTATTTGTTTTGTTTTTGCATTGTATAAACGATATGCTTTTGTATAAAGTTGATAACCGACAAACTTCATCTTTATACCTTTAGGCAAAAATTTTCCACCTTTAATTTTCGGACCTTTCTTTAGAACTACGGCAACACAACCAAAAATTTTCAAATGAGACTCAGATGGTTTCTTTCCACACCATACAGGGTAATCTCTCCAAGAACTTTCGTTGGAGAACGGTTCCTTAAATAAGTAGCTGTATTAATTGCTTCACCCCATAAACTATATGGTAAGCCCGATGAATATAGTAAACATCTTCCCATCTCAACAAGTGTACGGTTCGCACGTTCATACATACCGTTTTGTTGTGGTGAATAAGCAACAGTAGTTTGATGAACAATACCTTTTGTTATAAAATATTGTTTTAACTCTAAGTTCAAACAATAAATTCTTTACCATAATTTTTATATTTCGGCCTGTTTACTTCTCTACCAGCTCAGAAAATTGTACGAATATATTCAAAGCATCACTCTTTTGTTTAAGGAAATACATAAAAATGTATCGAGAATAATCGTCAATGAATGTTATAAAATATGAAGCGCTTCCCACAAACCTTACACCTATCGGTCCACATAAATCTGTATGAACTAGTTCCAATATGTCACTTGTTTGTATATTCGAAATATATGGTGTAGCAGTTATTTTGTTTTTTGCACAAGTAAAACAATCTATTGATTTAATCATCTTGACATTGAAACCTCTTACCATATTTCGATTAGCCAATTTTTTTAAATATTTTATATTTATGTGACCAAATCTTTGATGCCATTTTTTAATATTTTTTTCTTCTACTATACCATTTACTACTTCAAATTCTTGAATTTTTCAAAAATAACAATAAACATACCTTCAACCAAGTCAGCTGTAAGGATTAAATTGTTTTCTTTGCTCTTCATTATTGTTTTATTTCCGGAAAATTGAACAACATGACCGGCTTTAATAATTTTGTTTATTGATACAAAATTGGAATATACAAAAACTTGTTTTTATTTTTATGATTCCAAAACCCTGTGCATATATTATTTCGCCCGATGTCAAATAAATTTGTCTTGTAGTTTTTGTTAAAACTTCAAAATAATCCTTACTGTCAACCATATGAGCTGATGCTCCACTATCTAATATCCACAGTTCTTTTAAGTTAAGATTATTTTCCCTTAAAGAGAATGCAAAATCGTTTCCTTGATACTCTCTATTTACTTTACATTGTGATCGTATGTGACCTTCTTTTCGACAACGATACCATTTAAAATTATTGTTGCTGTTCTTTTTGTATACTTTACAATCTATAAAATTCTTCTCATTTGAATACACTTGTTTCTGTTGAAATCTTTTTCCATCGTTGCGTTTGTAATTATTGTTGCCGTTAAAAAACTTTCTGGTTTGTTTAAATTCTCTTCTTTAATTTGCCGCAAAAACGTTTTCATTTTAGTCATTTTCATTTTTGCTATTTAGTCGCATTTCTTCCTCTAAAGTTTTTGCAATTAGTTTATCACATGTTGGCAACTCATCCCGACTTTCTATAGCTACTATGAAACCTTCCATATCATCGGGAAGACTACACAATAATAATATGGACAATAGATCATTATGTAAATCGATTCCAATGTCTCTTAAACCATCGACTGTTGAAACAAATTCATTGAGTTGTGGAGTATATTTCTCATTCGAGTTAAACTTAAAACGCACCAACTTTTTGAACAAGTTTACTTTTCTAGATGCTGTGTCTGCTTTATAAATTGCATTCAAAACATTCCATGTATCTTTTGCTGTTAAACAATTTTTTATATAAATTAACTAATTTGGTTCCACGCTCAATGTGATAGTTGCCAGAGCTTTACCGTCCGTTTCAATCCATTTGCTAGGATTCTCCTTTGGACAAGCCTGTGTAATAGTGTGCCACAAATCTAATGTTATGAGCAGACTTTTTATTTGAATGCACCAAGTTGCATAATTTTCGCCGTTTAACTTTTCTATACTAGTTAAAGCGGACGACATATTTTCCGTTTACTTGTTTTTTATATTACCGGATAAAACAATATAAATCAAACGACACAATAGTATCTCACTTTCAATACCACCGACTTCAATATATTTTTTGTATTTCAACTTTCCTTTATAAGTCTGCTGGGCCCATAACCTTCGTTAGGAGAATTCTTTTAGTTTAATATTATTTATTTAACAATTTATTTATTTGATGTATAAAATTGGAATGAATGTATATATGAATGTATATATGAAAAAATATTAAAGGGCCTACTATTGACAAAAACATAGAATATTAGAATACATATACATATATATAGGGTTCTTTACATATGTATTGAAATAGAGTTTAAACTTGTTTCAACATATTTAATTAATTTTTTGTTTTAACAGTATAAAACCACTTTCAGTGTTCATTAAGATTGGAAGTCCGTTGCGATCAACTTTTATAAAATTGAATAAAATTAATTTAAAAAATGAATGTTTACCACTTTGAAGCATATTTTCATCCTAAAATCGCTAAATAAATCGGGTAAAGACATAATGTGGAAATAAATTATTAAAAAATCTTGAAACCTCTAAAAAAAATTCCAAAAAGGTTACCTACACAGCTCTAACGGCGCATGACAAATAAGAAATTAGGTGAACTGCTTCAAATTCAGCTCACTTGATCGCTAAAATGAATCATTTAGCTGAAGTAAATGCAAGTAAGTCAGTTTTTCGACATGCTGTTTTAATCAGAGGGCATCTACAATTACGAAAAAAAAGCCTCAAGTGAATACAGCTCACTATGACAACGTCTTCAATTTATCAAATATCACATGACATGAAACAGAGAGTTATGGGTTTTATAAAACTATTTTCGTAATGGGTATATCCGCAATTGCTTTCTAAAGCTACATCAACAACTATTACTGATAAGTCTTAAAAAAAATATGTAACTATTTAGTGCATGTGTAACCATATATTCATAGGAGAGCCCAGTTTTACAATAGTGCCTAGCCTTTAGGCACCCTGCTTTTAACTTAAATGCTTAATATGTAAAATTTATATTCTAATAATTTTTTTATAACATTTTGAAAACAAAAGAAAAACAATTTCTACTAATTTTGCAAGAACAAATTTGTTCGCTAATTTTGGTCAAAGTTAGGTACCTGCATTTAATTTAGAATTAAATCAGCAATAGCCAACCGATTTTCATGACTTTCATTCTGAAAAATTATGACTTTTATGACCTTTTTAACAAAAAAATTGCTCTAATTTTGCACAAAAAATTTTTTTTGTTCGCAGTTAAGTTGTAAATAATTCCGAAACTGTTGAAAATACACAAAAATTATATTTAGGTGATTTATGAAATTTTGTTCCTTAACGTTTGGTTGTACTTGCATAAAAATTTTTCAAGTAGTTTTTAAGTTATGATGAAATATATTGACATAACTACCATATTTTGGGCGAAAAATTTTCCACGCCAATAAAAAAATTTGAGCCCGATTGAAGAAAACTGAAAACAGATTTGAATTCAGCTCATCAAAATCATTATATTCCATATAGTTTTATTTAAAGGCTAATCAAGGAATGTTCGGTAGTGTATTGGACAAGTTTAAAAAGAACACCACATTGATAACAAGGTTGATAAAATAACACATTTTCAGTTCCAATTTTCTTTTGAATTCAACAGTATTTTACTTCACCCCGCTGTTAGATTTAGGTCATCTGGACCAAAGTATTTGTTGTATTTCTCCGTTACTTTTAAAGGGTTTTATATATTACTTTGAGTTTTCATCCCACGTGTTATTTTTTTGAAACAAATTTATGTCAAAAATTTCAATTGTCTGACATAAAGCTGTACTGAGAAAAATTAAGAATATACTAATCTTAGATTTCGAGGTCCAGTACACATTTTTATTTGAATAAAATAAAAATATAGGGTGTCCAAAATTGAGATCTCATTTTAATTTTAATTAAAAAAAGGCTTTATTTCAGATATTTAAAATATTTTTGTTCCAGTTCATTACAAATAGGTTCCGGTTAAAAATGAAAAATTATGTTGGTCAAGTGACCTTCCGTACTGGCTTGCCAGGCTCCCAAACTCGATCACATGAAAACATCAAAAAACCCAATAAAACCCGGTGGGTTAGCTTTTTTTAAAACCCGTTTGGAACTTTGCTTTGGAAGGATTTAAGGTTGCAGCGCCGATCGAGAAAAATTGTATTATAGAGACTTAGTTTGCATATTCTTTTTTTAATCTAACAGAAGGGTTATAGACTACAGCTAGCCAACAATGACTAACTACAAGTTTGGTTTGAATAATATTCGAAAATAATTGCATAAATTGCATACGAATTTTTTTGTAGAAAACGGAGTTTTATGAATACCACATCCTGCTGGTTGAGGCGCCACTAAAGATAATGTGGCCTTTGCAACCCTGTGGCATTAAGAAGTAGGGAGATTGGAATTTGTTTGCTGTATTAATTTACATGTATATGTTTATTTTATTTAGTAGAACTTTGCTTTTGATAAATTTAATGATTTGGACACACACCGTTCTTCGAACATCCCCAGGTCTATATTCATTTATTCATTTATTATAAATTGAAAATGTGGCTTTTCTACCAACGAGCCATTTAAAATTTTCTTATTCTAGTTCATCCTTTTTTCTTTTTACATTCTCCTTCCAATGTAACTTTGCACCAATTATCAATGAAATTTTAGACATAAAGTAGTAACACAGCATCAATTTTCTACAATTTTATTTACACATTCTTTAAGTAAATGATTGAAGCATTTTACTCATACCAGTTTAGAATTTTAGGAATTTGTTTTATTTTTAATTCTACAGTTTTTACAACAGTTTACAGTAAAAGTATGTTAGAAAATGTAAAACAAATTTACACATTTTTTTTCTTTTCTTTTTGAATTTTACCATTCAATATACAATCAAAATCAAAATTAACTACCGCTGTTTATCAACAGATGCCTTCAAATATCATTTGTTACATCACTGAACTTGTTATGTTTCTAATACACTCTAGAAACGGCAATTAATTTTACAAATACTGTAACTAAGATGTCAAAAATTTATTGTTTTGTTTCTTCTTGAACGGTAAAAAATGTATTTTATTTAAAAAGTTTTGTCTTTTACTGTTCTTCCGCTCGTCTAAGTCGTAATCAATGATGATATGAGCAAAAATATGTAACTGACAGCTTTTATGCTTATACAATTTTAATTATTTTACCATTTTTTTAGAAGTTTTATAAATACATATGTATTAGGAAGTTGCTTAATGTTTAAATTTCACCCATGTATAATAATTCAGTATGCTCTAGTCTCGATTGTATTTACCAAATGTATGCATGTGGCATGAAAGTGGAAACATCTATATCCATATAACTTTAATAATTAAAAATATTTACGTGCATAATTATGTAAAATTTACAAAAGATTGTAAGTTCAAAATTTTTTTTTTTTTTTGTTATATTTGGGGTATTCACAAAGTGTGATAAAACCATATGTGCAATAATAATAATAATAATAGATTATTGTGAAAAATCCTTTATAATGTGCTGGCGCTATTTTAAAACAAGCAGTGTGCGAATACAAATTGCGAGTAATACAAATAGCAATACGTTATCCAGGCATGACGTAAATTTATTTTTATTATTAAAAATTTATGTTTTTATTTTATTTATTTTTAAAATACGACAGCACAAAACATATCACTGAAAGTTTTATTATTTTAAAACACTTTTTGTTTAAAAAACAAAAACAAAAATTTGAAACCACTTTAAAATATTAGAACATTATGACACTTTGCGAATAACCCCAATTATACTAGAGCAAATAAAATAAAACATTATCCAAAATTTTATATATTACACAAAATACGTTTAGAGAGAGATAAAAATCTCTAGAATCTGGCATCTCCAATTACGTGAATTACATCGGTGAAATGTCAATTTCTGTGACTAGAAGTCAAAAGTGACCTATTAAGGTTTTATTGTAGTTTTTTGATGGGTTTTATTGGGTGCTATAAATGGTTCCAAATTTCGTACAACTAGACGCTGTTTTATTATTTATAAAGCAGTTTTGAACTCTCGGAGAGATTAAGGTTGGATTGTGTACTGTGAGCTGCTAAAACTCAGTGATCAGACTACAATTACTGCGTCCGAACCTTACATTATGAGAAAAACGGCCGAAATATTTAGGAAGACAAGATAATATTATTCGTTTGCATGACAACGCTTGGTAGAATCGCATCCAAAGACGAGAAGTTTTTCCGAGCAGTGATGAACAGAATGTTGATAAATTTGCTAATTGAGCCAAACTGCGGATTGAATTATTTTTGTAATTGCAACACATATATTACACTTGAATATGCAATTTCGAAAAGGGCACATCTCGCATATTTTGGCAAAAACATTTTTTCGTATCAATGACTCCCAAATGCTTCCGTGCACCAACTACGCTTAAAAAACTAACCACTCTAGCATTATTTCTACTTAAGACGTCATGGCAGATAGGTTACGACTCTAAGAGATATGCCCTTTTCGAAATTATTGTTTAAACAAAGGGTACAAAAAAATGCAATGCAGCACCGCTTTTTAATTTTTCCTCCTTATCAAGCTTTCAGAGATAAAGTACCCATTAGTTATCTGAAAATTGCGGATATTATAAAACTCAAGCAATATATACTGTCAAAATTTACAGAATTATATGACGAAATACTGCAATGACCAACCACAAATAAAAAAGAGCTTCCTGAAGAAGATTTTTGATAAATGTTTTGTTACGAAAATAAGGTTGGGCACCACAGCGTTTATTACATCGCTAAAATAAATAAACAAAAGCTGCAGGAACAACTATACGTGCTGTTTACAAATAACCAAATCTACAACAACAACCATTAGCAAAGATAAAGTAAATAAAAATAAACAGCAAAAAAAACAAGTAGCAGACAATAAACAAGCAACAACAAATACTAAGAGCTAAAAGAGGTAGATGTTCACATATGCATGACTACAAAAGAACTAAAAAGAAATTGAAAGAAAGAAATGGAATCTACCTGAAATATCGAGAGGTTCGAGAGCTTTCGATGTGTTATTTACTCAGACATATAAAAAGCACATCGATGCGAACAGAAAACAGTTTTATGTGTCGTAAACTCAGCGAGTGCAGCTTAAGTAAAGTTAACTCAGCTAATGTGTTATTGGTGTAAAGAGAGTTTATAAGGAGTAAACTCTTGAAGCTAGTAGTGAAGTAAAAACCAGTTTAGTTGGAGCTAACTCAGTAAAGAGAGTTAAGTGTGGATAACCTCTGGTTGAAGAGGTTGTGATTGATCCTAAGTTATAACTACGATCGGGTTGTAAGATCTTAGGAAGAAATATCTGTCGAGTAATTGTTGTTGTTTACAAAGTTGTAAACAGAGAGAGTAATTAAGAATAAAAATTGTTATTGCCTTTAAAAAAATTACAAGCAGTGGTGCGCATAACTGTGTTGAATAAAGGATTTTTAATTAAAACTAAACACAAAATTAATTTTATTTAAACTACAATCTACGAACCCATAAATACACGTTTTTAAAAAGGTTAAAACGTAACAGTAAATTATTTATTTTTAATTGAAATAATTTTAATTCCTTCATACCTAAAATAAAACTATCTGTTTTTTTTTTGTTAAATTTTGTATACTCGTAATCATAAATTTCGAAAATGGCGCATCTCATATATATATAAACAAATATGTATAATAAATTCAATATCCAAATACTGCTTTAATTTTCCATTACAAATTAGCCCCAAAATATAATCCGTATAAAATTTTTTGAACTGTTATAATTCATTACAAAATAGTTAGTTTTTTTCATTTCCTTTAAACTTTAAATATCGGACATGTGACCTTTTCGAAATTGCACATTCTTTTATATTTGTTGTAAATAAACTGAAAACTTCATAATAATAAAAAATTAAAAAAAAGTCTAATACTCAATAAAAGCTGGTGGATTTAATTAGGCCCTGCCATCCATATAATAGTACCGGCTTGACGTTGGAGTTAAACATACGGATTTTAATAAATAAACTATTCGCCTTATTATTACGGTCAGAGAAATCCGCATCGGAGCCTCCACCACAAGATATTTTACAACTCCGGTAAATAATGTCTTGAACATCTCCGATAATATTGCCGTCAACATTAAGTGGTCTTTTATATCAGCACAAATTCGCATCATCTTGGTTTTCCCATAGTTTATTCTTAGATCTACCTTCGCAACATTAATAGTTAATTATTTCAATTTTAACTCCATATCCCAGAAACTGTGAATCATTAAACACAAATCGTCGGTATAGTCGATTTCATTCAATTTCTCCGTCATGGCCGATTGGATGCCACAGTTGGCTTTCCTTTTGTTTATATTCATTAGACTGTCCACAAGCTGCAGAAAAAGAGTGGGGTATAGGATATCAACTTGCCTTACTCCTGTAAAAGTGGAGAACGATCCACTATAACTTCTTCTCTCTATAACTCACATATCAGATATACCATGTTTTTCGGTACTTCCTTTTTTAATTAGGATTGAACAAATTAAATTTGGGAGCACAGTGTCGAAGGCACGTTCAAAGTCGATTAACAAAAGATATAGTAAAGAGCTATATTCCAGTGACTGTTCTCTGATGATACGATCGACACAAGAATGATGACCATGACGAAATCCAGCTTACCCCTTACGCCAAATTTTAACTAACACAGGAAATATTCTTTGCAGTAAAAGCAAGTTTATGTCTCTCTGATGTATATGGTTAGATATCCTTTTTTTGGGATGGTGATAACCACGCAATGCTTTTATTCAGATGGAATGAAATTTCAGCCGGAACGCTTTGCAATCCTTCATCTACTGTAGAATATTTTTCACTTCGGAAAACGTAGATGAAACTGTCGAAATATCCCGTCTGGGATTACGCCTAATAACATTGGCGGAATTATTAACTTTAAAATCCAAGGTTATGTCGTTCGACTTTGCTAGCTATTCGTTGTAAGTTCACTGACAGCGCTCTCAGTGATTGAGTACTTTTAATATTATTGCCACACATTGCGGAAAAAATATTATTCCTTTTACCGAAAACTAAAAATATAGTTGATGGTTTTCAATTGTTGTTTTGTTTTTAATAATAAGGTTGCGGTGATAGATGGCACCGACTTGTTAGTACCGCTCAATTATCTGTGTATATAAAAGAAAACAAGACCATGCGTGCCAACTGTAAAGTAATAAGTCTCCTTCCAGTTGCGTATAAAATTCTATAGAGCGTACTATTTGAATGATTAAAGACTAAAGTTAGGGAGATAATTGGAACTTACGGTTGCGGCTTTGAACCTCGTAAATCGATTATGGACCAGAAATTTACACTGCTCCAAATTCTGGAGAAGTCCCGAGATCGATTACAAGTTTGACTTCGACAAGAGCTCTAGGTATTTCAAGCCATGTCTGGTAGGATGACATTAATCGATACAACATATACGGTTAAAACTGGGAAAAACATTTCGGAAATGTTTAATACCACACAAGATTTTAGACACGGCGACAATAAAACCGGCACAATTTACATAAGGGGACATATGCTGTTCCCACATGTCGACGATATTGACATCATGGAGTGAACTGCGCGAGAAGCAACACAAGCCTTTTTAAGTATCATAATGGTATCGGAAAATGTGGATTTGGGGTAAATGAGAATAAGACCAAGTTAATAGTAGTATCAACGAACAAGCGGCTTATTAGACTGGACCAAGTTGTGAATGTTGATGACTATAACTTTGAGGTTGTGAACGATTTATTTATCTTGGTACCTCCAACAACAATATTTCGAGCTTAGTAAGATTTTTAGAAACTAAGCCATCTCCCGACACACGAAAATTGCACTCTATAAAGCGCTTGTACTAATATTTTATGGTGCTTAAGTTTTTTCTTTGAATTACATTTGGTATTAGTTCGAGAAGAAGATTTGAAAAAATTACTTTATATATAATATATATAAATATTATATACATGTTTTACGTGAATCACCAAAGTAAGTAAACAAAAATGCAATCTACGATTAGTGACTTAAGTAAGTAAATAGCTATTCAATCTACATATATTTTTCGCTTTAATAAAAGTCTATAAGTTAATTCACACAAAAAACTTTTATATAAGTTTCGTAGAGTTAAAGGCAAATACGAAAAAAGGAGGTGAAAGGAAGACAAGATCTGAAAAATATTATAGTGGAAGCATTTAGGACTTAAAGAAGGTATAACAAATAATGGTTACCCTACTATATAATAAATTGACAAAAAAAATTATGATTTTTCTGTTAAAAACCATAATTGATACCTACAGTTTACTTACTTTTGTAATGTTAATTTAATTGTTTTTCTTACACAAATTAAACAAATACAAAAATATTTTTAATTTTGTTTTGTTTTGTTGTTAATTGCTTTTAACTCTAGAAAAGCTGTTTACTTACTCATACTTTAGTGATTAAGTGTACATGTGACTGTATGTTTATATATTCCTCTAAATTGACAATAAAAAAACTAAAGAACAGAAAAAGCAAGTTTATTTTAAATAGCTTTTGATTAAACGACGGTAATGAAAATCCTGACAATAATGATGCTTTTGATGTTGGATGTGTGGCCCATGATTCTGTTTTTGATGACGTTTATTTAATTTCTTTATTTATTATCAGTGTTGCCACGAGTGAAACAAAAAACTATACAAAAGTAGGGCAAAAATGGTACCAAAACCAAGCATAAAAGTACAAAAAAGAATAATATTATTTTAAAAATTTTGACATCTAAACCAAAAGGAAGATGTAGTTCCTTGTGGTCCAAAACTGCATGTTATCGCCACTCATTGTCCAATTATTGGTTATCTCATTCAATGTAAGGAATAGTGGTTTAATTTTATACAACTGCGCAAATTTAGAATCTACTTTATACATAAAGTTATAAAGGTCATCATCAAAATTGGGTGACAACGACAAAAATGTAAAATTTCTAAAATCAGTATACATATGCAATGTTACACTTACATCGACTTTTCTATCTTTTTTTTCGAATTGCTATTTCGACAAAAAAAAAAAAACATATTTTTATCATCAAAAATACTTATTTGTATTTTCACATTATTATTTTAAATTCTTGGTCATTATCGAGTGGAAAGAATTATAGCAGCATATATATAATACAACGTCGCTCGAATCATCCCGAGTGTGCAGAGATTTGCCTGTTTAGCTAGCTCGAATTATCTCGAGTGGACAAGTTAAAGGGTAAAGCATTTTCATTACTTCATTTATTAGCTTGTACAACATTGAAGAATCTGATTGGAAAATTAAATTAAAATTTATTAAAATATCAAGAGGGTACAAAAGAAATTAGATAGATAGCATTGATTCAATTGCTTTATTATCTTAAATATGATCTCCAAATATCGTACTGCTATTAAAGGCGATGCAAGCCAACCATTTAGTTCCTACTTGTGATAAAAATGTATGTACTTCTATTTGGAAGTATACATTTGATTTTTATTTTATTAGTTATCAAAATAGTTCGAAAATTATACAAAAAATTTAGGATACAACAAAAGTAAAAAAAATTCTTAAAATAATACTAAATTTGGATAATTATACAAAAAGTGACAACACAGTATATAGTATTAACAGGTTTAATAAACAACAGTGTTGGCAGAATCCCAATTGAGTTTTACACAGACTGGGCCACAAAATTATCCGAAATTTTATATTTTACACAAAAGACTTTATGTGTTTGTTTGAAACGTTTTTATCACTCTGAATCTGCGCCCTATTGTTTCAAAACTCGATTAATGCAAGATTTTAAGGAAAACCACAGTGTATAAGTCCACTTAAAAATGTAGCTGAAATTACTGAAGCTGTCATTAGTAACTACGTTTAAGATACTTGAGCACCAATATTTCGCAATAAATCTTTTAAATGACTTAGAATTTATAAAGCAGATTAGGAGGCTTCTGCTAAATGACAGAAGCACGTAACCATTTAAAGATTTTCAAATGGTATATCTCTCTCAGTTATAGATTTTTTTTAAATATTATACATTTTCTTCGGTGTCCCAACTTAACACTTTTTAAATTAACAAACGAGTAGCGTCTTTAGGATTTGTCGTTATCGTAGAAGATTAAATTGAAACTCTTGATTTACAGTTTATTACAATGAAATATTTATTGTTAAAAAATAGTTCAAGAAACAAAATTTTAATCCATTTTTGGATAATTATGCAGAATTTGGCAACACTGATAAGCAATATAATCTCTGTCAGAGAATAAGATAAGAGAATATATAATGAAAGAGTGGTGAAAAGAAAGAGAAACTCTATGATTGACATCATTTGCTTATAAATACATGTTTGTATTTATTTTATAAGCAAAAATATTTATTATGGCAAGGGTTTGCGACACATATATTGCTATATAGTATATACATATGTATGTATGTACAAAAGTCTTAGAAAGTCTAGAAAATTTCAAAAATCACCGAACTCATTAATAAAATGTTTATACTCTAAAATTAATTAAAATACAAAGGGAAATGTAGTGATGTAAACTTTATTTTAATTTAAAATAATTTAAGTTTTCTTCATTTGTACTTTTGGGATTTCCAATAAAATAAAATTTCTTTTGAGAAATAGAATATGTACAGAAAAACTTATATTTAAGTGTTTCAATTACAGTATGCACAATCTTTATTCATACTTCTACATTCTTTTAAAGTACACCATCCTTTACTAAAATAAAACAACTTTTTTAGTATCCTTTCAACTTTTCAGGAAATACAGTTCGATCAATATTTTTTCATTAATATACTTAAGTCAGTACTTGAGTACTGAGTACTAGAAGTAATGAATTATTTGAAGATTGGTGTACAAATTTCGATTTTCGAGGTCTATTCGGACGGCTTTACGCTCGAGAATAGAGTAGGTAGTAGCATTTTTCCTTCAGCACAGTAGTTTCGTGTCCACCTCATTTAGGTTTCTGGTCATAGGGTCATCTTGACCAACTATGCTGTTAATGAACTCACCCGACTTAGCACGCGAGGGTGCGTGTACCTCTTACCACCATTAAAATGTCTATCAAGCAGAGTTATTTTTTGGACGTTGATAGATAGACCCTGGACAGAGGGGAATTCTTGCTTTATTGCTAGATTCACCTGGTCTAGGTTGGATAAAAAGGGTACCAATCAACTGTTTAAACTGGATTGTTAAAGCATCTTTTCTGCTTTATCTCTTCTGAAAAGTCAAGGCTACGCACGTACAAAGGATGCGCTTACTTGATAATGGCTTGAGTAAGAGAGCATGGTCCACTTCATCTGCCAGTGCGATTCTCTCGCTCGGCGGGGACTTCTCACACTAGTCTCTTTCTTTCCCGTTGGCTTATTGGAGCTATCAACCCTTGACTTCAGGTTGATAGCCATGTTCATTAGGCTGTCGGGCTGGCTTCCTGCGGTGTATCTGGCTTATCATAAGGATGCTGGTGACTAACACAGGGATAGCGGGTCATGTGATATCACAACGAGATGCTATGCGTGCTCAAGTGTGCCTTGACTTAAACAGGCTGCCACTTCCTCCTATCTTATCTTAAAAAATAAATTTTTACTACCAAAAGTACCGAAAATTTAACAGAATCCTCCTTCTGAATTTCCATTTTAATTTTATCTTCTTTTAAATCTTTTTATTACAGTTTTAATCAAAACATACAATTAACACAGATCTATAGTAAAAAATAGTTTAATAAAAAATCAGTTAATCATACCCACTATTTTCTTAGAAAATATTTTACAAAAAGTTTTTATTTTTCAATTATTTTTAGTGTTTTTTTTATAAACAAATTTACTATACATATCGCTTTTGTACCTCTAAAGTGATTCAACCCAAAGTTTGTTAAATATCTGTAAAAATCTTACATCATTTTCTATACCAATAAAAAACACTTCTTACTCCCTTTCATATTAAACAAAAAAGCTTTTTGCTTCTACTAAAAACTTTAAAATTTTTTGAGTTGACTCAGGTACGAATGCGCTATATTTTATTATTTTTCAATTTCTTTATCTAAGTGTACTTTAAAGCCAAAAAAAAAAAAAAAAAAAATTGTTTTAAAAGCTGGTCAACTCTAAATTGTTGTTGTATTTGTTAAGTTATCAAAACCTATTTAAAGATGCATGAGTTGCTTGTTAGTGCATTTGAATGTGAGTTAGTGGTTAGTCTGTAGTTTAATGGTTGTTTTTTTACTTACTTTGTCTCGTCTTTGGGACATGGTATGAATTTGATGCATTCACGTTTTTGAAAATTTGTTTCAATCCAACTGCGAGGCTGATGCTGTTGCAGACAACAATGTTGTGGATATTTAGTTTGTTATCATTTTCAACAGGAATAGGAAATATAGAAAAAGAAATATAATTTAAAAGTTAAAATAAATTGTTAGAAAAAAAAAGGATATTTTTTGTCGTTATTATTGATATTCTTTTGCTGTTACTCTATTTAAAGCTCAATATATTCAATCAAATTTAAAGCTTATTCACGCTTAAGTCTTTTTCATAAAAGTTTTTAATACATCTAACGATACTCACATATATATACATATGTATGTATGTACATATGTAAGTAGTAACTATCGAAAATAAAAGTATAATAAAATTTTGTAAAAAGACCTAAAGTTCAAATAAACTTAAAATTTAATGCAGAGAAGGGTTAAAAAACTATCACAATGTTATATATTAAATTTTTTTTGTATTAACAAAGCAGGGTTGAAAACATAATACAACTTGAACAATAGTTAGGAAATTACAATAAAAAAGATATTTATTAGAGATTTGAATATATGTATAGAAATAGAACATTAAAAAAATAAAATTTTTGATTACATTTGTTTTGTTAAACAGAGAGGTACATAAATTCATACAAAAAGATTTTAAAAATTTATACAATTAAAATTGATAAAAATATTTTTGCGTGTTAAAATATGTAAAGATTATCTTTCTACGTCATTTTCATATCTCTAAAAATTGTTCATACATATTATAAATTTATTACACTCTTTCGCTTTACAGCGGGACAATTAAATCTTTAAAATAATCATGAATTGCCTAATTATGTTAAAAAAAAAGTATTTTTGCATTTATTAATTTTGTTATTTTATTACTGCTTAATAGAAATGACATCTTTTTAGCAACTGTAATACGTTGAAGCTTTTAGATTAAACATTATAACTCTCTTTTGTAATATAATTATACAGGGTGTGTCAACAACACGTTTCAATAGTGTGCCATTTTAACAGCTAAAAGATAAACTGTAACTACCTAACGAGTAAAAACATCTAATATCGCAAGTTTTGTCGAAATTTTAAACAGATAGATATAGCGAATGCAAGTGTAAATTTTGCAAAATTGAAACCTGGCAATGATATTTTTTATTTTTTTCAAAACAACGCTTTTTGCGTACTAGCCTTCCGATTTTGTTGAAATTTGGAACACAGACAGATCTTGCTATCGAATATGCTTTTTGAAAACTTGGACCTGTGAGAGGTTAAAATCAGGGGAAAACTGGCCATATTAGGTTTTATGAGAATTTTGTTTATTTAATTTGTTAATGAGTCAATCACGCTTTAGCGAATAAATTGATTTTGTTAAAATTTGAAGTACAGGTATATAGATCCAACTAACGAAAGTACAAAAAGGTGCTTTTTTTAAATTGGATGTACGCTTTGAAATTTATTGATTTTGTTTTGTTTGCTAACATGCATCATCCACTAAAGTGCATTTTTAAAAGTTGCACTTTTAGGGCAAATTAGGAGTAAAAGGAAAGGTTTTGGTTTTGGTTGCACAAGTGTTACAACATATATTTGGCAGCCAATATTTCTTTTTTCATCGGTAGGAAATCAAAAGTAATGTTTATAGTCATTCTTACTTGGGAAGTTATTGTATGGCGTTGTGATTTTAGAGTTAATTCCCCACAGATATAGCAAAACAAATCTGGAGAATTTTTCAAGTACAAGCCACTCACATACTGTAATCTAAAACAAACAATCTATTATAAATAAGCTAAATCTATGTATAAATTTTGTAAAACACTTACCAAAATAAAAAACATATTAAACGGAAATAGTCCTTAGAGTACTTTTCAATATTAACTTTTGGTTTTGATAAAATCAAATATCGGATAGGATTTGTCTTTTCGATTCCGCAAACAAGTATTGAATGTTGAAAAACATTGTGTTATCTTTTTTTAAAAGTGCATTTTGTATTAGATTTTTTACCACAATAATAAAAAATCTTATCCTTAGATATTTTTTTACCTACCATAGTCATAAAATATGAACGCTTTACTTTTATCAAAGCTAGGCACTTGCCTTTCTAGGTTCTTTTACTTTCAACATATCTGGCTTTCATTTAAATACTTAAAATGTAAAATATATATTCTAAGAATTTTTTATAACATTTTGGAAATAAAAGAAAAAAAATTTTCTACTAATTTTGCAAGAAAAAATTTCTTCGCTAATATTGCTCAAAGTTAGGTACCTGCATTTAATTTTGAATGAAATCAGCAATAGCCAACCGATTTTCACGACTTAAAGCTAATTTTATTGTTAATATTTTTAGCTTTAATCGAAGTGCTTAACATGTATAATTTTCCTTCTGAAATTTTTTTGTGATTCAAAAAAAAATTGCTCGAATTTTGCGCAAAAGTTTTTTATTTCGCAACTAAGTTATGAATAAATTAATCGATTAAATTAGGATGCCGATTACGATTTCATTCGGTAGCCATGGTTTTAAACAAAAATCTGTGTTAGAGCTGTTATAGCAAAAAAGCAAATCATTGTAATTGATATTCCAATAAGAGAAAAAGCAGTTTTAAGCGTATTCATCGGATGTTTATTTAATTGTAAAGAGGAGAGTGCAATGGAAAGCAATATCAACCAAATGGCCGCCACGGCTACACCTGCAAAACTGTATTCTTTATATGAATTTTTATATTAGAAACTCCACTTACGTCTGTATGTCGCCGATAACTTTACGAAAGCCATCTTTGAGGCCTTAAATCGATGTTTGGCATAGAGCTTATATTTTAGGTCCTCTCCAAAAAAGTCTACAGGAGTTAAATCACAAGATCTCGGTGGCCAATTGTCAATATAACTGTCTGGAAACTTTCATGCAAAACAGTTATACGAGTAGTATCGTTACTTGTGTAGCACGTAGCACCGTCTCATTGTTCGATAGTGTAATCCATTATTCGTAAAAAATTTTCCAGCTTTATTTTTGAAAAAGTAAGGCTTAATCACCCCGCCAGACCAATATCCGCACTAAGCAGTCAAAGGATAAAGAGGTTTTTTAATAATAACTCTTGAGTTTTCAGGTCCCAAATGCTACTATTCTGTTTGTTAACGTAGCCAATGAGCTGAAAATGATTATCATCATTCAAAATGATTTTTAGATTAAGTTCTGGTAGCAGTGAGTTCTTGTGTTAACTGAACTTTAAAAGAAGTAAGACCCAAAGATCTGTTTATACGGTTGTCAGATCTATAAGTACTGTCAGAAAAATGTACCGAAAATGTCTTACAACCGTTTGAACTTACAATTTTTAGCTTTGAAAAATTGTCAAATAAAGAATAAGACCATCAAAAGCATTTAATATTTTTAATTTTTATTTAAAAATTATAAACAATTTAAAATTTTGTGATAATGATAAATGAATTAGTGTAGACAAAAATATTTGGAGAAAACTCTAACAGAAAATGATTCTTTAACGTAGACAGTTCTGTACACCGCGATTTGAAAACAAATACACAATATACATATAAATAAAAGGATATGAATTCAATCTGAACACTTAAAATAAAAAGAAAAAACGTTTTACACCCATGAAGATATTTTATTATAAATTTTATATAATATTCTCATATTTGAAAACATCCCACTGGAAAAAAATAATCATCGTGACAAACGCTAATAATGGAAAAGCATCGAAGACCGACGATGAGTTTTCTTTGCTGTCATACATGTCTTTTTAAAGTTATGGTCCAAATTGTCATAGAGGACAGAAGTTAGTTTTATCATGCAGGCGTCCGCTAACTAATAAGACCTAAAAGACAATATCATAAAAAATTATCTTGATTTATTCGCTAACGGGGAAGTGTAGCAGGTAGTGGACTGATAACAGACAATGTCGCTACATTTCAGCACGAAGTTGACTCGTAACGAACAATGTCGTCAAATTTCAAGTTTCTTTACTATGGTGATATTAAATGACTTTGTCCTACATAACTTCCTTTGCTTTGTTTATTAATGAAATTTATATATAATTTTTGATACAATATATATATATATATATATATATATATATATATATATACGAGAAACCACTTCGAATTGGTTGATAATCCACCCTATAGTCCAGATTTAGCCGCTAGTGACTTTTTGCTGTTTCCAAACTTGAAAAAATGGCTCGCAGGAAAAAGACTTATCTCAAACGAAGAAGTGATTACCGAAACTAATGCGTATTTTGAGGAGTTCTCAAGATCGTAATATTCAGATGGTATAAAAAAGTTGGAAAATCGTCTTACTAAGTGTATTTAGCTAAAAGGAGACTATGTTGAGAAATGAATGGTTTAAAAAAAAATTTTTTTTTCCTACTTACGTAGCTTGAATATCAATCCGCCCTCGTATATATATATAGTTCCAACTTTTGTGTTTTGAAATTAAATGAGAACCACCCTAACACTGTACTCGCACTTTTTTGCTGACAAGCGGATCAACCCGCTAGTAACTTAAATTAGGTACAGTGAATCCAGGGGTGCTACCTGTTTTTTAGATTAGCCGTTGTTTTGAGATATATTGTTATTGCGAAAATGGAAGAAGTTGCACAGCATATACATATATATAAGTCAAACACGGTCCAATTTATTAAATAAAATAAAATGACTGAAGTCCGAAATAAGTTACCTTTAAGCAAGGCTAGAACTTTTTTCCTAATCTGCGCAGACGTTTTAGAACTATACATTTCTCTTGGACAAATAACAGTGGGATCACGTTACTACATAAGTACGTACGTATGAGTTATATTTCTGCTTCACTGTTAAAATATAACTCATACGTACGTAGTTACGTAGTAATGTTATCCCACTGTTCTTCTGCTGTGCCGCGATCTACAAATATTACAATCCAGCTCAGAAATTCAATTTAAAAAGTTCGCAAAACAGCTCCTGCTGAATTTGTTAGGCAAAACATGTCATGGTCTAGTAAGTAGCAAAATATAATTTTTTTCTGATAGTAAAATTTTATTTTAATGGGCTAAATAGTCACATATGCTATTGGCATGATTTACAGAAAAGACCTAATGCTTCAAGAATGATTAGAAACTTTGGTGGTGGCAGTGTCACGCTAAGAGCTGCGATTAGTTATTTTGGAAAGCTAAAGTTATGCTATAGAAAGGTAAAGTTATGCCATGGAAAGGTAAAGAAGACAGGCCTCATCCGACGGTATTGCTTCGTCAAGACAATGCGCCAGTTTAAATATCCACTGTTGTTTGAAAAGCTCGAATTGCTTGATCACACAACTTTTTAGCCAGACTTAGCTCCCTCGAATTAGTTTCAATTTCCAAATCTTAAAAATGGCTCGATGTTAAAAGATGACGACGTGGATCTCTGGTTGATGAATACTTTAAGGGACTCTAAAGTTTTTATTATAAATAGCATATTGAATATCGATGGAAAAAGAGTATCGAGCTAAAATGAGATTTTGTTTAGAAATAAAAAACTTCTTTCAAATATGTTGTGTTGTTTTATTTTTGGACCACACTCGTTTAGCTTTTAGCTTATTTGTAAAATCTAGTTGATTAACGTAAACTCAAGACAACAATAAACTCTAAATAAAGATAACAAACGAAGCTAAACACACAAAAAAGTAGAGATGAGAAATAAAAACAAAACAAATAACAAGACTGAGATAGGGAAAACAAAATAAATCACAGATTCAAGGAAATTTAATTTCCATAAAAAACAGCTTGAACAGTAGCAATATCTACAATACTTTAAACGGAATTAAATTTTAATTGTTTATTTTTTCATTTTCTTAATCATTTGAAATTAGCAACCAACATACATCAATATTACTAAAAATGAGTTTCAAAATAAATAAAACAAGAGAATACGATTGAGTAGAAAATGTACCTCATCATTGTTACTTGGATCAGGAACACGCAACAAATCGCGCACGTTTAGTATCAATACCTTTGTTAGAGTGGATGAAATTGATGAACGTTTGCGAGCATGTTTACGAAAACGTATACCTCGTGATGAGGAATGTTTACGCGAAAGAGGCGAATCATTTAATACATCGACTGGCGATGTGCTAAACCTTCGTACTGTCGAAAAATCTCTCGAAATACTGCGTATGTAACGTTGTGTTAATTGTGGTGATTCTAGTACCATGACAAAGGAATGTTTCACAAATACCAATATCATTAGACTTTTTGGTTTTTAATTTAATTTTTGTTTCGGTTTTTTTGTTTTATTTTTGCATTTACTCTTTAATTTCAGCTGGAAAATAAATAGCAGTAGTACCACAAGAGAAACGTAGCGGTCAGCATCAGCATTAATATTCTTCTAGACGATTATAAAATATTTTCACATGCATTGTTCACAGTAAGAAATACACAAAACTTTCGCTTTTCTTATTTTCAATGCCTTTAATTTTGTTGATATTTTAAAATCACTTAAATACAAATTGTACCAAAGCATTTTTGCATTGGCAAATATTATTTTGTTTTATTCTATTCTCTTTTTGCTTTTTTTCTTCCAATATAGCTCACCGTCATAGCAACGTTATTTTTTAAACCAACACGCGTTATGGCCAAGAAGCGAATGTACTGATGCTAATGTTTTTCCAACATCTACACAGCTGACGTTGTAGACTACTTGCCTGGCTGATTGCCTCGTAATTTTATATTCAAGTTATTTTTTAGCATTATTTTTATTGTGTTATTTTTATTTTTTTAATACCCTACAAACCTACACTTAGTGATATCACTTTGTATTAAAAGTTTTATTTATCCCTATATATATATATATGCAAGTATATTATAAATTTTTATGTCAGTTTATTTGTTTGTTTGTTTGTTTGTCATTGAATTACTCGTAAACGACAGAACTTATTTATTGAGATTAGGAACATAGATAGATGTAGCCAACAAAAGTGTCGCAACAAATTAAAAGCGTTTGGTAGTTTGGCATACTTTTTAGTTCCTAATGAAAATGCTTTTATCACTGCAAATTTGAGTGAAATTCGAAACAAAAATCTATCTAATAAAAGTGAAAAATAAGTAACTTATTTTCTAAAATGAATTTTATTATTTGTTGCAAATAATAAATTATTTGTTTTGATGTAATTTGAAAAACCGGTAGATCAAGCGAATGTGTGAAAGACTATGCCTTTTTCAAATTTCAGTTTGCTCAATAGTCAATCGCTCGTTAACGACTAAACTGATTTTGTTAAACTCTGGAGCACAGATGTAGAGATCGAGCTAAAGAAAGTGCAATTGTGGATTCTTTTCAAAATAGGATTTCAGAAACGCTAAATAGGGAGAAACGTTCAAAATTATCGACTTTTCTTCTGAATTTACACGCATTTTCTTTTGCACAAATGTACAAATGTAAGAAACACGTATTAATTACAGTATATCTTGGGAACTTTAAGTCTTCAAACTTTCCACATGCACTTTCCCATTATCAAGTTGTACATTAAGATCGAAAATTAACTTTACAAGAAAAGTGGGCATGACACCTCCCATAAAAGTACAAAAAACAAAAAATTGTCCAGACTTTAAATAAAACCATATGAAATATAACGATTTTGATGCGCTGAATTCCAAGTTTTTTTCCATCGGGCTCAAATTTTTTTATGGTCGTGGCAAAATTTTTGCCCAATATATGGTAGCTATGTCAATATATTTCATCATAACTTCAAAACCACTGATAGATTTTAACCCCAGTACAAGCAAATGCTTAGGAATGAAATTTGTTATAAATCACCTAAATAAAGTTTTTTTTATTTTCAACAGTTTCGGAGTTATTCATAACTTAGTTGTGGAAAAAAAATTTTTTCGCTTAAAATTAGAGCAATTTTTTTTCAAAAAGTCAAAAAAAGTATTTCAAAATTAAAATTTTAGATGTTAAACAATTAAAGCTTAAAATGTTGAGAATAAAATAAGCTAAAAGTCATGAAAATCGTTGGATATTGCTGATTTTATTCAAAATTAAGTGCAGGTACATAACTTTGACAAAAATTAGCGAACAAAATATTTCTTGCAAAATTAGTGAAGATATTTTTTCTTTTATTTCTAAAAGGTTATAAAAAAATCTTAAAAATAAATTTTGCATTTTAAATATTTCAATGAAAGCCAGATATGTTGAAAGTAAAATAACCCATAAACGCAGGTACCTAACTTTAACAAAAGTAAAGCCTTCATTTTTAATGGCTGTGGTAGGTGCTCTTTTCGGAAAGACAACACAATTTTTGTCATCACACACATATTCTACAAATTTACCACGCCCATAAAAAAAATTGAGCTCGATGGAAAAAGAAACTGAAAACGGATTTGAATTCAGCGCATCAAAATCAATATATTCCATAGAGTTTTATTTAGAGGCTTTTTTTTTCTAGACTAGTAATATCGTACATCCTGATAAATATATTAGCGGGAACCGTCACAGGGCGTCTTAGAAAAAAACGGATATGATCGGGAAAAAAGGAAATGTATCTCCCATCTATAAAACACGTACATGTACATAGATTTCCGGACAACTACCCATCCTGCGCTACCAAGCAGGCAAGTCTATATATATAAAAGAGGACTATAATATGCGCTGTAGTTGATGTTCTCCGAAATGTTTGCGCATTTTGTTTTGTAAACCCTTAAACGGAAGGTGAATTCAATACCAATGTTTTTATGTATATGCAGTTTTTGTAGGTCTATTGATTCATTCATATTGATGTTAGAGTGAACCCCTTTATATTGCATAAGTTTTACTGGAAAACGAAATTTGTTACAGCATTTTAACATCGTGTGAGTTAGACTACACCGATATACAAACAAATACATGAATTGGAAAGGTGTTTTTCATTAATTGTTTTTATTCAACTGAGCTGTGCCACGGAAATAAAATTTTTTATTTATATGTGTATATCTTTATACGGTAATAGTTAGAGTTTCTGAATGTGGCTTGTTAGTCCAAATCATCAGGCAAGAAGTGGGTGGATTTTGATTAGTGGGGGGTCACCTCCCATACAAAGTAAATATTAATTTTTGTGTATCTTTGAACGGTGAAAGGTTCCAAATTTGGTCTAAATAATTTCGAAGTGAATTCACATCTTCAGTGAAAATGTGGGCGAAATTGAATAAGTGGGTGTGGCACCTCCCATACAAAGTAAATACTGATTTTTGTATATATAGGGAACAGCAATAGTAAAAGTTTCTAAATTTGGTCCAAATAACTTTGTGGTCAATATAAATCATCACCCGAAAATGGGGCGGAATTTGTTAAGTGGGAGTGGCACCTCCCATACAAAGTAAATATTGATTTTTGTATATCTAGAGAATGGTTAGAATGGCAGATTCTGAACTTCTAAATTACTTTGTAGTCAATACAAATCATTAATTTTAATGCATTATTTTAAATTATTCTTATGAGGAATACCTATTATAGGCACACAACATAAGACACCCAGCAACGCGCGATGGATATCTTCAGTAATTAATAATTTTAAAATTCCTAATAACCCTTAAATTAAGCTTATATATGTTCAATAGGAAACTTCAAGGGAATCAACAAATTTCAACATGATTCGGTATGCAATGCCGTATTTCCTTAACATACAAATATTTTTTTCAATTTTTCTGCCTTATCGTGGTATCTTTTATTCGACTATAATCGAACTCATTTTTATAAATGTTTTTTTTTTTTTTTGTTTGTTTTCAATTTCTGTAATTTTCACACACTTTGATGGAGATAGTAAATCTCTACCCTAGCATGAAATATTTAGATAATTTTTTTTCAAGTTAAGCAGTACTGTGTGTGTATGCGTATGTATCTCGCAGATACAGCTTATCTTTAATCAACAAGTGTCTGCTGAAATACATGCCCCACTCATTGGCGTAGTTGAATAAGAAATTATAAGAGCATGTAAATTTGATTTTTTTATTTGATTGTGACGGTAAAATTTGTATAGTTTGGGAAACACTGACTTCTTCTGTGGATTCGGCAACAAAAGAACGAAAAAGGGAATAACATTTATTTATAGACTTCTTTGAAAACAAATCAGATGGAAATAAAAATCATTCTATTGATTTTCTTTTATAAATTAATCTTTTTTGGATTATTTATTTAGTCTTTTGTAACTGGTTTTGTTGGCTCTCACTTTAAGTGGAAAAACAAGGAAAATATATCAATTCCAAAATTTTTCAACACATTTTGGCAAAGTTTTTGCCGCAGTGAAAACGCAATTAGAATAAAAATTAAATAATTTTTTTTTTTATTACTGAAGAAATATATTTGTATCTCAAAAAAATATATACATAATAATAATAACGCCTCTGAAATAATTTTACAAAGTCTCGTTAGCTAAAATTAAATATACACACAATTTAAGACTAAAAATAAAAACAATGTTATCAACTTGGAGTTTCTAATTTTAAAACAATGACTTTCTTTTAGCTCCTATATATATTAATTTATGTGCCAGACAGTTTTTGCAAAAATAATACATAGTTAGTCCAAGTAAATCAGTGTAACTTATATATGTAATAAGAAAGAGCCAGGCTTAAAATTAACTAAATACATTCAAGTTATGAATAACAGAAGGAAAGTAGTTGGAAACAAACCCTCAAAAATAATAATGTAAATTTATCCAAATTTAATGCATACAAAAAAGTGAACTGTATGATTGCACTTCAGAATAATATATGTAAAATGAAATAACATGCGAAAAAAAATGTGTAGATTTGAACTCTTGAACAACTTGGATCAATGCCAGAAAACCTCCGTTTTATCTATTCGAAAGAAGACATAGAACTGAGTTTTAGTAACATTTTATTCTGTTATAATATCCGAAAAAGTATTATTTTTGTAATTTTATGAAAATATTTTGTATGTTATATTTTAAAGCAACATGATAATCTCAAGAAATTTTATTTCTTAATTTTATATCTTGTACGTATACACATATCGTGCCGTAACAGACAAAAAAGCTTAACCAACATAGATTTCGATTTTCGTTTTTTCAAATAAATGAGTTTATTGACAACATCTGTATCATCTCTTAAAATGTCATTGTAATGCAAAGTACCGTTACAAATTTGTAGCAAAAACAACTTTAGCTTAAGTTCACACTGCTTGTTTGTTTAGGGTTTGAGGGCAGCAGCTTGTTGGTGTATAACGTACTAGGTCATATTCGAGCACATTGGATATATAAAAGTATTACAAAATGCACTGGGCCTACAAAAACAAGTCGTAAAAAGGACTTCTTTATTTAAAGATCCTTAGTTGCAGGCCGCTTTAAATCCTCCACTCAAATTTAAAGGGAGTTTTCAACAAAATTTGGTATTGACAGCACCTCACGAAAAATTAAAGTGAAGTTCAGAATTTTACTTTTCTTGAGCATACAGTAAAACAAACACTCTTTTCGAAAAATTTCCTCAGGAGTGACATATCCAAGCTTTTTCGATTTGGGTCTGATGAAAAATGTTATAAATGTTCTTCAAGTATACAACAAAACTTCAGGTACAAGTCCATGAGATTAAAGCATGGTGCCGGAAATGTGATGGTTTGGATCACATTTTCAGGACACGGTGTTGGTCATATAATCCAAATAGATACGCACATGTATCAGTATGCTTAGTAGGAAACACTTTTGAATGCAATGATTATATTTGCAGAGGAAAACATGCCACTTATATTACATTTTATGCATAACAATTATCCAAAACGTACACTGTTATGTTGTTTAAAGCAAACTAGAATCGAAATTTTTAATTGGTCGACTTAATCACCAGATTTTAGTCCTGTTGTGAACTCATGGAATGATGTAAAGCAACACATTATTGTCGTTAAACCTGCAAATTTTAGTGATTCTTTGCGTGGGACTTATAAACAGTGTGCCAAGGAGATGTTGAATATGTTAAAAGAAAAGGGTTATCCTAATTCAATTCAAATCCGTTATCACTTTTTTCCATCGGACTCAATTTATTTTATGGGCATGGCATATTTTTCGCCCAATATATGGTAGTTATGTCAATATATTTCATCATAACATGAAAACGACTTGACCGATATTAATGCATGTACCCGCAAATGTAGGGGAATAAAATTTTCTATAAATCATCGGAATAACATTTTTTTTTTTGTATTTTCAGTAGTTTCGGAGTTATTAATAACTTAATTGCGAAAAAAAAATTTCGCGCAAAATTAGAGAAATTTTTTGTTTTCAAAAAATTATAAAAAAAGAAAAGAATGCAAATTTTACATTTTAGGAATTTAAAAAAAAGCTTAAAATGTTGAGAATAAAATAAGCTGTTAATCATGAAAAGCTGTTAGCTATTGCTGATTTTGTTCAAAATTAAATGCTTTAATTTAAGTGCTTAAAATGTAAAATTTAATTCTGAAAAATTTTTTACGCGTTTTCGAAAACAAAAAAAATTGCTCTAATTTTGCTCGAAAAATTTTTTTTTGCAACTTAGTTATGAATAACTCCGAACCTGTTAGAAATAAAAAATAATTTTGTTCAGGTGATTTATAAGAAATTTTATTTCTAAACATTTGCTGGTACTGACATTAATTGGTTAAGTCGTTTTCAAATTATGATGAAATATATTGACATAAACAAAATTACCCTAGCAAAGATATTTGGTTCCTCCAGTCCAAAACCTTGTTGGCTAGTGCAATTTTTTTATTCGTGCTAAGTTACGATCCAGTCATTTTCTTGGGTTTTTCTCTATTTATTTACACAAAGTAAAGGAATTGAAAAAAACAAAACTAAAGTTAACTAATACGTATTCCTTGGAATACATAGGAATGGTTAAAATAATGAACACGTAAACAAATTATTGATATCAAAAGTACACATAGATAATGTGCTAACCCAATGGCCACCACTGCATATATATAAACATAGATAATATACATTTATTCCTTTAAAAAAGATTTTTTTGCTTAACTGACACAAATATTATCAGAAGGTTATAAGAGTGACAGCGAAAAAAGCTTACGTGACAAGAATTACCGTTATTATACTGCTGTATTATGTATATCGGGAAAAATAACACTTACGAGTACATACTAAATTTCATAGTAATAACTGAAGAAAAAGCAAAGATATAAGAAAAACCTTCTCCTGTAAAATTTTATTTTTGTAGGTTAAGTTGTTTGGCGATTACGGCAAGATATGTATGTTTGTTTGAAGTATATAGTTAGCTAAACGGCTGAAAATATTTTCTTAAAATTTTTACAGTATCTCTCTCAGTACAGTATCAGTCTCAAATCGTCAATTAAAAAGTGGGCGGAATTGGATAAGTGGGCGTGATACATCCCATACAAAGTAAATATTGGTTTTTGTATACACATCTTGAGAACGGTAATAGTGGAAGTTTCTATATTTGGTCTAAATGGTTTCGTAGTCATTAATGATTGTATATCATGAAAACAGTAAAGGTAGAACTTTCTAAAAGTTGTTGAAATAATCTCGTGGACAATACACACCATCAGTCCATCATCCATCAGCAAAATTGGATAGGTGGGCGCTGCACTTTCCATTCATACTAAATATTGTGGGAAAGACTGGATAAACGGGTATTGTATAAAACATACCGGGTAAAAGCTATCTATATACATATGTACATACATACATACCATATGTACACTATATAAAAATTAATGTATGTTTGTTAGAAGACTTCATACAGCTAAAAAGTACATATGGGTAAAAAGAGTATAAAATTTTAACTAAGACAATAGTGAAGACAATAACTAAAGGAAAAACTATAATAATGGAAGCCCAACATCAACAAAAGGAACATATTTTTTTATAAATTTTAACATTTAGTATTTTTAATAAATTAATATTTTTTTTATTCAAATCTAATTTTTTTCTTTACACCCTATTGTTTTTAGTAGCCACAGTTTCTTCACTAAGAACTTCTTAATTCTTTGATTATTTGAAATTTCGTAAGTACAACACTTCGGTAGAGTGTAAATGAGTTATTAAGTATAATGACAAAGCTTTTATCTTAAAACTCATTTATGTAGCTTTGTTACCCTTACTTTGCTATTTAGAGACTCAATGTAAAATTATATTTGCAAAAAGAGTTAAAAGAGTTAAATATTATTTTGTACACATATTTTTTTTTTAATTTTTGATATAAGGCACTAAAAAATAATTTTAATAGTTAATAAGAACTAGGAAGCCTAAGAAAAATTATGTTTATGAACAAACATAACGTATATAATCTACGTAAAATTTTTTCTTAGAAAATTGAGCCCAATTTACCTGATGATTTTTTAATTACTTATTTATTTATTGACAAATTTTAATTCTAGCCACACTAAGCCAATGGCTTGTCAGTAGGGGGTACTCTTAATAATCTATCGTAATAAAAAAGTGTGCCGCTATGGTATGGTAGGTAAGACATCCGCCTACCAACCGGGGGGTCGTCGGAATTAATAGTAATCCTAAGAAAAATTTTGAACTTCAAAATATGTGCATATGTGTATGTCTCAGATTATTACATTTTGAATACAAAATTTCAATACTCTCACTCGAGATGTGAAAATTCTGCTTAATTACGTACCCATTCAACCCAAAATATGTTTCATCGGTGAATAAAATTTTGAATGGAAATTAAATTTAAAAATTTCAACAATTTTCAAGCGTTTCTCTAGTGTAAGTCTATCCGTAATGAAATGTTAAACCAAACTAAACAAAAATCAACGATCAGCTGTTAAGTCTGTTGTCATATAGAGAAGTATTGCCAACTCAAAGTTATGAACCTCTAAAAACATTACCATATAGTTTGTGTTAAGAATCTCTTATAATCTGTGATTAAATCTTTTATGAAGACACACGTCCTTTATCACATTGATCACATTTATTATTTTACAATGTAATGTTTAAAATATTTATATAAATTTAAAGTAAAATGTTACATCTACAAATTTCAATCAAATTTTTGTGTTGATGCATGTTTTTATTTATTTATTGCATGTTACAACACGGATGCACTATTGGATACAACTGATTTGCATATAAATGAATTCAATTCTATTGATTAAAGTGACAGCTTTCCTGATTACATGTTCAATGATTACATGTTCATGAATGAAATACTCTTTGGAATGGATATTAATTAGCTTTATTTGTAACTTTGTTGTGATATTAACATGTTTAGAAATTTTGATAAAAATAAAGGAAATATGTGCATTCGGCATTATTTAAAACGCAAATTTATAGATCGCTTATAATTTCTAATAATACATTTCTTAAAATAAAGTTTGAATTTACACTTAATTTCTTCTACGTGTATAAGAATGCTATAAATTTTATAAGTGTGCCATTAGACAGGAGGTCATCACCTATTATGCGGTGGCTTCTAAGTTAATTTGGATACAAACATATATTACTTGAGGTTTATGGCGTATTAATTATTCTCTTTGCTTTGACCTTTATATGCGAATTTTTACCACCTGGTATTATTTAGCAAGAAAAGCAACAAGAAAATGAAAAAAAGAAGTTCAGGAGAGTATTTATTTTCAATTTCCTTTTAATAGCAAATCTTACTAGCTTTTAAAAATATAACATTCGTCCTGTAATATTTGACAATTATAGGAAAAACTCAAAAATATTAATTTATTGTTCGCAAATACGTATTTATATTGTTACGATAATAAGGTTGCGCACCACAGCGTTTATTACATCGCTAAAATAAATACACAAAAGCTGCAGGAACAACTATACGTGCTGTTAACAAAGCAGAGACAAAGTAAATAAAAATAACACGGCAACAACAGTAATTAAGTAGGAAAGAAAACAAGTAACAGATAATAAACAAGCAACAACAAACACTAAGAGCTGAAAGAGGTAGATGTTTACATACGCATGGCTACGAAAGAACTAAAAAGAAATTGAAAGAAAGAAATGGAATCTACCTGAAATATCGAGAGGTTCGAGAGCTTTCGATGTATTGTTTACTCAGCCATATAAAAAGCACATCGATGTGAACAGCAATCAGTTTATTAAACTCGTGAAGCTAGTAGTGAAGTAAAAACCAGTTTAGTTGGAGCTAACTCAGTAAAGAGAGTTAGGTGTGAATAAACTCTGGTTGAAAAGATTGTGATCGAACCTAAGTTGTAACTACGATCGGGTTGGAAGATCTTTAGGAAGAAAGGTCTGTCGACTAATTGTTGTGGTTTACAAAATTGTAAACAGAAGGAGTAATTAAGAATAGAATTATTATTACTCTTGTAAAAGGTTACAAGCATTGTGTTGAATAAAGGATTTTAATTAGAACCAAACACAAAATTTATTTTATTTTAACTACAATCTACGAACTTTTTAAAAAAGTAAAAACGTAACAATATATATTTTTATGAAATTTTAAAATATACTTTAATTAAAATCGGAAATATCAAAGTAAGTTCACCTATATTTACATAAATTAACTTGAAACGGAGTAGAAAAACACCATTGATCCCAAACAACATGAATAGCAGAGATTTAATATGTACCAATGCGTTTACTCTTTCGGGTTAAATGCATAGAAACAACGATTATGAGTATTTTATGAAAATATCTCCAATGTTCTGGGGATGGCGTTATGTAGTGGTTAAAGCGTATGCATAACAACACAAACGACCCAGGTTTGAGCCCCAGCAGAGGACATAACGAAGAAAAATTTAATTGTGGTTTCGAAAGTTTAATAAGAGGCATCAACTTCGCTCCAAACAACTCTATCTAAAAAATTAAGAAGAAGCCACCCTGACCTTCCATCATACCTCTGGCAAGGAATCAGGAAAAACGCCACCTAATGGGAAAAAATTACAATGCTAAAGTAAACATCAACACCAATTAGCAAGGATCTCTCTTCACCACTACGCAAAATCATATGGGGAAGAACAGTGGATTATAGTTGAATAGATAAGCTTTGTTGAGTCTTGTACAAAATCGCAAAAAAATAACGATTTTGTACTTTCTACTAATATTTATTTGTTTATGTTTGTCTTATAATTGAATTAGAATTCAATTTAACTGAACCTAAATTGAATGTATAAATTGAACTTAAATTAAAATTTAATTGAATTGAAATTTGTATTTAAGTGTAATTTTAGATAATTATAACGTTAAACGTTCCAATATAAATATTATTGGAATAAAAGTTTTCTTATATGAAAAGAACATAACTCAAATTCAGACATCAATTGATAGTCAAACTGAACTCAGATCGATTTTTGTTTAAATCTTTAAAATAATCACATTTTAGAACTTTAAAATTCAAGTAAAAACTTTTATTCAAAAACTTAAGTCTATCGAATTGTTAAATCTTAAATTAAAAATCTAATTTAAATATTATTAGATACTTTGAAATTAGTTAAATTTGAAACTATATTAAATAGAACAAACTATTTTCTTTAATTTGGATTTTAATAAAATTGTATTCTACATAATAATCACTACCTCTTCATCTACATCTTATAACTTCAACATACAACACAAACTAGAGAAGGTGAGCACCCACACAAGCACACACACAAGCACACACAAGCACACACATACACACATACCCACATACACACTTAAACAACCCACTAATTTATTTTATTTTCTTAAAATACTCTAAAATCAATTTCATCCGATATTCATATAATTTCTCTTCATGAGAAATTATAATTTAATTAATTTAATGTTTTTCTACAGTCCACTTCAGCCTCTCATTAGAGCTCTTTTAACCATAAAAACCCAAATTTTTTCCAAGGTCCTTCGAGCCGGATATTTGGCTGAGAATTATCTACAGCGTATCAGTATACAACCAAACGAAAATGAGCAGAGAATAAATAAAAAAACAAATTTTGTTTAGTTGTGAAATAGATATGAATTTAAGTGAACGTATGTCGCTTACCTTTTAAAAGTTATTTGTTTGTTTGTATTGTCATTTACCTTCATATTTTTACTCTTCAACGCACACATAAAAAATTCACTAACACTACTACACAGTAAATTTCTCTTTACGGTCACCCTTGCAGTGGATTAATCATCTACTTAGTTTGAAAGATCAAATTGATTAAAGAAACTGAAACAAAGTAATAGATCTTTTGTGGAAAGCCAATATGCTCCGTAGAGTAAAGGAGAAAGAATTGTCCAATGTTTCAACCTTACTATTTCGGAAATTTCAGTTGTTAAGTTTAAAATATTGCCGGCTCGTTTTTGTATTGGCTCGTTTTCTCTCAGGTCAAATTTAAAAAAAACTATTAGACTTTCGCTGGCTAGATCTTTCTGTGTTCTAAATTTCATCAAAATCGGTTGGGTCGTTTACGCGTGTTTGAATGACAAACAGACATACAGACCAAGCCTTAAACTACACTTACACTAAGAAATATTAAATCTGCTTAAACAACAAAAACCAAAAATGTAAAAAAAGAAAAAAATGTATGTCTCGTATAGACAAATAAACTAATTTACTTGATAATAACAAATTATACTGGTAAGAAAATTGTAATTGTGACTAATTTCAATATCGATTTTTCTTTGCATTTTAATTTAATTTATTCATCAAATGCAGACAACGTGGCAAAATTGTGGACAGAATATAAAAAAATAAGTGTTGCACAACTAACTTGCAACACATTGATTTCATATAATTTGTTTACTCTTACTCCCTAATTGTTGCAGAGAATAATATCGGTTGAAAGTACGTATGCTCTTCAATACATGATAACAAGAAGAAAAACTACAAACAGGGACAGAACTTGAATATCGTAGCAATAGTTTAAGTTAATTGTTTTACAGGAATATATTAACCCTTTATGATCTTTCCTTGAACTAAATTAAAATTTGAAGAAATTTTTTGTTTTGCAACAAAGTAGTATTTACTTGTACTGGGTTAAAAATTACGTTAATTAAATCCCGGTGGCGGCGTTTAAATCAAGAAATATTTCACAAGTCATAGCGAAGATTAAAAGGTTAATTATTATGCTTACAGTAGCTTAAGCAATTTACGAATACACAGAAGTCATAGAGCGACGATTTAAAAAATAGTAAATGGCTATCTTTAACATGCTTACGATAACTTAAACAACCTTGCGAATACACACAATCAAATGTGTATAAATACAATGTACTTTTATTCCATCTGTTCGTACTTACGTAAACAGCTGTTTAACCTATTTGTGAGTTTTAGGTTATGAAATAAGTAACGGTACCTAACTTTGAGCAAGTTTTTTCGTAAAATTTTGTCTTAAATAATGATAAGTTCTTGTGAAGGTAACGTTATTTGTTGCTTTTATATAAAATAAAATAAACAATTATAGCAGTGTCGTAATAAAAATTTGTGAACTTGTTTGCAACAACTTGCTTTACCATTCGTTAACAAAAACCCTTTTTTATTTTTTGTTGATTTAGGATTCGGTTTTTCATTGGGCTTAAATGTCTCATTAGTAATGTTTTCGGGAAAATATGTCGCAATAATTGTACTAAGAGTGAGGTTAGGACAATAACACCAAAAATCTGAATAGGACAATATATCCCAGGATTATTCAAAGCTTACGCAAAATTCAAAATGCATAACATTGTTAATTTTTATCCTTTTTTAATATCTGAAAAAAGATTTCTGATGTTCATTGTTGTTTAGCAAAAAAAAAAAAGGTTATCCAAAAGGTTTAAGTGTAATATATAAAACAACAATAAAAGAAACAATTGAGCATTAAAAGCTGAAAGCAACTGTTGTCTTTTTTTATATGACTAGAGTAACCAGAAGACAAATTACTTAAGAGGTGATTTTGAGTTGTGGCTATTTAGTTGAAAATGTAGGTGAATTTTTTAATTGAGTAATAGGTATTATATCTATTTTTGCCTCCTTAACTGAAAATATTTTTTGATTAACTTAACACTTTTTTCATTAATAGCGTCAAAACACGAAATACTACTATACTTGATAATGTACAAGTGTCTTAAGTAATATTAAAACAAACATAATATTTTCTGATGTAAGGGAGATAGTGAAACAACCGAAAAATTCGTGGACGTTTGATACTTGGACTTTGATTTGATTTATGGAAAAAGCTACATATTTTGAATTTTGACTGTTCATAATTTAGTGTGCGGTATATAGATTTAATTATTATTATTATTTTTTAATTAATATAATAATAATAAAATATAAAATAACTTGTTCATAAATTTTAGATATTGAAAATAAAGTTGTGATATAAATGAATTTATTAAGGAAATATTAAGAGAAAACTAAGACAAAGAGAAACTAATGCTTGCAAATAAGCACAATAAGTTGTTCAAGTTTCTAATCCTTAAATATTTTTGATAGACACTGAAACCTAAATCAATTACAAGTTGTCTTAAGTTGATAGAATACAAATTTATTTTCAGCCGTTTGTTATTTATTATCGACCACTATTTATTAAGACTTTTATGAAAATACCAAATACAAGGATTAGGCTACTAGGTCATTACATCATTTATTTATTTATTTTTATTTATTTATTATTCGCAAATTTAATACAACAAGAACATGTCTTATTTTATAGTATTACTTAGTCAATTGTCATATATATATATATATATATATATATATATATATATATATATATATATATATATATATATATATAAAATAATTTAAAAATTAAAAAGTTAATAAACTAAATTCAGAGGATTTAAATAAAAAAAACTGAAAAATTATTAAGAAATTAAATATAAAAAACATAAGTACGAAAAGTGCTTAATAAATACGGCTGTTTTAAAATGGCTTGCATTTCTTATTATTTGTAGTTGAGAGGGTAGTTGGCTCCAAAGGCGAATAGAGTTTATGAAAAAGTGCTGCTCAGAGGCAGCCTTGGTATATTTAATACAATTTATACTTTTTCGTCTGTTAGATCTAGAAAATATTATTCTTCGATATAAATAGGGTGGTTGCTGATTATAACTAATTCTGTTTAAAAATTTTAATACTCGACACTTTAATAAATTATCAAACGTGATATTATAAATTTTTCTGGCATAATGAGATGTCATTTCTTCTGATACCAAATACATATCGAGAAACATTGTTAAATGTGACATTTAGCCTTCGTCTACTAGCGGCATCGCAGCTGGCAAACAACTCACAACCATACATTAAAGTAGGCAATGAATAGGTCTTGGCCAAAAGCATTCTAATATGGGGTGGAGTAAAATATTGCGCCATCCGTCATGATCCGAGCAATTGAGTTCCGTATTCAGGACTACTCCAAGATTCTTAACAGTTTCAACAATGTCTACATTTGTCCCATTAATATGTATTGGTAGAAGATGCATCATAAAGGCTTTCGCTTTCCCAATATTTAATTTTATGTTTGGTTGATTGAAATTTCATCAAGCAAATGATTTTTATAATTTTTCTGAACGACTTCTTATTTCATGGGTCCTTCAGTTGAAGTGGCTGACCTTAATAAATATATTCAATTTCGATGGCTTTAGATTTTAGCTAAAATAAAACGAAGATTGATTCTGGACTGGACGAACCATGAATCAAAGAATCGATTACACTATGGAGTTTTCAGGATATTGTGCCCTCTCTGAGACTGGCAAGTTCATGGTTTCCTACGGCTATTAGCCAGGAATCTTTAAGAGCGATGATGAAGAGATGGGATAACCGTTCAATTAACCGGTTATGAACTTTTGTATGAAAATAGGCATATCATATTATACTCATATCATACATACTGTTTTCAGCATTGTAATGTTTGTTTAATCAAGTCTGGTAATACAGTCTTTTTATATATAGTGCTAAGTGATGTCAAACTTTAAACATTAGAGCACATACAAAAACATATAACCAACGTAATTGTATTTAAGACTAATCTTACTAATATGTGTCTGTAAGACACATTTCGATGTTCAATCTACTGTTTTTAAAAATAGTATTTTTTCATATGCGAAAGCTAGTGTTTTCATCTCAGTGAGCAGCTTGATCCTTTTCGTGTAAGGCGATAGTAACTTACACACAGTCTTATCTGCCGAGAAAATCATCATTTACTCTTCTCTGCAATTTATTCGATGTTTTTAGAATCGTTGAGAAGCAATCAAAGCCCATAAAGCTTGAATACTGTTTCTAAAAGAATTTCCGAAGTACTTATAGCTCCTCAAATGTGTCAAAGGTCAAGAAATAAATTGCAACGTTCTATAATTCAGTGTATGCAAGAAGTACTGCAGGAAAAGAGTATACCAAGTACAATTTTTTTACAGCAAATAAAAGTAAAATATGCTGTCTGTGTGATCCAAAATAATACCGTTGTATAAAGCAATCCTGTGAAAAATGCAATAGGAAAGCCTTGATTGATCATTCCTTAAAAGTTTTTTATTTAAAAACTGTTCTGTATAAAATATTTCTTAATATTAATTTGTTTGTAATTGTTTGAGAGAGTTTTCTTAAGTTTTTATATATGCATGTGGCTTAGAGACCCATATTAGTAAAATTAGCCGTTCGGAGAATGGTTAATAGAAAAGCTAGACCTGGCTAACGTGCTTTAAACAAGACGGTGCCACATACCACACACCACGTGACTCTACGGCTCAATTAAGAGGCGAGTTCGATGAGAAGTTTATTTCACGTTTGGTGCCAGTCGTGCCAAGATCGTGCGATTTAATGCCTTTAGAATTTTTTTTGTGGATCTAAGTTAAGGCTCACGTTTATAGGGACAATATCGCAATGGTTGACGTACTGGAAGTCAAACTTGAAGATCTTATTCGTGCGATATCGTCCGATGTGTTGGAGAGAGCATGCAAAAATTGGACTCAGCGTATGAACCATTTGAGGCGTAGCCGCGGTAAACTTTTACGTGAAATTATCTTTAAACATTTAATTATATAGATCATTCTATCTTCCGATAAAAAGATTTCAAAAATTTGTCTAAATTTTACATGATTTTTTTAAATCTATTACAAATCCTCTTAAAACATCACCCGATATATATTATAGTGTCAGTTGATATTATACTTTAACAGTTAAATTTCTTTCAAGAAATAAGTGCACACATAACTTAAAAACAACTTGTTATTCAGATTAAAAGAAGTAATTATTTTCAAATTCTTTTCGTCATCAGATGTATTATTTTTCAAAGCTGTTTTTGAAGGTTTCAAATATCTTCTTTACTACTACATGTTATCGACAATGAAGTGTTTTTTTAATAAGTGTAGTAATTTTTTAATAAGTGTAGATGATGTCAAACTTTAATCACCTACCAGTGAGTCAAAGTATCATTAGACAAGTATGTCACATTTAACACATGGCGCAGTCGGTGATGAAAAAATAAAATTAAAAAATTATATTTTTGAAAGCAAAGCAAAAAAAAGAAGTTATGGCTTTATGGGAATTTCTTAGCTCAATAAGAGTGATACACCGATCTCAAAGCCACGTGGAAGACTTCAAAGTATCGGTACATTATTATAAAAGAAATGAATGATGTGAAAAAAATTGACGAGTTAAAAATCGGTGGAAATTTGTCAGACAATTGGCGAGCGTTTTAGCGGAATTTTCATAGCTTTGCTAGTGCTTTCTTTTCTTCTGTAGTTTATTGTAATTTTAATTATAATAAATTTAAATAAATAATAATAAAAAGGCTGTCAAAGTGGCAATATTTTTGAATGCAGTTAAACCTGATGCTAAGGATGCATTTAATTCTTTAAAAATAAGTGAAGGAGATCACCAAGAGTATGACTGCAGCATTTGAAACATTTTATAAGCCCAAATGCAATGAAGTATATGAAAGTTTTATCTTTCACAACAGAGTTCAAAAGCAAGGTGAACCTTTTGACAATTTCCTAATGGACACAAACTTAACAAAGAAACAATTTTCAATATGGGGAGAGGTATATCTCATTTCATACACTTATATTTTGCGATTCTATAGTACCCAAACGGTGCACTAAGCGTTCCCGATTACCTTTTAAAGGACATTATGGAAAAAACTAATTTTGTTTCGTAAAGATTTTCGCAAGGATTTTACCCGTTGTGAAAATACAGTAAAAATATCTTATGTTAAATATATAAGCACATGAGCTCAAATGATCGTCTTTTTAGAGTATGTGTGCTAAAATTGGGTAACGGTGATGTAGAAGCTCCAACAAGTTACAATAATGGAGCATTGAAAATTCCGAAGCATCATTATTGTAATTATGATACAATTATTACCACCATTGCTAATGACAGATAAATTATTGGACAAAATGTTTCTTAATTTTACTCAAGGTCAGTTCTGTGTCCAAAAATCGATAATACTCAGTTCTTATAACCTCGCAAAATTGATTCTAAAGTATAAGTCAATTACAATGTTATTAGAAATCTTAATGCTAAAGAGGGATTAATAAATTATACAAGTCAGGATTGTATTTACCCATAAACATTAATCACGTCATAACCTCAGAGGCAATATAAAGCAATATTATAAAACTATTAAATAAAAAATGTGAATTAATATAATTTACAAACGACTAACTTTGTTACTCTTTCTTATAATAAAATATATTGAAGTCACCAGTATTCGCACTAAATATTTTTAATTTATCGTGTAACAAAAACTGAGTATTTGGAATAATAATATAAAAACCTTATGCTCCTCGATGGAATAAAATCACAAAAAAATATTACAAAAGTGATTAAGGGGTGCGAAGTATTCGCAGGGGTCATCTAGTACTATTAAAAATTAAAATGATATTCAAATGTATTTTATTCAAAATTGTTTAAATACATTTCATTTTTTACGAATATGAAACTTAATGATTTAGTATAAAACCAAAATAATATCATGTCCGAACAGAAGTTTTAATTTACAATTAAGGGATATTACACAATTAAGGCCTTAATTGAGTTCAATGTACCATACAAAACCACAATTTATAATGTGTGTGAAGATAAATTTAATTTAACTAGCAAAGACACAAACCAGGTTTTTAGCTCAGCCATTTTTTACGTTAACAGAGCACTGTTAACGTTTTAACAGTAACAATAAATTAAAGTAAAAGAATTTATTGCCAAAATATATATGCCTGGAATATGGAGGAATAACACGTCCTTGTTGGAATGGTGCTCCAGACATTCTTTCGTAGATCAGCTTTAGAGCGAAAACTGTAAAAATTGTGGAATAGCAGAAAATGTATTTAAGAAAATGAATTTTTTAAAATTATTTTTCTCTGTGGTTCATTGGTTATCTCCATTCCATGGGAAACTCAGAGATGGACGGAATATCACACTATATGGGGAGAGTGGCCCAAGGGGTCCCTAATGAAACTGTGCTAGTGGTATTCCTGAAATAATTTTGGAACTGGAGAAATTTAAATTTGAAAAATTTGTATTTTAACGCGTTTTGACTGGGGAGGATGAGTGGTTATTGTGGGAAAACTAGAGATGGCCGGAATATCACACTATGTGGGGAGAGTGGCCCAAGGGGTCACTAATGAAACTGTGCTAGTGGTATTCCCGAGATAATTTTGGAACTGGAGAAATTTAAATTTGAAAAATTATTATTTTAACGCGTTTTGACTGGAGAGGATGAGTGGTTATTGTTGGAAAACTAGAGATGGCCGGAATATCACACTATATGGGGAGAGTGGTCCAAGGAGTCCCTTATTCCGGCCATCTCTAGTTTTCCCACAATAACCACTCATCCTCTCCAGTCAAAACGCGTTAAAATACAAATTTTTCAAATTTAAATTTCTCCAGTTCCAAAATTATTTCAGGAATACCACTAGCACAGTTTCATTAGGGACCCCTTGGGCCACTCTCACCATATAGTGTGATATTCCGGCCATCTCTAGTTTTCCCACAATAACCACTCATCCTCTCCAGTCAAAACGCGTTAAAATACAAATTTCTCAAATTTAAATTTCTCCAGTTCGAAAATTATTTCAGGAATACCACTAGCACAGTTTTATTAGGGACCCCTTGGGCCACTCTCCCCATACAGTGTGATACTCCGGCCATCTCTAGTTTTCCCACAATAACCACTCATCCTCTCCAGTCAAAATGCAATTTTTCGAATTTAAATTTCTCCAGTTCCAAAATTATTTCGGGAATACCACTAGCACAGTTTCATTAGTGACCCCTTGGGCCACTCTCCCCACATAGTGTGATATTCCGGTCATCGCTAGTTTTCCCACAATAACCACTCATCCTCTCCAGTCAAAACGCGTTAAAATACAAATTTTTCAAATTTAAATTTCTCCAGTTCCAAAATTATTTCAGGAATACCACTAGCACAGTTTCATAAGGGACCCCTTGGACCACTCTCCCCATATAGTGTGATATTCCGGCCATCTCTGAGTTTCCCATGGAATGGAGATAACCAATGAACCACAGAGAAAAATAATTTTAAAAAATTCATTTTCTTAAATACATTTTCTGCTATTCCACAATTTTTACAGTTTTCGCTCTAAAACTGATCTACGAAAGAAGGTCTGGAGCACCATTCCAACAAGGATGTGTTATTCCTCCATATTCCAAGCATATATATTTTGGCAATAAATTCTTTTACTTTAATTTATTGTTACTGTTAAAGCGTTAACAGTGCTCTGTTAACGTAAAAAATGGCTGAGCTAAAAAACCTGGTTTGCGTCTTTGCTAGTTAAATTTAAATTTATCTTCACACACATCAATTTATAAATTGCCCAATTATTACTTAATTGTATATTTAATTGAAAGAAACTCAAAATGCAGCCCTGTGTAAGTATGTAGAATAAGGAGTGACAGCTCTATGTGAAGTATTTTCAGTGCGGATTGACAACTATATACAGTAAGTAAAATCTATATTCATTCAAATTTTCAAACAGGATTTTTTACAATAATTATTTTTTAACTAAATAAATATTTAAAAATAATGTTTCTTATACGATTTTAAATAAGGAAGTTTTATTATTTAAAATAAATAAAAAATGGCACTTAAAGCATATTGATTTGTAGAAAAATAATAAAACTCAAGGAAATAAATTTTTGTACGGTTGTATAAATACGGATTTGGCATACTGTAAAATCTTATATATAAAAATGAATGTGTGTTTGAATGGTTGTTGATTTTTTGTGCCTTATGGGCAGCTAAGCTGCTGAACCGATTTTCTTGAAAGTTTTACAGTATATCGATGTATGTTTGGAGGAAACTAAAGCTACATAAATACTTAAAATTCAAAATAGGCGGTGCCACGCCCATACAAAGTGTATATCTTTTTGTCTATATCTTCAAAAAGGTAACAGAAAGATTCTCTAAATTTGACCCACATAGATTAATAGCCAAAAGATGGGCGGAATTAAGAAAGTGCGTGTGGTACCTCCCATAAAAATTGATTTTTGGTATATCTTGAGAACCGTCAGAGCTAACGTTTCAGAATTTGGTCTGATTGACTTCATGGTCAATAGTCATATCCAAACAAAATATTGATTTTTTATATTTTGTCAACACAAATCTTCTAAATTTAGTCAATGCATATCATCAGGCAAAAAGTGGGCGAAACTAGACAAGTGGGCACGGTACCTCCCACATAAACTAAATATTGATTTCGTTATATATTGAAAACTCTTAAACCAAATACTTATGTGTCGTTTTGATATAAAATTTCCTGCCAATTTTTCGGAAAAACCTGGGCGAAAAACGTATCCAATTGCATTTTGCAGGCCTCTACGGAATTTAAATTTACACCATTAATTTTTGTCGGGTCATGAAAGATGTATGTAGTCTGGCGCTGTGATGATGGACACACACCCTATTTATTGACCAATTCTGGACGTTTTAATTTAATTGCTTGCTTCAATTAGTTGTTGACAGGTGAGATGAGAATCAACTGTTTTACAACGTTGTAAAAGTCATAATAAATAATTCCCTTCCAATTGTACCAGACATATAGCATTACCTTACTTGGTGTCAATTTTGGCTTTGCCACCGTCTATGATCTTTTTGGAACCAGAGATATTACATTTTAAAGCTGTCATGAAATTGTCATTGGACTTTTGACCCAGATAATTTCACATTTCTTACTTTGGTTGTCAAACAGACAGTGACGAATGCACACGTATGGTAAAGGTACTAAAATTTTTTTAAGATACAGACAAATAATAAAAAAATTTCTTTCGCTTTTGCTTCTAGTTGTCACCGAAACAGCGACAAATGCACATGTGCAGCGGATGTATGTCGAATTTTTTTTACTCTCTCAAAGAGAGTAATTTGCATGTTCTCACTAACACAACTACGTTTTTACTTTTGATCAACACTGTTTAGAGCCATCTACCGACAATTTGTAACCGGAGTTTTTCGAACGTCAAGATTATTTTTCAAAATCAAGATTTTTTTCAATAAATGTCAAGAATTTTACACTGCTGAATTTGGCAGCCCTACTCCCAAAGTAAATATTAATTTTTGTACAACGTCGTGAACAATATTCATCATCAGTCAGTAATTGGGCGAGAGTGAATCAGTGGGCATAAAACCTTCTATTCATAGTAAACATTAGCTTTTATATATGTGAAGACAACAATTAAAGCTTCGTTATCTATCCACACCAGTTAAAAAGTGGGTATTACAGAAACCACACTGGATAAAAACTAACTGTATACAAAGAACAAATGATTGGATTTTGACCGGAAGTGGGCAAAATGGTGAAAAAGGGTAAAAAATATAACTAAGATAGCATTTAAAATAAGAATTAAGATAGTGGTAACGAAACACACCGATTTTTACAATAGCAAGTATCAAATATATTATCAAAATGAAAAAAGTAAACAAAACTTTTATACATACATATATTGAATTTGAGTTTTTTATGCTATGTGTGAACGAACACCAAATACAATAGCGCAATTTAAATATTAATTGTTGCAATTAAAAGGTATGTCTGAACATGATATCAAATTATTAGTTTATTTGAAAATAATATTATTTTCCACATATTTAAAAACTAAGTATATGTACAAGTATATAAAAAATTACTCAAAAACATTATATTAAAAAACACTAGGATAATACAATGTTATACATACGAGCATGAGTACAAAATTTTTTTTCGTATATTGGAAATATTATATTGTGCATGGGAATAAAAGAATCAACGTTATTGTTCTTTAATTTCATTAATTCCTTATGTTACATTAAAACAATGGACATAGAAAGAGAAGGAGTCAATGGTAATATCTTTGTATTAGAATTATTTATATGCATAAATGATAAATAGCGATTCTTTGAATAACTAGACAATAAACAATACGAAAAAATAAATAAAAATTGTTGGAAAATATCAATAAGCAATATATAAACATAAAAATGAATACAATAAACACAATATTAAATAATATAAATAAGGACATACATATTAGCAAAATAAATATTTATTATCAGCAATCGTGTGAGGGAAGTTAGATAATAAATGGAAAAATTTGGCATGAAATCATTTATTATTACTTAAATGAAAATAATCAAATTATGTCTGTTAATTATTAATTATTAATTACGAAAAAAAGAACTAACCAAAAACTAACTTAAAACACAACTTTCTGTGGTCTGTATATCTATTTGAAAATATGTATCAATAATTAAATCAGTCAGATATAAAAATTCCAGAAACACCCTAAACATTTTTAGTTATTTAAAAAAGAGCACTTTTTGCATAGCTATGATTTCGAATGAATATGCAGCAAATTAACCTTTAACCATATACACAAAAAACTTGATTTACGTCGTAAATGGTTAGATGGTCCTAGAATTAAAGTATCTGGTAAAAATATTGATTAAATAATATATACAAATGTTCACTATTTACGCCAAAAATTATAGAATAAAATTAAATATATTTGCTATATAGATAGCAGATATAGCTTTTTCAACCCATTTAAAAGCTTTTAATTCATCCAGTTTTTTTTTAAAAACTCTATTTTTGTTGTACAATAAGCGGGCAATGAGAATCTTTCTTTCCATCTTGTATAGTTACAGGTCACTTGACATTGAACACTACTGTTGATCCCCTCTAGAATTCTTCGGCATGTACTTCCTATTACGTCGGATGTTATATTAAGTTCAGGCTCGCAAAAAACATTGTCGAACTAAGCTTCAACCCCTGCTTTGCCAATGGCTCACATAATTGCTCAACAAATTGTTTTTCCGGTGTAAATCCCAGCATTATATAAGTTCCCAGTTTTTGACTCACATAAACACCAAAGTTTGCATCCAAAATTTTAATTTAGAACTTTTAAACTCCGGGACAAACAAGGACAAATATAATTTAATTAGCTGCAGTCAGCTAGGAGTTTATGCAAACTTGTTCACTATACACACATACTTTCTTATAGATAAAATCGAAGTGTCGTAGGGAACAAGTGAGACAAGATAGGGACCTAATCTTGTTCTAAAAACTAGTCTTTGACTAAAAAAGAAATTTACATTTGAATTTGAATGTTTTGTTAGGTTCTGTTGATGACGGCCGATATTGTCAACATTGGTGTCACGTTTAATATCGCAATCAATATTTTAAATTTCTCCAGTCAATTTATTTATTTACTTATTATTATAATTTTTTTCATAAAAATAATATAAAGTTTAATTTGAATAAAATTTAATTTTTGGACATAATCAGCTGTTGTCTAACTACTTGTTAACCAATAGCATTCGGAGGTTTAACTAATGATTACCACAGTGCTGTGGATAATTTTTGTTAGCCAAACTATTGTTGTTGGCATACCAATGAGTGTGAAAAGAGTTACATTCCCTCCTAAATGTCAAACAAAGAATTAAATACCACAAATAGCATTTTCTAGTACAGGGAGATTTACAGGCGTTATCGAGATTAATAGATGGGTGGGCTATGGGTAGCGTGGCAAGCCTGAGCGTATGGGTTACCCATGTTATGGATAATGTAGGAGCTGTCAGGATGAGGAGGAATCGATACAACACCTTCTTTGTAACTCTTCTGCTCTACGGGAGCCTAGAATAAGGATTCTTGGTGCACGTCTCTTCCATGAAATATGCCAGGGATACTGGTTTGCTATCACGACGGCCAAGAGAGAGCTCAACTCGATATCTCTCTTCGCTGACTCTAAACCCTTGTCGAATTTTCGGGTTTTTTCCTCAGGGTATTACAATGGGCCATATGTCATAAAATTTAAACGTCATCTTAATAATTTTAAATTGAGTAAATTTAGAAGCAACTACTTTACAGACATATGTAAATTAATTGAGTCTTTAAATTTTTTACAACCGCAATTATTCCAATCAAATTACACAAAGAGTGGTATCATATAGTTGGCATAAGCTAATTAAATTTTTTTTACTTGACTTTATTTTTGATGGTCTTGACTGACTATATTTCGAGCATTGACACTAAATTAGAAAATTGTTAAATAATTGTGAAAAATTAATATAATATAAACTAAAAATTTGAGCGTGACACTGCGCCTAAGTTCGTAATGTCTAGGTAGTTGACATTTTTTTATTTATACTCGAATGAATAAGAATGAAAGTAATTATGTGTTAAAAAGGGCAAAAAAGCTTTATAAATTCTTTGGAAAATCCACGGGTGCTTGGTAAACTATGCCGATATTTTGACCCCTTGTTCACAGCAATGCAAGACAGTGACCTTATTGTAAGAGACAGCCCACCACACTTTAATTGCAGCATTTAAAATTCATGGGATGAGCTCTGATATATCTTCAATAATGCTCAGTGTGATCGATGATTTTCCAGATAGATTAAAATCACTGCCATTTTCTTTTTACTTTGATAACCTTTTTACCAGTTATCTTTTGTCGGCTTCACTCAAATTTTGCGGATATAATGCTACGGGAACAATTCAAAAAAATTGAATTCCGGAAGGCTGCCCACTGTGCACATAAAAAAACTTAAAGTCAATGGAAGAAGGCAATGGTATTCGTTTGATGATAATAATATTGTTTGCATGTTATCTACCAGCTTTGGTGAAAATCTAAGGTCAATGGCACAGCATTATTCAAAAGAAATTGGAGGCAAAATAAATGTTCCTGATAAGTGTAATAATTTATTAAAAAAGGACTTCATTTTCGAGCTCAGGACGTCGAAATACATAAGTATACAACTCTTTCTTTAACTAAATATGACACAAAAAAGTGCTGGGCATTACTGGGTTAATGCTAAATCTTAAAAGATATTTTATTGATTAGTTTGTGATTTGTTGTGCTTTTGTTATTTTAAGAACAATGGATCAAAAACAATTTCGTGTTTTAATTCTACACTACTTCTTGATGTGAAAAAATACCATTCAAACGGAAAGAGATATGGGGACTGCGCTCCATCAAAAACAACAATAAAACGTTGGTTTGCTGACTTCAAACGTGTTCGCGGAGACACCGATGATGGACGTGGATAAGGCGGTAGCACCAGAAAACATAAAAAAAGCCACAAAATCGTTTTGATTGATCAAAGAGTGAAGTTGCGTAAGTTAGCTGACATCGTAAAGATATCAAAAGATCGTGTTGACTTTATATTATATGAGAATTTAGAATGAGAAATCCTGTTTAAAGTGGGTACAGCGTTTGCTCATTGTTGACCAAAAACAAAAAAAGTGTTGATGATCCAAAACAATGCCAAACCTACATGATTTGAACTTCGAATTGCTCCCACATTCATCGTATTCGCCAGGTTTGGCTTCCAGCGACTACTCGCAGACCTCAAGCAAATGCTCGCCGGTAAGAAATTTCGCATGAATGAAGAGGTTATCGCTGAAACTGAGGCCTATTTTGAGACATAAGATAAATCGTTCTACAAAGTCGGAATTGAAATGTTAGAGCGACGCTGGAATGCTTTAATTACATTTTTACCAATAAAATTATTTGTTTGTTATGCCATAGACTTTTTAGCCCAGGTGTTATCTTTAAAAATTTTGGTTTAATATTTTTCGCAAATGGCTTATTGGAAGCTTAACACATGTAGCATGGTGAAATCTTATTTTAATGCGACAATAACTAAACATTTTGCAGTCTAAAAACAAACGAGTATACCACATTATTCCACTTACTCTACTATAGCAAATTCACTTACGCAACTGCATCAGTTAAAGCAAACAAAAGCCTAAGCTGTCGCCGCAATTTAAGCGAGACTCAACACTTTATAAAACGTATTGTTTTTTAAGTACCTGGTTATTATATTTTACAGTTAAAATTACATTTTTTGCTATTTATTCATCAATACTTTATTTTATCAGATATAAATACACATCTAAAATAAGTTTTTTTTAATTTCAATTATTTTTCTAATGTCAACAGTTTTAGTAGCCTAATAAAAGCCAAACAAAAAAAATAATATGTTAGACTGAAATACTTATTATTAAAAGAAACTAAATTACAACATATGTAATTACAATAAAAAACAACAACAAAAAACAAAAAATACAATAAAAAATAATAGCAAAGGGCAATGGAGTAAATTGATGATTGATTTTTTAAATAAATTTATATAAAAATAGCTTACCCTGGGTACAGTTATATTTATGAGTCCCCAACAGATTTTTTTCAATCCCCATGGTATCTAATCATTTGATTTGATTTGTTTTGTTTTGATTTCATTTTATACGATTTATACAATTGATGTATTTATTTAACGAATAATTAAAAGTCGTTTGTGGTTAAGATGATTGTGAACGATGGTTGGTGGTAGAAGAAGTTCAGGTGGTTGTAGAATTTCAAACAAGAAAAATATATCATTTTTTTATGTTTATTTTTTTTTTTTTTTTTTAGACGTGTGTGTGACAATTTTATTTTTTCAAGTGATAAATTTGTTCGATTTATTTAATTATTACATTTACAATATTTTGCATAAGAAAATTCATAATTACGTGTGGAAGTGTATAAGTAAAGGAACAATTTCGTTTGAATTTATTAATCGAATTTTAAAGGACGTTGTGTAGGGGGTGCATTGAAACGAATACGTAATATTATTATTTGACAAAGTGCACGAAAAGTTGTTTTAAGTTTGAATTTATTTTTACAAACGCAAACGTCATAAAAACAAACAGACTCAAGCAACAAACGCATAATCATTATAATTATTTTAGGATTTTAATTGTTATTCGGGTATTTTTTTTTATAATATAAAAAAAAAATTTTATTCAATTGCATTTCCAGGATATACATTTATGAGTATATTAAAATAAAAAATTAATAAAAAATAAATATTTTGAAAATATATATAATATTTTTTTGTGGTAAATGTGTTCAAATAATTATTCAGAAAATTTTAATTGAATTTAATCAATTAAATAAAATGATAAAAATGTCATAGTAAGCGATGAGTTATAAGAAGAGTAGAAGGTTGATAGAAGTGCAAAGTAAAATTTGAAATTGAGTTTTGAGTAAAAGAGAAAGGAAGAAAAAACAAGACAAAGAAGAAGAAAAATACTGAAATAAATTGTTAGGAATTCATTATAAATTAAAATTTTAATTTTAATTTTCTCCAGGCGCTTAATACGTAAAATAAATTTAATTCTTAAAAAATCGTTAAGAGAAAAAGAAATTTAATATTTTCAGTAATAATAACTTTAAACTTTTAATGCTGCTTTGACTTACAACCATTTCACTTTTATTCGATTACATTTCAAATACCGATTTATGATCATATTTACAATAACAAAGGCTTTACGTATACAAACATATGCGAAATACAATTTTTTTTATATCTGAAACTTAAGATTACAAGGTATTTATCACTAAAATAAAAAAGTTCCTTCTTTTACTTGGAAGATCTAAGTCATATTACCATTAAATAAAATGCGTTAACTATTTTAGTCAATTAAATTTTTAATTATCTGGGAAAACAATAGAATAAAGGCCAATCAAACAAATAAAAACAAAACAAAACACATAAAAAATGTGTTTTATTTCTTTAAGTACAATATAAGACATTTTAAACTGTTTCAATAACTTTCCTAAGACTATACCTATATATTATATTACGAGTAAATTTTGTCTAACATGTTTTAGTTCATCTCCGTAAATGCTCTAACTAACTAATATTACTTAGTTTCTTGTATTGACCCATTAATTTATCTTTATTTTAGTAGCCTGTCTAAATACTGGCTTCTAAATTCCAAAACAATCGGCTCAAATTACGAAAAATAGTTTTATATTTGTATACTATATATACTTATGTATCTATAGAAGTATTTAGGCTCTGTCACATTGAGCCAAATATTTGACAAAAAAAGAGTGTACTAACTGCAGGACTGATCACAATATTTTTAATTCCGTTAACTAAATGGGAAATTTTCTAAATAAGGATCTTTCACAAACTTTAAAAAGTATTTCAAAAGAAAAATGTGTTTTGTTAGTTCAGATGTTTTCTAGTTTTGCGCTTTATTTGTATCTTATATTAAGTTAAAATCATAATAAAACAAAGAAATATTTTTAATATCAATGAAACGGATTTTGTTGAAGAGAATTTTTTTTGCCATTAATGTTTAAATATGATTTCAGTCATGTGGCCGCCACAGCTGGCGCGCACAGGTGCAATGTTCACAAACATATTCAAAACTCTCTGAATGTTGATTTTCAGGTATTTAATTGTCTCTGGTCTATCGACGCAGACAAGCGACTCTACATAAACCCAAAAAAAAAAAATCCAGTGGGCTTAAATCACACGATTTTGATGGGCAATTAATTGGACCATTACTTGAAATTACTCTTTTATCAAAAGTATCTTTGAGTAAACCAATTGTAGCGCGCGCTATGTGGCATGCGGCAAGATTAAGCTAATTGAGGTACGAAACAATTCCTCTATACCGTTCACCATTGCCAGTAACACTCTGCCCATTATCATTTTTAAAGACATATGGTCCAATGACTTCGTCAGACCATAAAGCGCATCAAACAGTAATTTTCAGTGGGTTTAATAGTGTTCGAAAAAAACTTGTTGATTATGCTCACTCCAAATGCAACAATTCTACTAATTTACGTGCCCACTCAACCAAAAATGGGCTTCATCGGAGAACAAAATTTTGAATGAAAATTCAATATCAATAGCAATTTGTGCTTTAGCCCATTTGATAAAAAATTCAAACAGTAATTCATAATAAAATGTCAAATTAAACTAAACAAAAAGCAACAGCAAAGCATCTTTTAAATCGGTTGTCAAATAAAGCAACCCACAGTTATGAATCTTTACAAAAAACACCCGATACTAACTGACCCCAAATACTTCGTTCTGTCAAAAGAATTATTACTTTATTGATATAATGTGTGAATAATAAACATCGATTACTGACATCAATAAGTTTCTGCGACTATTACTATGCAAGACTTTTAAAATGATGTAACGATTTTTGACGAACTTTTTACAGTTTTTCTTCATAAAAGCCTTTCTTATGCCTTAGCGAACATATGAGAAATAGTCGAATTCCATGTGGAAAGTAACTTCCACATTTATCGATCTCAACATATTCAAAAATTAATATTTGGTATGTATGTGAGGTGCACTCTCACTTAGCCAATTTCGTCACGAAGTTATTTGGACCATATTTGGGAGCTCTAATTGGAATTATTTTAAAGATATAGATAAATAAATATTTACTTTACATGGGCGTGGTACCGCACAACTGAAATTTTGGAACAGTCTCTCTATAAAAATTCTCCATAAAAAGTTAACATTTCTCTGACCTTTACTGTATATGGCGATCTAAAGTATGGTTTTGAAAAATTTTATTCGTGTCCCATTTTCAGTGTGAGTACATTTCAAACTTATTTTAGTTTTTATGAATATAGGGTTAATACTTTAATCCTTTAAAATCTAAAATAATTAATTAACAAATAACACTCGTTGCATACAAATACGTACTTAAAATAAAATTTTAATATAAATTATAGTTTTTTCGAATGTTGTATGGGCTTTTCCATCGAAATGTAACGTAACGCCAGATCAATTTTTGCTTATACATATATTCCAATTTTTTAGCTCGTGTTACTTAATTTCTTATTCAGTAAAAAAAGTAGAACAATCGAGCCAAAGGATTTCGGTGGAAATGCCCATATCTATAGTATTTTTATATCATATTATACATACCATACATACATACTATACATACACAAGTGCATACAAAAATACTTTTTCAGAATATTACAATACGTTTCAAAACTAACATTTCTAATAAATATAAATTTAATAATTGTAAATTGTCGAAAATTAGGTTGATAATAGTAAGAAACACTTAACCCACTATTTTCTACTTAAAATTAAATAATGGTTCTTAGGCATTATGTTGATTTTTAAACACTTATGTTTTCTTTTTTTTGTTTTTGTCGACGAAAAAAGTAGTACCGAAAAGAAGTCTGATTGCTGACGGATTATAAGCATTTATTTATTGGATAAGCAACTTGATCAATATTGGGAAAACTGTACTAATATAGTATGTAGGAACAGGTTTCATTAACATCCTTCCCAATAAACCTGCAAAAATTTATACCAGATCTGACTATGAAATCTTACTGTTTTTCCTCACGTGATTTTTCACTGCGTAGGAATAATAATCGAAAAATATTTTTCCACATTTTGAGTAAAAACACTTACATAAGTGTGTTGCAGTCGATGAGGATTACTTTGAAGAGGACAATATACTCGTAGATTTAGATGAAATAACTTGTGTTTTCTGAATAAATTCTGGGAACTTTTTGATTAAGGTGGTAAGTTTAAATTTATGATCACATATTGTATAAATTGATGTTGAAAATTTCTTGTTGTCTAAAATTATACCAATTTTATTGTTAGTTTGAACAAACCCATACCAATTGCTTAATTTTACACAAAAATACAAAATTTGCTAATAACAGTGTTCATTTTTAAACAAACTGTGCTTAAAAGCGTACAAATAATAACTTCAAAATGTTTAATATTAAGGTAGAATTAGCCAAACATTGGCGTTGAGCAAAAAAATCATACCTTTTTTATGAAAATATACGATACCTTCATATTTTCACTTTTGTATTAACTTAAAATAATAACTTCTTGTTAATATAAAGGTAGTCACTGTACTACCAAATCATTATAAAATTTGTATAAAAAAATTTTTTGTTGTTATTCTTAATAAACGATAACTATTTATAAAAGTCCACATTTTAACAAACAATATAAATCTATCTAGTGATTAAATTTAATTTAATCTGAATTGAATTTTCTGTTAATGAAAATGAATTTTTTTTTATCCCTGTAAGATGCATAACAACAATTTCTTAAATATATTCTTTTTAACTTCCTTCATTACAGTTAGTATTTTGACCACCGTGTCTTATGAAAAATAAACATTGTTATTTGAAAATAACAATAGAAAGCATTGAATGCTAGAAATTAAAGAGAAAGGAAAGTCATTATATTTACATATAAATAAAGAGAATCAAAGAGGTAAACATTTGTATTTATTGTACATATTTTTATTCAACATGGAATTCCCATATTATCCAACCATAAATTCTCAAGTACAATTAGTGTATGCCGCAGACGAAAATTGACTGTCTGTTAAAGCATACAGACACTCAATGACATACATATTTAAATAAGTATCTAGCCAAATGCATTACTATGTATGTGTCTACATACATCTTAGCAAACAATGAAGTCAAATGTTTGGAATATGATGGTTTAGTAAATAATGTACGAATATATAGAAACCATTATTTCATATTTTCATACATATCATCCAAATACAATATTAAATCAAGCCTGTGTGTTTACTGGGATGTGTTTTTGTATTTTAAAGTGGTTGCTTGTTGTGTACTCGTATTTATAATTTCGGTCCAAGAAATAGAAGAAGCGAAAATTGTTAATAAAAATAATAAAATCCAGTTCAGTGCGCATCTATAAACTCGGAATAACTAGTATTGCATTTTCGTTTAAATGAATGCATTTGATATCATTTTTATGAAAAAAATTCAAAGATTTTTTATAACCACAACAAAAGAAAAATAATGATAACAATTCGTTGAATGCAACAACTTACAAAAAACATTATATTTGTCCAATTATAAAATAATAAAGAAGTCCAAGTATTTTTTTTTTTATAAATAAAGAAACAGAAATTTAAATCGGCATTTATACGAGTACTTTTAATCTTTATGTCAACAGCAACAAAATTAAACAAGTTTTGCATATTAAAACAGTTTTAGGTTGGAAGGTATCAATCATGGGTTGGAAGGTATCAATTATTTAAAGAAAGTTCGGCATTTTCTCACTTTTCAATTTAGAATACTTGCGGCGTTGGCGGTCCTATCATTCCGATTTGTGTTTTTTAAAAAATAAGAAGCAATCTAGTTCTCATATCCTGTATAAATATGACACTTTCTGATCCATCTGTGCTTCGCTTACCCCGTTTTACTCCACATATAAATCTAATCTACTAATCTCTATGGATATTAGTAGATGAAACAGTTGATGCCATTGGAAAAATGTCACAAATGTAGGTGTTTTACATTGCGACAAAGAAGCATCAAACAAAAACTCTTAAGTAACACAGTAGTTTTGGACCAAACCAATTACTTCACAATTGCAGAACTTTTTTGACAAATTATTAAAGATTAAATCTACGTCCAAATTTTTGCAAAAACACTAAAAATTGCAATTGCATTATAAGGAAAATATCCACACGAATACAATTAATTTCTTTATATATAAATTATATCTAATGGCAGCCCTATTTAATAATATTTACAGCTGTTTTCGATGTTTTAAGAAAAATTCTCGTCAATTTATATGAGCACAGCTGATCGATTAACCGAACTAACAAACCAAGAAAATGTTAAAAAAAATAGTCCATTCACACACATGAGTTTAAAAAAGAGCAAAAATATACTTATTTTAAGAGATATGTTAAGAGAATTGAAAGCTCTTTACGATCAAAGAATTAAAGCAAAAACCTCAAAACACAGCGCCAAGATTTATATCAGAGTACAATACACAAATTCGTTTGATTCTGTTCTTTTCTTTTCATTTTTCGTTTTTAAACACTGAGATACAGATACAAAGAATTGCGCTCTTTTGAACACTTTTATTAAGGTCTTAAGAAAATTATCTCATAGTACAAAAAACAAAATAATAATAAATTATTAAAAAAGCAATACAAATCAATTATTTATTAAGTATTAAAATAAATAAATATTTAATATATAAAAACAAAATATTATTGAGAACTTACAAATACCCAATTGGTGTGGTAATACATTTCACATAAATGAACTAAAAAAAAGAAAACGCTCTTTAATTGAGAATTTGTTTTTAAGTTTTTGTTTTTATAAAATATTTTCTTATTTTTGTTTAACTTTTACATATATTTTTAATTGCTGTTTCTGTGTGTAAATAGGAATATATCAATCACATTGAATTACTTTATTTTTTTTATAATATTTAATATTAATTATAATACTTTTTAGTTTTATCTATAAAATTCTTGGAATAAGCGGTGGTAAATTTTGGCCGTCACGTTAATAACTAAATTCAACTTGTACTACTTGTAAAAAAATATTGGTCCAAAAAAAAGAACAAATACGGAAAAATTGAGTAAATACATGCGACTGTATTTCGAATTGCTTTTTTTATTTTGTATCTACATTTGTATCTCTTCTAATCGATTCCGTCACTCTCAACGACGAAAAATGTAAAAAAGAAAAACAAACAGATATTGAATAGTAAGTGCGGTCGGTACAGATAAAAATCTGAATAATCAAACAAGCAATACTCTCAGTATGAAATACTGTGCAAGGGTTACCAATTACAAGTATTGCTAAATGGTTTTCTTAGTTATATTATTATTAAATTTAAAGCTTCGAAAGGCTGGGTTTTGTGGAAAAGAAAGATTTTATTGTGTACTAGCAACCTTGGGATATTGAATATAGATTTGTAAAGAAGCCTAAACAAAAATGCGAGCTTTCTCAGTTGTTAAGGCTCAGCAGATTTTTTTTCTATGTATGGGTGAAGAGCCAATGCTTTGTATAATGAATTGTAATATACAGCAGATATGTGGTCTCAATTGAAGAAAGTGTATGAGCATAAAGTAGCATAAATCACTCGTCCAGACAGGACAATTTCTAAAATGTAAAAATTGCCTGAACGGGCGGAATATTTTGATTACAAATATTTTCAGGACTCTGTCTAATCAGTTCAAACCAGGGACTGAAAACTTCGTTTGGATTGAGTTCAAAATTTAAAAAAGTGTATACAAATATTCCATTAGTATGAAACTTATTTATTTTTCAAGGTAATTTTGGTTAAATTTTAAAATTAATATACAGGGTGGGCAAATTTGAGGTTATTAAATAAATTGGCTGTCAAATGATGAAATGTCAAGAATTACGCTGTCACTGACACTTATTTAGTAAAAAATTGGGAAATTTTAACTATGGAACGCTACACTCTTGAGAAAAAGAACTTTAATTGTGAAAATTTACTGTTTGAAAAACCGAATTAAAAAAACCATTTTTCAACAAATTCATCTTTAGTGAGCAGGCCCATATTCAATTAGGCAGTTATGTAAACAAACAAAATTGTCACAAAATCCACAAACAGTCCTCGAAAAGCCATTACACCCAAAGAAAGTGACCGTAGGGTGCGGTTTGTGGTTAGGCGGCATCATCGGCACGTATTTTTTCGAAAATAAGCAAGAAAACGCCGTCACCGTGAATTCTCTGCGCAACGACATCATGTTAACCAATTTTTTGTGGCCACAATTGGCTAATGTTGACATCAGTTCCTTTTGGTTTTAGTAGGATGGCGCCACAAGCCACACAGCCAGCCAAGCAATTCAGTTATTGTATGAGAAATTTTCCACTCACGTAATTTATCGATTTGGCGAAGTCAATTGACCGCCTCGTTTTCGTAATTTAACGCCGCTGGATTATTTTCTCTGGGACCATTTGAAAGACTGGGCTTACATGAACAAACCACAAACAACTGACGCTCTGAGAGATAAAATTCGGCGAAGCATTGACGACATAAGCGAAGCTTTGTTGCAAAATGTGGTTCAAAATCTTGTTAAAAGAGCCGACGTCTGCCGACGTGTCCAACATCATATTCCATATTAATTCCCATATTTATATTTTATGTATAAAACTGAATTTGTCAAAAAAATTTGTTTTTAAACCAATTTACTTCCTGACCTCAAATTTAACCATCTTCATTTTTTAAGCTTTCTTCTTTTAAATTAATTTTTGTCACGACAAAATAAATTTCGATGATAAAAAGGTCATCTTGACGCTTGCTGGGTTAACAGGTACTGCGAATATAATCCTAACCGCTTAATACAATATTGGCGTTCATGCTTTATGTTGCTCCCAAAATAGTACAATCAATGCTTTTTCCAGTCTTGAATGTTTTTAATACATTGCAATTTCATTTTTATTTTTTATAATATCAATCGAAACGGTGACATTTACATACATTCGAAGAATTTGATTTACAAAATCTTTCCCTTGTTTTTGCAAATCTTAATGGTCTTCTGAAAAATAGAAAATCTCTTCTCTTTCCACTTGTAAATTTTTGAATAGAAAAATTTAATTTCCCTTTTGACTTTATTTTGTGTGAAGATTGTTCTCTGATTACTTTTTTGTTAAAAATTCTGAACCCAGCAACCACTCCTCATATGGGCTTAACAGGTTCGTGTTCAAAGTTTTTATACATAACCGGTTCAGGTTGGGGTTCGGGTTCGGGTTCGGTTTTAGTTCCTGGCTTAAATATTTATTTTCTTCATGTGAAGCAATTAACGAACAAATGGAAACATTAAGAAAGTTAACGTAAAAGCTTGGTGTGCAGCCGTACAAGTCTGAAGCATTTGTTGTTAAGGCTAACGATAAGAAATTTATCAAATAAATAATATTCAACAAGAAAATGCTTTATTTGTAAGAAATTTGTAGATTGGAAGCAGGATTGTCCAAATAGAAAGAACAGGGGTAAAGTTTTTATGGGCGAGCATTTATTTGTTAATAAAATAAAATTTGCCTTTTTTCAAAATTGAGCCTGCCGATAGTGTGTTGAAATCAGGAAAAAACGGGCTAAATTGGATCATATGAGCTTTGAAATCTTTTTAAAGATTGCAAATTTTGTTGAAACACAGTAGGTCTAGCTGATGAAAATACAAATTTTTCAAAACTAGACAAAGGAGAGGATAAAAACTTGGAAAAACGTGCAAAAAAATTATATTTTTTTTTCAAACAAATGTTTTTATTTATTAATACTCAGATTTGGATGAAATTTGGAACAGATATAGATCTAACTAGCGGAAGTGTTATAGGATATGCGTTTTTTTTTGGAAATTTGGACATGGCAGAGGTTAAAATCGAAGGAAAACGGGACAAATTAGGTCATATGACAAATCAAATTAGGTCATATGAGAAATTATGTTATCTATTTTGTTGAAATTTGGAGCACTGATATAGAGATTCAGTTAACAAAAGTGCAAAAGGCTGCTTTTTTCAAAATTAGATCTCGGAAATCGGGTTGAAAACGATCAAAATTAATTACTTTTCTTGGAAATGACAACCATGTTTCCTTCTAAAGCATAATTTCTAATTATCCAATCAAATGTGTTGGACAAAAGAACATTTCCTATCATATTCTATCATTAATTATCTTTCTTGTTTTTTGTTTTTGTGAACAAACATTTTAATATTAATTTTCATTATAAATTTAAATTATTTTTTTTACAAAACGCTATTAAAGTACAGAAAAAGTTTTCGTTTTAATTTACATAGTATTTACAATAACAATACATGCACACTTTTTCTTAATATATGCAAACATTTTCTCAATCGACTACACTTACAAATCGCTGCCTTAAAAATTTTAAAGTCAGAAGTTTTGGGGAGTGATTTTACATACGAAAATAATTATGTAAAGCTTTTACATGAGAAGTATTTTAATATAAAAGAAATTTACACTAATTTCGTTTCTCTTTTATTTTAATTTTTGTTCATTTACAAAACTAAAGTAAAAAAGTAATATGTTTAGTTTTATTTATTAATAGGGCCTTACCGAATATATTCTCTTTATTTCTATATCACAAGCAAAATTCTTATTACTTCAAGATCTTTTGTTTAGAATGAATTGTCATAACCAAGGAAACCAGAAATATGCTCTTAAAAACTGCTTTATGCGAATAAAATGTGCACTGAAAATCCGAAAATATGATCTAAAAATTTTAAAATATGCACTAAAAACAAAATTTTTTTTTTTTGTTAATAGAAAAAAAAATAAATTCAATACAATATCGTTTGTAAACACACAAACATATCGTCATATATTGTCCAAAATGGCCTAAGCTAAAAAATTCAAAAACGACATCCCTTCGTAGTTCAACATTCTTTGCTTCTTCGGAACAATGTTTGAAATGTAACTTAGGGCTTTTTGGATTTCATATCCGATATATACATTAAATTTTTAATTGTTGTTACAATAACATAATTTATAAAAGGGGTTGTCTATTAACACAACAGTTTTTTAAATGTGAAAATAAAAAAAAAATTGTTTTAATGTGAAACTAAATTTTCTTGCAATAAAAATCAATTCAGTTTTTATATTTATGTTCTGAAATTTATAAATTGCCATTTTAATTTACTGGGACTCCGCACTATTTAATGTGCTAAGAACTTTTGAGATCTTTTCAGAATTGTAAACGTAGTAATTAATGGCGGCAACCCAAGTTTCCCATCAAGTTAGAGCTGGTTCGGGCGGATCTGAATACATTTCTTTTTAAATTAAATTAATTTTTTTAAAAATACTTTTTTAGCGTTTTATGTATTGATCTCCAATAAGTTCATATAAACAATGCAGTCCACAAGCAATCCACGTAAATTGTGTTCGTTTAGTTTAAAAGATCGTTATTGCTTTGCCAGATTTTACCATATGCGGACCTGCATTAAGCACCTCATATATTATCACAATATCTTTAATTAAGTCTGTAAAATGTGTTTTGCGTCGATGAGAATATTTTTTGTTTGTTTGCAAATTCGATTGGACGCAATAAATTTCAAATAACAGATAATTCAGAAAGACCATGTTTTGTTTTCGTTTTAAAAATTAGTACAGCATGAAAAAAGTATGCTCTAAACAGATTTAAAACGATCTTTAAGTACGAAAAACTGTCGAAAACATGCTCTTAAAACTGAAATATGCAAAAAGTGCAGTTATGAGCAAAATATGCAAAAATATACATGCAAATATCGATTTCAAAATTCATAAAAATTCGTAAAACGGATTCAATTGCATATTTATGATGTCCCTGGCCATAACTATTGCCTCGACGCCTACTTCGCTTCAGACAATCATCATAATTTTCAACAACTAACACTTATGGTATTCTTTAAAATCATGACAACATTGTCAGATATTTAAGGAATGACGTGCAATTTTTTTTCAAAAATACTTATATATGATCATGTCTACTGCTATCCTTAGAAAGGAACTCAATATTATTTTCAAATTACGCAAGTAAGCCTACAGAGCTGCGGTAATAATTTCGGATGGCCCCGTAACGGCGGTAACGGAGTGCTTATGGTTAAAGGTGTTATGCTTCATAATATATTAAATTATGTATGTTGTTGTTGTTTTGCGTAAATTGCCTGTCTTAAATACATATGTATTGAGGAATTAATCGCTAACATTCCAATTGCCTACTTTTCTACTTCATAGTTTTATTTTTAAAATTTTTGTTTTGTTTTTATTAATTAAATTTGTTCTAAGTTAATTTAAGTTATACACATTGTTATAAAATCAATTAAAAATAGGAATATAACAAAATACTACATGCACATAAGATGTACTGACAAATTCAATATCATTTCAAAAACCTTCAGCTGTAAAGTAAATGCATAAAAAATTGTCAAAAAGAGAGATTTAAAAAATTAGATTAACTACATTTATGCGCCTAGACTTCTACAAAGCTCCTAATGCAATAACTCAATTTGAGCTTAAGTTGACTTAAGTTACTCCTCCATGTGGCCACAAAGGTATTAAAGTGACTAGTTAGTTAAGAGTACTTTTTACCATTTTCTGCTTTTGGTTTGGACAACTCAAACACGATTATTTTAAAAGAAACACTGAACACTGCTTTTTGAACTTGACATATACATAAATATTTCACAAGAAAGTATACTCATAAGCAATAAAAATTCGTTCATATTTTACACAATTTATGTGTTATTAAATTTCCTAAAGGTAGTCACTTGGGTCCTCTATTGTTTCTAATATTCGATAAGACGTACCAACTTGAATTAATTATTCTGAAATTCTAATGTATGCCGATGACGTAAAGTTTTTTTTTTTTTCATCTAAACAATTCTAATTCCTGTAGCTTGCTTCAATAGCAGTCATTCTCCGATTGAGAATTGGCATCAACCTGGTTTTGCAGAGAGAGTACATGTGTACCTATAATACCATAAAAAAGAACACTGAGTTCATTTAAATTAAGAAAAATACAGTGTGCTGAAAGAGAAGTTATAAAATTATGCTACAATTTTGCACACCACTGTATATTCTTACATTCGGACATGTTATTAAAACAGATAGCTTGAACTTAGCATGAAAATGCTTTTATGCACTTAGCTGGAGTTGTAAAGTCCTAGATTGAGGCACAATGTCTGCAGAACAGCCAGTGGATATCGTATTCAAGAGGTATAAATATTGGCTAGAACATCCTTGGCTGGATGACAGGAAAAGTTCACGAAAACGGAACGAAACGGGAATGCATAAAACTCGCTAAATAAAACTATTAAAGAAGCCTTAAACGAAATTTCATTAGACAATCGTATAGCCCTGACAGATATAGGATTTGTATACTACACTAGTTTTTTAGATGTTCATAACTTTGAGTTGGCAACACTGCTTATTTGACAACCGATTTAACAGCTGATAGTTGCCCTTTGTTTAGTTTGATTTGACTTTTCGTTATGGATAGACTTACACCGCCGTCAATGCGGCGAATGCGCTGAAGCACAAATTGGTATTGATATCAAATCACCATTTAAAATTTTGTTCTCCGATGAAGCCCATTTTGAGTTTGGTAAGCAGACATGTCACACTTGCAGTGAGGATGATCCACAAGCTTTAGTCGAAACACCATTTCATCCACAGAAAATAAGTGTTTAGTGCGCTTTATGGGCTATCGGAGTCATTGCCATATGTCTTTAAAAACGATAAAGGTGGTGGTTTAAAGCTAGTTCGTATGCTACGAAATAAACATGGTATAAATGTAGCATATTGTTATGAAAATAAAAATGTCTAAAAAGAAAATACAACCACATCAGCGCCTTCAAAACTGTATTGTGGTATTTTGGTATATTTGGTAATTATGTGTCACAATGTCAATGCCGCATTTATTTGTGTATCTGACAGCACTGCCAATTCGACCCACTTTGTGTGTTACATGAGATATTTCGGGAACTTTCCAAACTGTAGACAATTAGGTGTAAAAAGAGGCTGCTTTACCTACGTCAGAAGCTAGTTATCGTTTGCTGTCATAAAATAAAGTCGTGTTTAGGCGTAAATAAAAAGTGTTATTTAAACGAATCTTAAGTTGCTGTATTAAGACAAACTGTCATAAAATAAAGTGAGAAAATAAAAACTCTAAAACAACAACAAAGTGGTGTTAGTTTTATTTTAACGCAGTTTAAACTAACTCAAACGTTTTAAAAAGGTTAAAGCGTAACAATATTATTACTACTCACTAAACACAGCACCGTCTAATAAGAACTGGGAAACTCTAGCATTAAGACTGCTCGAAATACAGTATGCAAAATCCCTTTTCATACATATTTTCAAATTATATTGCTTAAAAGCATTAGTTTTTAATTAAACAAAAATTTTGCATAATCATTTTTATACGGCTATTATTTTATTACTTAAGGCAAATAAAAATTGACACAATATATATACATTTATACGTATATATTTTCAGAAAAATAACAAAATTCAAATTAATACATTTTTAAGGTTGGATGAATACATATTTTTTATTTTTATTTTAACCCCAGAACTGTAACCTTTTTTTATACATAAACCACTAGCCATTAGTCGAAACGACTAACATACATTTACAACCGATTTTTAAGATGCCTATGTTCAAATTGTCAATTGTATTGTTGAAAGTAGCTTTTTAATCTTACCTAAAATAGAAATTAAACAAGATATTTACCTTTTTTATTTAAGAATAAATAATTTTTTGTAATGATGTTTAGGAATATATTCTAAGAGACACTATTGAGATTAACTATTTTTATTAAAAAAACATAACAAAAAACTAATATTGAAATCCACAAATTCAGTTCATATTAAAGAAAATAAACTAAATTGTAAGTAAATAATATAATAATGTATATATTTATTTTTTATTAGCATTTGATTGACGCTTCTTACGTGTGTTCTCCTTATGCCCGTACCACATTTCGTAGATATTGAGTTTGTCATTATATGCTTTTAGTAGGGACAAAAACCGCAAATCTTGATTTTATTTGCTTCAAATCATCAATTAAATCTTTTTAAAACTCATTTTTGTTCTCCAAAAAAATTCATATTTATTAAAATTATAACAAAATACAAGATTGAAACTTACATAAATACTAACCATTAGTCTAATCGACTAACACGAGCTTTATAACTAAAAAAAAATACAATATTTACTAAAGAAATCTGAATGCTCACTAGAAGAGAACACAGAAGAATTCAAGTTCATCGTGCAATCAAATAAAAAGCTGCCTATGAAAATAGAGGCGATGTTAGTCGAATCGACTAAGGTTACGATTCTAGGGTTAAATCACCGCTACGATTTGTATTTTTATTTAAAAAATTGGCTGCAACATACGAGTATCATCACCTGAAATGCAAAAAGTCCTACCAAAATTAAGTTTCTGATTGATAACACTGGCCTACAAAATACAAAAATTTTCGGGACTTTAAATAAAACTATATGAAATATAATGATTTTGATGCGATGAACTCAAAGCCGTTTTCAGTTTTGTTCCAAAGTTAAAGCAACATTTTTGTTTTAACAATATCAAAAAAATTTCAGAACAAAAATTTTACATTTTAAGCATTTAAATTAAAGCTTAAAATGTTTAGAATAAAATGAGCTATAAATCATGAAAATCGTCTGGCTATTGCTGATTTTATTCAAAATTTAATGCAGGTACTTAACTTTGACCTAAATTAGCAGAAAAATGTTTTTCTTGCAAAATTAGTGAAATTTATTTTAGTTCATTTCTTTTATTTCCATAAAGTTCTAAAAAGTGTTCTTAAAATAAAATTTTTTTTGTGATTTATAAGAAATTGTATTTCTAAACATATTCTGGTGCTTGCATTAAACTCGGTCAAGTCGTATTCAAGTTATGATGAAATATATTGATATGACTACTATATTTTGGGCGAAAAATTTGCCACACCTATGAAAAAATTTGAACCCGAGGAAAAAAAGCTAATAACGGATTTGAATTCAGCCCACCAAATTACCTTAGGAAAGATATTTGGTGGCTCCAGTCGAAGACCTTGTTGTTACATATATTGTGTAAAGATATACTACATTAAAGCACAGAAATTTTTAATCTTCTATTTGCAAAAATAACGACTTTATTAGAGAGAAGCAAGAATGCATAACATCATATGATTTGTTTTACAAGTCAAAGAGGCATGACAACTTGTTAGGCCATACCGAACAAAGTAGTTTTTACTAAACTGTGGCGTTAAAAAATCTATTAGATCAGCTTTTAGATCATTTAATGATCCGCTTTTAACCAGAATCTTTTAATTAATTCCATAGGTTGCACAAATTATTTAAGCGCAAAATATTATACTAAAATAATAAAAAGACCAATTCTTTCGTTGTTTTTTGTTTACCTTTACCGATAACGAATTTGAAAGGATAAATTTTATTTACAAAACCACAAAATTTAAATGTATGTAACTGTTATTTTTTAATTTATATTTTTAATATATTTAATTTTAGGAGTATGTGTTCTGAAATAAATCAAGAAAAAAATTAAATTACAGCAAACATATTTCATAAAAATTTAAAAATACTTGTCAAAATTGAAATCCCTGTTCGTATTCTCTAATGACATAAAAAAAAATTAGAAATAATAATAATATAAAACACTTTAACACTCTTTTATATAATTACGTTAGTTATAAAAATTAAATTTATAAGAATAGTTACAGCCTGTTTTACAATATCGAAAGAATGTTTGCGTTCGCTTCCTAAGCAAAAGAAAACACTTTTGTGTTTTTCTATCTCTACTTTTTTGTGAACAGTCACTCGAACGACAAGTCGAATGAAAACGTCAACATTTTTATATAAAATTCTGTTTCACTATTTCGAATGTGTTGCCTACAATCTGAAAATGAACGTCAAAATCAGTCAATACCTGTTTTGTTTTCGCACTGAATTGATTTTTTTTTTTTTGTATTTTTGTAACAAACAATTACATATATGTGAATTATGAATTATCGAATATCAACCCCTTGGTAGAGAGGCAAATTAATCGACGTGTTGTGCTCAACACTAATAAAAATAAACAAAGATAGTTTCTGTACGTAGAGAATAAAACTAACTCTTAAAATAGTAGATACGAATTATGTTTTCTTCAAGCTCAAAAAAAAAAAAAAAATGAAGCTCTTGACGATTTTTCTTGGTATCATTTGAAGTGGAGTTGACAACTAAAAAAATTACCAAAAGAGCCAATAATAATCGAATAACACTATACGCTCACGCCCTGGCAGCTCTAGGGACAAACAAGCCATCCTTATAAAAGTTTGAAAAATTGCTACATGCTCCTCAGATAAGTCTTAGCGGGATTAAACTGGTCGGCTGCCACTAAATAGTCGTTACTACCTTTGTAAGGCTGATGATTTGAAATATGATCAAAAAGCAATCGAATTATATGATGGCTGCAAAAGGCCAAGATGCAACATGCATAGTAAAATAATTGCTCCTTCAAAAATACCATCATTTTTAATTTTTTCATATAAAATATAATAAAATATTTACTGGTACTGGTATCAGAAGGGTAAGGGTAAGTCACAAGAACTAAGGATGAAAAATACTTAATGTACGAATGTTTAGCTGAAAAAACTTAAGGATCCTTAAAGCTGTACTTTGTTTTCTTTAAGAATAATTTGATTTTAAAGAACGTCCGGTTACCCGGCTACCTGTGTCAGGATAGTTTAAGTTAATAATCGATGTTTAATTTCGAAGGAGAGCCAACAGTATATTTTACGTACATTTTTCAATCAACTCCTTTGCTCGCCGAATGGAATTTGCCATTTTTAAACAACACCATCTATCAATAAGTAAAAGAATTCATAAATAATTCATTTAATAATAATCTTGATTTCATTTTTTATTTCTTTTTATCTTCAATAATGAAAATTAAATACGATTCAAAGTTCGAAAAATAATTCTCAAATATCACATATTTTTGTACTTATGCCTAAGCATAGGCAACGAAATTGAATGATTTTACTTTTAACTCATTAACAGCCCTAAAAGAAACTGTTAATAAAATGCTATTTTCATTTGGCACAATGGACGTCTCAATTATGAAATTAACCAAGGCAACTGACATTGCTGTGATAGCTTACGTATGGCTGCTTATATTTTGTTTAACGTATACGAAGACATCGATATTTATGTCTTAATAACAAGAAAACAAAAAGTTTCTTTACTCCATTAAAAAATAACGAATACCAAGAACGTTTATGTTAAGCGTGATAAAAGTAAATAATGGATTTTAATTAAAAATGGAAAAGATACACCGTTATATACATATGTATTTGTGTTAGCACTTAAAACTTGGAAAAAATTAAACTTACAAAAATTTTTATTTATAATAGAAAATATCAGTTAAATTAATGTCAAAAATTAAAGGCATTAAAGGGAGATCGGACGGTAATTATTCGACCGGTTTTAACCGTTTTTTTGTTGTTTTGTCAAATACGGTTTTTTCAAAATTTTCATTTTTCGAATACCGAATAAACCGGTTAATTTAACACGAATAACCGGTTAATTTAAATAAGTATAATTTTTATACGTTTATATATTTTTTTATTGAAAATATCGAGCCATAACCGCCAAAAGAAAGTAAGCGCCATGATTACCGATTTTCGTTTTTTGATAAAAATCAATGGTATTCGATCATTCGCACCAGGATACAAAATTATGTGGCTCTAAAATGTACTACTATGTACTACTATGGCTACTATGTACTACTCTAGAACAAAATATATTGAAGAAAACCTTCTCCTGAAAAAAAATTTTTTTGTCGCTTAGGTCTTTTTGGCGGTTATGGCTCGATATGCTCATCGTTTAACTACTTGTAAAAATTTAATTGTTTTTGTATATATGACAACCTTGAATATCTCATAAATAACGTGAAAACATGGGTAGATCGAAAAAAATATGCACTCTTGAGCAAAAATAACCTTTTCTCATCTTCTGTAAATAAATATTGACTTTTATATATGGAGAATGATCAACTAGATTCATTGAAAGGCCACAAACCCACAAACGCCAATTCCGAACGACAGATATATTAGTTAGTGAAGTTTTTCATAGCGTAAATACAGATAACCAATCGCTAGTAATGTTGTGAGGTGATATCGCTCTTAAAAATTGTCAGATGGTGTGGCATGGGATTGAACCGACAACTTTTTGATTGGAAGGTGGGTTCTTACCTAACATATCACAGTGATACACACAATATTAAATACGTGGTGCATAAATTTACATACAGTGCTGCTCGAAATCTAAGGACATTTTCTTGTTGAGGCAATTAAGGACTCGTATATTACTAATATATTTATTCAAAGTAAAACATTTAATTTTTCTTATATTAGGCACCTAAATTATAACTATAATAACAAACTATTTAATTTCATTCTCTACCAAGTAATACAAAAAAAAAAAAAAACGAAATTAGCTCCTTGAGTAGCTGTCTGAAACTTAAGTATTTTTCAGTACTTTGTGTAATAAACTTTGTTTTTTACGGCCTCCGAACACAATTCTGGCATAGTTTTTATGAGTTTGTTAGAATTATTGTTAGTATTGATTGCCACTTTAATTTTCTCCATTATCTTCTGCTTATTTTTAAAACGACGTGGTCCAGCTCTGCGCTTCAAGAATTGGGAACAATTTTATTTAAATAAAAGAACCGTTAACCGGTTATTTGAATTATTATTAACCAAAAACCGGTTTTTCAAAAAGTACTACTTTTCGAATTATTCGAAAACCGGTTTTTTGAAAAAGTCGTATAATCAATCTCCCTAGTATGTACATACATACAGTGTAACTCCTCGATTATTGCAACCACTAAATTGTTTGCATTGTAGACTCAGTCAACGGCTATATTCTTAAAAAAATTATCGATTCTTATTTTTTTATTTACATATTTTTTTTTTTATTGTAATTGCTGCCTAAAACTGTTGCGTTTTATAAAAGTTTTTATTTTACCGCTATGTATTGAAATCATTTGAAAATAAATCATTTAAATTAAATTTGTAAAGTTTACTTTTTTATTTTCGTTGAGCGAGGTTGTAGTTGCACCCATAAAGAACGTTTGATTTTACGTTGGAGTTGAATATGTTTATCTTAGCTCATTTCGTGATAGTAGTCCATTTCCACACAGGTTGTAAAATAGCGAGAGCTTTATGGCTTTAGAGATTCGAAACATTACATTATCGATACAGCTCTTTGTTAAAATGCTACCAAGGTAAGTAAATCATTAACCTCTTCCAACTCCATATTATGCATTCTGAAATTTGTTTTGTTTTAAAGGTGTTGCAGCGCATTAACTTATATTAATCAATGTTCAGCCTTAGTCCCTCCTTTGTAGGCTCACTCTCAAGAGACTTAAGTTTAGAAGACATGTGTCAATAGCTGTGTGCTAAAAAGCAAATATGGTCGGAGGTTAATGGCGTTTTCTTTTCTGCCAAAACATGTTGTACTTCTTTTGTTTTTTGCCATAAAAATAATAAAAAGCAAAGCTTTTCAAAGATAACATATTTTTTAAAGAGGAACACAAAAAAAAGAAAGAGCAACAGAGTGCAAAATTTTTTTTAGAAAATAAAACGTCACAAGTCTCCATCTTATACCCCTGTTGGTTGCTGTAGTACTGAGAACGATATCATAAAGTATATTGTAAGGAGCGGGGGTAATGTGCATTCCAGTCGAACTGAGTTGTTATACAGAAACTATTATTCAGTGATTCAAATAAGTTATTAGCTTATAAGTTCATGAAGGTACGAAAAAGAGATATTTTATCCGTAATTTAAGATTTTGGGGGAGTTTCAAATATTTCAAAAACAGATTCCTGTTTTACTCGAAAACGTCTATCAGAAAAATAGTACCATATCCCAGGATAAAGATGAAATTAAGCCTTGAAAAACAGAGACCAATAAAAACTGTTTTTAGGTTTTTAAATAAAAGTTATTCTCAGTAATATTTTTTTTTTCGTTGCTCATAACTTTTATTTTCGATTTATATGGTTTTATGTTGCCTAATAAGAGTTATTCCCAAGAAAAATTATTTTCCGTTGCTCAAAAAAGTTTTTTTCTTCGCCTTGCTTGCATTTCATTAGTACATACATTATATTTTACCTTTAAAGTCGCAAAAACAACCAAATAAAGAAATGCTCTTTCAATAGAAACAAAGAAATGGAAAAGCAAAATTGATCTCCTCCCAATATTACAACATTCTACGTTTAGTGTCAGAGATGTAAAGCCATCTATTACAAATATAGCTGCTAATAACGCTAGCGATGTATTTTTTTCGTCATCTTCTGAAAATGAATCTGTTTCAAGCTCTCTAGTTGAGACTAACAGTAACGATAACGTACTTAGATTAAATCAAGCAGTATGTCAGTTTGACCCCTTAGATGACTATATTCAAAATCATGCGACATTAAAACAAAAAAAATTTAAATAAAAGTTATTAAAAATGAAAAAAAAAAATATTTTTTATTAGCTACGTAAAAATAAAAAATTATAAATAAAAGTTATGAGCAACGAACAAAAAATCTGTTATGAATAACACTTATAGAAAAGCATAACTTATTTTCATTGAAAATGTGTTAGTTGGAGTTGAAGGAACAGAATTTTATTTCCCAATATAAGAATTATGGCTACATTTTTTAGATATTTCTTATAACTGTTATGTCTCTTCTCTGTTGAAAAATTAAATTTTTATTTTTTTTTGTTTTGATAAGAAATAATTTGATTTTTTTAAATTGGTCCTGTCATATTGCTTGAATTCTTGTTTTATTAATAAGCGTTAGTATAACGACATATACGAGTTCTAAACGTAAACAAAAAAAATATATAAATTATTGGCATTCATGTTTTGTTACCTTTTAAAGTTGGTGGAATAAAACCTAATTTTTTTTTTTTTTTATACTTTGAGGGGCGTCCTTTGTCAAACACGAAATAATTGAAAAAATGTATGCAGTTCAACTAAGAAAAGTGTAAGCTTATAACTCCCGTACAAATTTTTCCCCATTTTTCATTTTTTAAAATTCGCTTATTCACATATTGCCGATAGAATTATTACGGCATAACAGCGCCAAATACTCCTCAGATGCATTAAATGGTTGTTGTTTGTGGTCGAATTTGAGATAACGCGGCACAAACTCTGTACAGAGCTTCGCACACCCAAATTTTCATGTAAAATGGTAAAAACACTACCATTTGACATCCTTAGAATGTCAGCTAGATCGTTCAACATCAATTTGCGATCGTTCATAGCCAATTTTTGGATTTTTTTATTGTTTTCTGGAAAAGCAGCCAAATTTGAACTCCGCTGCGCTCTGAATCATTTGTGATTTTGCGACCACGTTTAATTTCAGCAATCCACTTCTCTACCATTTGATGGAGCAAAGTTCAGATAATGTTTATCAAGCCATTATTTGGTTCCCACTATATTTTTGTTAATCAAACAGCAATGCTTTATTAAAACTCTAAATTCACTTTTTTCCATACTTTTCATTAACAAAAGTTTTTTTATACAAAATGCTACAAAATGCTATCGTCAGATTTCAGTCAAATTTATACACGTATCGTTTGAAGGTTGGTACTAAATAAAGGTAGGATCACACATATGTTGTAATGCACCAATAATTAGTCTATTTTATATGCCAATCGTGTGATTATACAATTTATTGGCTCATACGGCAATTCACAATATTATTGTGATTATTTATCACATTCAAATGCATCCCCGATGCGAAAATCGTGTGAAAGCTCTAAAGACAATCATGCACCAGTATAAATGCCAAAAATGCACCAACATTTATTGTATTCTTGTGCGGCAATTGAAGAAGACAATATTCATCACTTTTTATTTTTTAATTGATTTCTAATTGACATCCCTTAAAATATGCATTTTTAATTTACTTATATATAAATTACAATACCATTTTTTTTACTTTTTTTATCAAGCGGACTCATGATAATCAAACCCGATGCAATTTTTATTTTTTTTAGAAAACAAATCATCTTTACTTTATAGGATTAAATATAATTTGTAATTATATTTCAATTTAATTATGTAAATGAACATTTTAGTGAATTTTTTTTTTATTTATTGATATGTTTTCTCATATGCACCATCAATGGCCCTTCTTGTGAGCCAATCGCTGACCCACACACATCTTTTCTTTTTTAGTATTTTTTTATTTATTTGTCACTAAATGACCTCAATATAAATAAAGAGGATGATATTTTCAGTTTTTTAAAGAACAAATTATTTTGACCACCAAAAAAATAAATTTAATTTACCACAACAGCTGATTCACAGAGTTGAAGTAAACTAGAACAATCGTGTGACAGCGTTGGGACAATTATTGTCAATACATCGTTTCGCGCCGTCTTGTGACAATAAATTTTGTGTAAAATAAGACAACCGTGTGAATACAGAATTTATAGTTTGGACAACTTTATTATTGTGCGCTAATTTGTGGCAATAAAAATTGTATCAGACGTCATACTACGGACTTTTTGAATGACCTGTTATATTAAAACTAGGAATATTTATGCATCCTCAAAATAAGGTACATTTTTAATAATTTAAAATTTAAGCTCCTTTAGCCGGAGACGAGAACTGTTCGAAAATTAAAAAACTACTAATTGCGATAATATTTTTGCTGATATTGCCATTTCGAAATTTTCAGAAACCGTGGAAATATGAGTGACTAGCAGGTAAATGGTTTCATTAAGATTTCAAATTCTTTGAGTGTATTTTTGGGACCAGCATATGGTAGGTGACTGTTGTTGGAGTTCCATTAGGTAACGAAATAAAAATGTATATAAAAAATAATTTAAACTGTTAATATCTAGTTTTTTGTTTGTAAACTACTGTTACTCTTACTTTTTTCATTCTTTATAAATATCTCAAAAGTTTGACGTCCTAGATTTTTTTTTTATTTTTCCCAAAGTTGTTTTAAATTGTGAACAGAAATAAGTTAGACTAGTGTAATTACAGTGAAACTTCGATAAACGAACTTCGTTATAATCAAAAACTCAATAAAAGTATATATTCTGAGTCTCTTTACCATACAAAAATGTACTATAGCTACAGCGAAGAAATTCTGAGAAATAAATCTTCTATATAAAGCCTCTATGAAACGAAGTTAAATGAAGTAAAATGTGAAAGCCCCGATTTTAAAGCAACGAAATCTAAATGTGTTTGCAAATGCATATGTATAGCCTCTATATAGCGAAGTATTCATTAAAAAGCCTCTATACAACGAAATCAGAATAAAAAAATTACATTTTAAGCAAAGACAGAAAGTCTGGTTAAATATTGATGGTTGCATTTGAAACTTGCGTAAATAAACAAAAATTACACAAAATTTTATTAACATCCAACAGAATAATAATAATAAAACACAGTGTTTTATTATTGATTCAGTTCTTAAATAGAAAATTTTATCGGTATTTTCATGTAAAATAGTTTGGATAAAAGAACAAAAGTTTTACAAATCCTTTTCATATTTCTTCAAATTTAGTTGTAAAAACGTTACACTGATACATCCATCTGTATAACGAATAAATAGCTATAACTAAGCATTTGTCAATCCCCTTCCGATTCGTTTTATTGAAGCTTCACCGTATAACAAATAATAATGACCAAAAATAAAGTATACTTTAAGGAAACAAAAGTCGACTATTTCTAAAAGTCGTTGGTGTTCTTGGATGTACTTATGTAAATGTATGTATTTATATGTATTTTAACCAATATATACATACGTATGCATATACTACATCCGAAAGTTGAAATAAATTAAGATTTACATACATATGTATGTATGTACATAAAAATAAAATTCATAACTTTTTGTATTTATTAAAATATTTAAAACTAATGGTCCATATTCATAGCCAAAAATTTGAGTACTTTAAGAAAACAAAAAACGACTTTTTCTAAAAGCCAACTCTAACTTATTTATTGACAACTTAAGTCATAGTAGATTCTAAATTAAAACCAGCTGAAACTGTATTTAACTCATTTAAAAGAAATCAAATTGAAAAAATTTATGAAAAATATTTCGATTAGAAGAGATTTTGCTATTATTAATTATTGCGAAAGAGATTTCGATGAAAGGCAGCCTAAAATATGTGTATACAAGAATTTTTAATCCTTTAGACCTAAATGATGTTGTAATTTTTTGATGTTGCGTTCATATGTAAAGTGTGGCTCTACTTATTCTTTTCCACGAGTTTTTTTTCATTCTATCACAGTGATGTCATTATCTATGCTCTCCACAATACCCAACAGGAATGTATATTATCACCGCTTCTATAGAACATAGCTTTTGATATTATCGTTTGCAATAATACAACAGTCAATAGGATGATATTTGCATTTTAGCAAACAGCCAACGTCACATGTTTGCTAATCTTAAATCTCTGAAGAGTAAAGACTGGACTAAGACTTAACATTGAAAGGTGTAGGCTAACGCGCAACAACACTCCTAACAATAAAATTCATGATACGTAATATTGAGCTGGAAAAAGTTAATTATTTCTGCAACCTTTTCAGTATTCTAACAAGGACTGAGTACAGCAGCGGCGATAAAGTCACCCTTATTCCAGTTGTCGGCGTCAATGCCGCCGTCATTTTTGAAAGAATATCACTTTGTTTTAACGCCGATAACAACTTATCATTCTGTATGAAAATGACGGCGACCTTGACTTTTTATCGTTTATGTCAACAAATCAAATACACTTCTCTAAATATTTTAATTAGCTGTGTGAATTGATTGTTATTAAAAAAAAAAATTATTAAAAATTAAAAATGCTTTTTGTTCGTGAAATAAATTCAAACTCAAGTAGTGGCGAAAAAACAATAAAACAAAATCTTATATTTGAACGCAAGCTTCTGAGACAGAAATGTAATATATTCAACCACCGGACAGCAAGTAAGAAATTATTTCAGTCTATTGGTGTAATGATTGTATAAACGTATAATTTATTTCTTTGAAAGGTTTGAAAGCTGTTTTAGACTAAATAAAAAAGCTGTTTTAGACTAAATAAAACTGCTTTTAATTATGTCTGAGAAGCAGTACACCGAATTCCTCCAATAATTTTTCAAATTGTGTTATTTGTGTTGTTATTTTTAATTTTTCTGTTTTTTTTTTTCAATTTTTTGCTTTAAATCAACCGAAGTCGTTACCAAAAATGGTGACGACAAAAATCAATGCAAAATATATTTTAAAAGTCATCGATAACCTTCGATAACGACAACATGAATTACAATTTGAAGTAAACAACTCAAAATCATGTCGTTTTGTTTCGACACCGACAATTCGATTCGAAGCCAATAAATCTTTCGGTATTTTATGAACTGTGTGGACTGACTGCTGAGTAAAATCAACCCTCCTGTATGAATGTAAGTCCTGAAATATAACATAATATATATAAATATTATATACGCAATGCCCGGGACAAGGATATTTTGGGCAAAAAGCATCTCGAAGAACAGTCTGTTGGAACTACCGAAACAACGTCCAACTCACATGGAGATTCTAGATCGCAAATGTCGCCTGAACCATATACACGCTTAAAAACACAGCTGCCAAATATGACGAATTAGTTACGAAAAAAGATTCCGAAAAGTAACAAATGAAAGAAAGATTGGCGACCAAATGTAAATACTCGTGATTTTAGCTTAAAAAAAAAATAAATAAATTCAAAATAAACAAAAAATATAATATGCAAATAAATAAAAACCACCTGTTCAGAGTTGCCACTTTCAAATATTTGATAAGAAATTCTATAAACACATTAAGCAAATGGTAATTGACATTCATTTAAAGCCATTTCAACTTAAGATTTCCTGTTTTTCGACTATGAATATGCAAAAGATCGCAAAAGGTTTAAGGTTATGGACTTATTCTAGCAAGAGTCGTCTTTAGTGTGTGACTAAAAGTATGATCTCTTAAAAATATGTATTTTTTCATTCATAGCATATTTTAGAACAAAATCTAAATTGCACCACTTAATCTATTATTTATTTGATGGAAATATCGTAAGTGGCAGATTTTGTTGTACTGTAAATGGGGTATAACATTTGATTAAATCAATATTTAACGATTATTTAATATTAATAAAGGTTTCTAATTCTATTTTTTAATTAACTTTTGTATTTTTTTAATTTTGATATCTTAATCATTTATATACAACAATATTCTCTTTAAAAGTTTGTGTTTTTTTATTTAACGCAAATAAAAAATTTCGTAACGCAATTTAAAAGAGTAGCTTTTCTTTTTCAAATATCGTTTTTCCGAATACTCGGAGTATTATTTATTACATACATAAATATAAAATACATTAAGATATTCTTTCGAAACAAATACATTCTCAACTAATTTTTTAAACAATAAATACATATATAAACATACAAAGAATAAATTGAATGAAGTTAAATCCTCTACTACGAATGTTTTTAAAGCGCACACAGATACAAAATTATTATTTTACTTTATATATTACGAGTATTATTTTCAAAATCTTAAATTTTTTCTTAAGATATAATTTATTTAACGAAATAAAAGCGAATTGGCAGTTAGTCAAATTGCAAGTCAAAAAAGTAAAAATTTATATAAAAGTATATAAAATAGTTTTACAATATTATTACGTATGTATGTATAAAAACTTATGGCACTTTTTTCAATTTAAGTAAAGAAAAATAAAATATTTCAACAAAAAAAAATAAATATATAAATCTTATTAGGGGAAAGAAAAAAATGTTTAAGGAAAAATTAATTTAAGCTACCAAAAGAAAATTTTGCAGTTTTAAATAGAGAAGTGAAATAAGAATATATGTACAGTTTGTCAAATAAATGTTTTCAAAGTAGGAAAAAAAAAACTAAAATCTTATTTTAATTAAAAAAATTTAAAAAAAAACTAAAATCTTATTTTAATTTTTTTATACATTCCGTTACTGTAACTGTTAAGAACTATCAGAAGTTATATCTTGTAATAGATCAACATATTACAATGCCAACAACAAAAACAGATCTTTACCTGTTTTTTACTTTGTTAAGCAAATGTTTTTAAAAATATTAAGCTATTGGAATATTTTGGAATTAAGGTTAATTATGATAAATATTTGGGTCTTTATGAAAGTTATCGTATGTAAAAGATGTCACAAAGCGGTCTGCAATAAAGAAATTGATAAATCGTGCAGCAAATGACTATATTTAAATAAAAACATTCCGTGAACACGAGACTCAAAAGGTTCGGGTATTTCTATTTTTATGATTTGTTTTCAGGGTTGTGTACATACAACATCATATCCCGCGCTGAAAAATGAAGAAAAATTTAATTTTTATCATTATATTGGTGATATTTGTATATAAACTTATTCGTATTTTCTGAGTAAATAAAACTGAATTTTTGTACCCTGGCTATCAATTTGTTATTTTAAAATATCTTTGTTCGTTATTTCGTCCAAAATCTTTATTTCACCAACTCCTCTGTTGGATATAAAACCTTGCACCATCACGGACAGATTTTCAAATTTTACTGTAAGAAATATATGTTAATTTTCTAATGCTGTCAGAGGATTTCACTCAAGTTATTGTGGTCCATCATTTAGTCTTACCAAAGACATTATGAAATCAAAGTAATGTGTAGGAAGCGATTTTCCCCATGGGCAAAGGGTTTTTCCTAGCCACTGGGGCGGAATGTACCATATGTATGTGTTTTTGCATCAGATTTCGGATGGTTACATGTGATGCGCTTCACCATAATCAATGTCCACTTGACAAACTAAATTCTTGTGCTGGATTGCGGTTTATAGTTTATTATTTCTGGTACTTTGCTTAAAATTCCCCACGTGAAATATTTTTTTGTCTGCCTGGTAGATTTACAACTCAATTATTCGTACTTTTTCAGCCCCTGAGAACAAATCAACAAACTTTCTATCAGATTTGTCTTTATAACAATAGAATTATTCTAATCTCTTGAGACTGTTCTCGGCATATGTTTACTCAAATACAGAGTCATTTGTTTGTTGCACGTTTGACCTATTCTTTATTGTTGAACGCTATGTGACGTCTTTAATACACTGTAACATTTATATAAAACTTAATTTTTTCATAAAAACCTTAATTCCAAAACAAAAGCCAATCATTTTTTAATATTGAAAACATTTTTTCTTTTTTTGCTGGTAAAAATATTTTTTTACTGTTACCATTGTAATGTGTGGGTCTATTTTAAAAGTTATAGCGTCTGATAGTTCTTTCCAGTTACGGTAATGGAATGGGTACAAAGAAAAATAAACATGTTAAGAGTTTGTCGTTTGAATTTTCACATAAAAATAAAATCTAAAGTTTTTGTTCTTCTTTGAAAACATTTATTTTACAAACTGTATTTATTTAGATAGAGATAGTAAAGGTAAAGAAAATCAAGTTAGATGGTTGAAATAATTTTTCTAGAAATTTTTATATTGGATCATTATGGCGAGAGAAGGAGATGGGGCAATAAGGAACATTTTAGGAGATGATGTGTCTGATATAATCTTCTTCTTAATCTTATTTCTTCTGCTTACCGGTTTGGCTTTGGGTTTCTGTTTGGCTTGACGTTTTGGCTTCAACATACTCCGGAATTGCGGAATTTTTGTAATTTTCGTTTCTTCGTGTAAAATTTAAGTTGTTGGCGTTTTTGTGCTTGAGAAAAAAACAAAAAACGCCGAACAAACGTACGTACACAACGAACAATACTTTCTTAAATACGCATAAATATGTAATCGATGTTGTAAATTTTAGGATACAAAGTAGTGGTTGTAGTTGATGTTGTTGACTTGAAAAGCAGATGGCAACCAATATTATCCAGCCGTTGTTCACATAAATTTCCAGTAACGGTACTATTCTTTTATTATATTTTTTATTGTTTAACTGTTATCTTACAGCGATATTACATTCTATAAACATATATTCTCTTTGTTCTTCTCATATAATTTTCTTGAAAATACTGTTACACTCGCGTATATCTTTCAATTTCCGTTTTATTGTTGGCATGAGAGTATTTCGAGTGCTTTAAGTAAAGGTAAAGTTTTTTTTTGTTTTATGTTGCACTTGACAACAGTTGTTTTTCATTAGTCTAAATATATGGTAATTTTTTTTTAATAAAAGAAAGAAAAAATTTGAATATTGAATTAATTTTTATTTAAATTACATTTTTTAAAATTTAATACGTAATCTACATGCATGCACGCTATAGTTAATAAATATATTCATGCAAAACTAATATCATTTAAAGCAAATTAATAGCCAAACTTAATAAAAAATATTAATTAGAATTGGTTTCTGTAATTTACTATAATAAACCATTTTCCATAATATTATTAATAACAAAAGAAAACAACAATTGCAATGAAATACAATATAATACAAATAAATTGTTCTAACATTAAGCTAAGCCAAAAAACAATTGCCGCATGCCTTTAATCTTAAATTTTTGTAGTCGAAGCAAAAAGAACATACATACATAAGTATGCATCTATGTATGTGTACAGCAACATTGAATCAAAAATTGGCAACATGAAACTATAAGAACATTTCATTCCTTTAGAAATTCCGAGATCTTTAAATAAATTTCTTTTTGCAATTTTTATTGTTGATTCGTGTCTCTTGTTTGTTCAGGTGTTGCCTCAAAAAAACTCAACAAAAAAAAAAAAAAAAAAACAAAGAAAAGTTTCGTAATATTTCTTTCAAAGAAACAATTTTAAAAAGTTTGTCATTTATAAGATTTTATTGAGACATTATTTGTTCATTTCTGCTTTATTAATTTATATATAAATCACATTTTCTTTCTTTATGACATAAGGCCAAGAGAAAAAAACTTTTTTTATCTTTACTGCAACTTGAGCTTTGTAATAGGAATAAAAAAAGACTTTGAATGGTAAATTGTGTGAAGAATATCTCAGTTAAAAACTTAAATGAAAAGACAAAAAATATCTCTAAGAAAAAAATTAATGTTATGTACACTGTTGGAACAAATAATAGCGACACTTTCCTTTTTTTCCAATAATATGTCATCAAATTTAATGTATTGAGCTTTTATTGACGGGAAATTGTTCAGACTATGAAGAGCTTCAAAACTAAAAAAAATTAATGTAATCTAATGAAAAAAAAACTGCAGAGACTAAGAGAAGAAAGCGTGAAACAACTGTCGGTTTGGATAAACTTTAAATTTGTACCTGCTTTCAAAGCCTGATAAATATAGATAAGAAGATAATTTGGTTTGGGTCAGATGCAAATCGTATGTACGAACATATTTAGTTGCAGTTCATATTTGATTTGAGTTTTATAAATACAAATAAAAGAAAGTGAACCTGCATATAGACAGCTAAACGGCTGTTCTAATTTTCTTTAAATTTTTACAGTATCTATCTGTATGTCCAGGAAGATCTATAGGCCATTATTCTTTATCACCAGGCACTATTGCAGACACTACGCCCCATGGAATCTTTTGTGCCTCTTCCGGTCTATAGTTTGTACAGTAGATCTGATGCCTTCCTAATGAACTTCAACAGATCTGAAGCCATAAGTATAAATATGTCAACCAGTGAGACCCTATGTTCCCCTAAACACCTCCACCTAAATCTATCAAGAGCCCCACATTCGAAAAATATGTGTTCCACTGTCTCTGATGCCTGTGAGCACAATCTACAAACATCCACATCTGTGTTCGGCATCTTTTTCAGATGCGCCCTTAGTCCACAGTGACCCGTAAGAAACTCAAGTAGGTCCCTTTATCCAATCTCGCACAGTTATAAATTGATCAATTGTTCCCTGCAAAAAGTTGTTTGAACCAAATTTAGAAACTTCTACTATAACCGATCGAGTGGAAGATTTCGCACCAACTTATCCAATTCCGCAAACATTTAAACTGATGATTTGTATTGACGGCCAAGTCATTTACATCAAATTCAGAAACTATCACTTTTAACGTTCACAAGACATACAAAAATAAATATTTAAATCCACTTATCCGATTCAACCTACTTTTTGGGTAGTGATTTGTGTTAACAACGAAGTCCTGGCGTACCATAACTTTATAACCGATCAATTTAATTTTACAATAATGCACGTTGCGACAGCCTGAACAAATTTTTGGAAAAAAAAAATCCATTTTTAAAAATGAGAATTGAGGAATAAGTTGTTTGTGGTTTAATAGCTTATTTTTTCTTAGTTGAACTGCATTTAATTTAATTTTTTTTTTAATTATTTCGTGTTTTACGAAGGAAGCGCTTGAAAGTAAAAACTTTATAAAAAATATTTATAAAATTTAGTTTTTATGCCACCAACTTTGAACTGTTGCAAAATATAAATGCCATCAATTTAATTATTTTGTATATTTTACATTTATACAAATAACAAAATAACATATATGTGTCGTTATACTGACACTGATTAACTCTACATGGGTTCAAATAGTACGAGGGCTATAGAACCTATTTAAAAAAATCGAATTTTTTCCTGTCGAAAAAATCAAATTTTTATTTTCTAGGCTTGGATATTTTTCCGGTAAGAGTTGGCAAGCGTGTTTTTATATGGGTTATTTAGTTGAAAGTATTTCGTTCTGCCCACGGTTGCCCACCAGAACAGATCCGCTTTTCTAATTTTTATTTTGTTTTGTTTTATGCAAGTAAATAACACAGTGCGACAAATCAATACTTGAGATGTGTTACTATTTTTCTGAAAGGCGTCATCAAATACAACAAGAATACGTTTTGAAATTTTTAAAATACCTCCAAAATCTTGAGATACGGATAAAATCCCGGTTCTTCGTGTCCTCATAACTTATGAGCTACTAACATATTTGAATATTATCCAATTTTCGATTTCTCCCCGAGTTTTGAAAGTGGAGAAACAGACCTTTTAATTTATTTACATTTCGCTTAAGTAGCCTTGAGGAATATCTGTGCATTTCGCAAGCAATTGGTAGAAGATAATTAAAAGAGAATTGAAAAGAGTTTAAAACAACTTTTACACAATTTATAGATCATCCAAAACGCGGTGGTGGTAATTACAATGATAAATATACTTCCCGAGTTTTTTTAGGGACTACAAAATTTCAGCAACATTTACAAGGATAAATGTCATCAGTGGTATTACATATCGCTAAAGCTACACAAATTGTTGATTCACACTAGAAAAGTAGCTCAAAATTCAAAATTACCTGTTGGTATTTTGTCTGAAGAAGCTTTTAAAAAATATTTAAAAACTAGAGCGCATAGCGAAAGGAAATGTAGTTTATGAATATTAATAATAATTAATAACTTAGAATATACATATTGTTACGTTTTAACTTTTTTTAAGACGTTTGTGTTTTGTTCTTAATTGCGTCAAAATAAAATAAATACCACGTTGTTGTTTTACATTTTTTATTACCTCACTTTTACTTTTTACACTTTATCTTAATACAAAAACTTATTTATCTTGCACTTAATATTCGCAATACAACATTTTTATTTACGCTTAAACACGACTTTACTTTATGACTACAAAACGATAACCAAAACGACGTAGGCAAAGTAGCCTCCTTATATACCTAACTGACTACAGTTTGGAAAGTTCCGAAAATGTCTCAAACGCTCCCTCTATCTTATATCGGTTAATTTTAAACGTGTAATATTGTGTTACCCAAAGTTCGTCGAATTGGCGTCAAATATTCAAATCAGTACGGCATTACTAGGGTAACACAAAAACAGCCTTGACACACATTAATAGACCAAAATCCCACAATTAAGTTCCAAAGGCACTTATGTGGTGTATTTTCTTCTTAGGCATTTTTATTTTCGTAATAATATTTCGTATAATATTTTTAACCACTTTTTAATAAATTTCACCGGGAATTTACTACCGGGTCATAAATACACCGTTGTAAAATATAAGTTCATTAAATTTAAAAACAAAATTAGACAGTTTTAAAACTTTTAATTAATGAGTTGAGGGCTTCATTGCTTTCTATGACTTCAAAAACTTATTTTTTGAATTATTTTATACAGATTTCCTATATAATCTAGGATGATAATTCTTCATTCTTCTGAAATCTTGTTTTTGATATCTTGACCGGTCTTAAAATAACGAAAATTAAATTAACAAAAACTTTTCTATAATGGTAGCCCCATAAATTTTCTGTTATATTGAGGTCGGGCGAAGTTGTAGGCCATTCCGAAACTTTGATTCCAAAACATTATCTGAAAACTACTTTTTCATAATTGATGCTGTATGATATCGAATAATATTGCGCTGATATTATGCTCTTCTTGCCTGCCTCTTGCTTAACTTGACTTTTTCACTTTGATATATAAAAGCTGTTCAATTAAGAAGTGGACTAAGTGGTTTTTTTAAAAGAAAGTTGTCAGATCCATGAAACTTTGAGAATGTAGCTTAGTATGCCATTAATTTGGTTCAGCAAAATTTGGTAATATTTTCTTTTATTTATTAATAATTGATATAATAACAATGTTTGGAATTAAATATAATGGCCTTTGTGGGAAATTTATCATTCTATCTAGTAAACATATTTGTCAATGATTGGTGCGTTATTCACCAAGCTAAAATAAAAAAAAACATTAAAATACGAAAAATCGCCAGTTTTCTATAGAACTTTTAATAATTTTATTTAATTTAACTTCCAAGAAATACAATTGAGAATAACTGAATAATTTTATGTGTACGTATAGTTCTCAGTCAGCGTCCTTTCTGTTCCCGGTGAATAAATTCACAGTTGAACTCCAAAATTTTCATGAGCCAACGGGCGATTCTAGGTACGAGCTCCTTACTAGCCTTCGCCTTAATTATCGCAGCACAATCTGTAAAAACACGAAATTGTTTGCCTAGCAAAAAGACTGTGAATCACTCTAATGATTCGACCACTGCCAACACTTCTAACTCATAGCTGTGTTATTTGCTTTCAGCCTCTGTACAATGGCGACTGAAATAAAATACAGAATGCAATCTTCCGTCTGCGTCTGATTTTAATAGTACTCCTGCCAAGCCCACACTACTGGCATCAGTGTGTACCTCATGTTTTGAGCTGAAGTCGTAAATCGCTAAAACTGGTTTACTACATAAGTTGCTCAAACGAGTTCTGTTGTAGTTTACCCCAATTCAAATTCTTCTCTTCGGTCTTTTGCGACAGAGTGGTCAATGGTTTTGATATAATCGAGTAATTCTCCACAAATTTTCTAAAGAAACCTATGAGCCCTAGAAATCGGCGAACTTCGGTGACGTTGGTCGGGGTTTTAAAATTTTTTATAGCACTCACCTTGCTATCACCAGGAGTGATACCGCTTCTACTCACCCTGTGACCCAGATATATAATCTCTGTGGCTAGAAAATTACACTTATCTTTTCGTAACGTTAAACCGCTTAGCCGCAATAGGTTCAAGAACCGGTCCAATCGATCAAGGCCTTCTGCTATCGTTTTACTGGAAATGATTACATCATCGAGATAAACTAGTACCTCCCCCTGGCCCATGCGTTTTGCGATCTGGTTCATGACTGCCTGAAATACAGCCGGGGCATTAACAAGGCCAAAAGACATTCCATTAAATTCGTAGTGGTCGTCGTTAGTTATAAAGGCGGTGTATTCTTCGAATTTTCATCAATCTCTATCTGATGGTAGCCCATACGAAGGTCAAGGGTGGAGAAATAATTATTTCCAGCAAGCTGCGCAAAATGTTCCTCCATTATGGCCATCGGGTATGGTGTCTTTTTTGTAATACGATTTAGTTGACGGTAGTCTACACATAGACGATGCTCTCCGTTTTGTTTTTCGACCAGTAGAACAACAGATGCATAAGAAGAATTCGAGTGTCGAATTATGTTGTTCTTGAGAAGATCATCAACTATATTGGCGTCAATGTTACGCTTAGAAGAAGCAAGACGATACGGTCGGGTGTAAACGGGTTCGTCGGTTGTTAACTGAATCTCCATTTTGGCCAAATTATATTTGCCTAGCTCTGAAGTATTTTCGGCGTAGCTGTCAGAAAGGTTCTGAAGTATCATTTGTAAGTTGTTTTCCTCGGTTTTTGATAAGTCTTCTCCTGTTCGTACCATATTTACCTTTGCATCTAGCAGTTGTTACCTTCGATTACTGTGCGGCTACGTTTTCGACAAAGTACATCACGGCCCAGCAGTAGGTTCTCAGAAAGAAGATCATCTCCAATAAGAAACATTTCAGTTTCAAGCAGGTTGGAATGAATTTCGAATGATGTTTTAATTTTCTTCGAACTCGCGTATTCTCCAGCGAAACCCTTTAAAAAAAATTACAGTCAAAACATTCACCAATGCGATTTTCTAATCAAACTAAAATTACTGCCTGAATCGATATAAGCCGCGGTTTCGACGCCGTTTATTTTGACGCTTTTAACGAGATCAACTTCCAGCTCTGGAGTCTTATTGTTTATTTTGTTTACGTTCGATTTATGTTTTTCGTTGCAATCAGCTGTTCTATGAGAAGTACTGTGACATTTTAAACAGCGTTCCTTTCTTTGTGGTTGGGGGCATTTTATTGAATAATGACCGTAGGCAAAGCACTTTACCTTACTCTGTAGTGTAGTACTAGAGTGGTCCTCCTTCACTGCAGCATTGTTCAAAACAGTCTTTGCACTTGGTGGAATCGATCTTGTTTATTTTGCACATTCACACCTGCAGTGATGACATCATTATACTTACAATAACTATCAATGTCACGATATAGTTGGTTACATGTGGTATATTCATTAGATATCTTACGTTTTAAGGTCGGCTCATTAATACCATTTACGATGTGTCTAGCTATCGCGGTTTCAGGTAGGTTACCCTTACCGCCTAAAGCGTACATTCTAAAGTAGAACTCCTGTGGAGTCTCATTCAAACGGCGCCTCATTCGTGACATCGTTATATGGACATCCGCGGCATTGTCCTCATGCGGAAAATCAAATAAAAACTATTGAGCAAATTGTTGCCACGAAGAAAAGACAACCTTCAACGAATCTACCCAGTATTTCGCGGGACCCTTCATCTTCTGTTGCACGGCGAATATTAAAGATTGGTTGTCCCAGCCGTAAGCTGATTTGAGCGTATCTACGCGTCTGACAAATTGAGTTAATTTACTGATTCATTCGATGTTGGGTCGAAATCCGGCAGAATTGTGATTACTTTCCTTACGCTATTATACGGGTTCGATAAATTTTGAATAGAAGGTGGTAAATTTTGATTGGGTGGCGACGAGAAATTAGATAACCCCATCGGCGGCGTTATGTGGTAGTTCGAGGACATTATATGTGGGTGTATTTGTGTGACATAACAGGTGGTGTGGCTGTTGATACATTATTTTGACTTACTCCGGACGAAAAAAAAGACTGACTATAACCATCACGAGGTTGACGAATATAAACAGTTATTGGAATCTGTTGCGTAGTTGGCTGTACGGTGGTAACGGGTAAAATATTTTCAGTACGTGGTTCTAGTGGTAAATATTGAAGCGTATACGGCTGTGAAGTTGTAGGTAGAAAATGTTGGACGATGTTACTCGCTGCTACAGTGGCATTTACGGCGGCTGCACTTGTCGCAGTGGCTAATCTGTTTCCGGCTAAAACGCGATCGGGGCTTATACGTACCGAAGAGTTTTCATTTGATACAATTGATGAATAATGAGAAGGCTGGAAATGAGCAGACATCACACACAAGTCTGCAATAGTTTTCTCTAACTGCCCAATACATTCTCTCATGCTGGGAGTATTAACGTGTTCGGCTTTTTCTTCAAGGTGTTCAATTAAAACCATTTTGTTACCAGTAGATGGTAATCTGGCTTCTTGGCATTTGAATGGTAATTATTGTACAGTCAAAGTTCTAAAACTTTTCATGGCGTCTCAATTTTTTTTTTTTTTGTGAGTTCGTAATACCAATAAAATGTCAAAGGTTTGGTGCGTTACTCACCAAGCTAACATTTTTTTTTAAAAATATTAAAATACGAAAAATCGCCAGTTTTCTATAGAACTTCCAGGTAAGACAATAGAGAATAATTGACTAATTTTATGTGTACGTATAGTGGTCAGTCGGCATCCTTTCTGTTTGGCGGTTGCGTTTTAAAAAAATCCAACAAAACTCTACGACATAATCAGTTGTGTACTTTTGCAGAGCCAGAGTCAGGGTTTGGCTATTTTTTTGCTGACATATTAGCTCAGGGTTAGGTTAGGTAAGGGAAGTAGTCCCACTTAGACCAGATATTTGGTGCATTGTGTCTCCAAAGGAAACCATTTAGACTCCAAAATAAATCTCTTGCGTCAATCTTGATTCTGGAGAGTTCCGTCAAAGATGGCAAAAATGGGAGTCAAAAAACCTCCGCCGTCAGGCAGAAAGAGCCGGACACTCACACATAAGATGAAACACCATCTCCCCCTTCTGCGCGGAACCACAATTCCTGCAAAAATCATTTTAGGGAATGCCAATTCTATCGGCATGGCTACCAATCAGCAGTGACCCGTTAAGACCGCAATTGTGCAATGTATGGCCATACGACTTCGGAAGAGAAGACATTTAGTTCTCCTTTCGTCGAGGTTGGTCCAGCAGAGCCTGGCGATACCGCACGTGCCCTCATGGCGCCAACGATATTGAGCGTCGACATAAGCTGACCGGAGAATATCCATCTTAACCGCGGCAATCGGGACACCAATGATAGGCCCTTGTTCGAAAGTGTTGAGCTAGTACCCACCCTGGCCAATTCGTCAGCAACGAAATTCTCGATGAAAGTTATGAGGGACCATTTAATCGATTCGAAGATGTCTGAGATCCCCAATAATCTCAGCATGACCAAAATCCAGATTGGGCCAGGAGTTAACTGCATTTGGCGTTACCGCCACCAACTTAGCCCTCTGCTTCAGAAGAAGGTCAGTGGGGAGCCAGTTAAGTATAGCAAATAAGGTTTTGGTTGGAATGGAGCGCACTGGTGATCAGGATGGTAGCCTGTCTGCGCACATAGTCTATCATCTTATAGTGACACTGATATCTACATACCGTCCACTATTTATGAGCACCATAAAGTAGAGTTGGTTCTGCCACGGTCTTATAAAGCCAGTAGGTGATTGCAGTTTTGAGTCCCCATATTCTGCCTACAGCCCTCTTACAAGTGCAAAGCACTATGTTTGCCTTTTTCTCCCTCCAGGTGAGCTTGGAGTCCAGAATAACGTTTGCGGACAGAGAAAGTTGAATGTCACCAAGTCTCGGTATATTAAATACAGGTACCTTGTATCGTCTGGTAAAAAGCATCAACTCCGTTTTATGAGGGTTGACGCTTAGACCGCACGAAAAGCGCCATTCCATAACATGTTTGAGGGCCTGATTACACCTATATGAGAGGGTATGCGGATCGATACTCGGGACTAAGAGGGCCAGGTCATCCGCATAACCAAAGACCCTAAAACCACATTGCCGTAGATTCCCCAACAGCCCTTCTACAGCGATGTTCCACAGCACAGACGTGAGAACCCCGCTTTGTGGGGTTTCTCTATTCACTGCCCTTACTAAGTTACCTGCGCCAATAGTTTAGTTCGCGACTGTATGTACACATATGAACGTTAAAGTTTAAAAAGTGATAAGGTATATCGACTTTAAACTAAAAGAGTTTTAGATAGAAAATAGGAGATTCACAAGAAGGTTATTAAGGCGATACTTGATTTATAATTAAACCAAACATACAAATCGGATTTGCCCTCAAATAAGCAATTAGTAGCTCCTGTATTTGCTATGAATTCAATATTAAGCAAGCATATACTATATATAGAATATTAAATATACTATATATATTGTAGTATACTCGTATTATTTCTAAAAGGTATTTTTTGTTGTTGTTGCAAATATCTTCCGTTTTACTTAATCAAAATTAATGATTGATTCTTCATTTCGAAGATAATATTCTACTTTAATGGCGAAAAATAATTAAAAACCTTAAAGTTAATATTATCGTTATACAGCTTAACATAACATATTTTGTTGTTTCAAAAAGCTTTCTTGGTAATACTGTTGTCGGCTATTGTTTTGTCAAGTGTATTAATAGTGGGTCGTTTAATATATAGTGTAAAGTGATACCAAGTTTTAGAAGTTAAAGAGGTTTCAAGAAAATAAGGGTGTTTCAACAAAACGAACGATGTTAATTCTAAATTAAAGTCTTCAGAGAATTATCTTAATAGGAAAGATCTATGATAATTATGTGCGAAACAAAATTCGACAAATGCTCGCCATGACTTCGATGGCATACCTCTATCCGTCTGGCCATATATTCAATGACTCTGAGACATAATTGAGGTTCAATGTCGTTAATGTGCCGAATTATCTTATCCTTTAGCTCTTGAATTGTTTTTGACGAATACTTTTTCTTTTAAATATCCCCTAAGAAAGAAGTCCAACGGTGTCAAGTTACGGCCAATTAATATGAGATAAAACGGCCACTGAATTTCTCGCGCAAAAGAGCCATTGTTTCGTTGGCTGTGTTGCGAGTGGCAGGTGGCACCATCCTGTTGGAACCACATATCGTCCAGATCCATATCCTCATTTTCTAGCTACAAGAAGTCCGTTATCATTTAGCGATAGCGAACACCATTCACGGTAACTGCTTGGCCTCATTTTTGAAAAAGTACGGCACGATGAAGTCGCCAGCTCATAAGCCGCAACAATCACTCGTGAATTATCATTTGCCAAAATGCGGCAATTCTGTTTGATAACAAATCCACTGAGGCGAAAGTGTGTCTCGTCACTGAAGATGACATACCATTCACTTCTGTCTGTTCAACTATCCTTTCGGCATATTGACGATCCTTGAAATGGTCAGTAGGCTTGAGATCTTGATTCAGTTGAACCTTGTAAGCGCACAAATTTAAATCTTTATTCAAAATTTGCATCAGTTATGTTCGTGAGATATTCAATTGTTGAGCACGACGACAAGTCGAGGTTGACGGCTCCACGGCTGCCACACTATCGCGAACAACAGTAATGTATTCCGCAGAACGAACTGGCTGAGCATGAAGAGGTGTTTCCACATTACCAACAGACCCAGTTTGCTGTTATTTGCACACTATTCTCCCGATTGTGTACAAGTTTGGTGTAAGTGCACAAAATTCGTTTTGATTTGGACGCCCATTCTCGTAAAAGGCTTCAACAATCTTAACGCTCTTTTCTATTGCCCATCTCCATGATTGAATTTGTCAAACACTGAAACAAACACTGTCAAATTAAGTTGGGCAAAAAATTGACGTTAAGGTGTGACTCACAATGAACATCGTGCATTATGGTTGGACCAACCCTTAATTGTTTTTAAACATCGTTTTCTATCACAATCATCATTATAATATATAGTATTTCTAAAGTGTTTTTTGTCGGTTGCGATACCTCTTTCACTACTGCATGTTGTCAGCTATGCAGTGTTTCTTTTGCCAAGTGTAGTGTTTAATACAGCATAGCTTAAAATATATAGTGGTAAGTGATACCAAACGTTAATAGTTAAAGAGAAAGAAAATAAGCTAAAAAAAATTAAAAACAATGTGTCATTTAGATCAAAATAGTAATTGTTTTTAAATATATTTTTCTGTCATAATCATCTTCAGCACCATATATATTATTTTTTAAAGAATTATTTGCGGTTGCAAATAACTCCTCACTACACCATGTTCTAGGCAATGCAGGCTTTCTACTATATGGTATAGTGTTAGCTGATGTTAAACTTTATCAGTTAAATTGCACAAATGACGTTTTTGGCTTTTAAATATCTGTTCGTCATTAGATATATTATTTTTTAAAGGTGTTTTTTCCGGTTACATACACCCTATTTACTAACTGTTGACAATGCAGTGGTAAGGTGTAGTAATACTGAGCCATTTCGTTCAGATAATGTTAAAACCTTTACCAGGTGCATGGCTCTAGCTAATATCCTATCAGAAGATAAAACATATCTCATCCTTTGAGATGAAATTTAAATAGTACTCAAACGTGCACATAGCATTGTCAGTTGCCTTTTAAAGGGCATTATGTATAATAACCTACTTCATGGAGAAAAACAATTCTGTTTCGTAGAGATTTTCGCCAGTTATTACAAACGCCAATAAAACAACATTGTTAAAAATACGATAAAGAGGTCATAAGTTGGTTCATCTTTTACGGGTAACGGTAATTTAGAACCTCCAACAAGTTGGAAAAAGTCCCGAAGCATCGGTATTATAGTTATGATACAATAATTAACACCATTTTACACGCCAGATAAATTAATAAACAAGATGTTTCTCAATTTTACTTAACATCAATTCAGTGTCCAAAAATCGATAATTATAAACAAATAAATTAACTATTATTATATTTGCTATTTGGAGAGAAAAAGATTTATGTTTAGTTGTGATTATGTTCAACAAGAGGAAACAGACTAGGGAGATCGGACGGTTACGGTTTTTTCAAAATCTTGATTTTTCGAATACCGAATAAACCGGTTGACTTAACACGAATAACCGGTTAACTTAGATAAGAATAATTTTTATATGTTTGTATATTTTTTAGTGAAAATATGCTTATCGTTTAACTATTTGTATAAATTTAATTATTTATGTATATATGATAACCTTGAACGTCTCACAAAGAACGTGAAAACCAAGGTAGATATGCACGCTGGAGCAACAATAACCTTTTCTCATCTTCTGTAAGCAAATATTGATTTTTATATATGGAGAATGATTAATCAGACTAATTGAAAGCCACCAAACCCACAAACGCCAGTGCCGAACGGCAGATATATTAGTTGTTGAAGTTTTTCAACTATCGCTAGTAATGTGAGGTGATATCGCTGTTGAAAATTGTCAGACGGTGTGGCCTGGGATTAAACCGACGACTCCTTAGCTGGAAGGTGAGTTCTTACCCAACATACCCCAGTGACACACACACTATTAAATACGTGGTGCATAAATTTACATACAGTGCTGCTCGATATCTAAGCAAATTTTCTTGTCAAGGCGATTAAGGACTCGTATATTACTAATAGATTTATTCAAAGCAAAACATTTAATTTTTGTTATCTTAGACACCTAAATTATAACTATAATAAGAAACCTTCAAGTCCATTCTCTACCAAGTAACACAACAAAAACGAAATTAGCTCCTTGAGTCGCTGTTCGAAACTAAAGCAACTTCGAGTTCTTTTGTGCAATAAACTTTGTTTTTTATGGCCTCCGCACACCGTTTTGGCATATTTTTAATGAGATTTGTTAGAATTATTGTTAGTATTGATTGCCACTTTAATTTTAAACTCTCTGTCAGCATCTGCCTATTTTGAAAACGACGTCGTCCAGATCTGTGCTTCAAGAATTAAGAACAATTTCCTTTAAATAAAAGAACCGGTTTACCCGGCTTAATAATAATAATTGTAATACTTTTCCAGTTATTCGAAAACCGATTTTATAAAAAAATAGTCGAATAATCGATCTCCCTGAAACAGACAAGGACCTAAATTTTTAAATACATTAAATCCATCCGGCTTACCACCTCAAAAATTTATTTTTAACAGTAATGTAATTATTAAGTTAATTAGAAACCTTAATGAAACCTTAATGAAACCTTAATAGGTATTTATAAATGGTACAAGGTTAATCCTAACACACTTGGGTGAGTACATCATCATCATTTATTCATTCCGATAAAACCATTCTGATCCAACCAACTGTGTCTTTTCAGATGATAAAAACGATTCCCTATAAAAGCTGCCTTCGCTATGACTATTAACAAGGCATAAGGTAAAACTCTTCAAAAGCAGGATTGTATTTACCTGAACCTGGTTTTCTCATAGACAGTTGTATGATGATTTTTACGCGTACTTACGTTTAAAGATATTTTTGTTTTTAAAGATATATAAAATTATTTAATAAGAAATATGAATTAATATCATTTACAAACCATTGAATTTGTTACACCTTTTTATAACAAAATATATTTTCACTTTATTGCGAAATATTCGCACGGGTCATCCAGTCATGTTAAATATTGATTAAAAAACAAAAACCATTGAGGGAGAATATTATCTTCTGATTATTTTTGATGTTATTATTTTACAATCAGACAATGCAATATATTTTATTAATCAATAATTACAAGATGACTATATGTAGAAATCAAGGGACCCGCATCTAATTCCCGCAATGTCATTAGCTTAACAACTCGTGATAAACGTGAAATAACATTAAGCAAACTTAAAGCGTATAGATCTAATACTGAAGTCAGAAGATATTCTGCAGCCAACGGTTAGACAAGAAACAAGTAATGAATTGGATAATTGAATAACTTTAGAAAAGTTAACACCAGTTTAAATAATATCATACATAAATAAACTTGATTCCAGATAAAACTGACATTATTGTACACAAGTTTTATACTGGTTTACATTATTGTTTTAACGGATCGGTTCCCATGATGAGAAGAAAAATTCATAGTAGTCCACTTTGGAATACAAAAAATATAAAAAAACTGGTCGGAATTCCGATTATGTTCTATATTCTGGTACCAGGTCAGTATAAAACTAGGCGAATATAGTCTAGCCTATTCTAAAAGGGAAGAATAATTTTTTTCCTTAGGCATTAACTGCTGTTCTTATTCTTCTATTTTACGATTACTTATGATGCGAACCCGAAAATTTTTCAGTATATCACTTACTACTGAGTTACTGACGATGAATTGGAATGATGTTTTTTGTATTCCCAGGTTGAAGAACAATTAGATTTCATCCATGATAAGCTGTAATATCTTGATGATATATATACTCCCACTAGGACGAAGACTATACGAACTGGTACGCCATGGTTCAAACAGTTTACAGTTTACATTGTTCACAGTTCCAAAACCTTATTAAGGAATGGGATCGTGCACATAAACGGTGAAATTATATCAGAACACCTCGGCTTTATGCTATATTTAGGGAAACTAGATCAACCGTTAATGCTATTATAAGGATGGGCAAATCAACGTTTTACAGTAATAGACTCCAACCGTCTATGAACTCAGGAAAGAACTGGAGGAAAATTCTTAAAGTTAGAATAATTAATGGCAGTAGGTCAGATGTAAATGTGATCAAATTAGATCTATTGAGTAATCAATTCGCTAATATAATATACAAATGCCACCGATAGACACTGATTTTTATTGGAACCTAACGTTAAGTCAGCAACAAGGAAATCCATTTAACTTTACACATGTTAGGCAGGAAGAGGCAGATTGACTCGTACAATACTTGCATACCAACACCTAGCTGAATAAGAAACAATTTGGAATTGGAGTATATAAGACGCTAGGTTGATAAACGTCGAAAGGTGTCATTTTTTATATTACTTGACCATTCCAAAGCTTTTAGTACGGTACAACACTCAATTTTTTGCTTTTAACTAAGGTACATGCGCAATTTTTCTTCAACAGCATTTAAACTTTTGATATCTTATCATAGTGACAAAAGCCGGAGTGTTTTTTATGAATCGATTCTGTCCAGAAGCTATTTAATGCCAAGGCAGTATCACAGGGCTCGATATTTGACCACTATTGTATTCCATTAATGTAAATGATCTACCGCTACAACTAAAGCATTGAAGGGAACAAATGTACACCAACGATGTTCAATTTATATTACCTGTGATTTACTGGATGATAGAAACTATACTCAATTGATAAGTTAGGATATATGCAGATCGAAGTTGGGCTTTGGGCGTCTGCAAATGGCTTGAGTTTAAGTCCGAACAAATTATGGGGAGTCTTCTTTACGCTACGAAATCATTGGATTTCCATATATCAATCATCAAGTCATATTCGGATGTTTATTGCTAGAACTTATTTATTGCCCATCCTAATGTATGTTTGCGAATTATGCGCTAGCTTTGATGCATCAAATAGATGTAGGCTTAATGTAGCACTTACTACCAGATATGTTTTCGGTATTAGATGGAATAGGAGTATTTCAAAATATGCGTTGAAAATTTGTGTCATCAGCTTTGATAATCTGTTGAAGTGGTGTAATTAAATATTGCTCCATAAAGTTGTATATACTCGACAACATAACTATCTGCTTGCTTCATCGACTTACATTTTCTAGATCGAGTAGTGGTAACAAAATTAATAATATAGAGTATAGTAGCGCGATTTCTGAGCAACACTTCTTTAGAAATGCGATTCGTCTTTGTGAGCCAACTTCCATCTCAAATATAAAACGTAAACAATGCAATGCAACTTAAATCCGGGATATTCGGATATTTTTCTTTCTTTGTTAGACTCTAATCTAAAAGAATCCAACAATATTTACTTCAAATATGTATGTATATGTGAATATTTTTTTCCGTGTTCCGTTTTTTCTTTTTAATTTTAATTGAACAATTTCTTATTTAATTATTTTTGTATTATATTATTATAATTTTATTTTGTTTTGCTTTACTTTAGTCTTGTTAATTTTTAATTTAATTAATTTTGTAAAATTTTATATTCATTTTTTTGTATACATACATACATACATTGTTTTTCATAACTGTTGAACATAAATGTTTAATTCAATTTTCTTATATTTTTGTCAAATATCTACCCAAAACTGAAATATAAGAACTGATTTTGTTGTATTATACTAGTCGGAGTAATAAATAAATAAATAAATAAGATAGCTTTTACTTGGTGTGTTGTTTGGTATGAATAGGAGGTGCCACGCCCACCTATCCAATCTCTCTATGTTTTTGACTAATGATGAGTTTTGTCCATGTGTTTTGTGTTTTATTTGTATTGACTACAAAGTCATTTAGACCAAATTTGGAAATTCCACTTTTAACATTCTCAAGGTAAGATTGAGAACTTCCCACTAGGGAGACATTAAGTCAGTGGTTTAACGTGAGTACCTGCCCTAGGACGTTACCTCACGGTGCCAAAGCACGAGTGAATACAATGCGTCCACCAACGCCCCCACCTATGATTAAAATCACCAGTGAGTACCAATTTAAAGCCATGTTATTTGGACATGACCTCACACCTTGGTAAGGTGCCGGAGACTATCTAAACTCCTACCGATCTATGGGTCACGGCACCCGGTTAAAAATGTAACTCCACACCGAGCCACCATAGCTCTCCCCGCGATTTGGGTTTAAACCACAGCCACCACGTTGCTCCCACAAAGGGGGCCTCACCATAGTCGGGCAGGAACCGAAATTCCTGGGGCTCCCGACACCCGTGGCACCAGAATTAAGCCTCCGGTCAGGCCTCGTAGCATAAATGCTACTACCAGTGTAAGTTCCAAACAACTTCGGACTGGTGACCAAGATGGTGATTACAACAAACAAGAAACACTCAAACAACACAACAATAAACGGAGCCACCCTCACGGGAGAACTCAAAGTGACATCGTGCGCCACGGACACAATACACAAAAACAAGAACACAACCAGTCAAAAGCAGACCAGTACAAACACACAACACCCAAAACTGCAGCCACAAATCAAGCCGCAAACAGCAGGCCGGGAAACAGCAAACAGCAGACAATCACAGCAAGCAGCATAACACATCAACCGTCAGCACCCCAGCGGGACGCCAAGCTAGAAAAAGGCTAGCCAGGAGACCGCTAAGATGGTGATGCAGGTTCAACCTCCGCTAATAGTGCCGTCCTTTTACGCCTAAACACCTCAAGGGCAAAAACGCCCAGCCTACCATAAGTACGATTGTCCAACAATACCCCCCCAGTATGAGTAATACCCATACTATCTAAGTCCCTAACGTCATCATAGTCCGGGCACGAAGTCAGTACATGCCTCCAGTCCTCAATTCCCCTCCCACACCGACAGTCCGCTGATTCAGTCAGGCCAATTCGATGCAAAAATGCATTGAAAGAGCCATGTCCCGTCAGTATGAACCCCAGACTCAAGCCAAAGCCAAAGTCAGGGTGTTCGCGTACGAACGTAACGTCCGGAATAAATCCATAAGTCACCCTTCCCTTGTCGCTGTTCGTCCATCTCGTCTGCCACCTATCTACGAGGCACCCCTGCAAAAGGGCCTTATACCTATCTCTCCCAATCTCGAGCTCCGAAACAGAAAGCCAATCGTTCGTCCCAAGTGGCAGTCCCCTCTTGACCCTGAAAGCAATGCTACGACGCACCACTTCCAAGTCAAGCGGCGGTACACCAACAAGGACTTGCAAAGCATCGGTAGAGACCGTCCGACACACCGGAACACATGCCAAGAGTGTAATTCTCTGACACGTGAGAATCTTACTCTGTCCAACAACAGACATAACCGTCTTATACCACACCGACGCGCCATACGCCGCACAAGCGACGAAAAGCCCATCGTATATGATACGGACGGCACGCCTGCTGAGTCCCCAATCACTGCTCAATATGCGCCTAACCTTTCCAACGATAGCTGCCAGTTTATGCCTGACATGGGTGAGATGAGCCTGGAAGCTCATACGCTTCCCAACCGCTATTCCGAGGTACTTGACCTTAGTCACATAGCGAATGCTGTTGTCACCGATTCTAATGAGTGGAGGTCGCCCGGTTGACAATATGCCCTTAAGCAACATCATCACCGTTTTATCCACTGCGTCGTCCACACCAACCCCTACACCCCACTCACAAGCAATGCGAATGGCCTGGGCACCCCTTCTCTCCAGCTCAGCACGAGACCGGCCTTCGATTAGGATGAGCAAGTCATCCGTACACGCGCACAGTTTGAATGTCAGCCCGGGCTGCCTCAACAGAGTATCCATCATGAGATTCCAAATGAATGGACCACAGATGGACCCCTGCGGACAACCCCGAACAACCTCCATCCAAACCGTTTCAAAGGATCCAACAACACACGCTTTTCTATCCTCGAAATAGCTGCTCCAAATGCCCATCTCACGACAGCCAACCTCCGATAGCCTTCGTAAGACCTTGTCCCACGAAAGATAATCGAAAGCTACCTTAAAATCAATGAAAAGCCCAAGCACATACTTCGCAGATGATTGTTCGACAGAACTCTTCACATGCATCCAAGCGTCTTCGACGCATTTGCCTTCCCTAAAACCAAACTGGTAACATGAAGGGCCCTCGCTGTAGCATTCCTTGAGTCTGTACACCATGATTCTTTCCAGCACTTTTCCAAATACTGGCAAGAGGCTGATGCCCCGATAAGAGCGAGGATTACTCCTCACTCTATCAGGCGACTTAAGGAGTACCACAACACGAGCACATTTCCATGCCTTCGGGAAGTAGCCCTTATTAATGCACCTACCGTACACCGCCTCCAGGTATTCAGGGATGGCCTTCCAGATGTTCTTACACATCTCTCCAGTCAACCCATCCAAACCTGGGGACTTCCTGCTTCTCACCCGACAAAAACAGTCATCTAATTCCGACCTCACCAAGTTTGGAGGGTCAGCAACCTCCACCGGTGGGGGAGGATAGTTGCCTGGCTCCGCCCTTGGAAAGAAAACCCCCAATAATGCGTCCGTGCAGTCCCTCCATGAAGACAACACGGTGTCGCCAACATGGAGGCATCCTATGTCCACCTGACTCTTTCTACCCCTGCAGATACGGTAAACCCTACCCCAGGGGTCATCCCTATTGTCCTGTACAAATCTCCTCCACTTGTCCTCCTTAACTGTAACAATCATGTCCTTGTACGTCTTAAGGCTGCCAAGATACTCAGTCCTACGCTGAGCTAGATCTTCAGCATTGGTACGCCTACCCCTCTGGAAACGTCTCCGGAGCTGTCGAACGCGCCGCCGCATCGTCTCCAACTCAGGGGTCCACCATTTGACCCTCTTGGGCTTCGCATAACTAGCTCGGCCCAACAGTGCATCATTCACCGCAGATGCCGTCCGGACAATCTTGTCAACCTGGTCGTCAATCGTTAGTAGCCTAAAGTCTTCAATTGGCACCGATGACAATGCCTCCCTAAAACAGTACCGATAATGGTCCCAATCAACGTCACGCGTTCGCCATCGTAAAACGCCACCAGTCTCCCTAGTCCGTTGTGGACAAGTAACCCTAATCTCGATGAGATTGTGGTCACTTATCCCCCAATCGTCACAAACTCTCCAACTAAAGTCCAAAGCAGTAATTGCCGCCCCATTCGCAGCTGTCACGTCAATGTCACTGACGCCCATTGGCCCATCGAAAGTATATAGCTCACTCGGCTCATTCAACACGCTCAAATCTCGCGAGAGCAACCATTCACCAAGCACTCCTCCTCGTATGAGGTTCGGATGTCCAGACCCAAGTCTGGAGATCTTACTGAACCACATACGAGAGGAGGCGTTCGCATCTAGGCCGAGGATAACAGGAATACTACTCGCCGCGAGTAGTACCGTATCCATATATCCTAGATAGGGTTCCAATGAAACGCCAGGCCTACAGTAGATGCTAGCCAGAAACATCTCCCCAAACCACCCTTTTACCCTAACACACACCCCAAGCTGGCTATCAACTAATTTCGTACAGTCCACGTCGCTGTCCCTAACTATAATCGCGGCCTTTCCGAAACGCGAAACCCCCCCGGAATCCCCCTAACATCACCATTCGCAAAGTACGGCTCCTGGATCAGGGCAAAACTAGCGTCCAGCTGACACATAGCTTGCCCCAGCTCGCACGTCACCGCCTTCGAGCGCTGACAATTCAGCTGCAAAAGGCGCAACTCCATTAATGTCCAACACAACGTTGACCTGTCCGGCAGGGTCAGACCTCCAGGGACTGGTAACCAGACGAACGCTCTTCTTGAACACCTCATAGCTCATACGCTCCTTCAGGTTCATCTCGAACAACTCCGACATAAATTCGTCAGGAGTGATCGCCGCATGCACTCCGGCAACCACCACCCTTGGACCAAGCTTATCGCTGACAGTCACCTCCAGGCCGACCTCCTCAAACTTTTTGTTTGAGGCAATCCTCGACCTCTCCGCCACCGAAGGTGTACGAATGACCGCACCGCTAGTCCTCTTCAGCGGCTGCATCTCATGCACTCTGACTCCAAGGGTGGGTCCGACCTGTTCGACGACCTTACTCAGTACCTCCTTGGAAGTTGCGCCCTTCTTCTTGTGGCGAACAACCACCGACCAGGTTTCCACAGGCTTGGGTGTAGGCCTGGGAACCGCGACAGCCTGTGCCCTAACCACCGCAGCAACCGTTGGGGCCTGAGCAACAGGCCTAGCAGCGGAGCTGGCACTGTGGTCATCGACTGAACCGGCCTGGGAGACTGGAGGATGTCCAGCCTACCCTTCAACCGCTCATTGTCCACCAGCAGTTTCATCACCAACTCCTCGTATCCACTAGCCTGACTCATGAGTCTGCCCATCGTCTCCGCACTAAGGTTCTCACCGAACAGCACCTCACGGAAACTGTCAGTGACAACCTTAACGTCGGCCACAGTAACACCACCATCACACACAGAAAAGGCAGCAGCCGAAGCCACAGCCCTTTTACGCTGTCTGCTTTCCCTGCCAACAGATGGCAACGGGGGAAACGCCGCAGCAAAACCACCACCAATCGCAGAGCTATCAGAGATAGCAGCAGCAGCACCAGCATCCGACGTGGTACATACGCCAGAACCAGCAGCACCACCAGCAACACCACCAGCTGCACCACTAGCAGCACCACCAACAACACCACCAACAACACCACCAGCAGCACCACCACCAGCGGCAGTACCAATAGCAGAACCGCGACCAGCACCACTCTTAGCACCATCAACAGCAGCAGCAGCAGCATCAGCAACAGGAGCAGACTTAAAGCGCTTGGTGGTCGCCTTACCACCACTCGCCTTTACATCAGCCTCCGACCCCGAACTGCTCAGCTCGCTCTCCGTATGACGGAGACGAGACTTCGCAGGTGGAGGGGGCCCCATCACCTCATCAGTGACTGCCCCAGACGCAGCGTCAGAGGCATCACCCTTCGCCGTCTTGCGAGGTTTCCCCGCAGGAGGCATAATACAAAATTCAAATTCAAAGAATCTAACGACTCACCAGATTCAAAAATAAACGCAGCCAACAGGAAGTCAATAAACGTAGCCAAGTCCGTCACCAATTCCAAATAAACACGCCCGAACCGAAATACAACCCGAAAATCAATTGTCCAATAAACACGCCGAACCGTCAACAAAAAACACTCTGGTAGCACCAAAACCCACCGAACGAGTATGGTAACTCCACTCCGTTAGTCCTATCTAACCTCACTTCTTCAAATTGCTACTGACCTTGAAGTCAAAAACTGAGACACCACAGAAATTACCCCTGGGAGTCTCAACTTTATAACAACAATTCTTCACAATTTTATCACTCGGTTTTCATACACGAACAGTTTGTAACAAACTTAAAATTCTCCGCTTTGAAAAAACACGTCTTTACAATCCGACAGCCAAACTAGAAGTGACCCACTAGGGAGAATGAATATTCGACTAAAAGACGGTTTTCGGTTAAAAATTAATTCGTTAAAATTGATATATTTACCTCATATATATAGTTGATTCCGCCGGCATATTGTAGTTTCTAGCAAGTAAGTAAACTAGAACTACGTTCATCGTTTTTAGGGTCTTAAAGGACATTTCCTACTCGACATCACAATGGCCTAATATATCATCCATTGATTTAATTTTTACAGCGTATTTTGCAAGAGTTTTATTTGCCACCGCCTGGAGACTACTTGGTATAGAATCAAGTTTTCATTGCTGCACAATAACGTTAATTTTATATAAATGTTTAATGTGGTTAATAACTCCTGGTGTCGAAAAGCTTGTTCAGCTTAGCATTTAGTACACTCAAAATATCTAGACTTATCCTTTCCATTGATTTCGAAATATTTTCACACTTTAGAGGACATCTGTTGAAACATAAATCACAAATTTAATAATGTGTAGTACTGTGGTATGTTAGGGAAGAACGCGCCTACCATTCATGAAGTCTTCGGTACAATCCCAGGCCAGAAATAATATCTGCTCGATCTCCCTAATGCCCACTTATTGGAAATATTTGGACCAAATTGTGAAACTCTTACTGTTACCATTTTGATGATATGGACAAATAAATATTTACTTTGTATGGGCGTGGCACCACGCAGTTTGAATTTAACACGCCTACTTATCTGAACTCGCCCAGTTATGGACTGATGATGTGTATTGTCCACAACGTTGCTTGAACCAAATTTAGAAACTTATTACCCCTCTCAAGGTATACAAACATTAATGTTTACTATGTATAAGCTATGGCATGCCCACTTATCCAATTCCATCCACTTTTTGACTGATGATTTGCATTGACCATGAAGTAATTGAAACCAAATTCGAAACATTAGCTCTAACTATTCTCAAGATTAACAAAAATCAGTATTTTATTTGTATTTAAGGTACTATGTCCACTTTTCAGATTGCGCCCACTTTTTAACTGATGATTTGTTTGAAACACGAAGTCATTTAGACCAAATTGAGAAACCTTCACATTAAATGTTCTTAAGATATACATAGCGGTGGCGTGGTGTAGTGGTTAGAGCGCAAGCATAACAACAAAAGCGACCCAGGATCGAGCCCCAGTAGAGGACATGACGAAAAAATTTAATTGTGGTTTCGCGCGCTTAATAAATAGAATTCCACTTTCCCTCCAGACAACTCCATCTAAAAAATAAAGAAGAAGCCCCTTAACTCTTCCAGCTTACCTCTGTGCAATGATAACAAACATCAGATGAATGATCAGGAAAAAAACGCCACATTCTGGGAAAAAATTACAATGTTAAAGTAAAGATCACTCACCACCAATTAGCAAGGATACAATCAACTTGATTAATATATATATATATATATATATATATAAATATATATATATATATATATATATATATATATATATATATATATATTAATCAAGTTGATTGTATCCTATATATATATATATATATATATATATATATATATATATATATATATATATATATATATATATATTATTAATCAAGTTGATTGTATCCTATATATATATATATATATATATATATATATATATATATATATATATATATATATATATATATATATATATATATATATATATATATATATATATACAATATATTAATCAAGTTGATTGTATCCTTGCTAATTGGTGGTGAGTGATCTTTACTTTAACATTGTAATTTTTTCCCAGAATGTGGCGTTTCTTTTCTCCGTCACTCCTCTAGGGAGCATATTGGCTTTCCACAAAGCATCCATTGCTTTGTTTCAGTTTCATTATATATATATATATATATATATATATATATATATATATATATATAGATAAATATTTACTATATATGGGCGGTGCCATGCCCACTTATTCGATTGTTACCACTTCTTGACTTGCATTGACTATGAAGCTGTTTGGACTAAATTTAGAGACTCTTACTGTTACGGTTTTGAAGATATAAATAATTAACAATTTACTTTGTATGGGCATGGCACCTCACAGATGGAATTTTAGAAGTGTATATAGCCTATAGCTCATTCTAGACATACGGAAAGATACTGTAAAAATTTCAAGAAACTCGGTTCAGCCGATTATCTCTTTATAGACTTCAAACATACATTCATTTTCATATATAAGATGTACACACATATAGTATACTAACTATCTTCAGTAAGGCTTTCGACAAAGGGTTATCATGATCTCCGTATTTGCAGTTCAACCGTTTTCTGTTTTTCTAAGTCTAAATTAATTTTTGTTCCATCTGGTGTCCCACAGCAAAATAATTGTTACCCATTATTATACTTAATATCCATTAATGAGTTACCATCTGGTATTAAGTATTCGATGCTGATGACATATGACATATGACAGCTTGTGCTGCTAACTTTAATAAGATTTAAACAGTTTTTTTAAATGGTTTAGTGTAAATTTAATCGACTTGAATTAAAAAAATTTAAATATCTATCGGCGATTTTTTAACAACTATGAGTATCAATATCAACACTATTTTTGGCAGCTCAGTTGCTTTCGTGTAACATGTTACTGTCAAACATTTTCAGTTTGGTCTATAATTTAACAATAATACGACATACAAACAAACAAAGTTTGCAGATTATTGAATTTTATAATCAAAATTCAGTTGAATGAAGATGTACTTTTTTATTGGAAAATTGTGTTCAGCGGCGAAGCTCATTTCTGGTTGAATGGATACGTGAACAAGCAAAATTGCGGTATTTGGTGTGAAGAGTAATCAGAAGCACTGCAAGAACTGCCAATAACTTGGCTGACATGTGGTTTCAAAAAGACGAAGACCAAATTGGACCTATTTGTGGCTCTCTAAATTTAATGTGTTTTTAAATCAAGTCCGAGAGCTCTTAAAAAATCACCCATAGCTATAAATTTGATAATGATATTGATTAAATTATTTATGTATGCATAGTATATGAATCAAATCAACTACAAATTATTATCAATTTTATTTGGAAGAAAAAAATCGATTAATTTTTTACCACAGTTACCCAATCTCTCCAATTCTTGATTAAAATTTGAATGGTTGTGTTTTTTTTTTATTATAAATGTGTATTGGGTGGGCCATTTAAAAGCTTAAATTTAAAAATGCAATAAAACAAAAACGGTCTGAAATTTTGCCAAATTAATTTTGTTGTTGTGAAGTACAGCTGTTTCGGTGAGAAATGAAATATTATTTCATTCATATAGATGCAGCGGCTGGCCTCACAGTACCCCAATCGATCGGAGCAAATTTCGAGAACTTCTTCGAGTGTATGGGGTCGCATTTCGGCAATGGCATCACGAATGTTGGCTTTCAAATGCTCAATGGTCTTTGGTTTGTCGGCATAACACTCGTCTTTAACGGCGCCCCATAAAATATAGTGCAACGGTTTTAAATCGCAGCTTGTTGGCGGCCAACTGACATTACCATTTCGGCTAATTAAACGACCATCAAACGTTTGACGCAATATATCGATTGTGGCATGAGATGTGTGGCAGGTTGCACCATCCTGTTGAAACCAGGCACAAAAAAATCGGTTATTATGGTGCTATAGGAGTCTCCATTGACCTTAATGGTTGCGCCGTCCTCATTTTCAGAGAAAAATGGGCCAATGATGTCTCCGCTCCAAAAGCCGCACCAAACAGTCACTCGTACTGGGTACATTTGCTTTTGTAAGACCACGTTTGGGTTTTCCGAGCACTTTTGCCTATTAACGTACCCACCCAAATGAAAATAAGCTTCATCCGAAAGGATGATATTATATGATGATAAGTTTCCAATAAATCCCAACGATTCTCAAGCGTAAATCCATTCATTTCGTTCAGTGGAGATAATATACTGAATTTTGTGACAGAATGAAATGACATAAGTATTACCAGATTCGAAATAACCGTTGGTTCAAATTTAAACCGATAGATGGTCCACCAGATATTTTTCCCTTAACCTTTTTAATTTTTTAGGTTTTATACGGGCACAAAGGATATTAGCAAAAGAAAAAAAATAATTATAATGATTTTAATTAAACATTCAATTACTTTTCATTGGCTACAAAGGCATAGTGAAATACACAAGGCATACGATGGAAAACACAAAGAATAATTAAAATCAATATAAACAAAAGATACAAAGCAATGAAAAAAAACAAGAATTTAAAGAATATTAAAGCTAAAGGTATGTCTGGAAGTTCTTACCTTTTTCGGCTTCTTCAATGAAACAGTACGTGAATACTGATGATAGACCTGAACATGATTCGATGTAAATTTGCCCAACATGGAGATAGATTTTAATTAATTTGCTCACTTTAGCCTTAAATAATAAACGTTTTAATAGTAAAGTAGTCAAATTTCTTGGAAAATCTGAAAAAAAGAACAAAAAATTATTTAAGAGATATTAATCAGTGAAAAACCAAATACATAAATTTAATTTCTAATCAGTGTCGTACTTTGTATCATTATTTCAAAATTATTAGAACAATTTTTAAAAAAAGGTGGTAAATTGTAATATAAATAAATTGTAATATAATTATATATTAATGACAATGTGTTGTAATCTTTAATAATCAATAATATTATATTCACGGTGGAATAAAAGTCGCCATTGCGTTAAAATAATTGATCGCTGATTAATGAAATTCTATTATTCTGATTCCTTGTTCAGTTGTGAATATCTCCATTATTTATTCTCCAGGTAATATTTCTATAATCTAAAAAAATAAAATACAAAAAGTATTTAAACGAAAACGTTACTAAATTTTAAACCCATGGTGTCTTTTGACATCTGATATGAAATATAAGGATTTAAATTTGTATTCTATTAGAAATTCTGAATACCATTAGTTTTGATTTAGTTTAGATTAACCTCTTATTAAAAAAATTTAAAGCTTTCCTCTCAAATTGTTATATATAGTTGCTAAGATAACATACATATATAATTTAATTTTTTTTCCCGATTTTAGCCTCTTCCAGGTTCAATACAAACTGGCCCTCATAAAATTTTTATTTATATATTTATACTTCAGAACGGTAATAACAAGAGTTTCTAAACTTGGCCCAAATAACTTTGTGGTCAATACATATCATGAGTCAAAAAGTGGGCAGCATTGGATAGATGAGAGGGGCACCACCCATACAAAGTAAATATTGATTTGTGTATATCTTGGGAACGGTAACAGCTGAAGGTCTTAAGTTCCGCCCATATAACTTTGTGGTCAACAAAAATCATCACTCTAAAATTGGGCGGAGTTGGAAAAGTGGAAGTGGCACCTCGATTTTTTTCTCCCGTTACTCCTCTTGGGAGCATATGGCTTCTACAAAGCATCTCCATCTAACACGGTTTACTGCCTTTGACTTTGCCTCCTCCCATGTTAGGTTGTTCTGTCTCAGTTCTTGGATAATTGTGCGTCTTCCACTCGAGTGACATTCTGGTGATACTCTCAAGACTTCTTCGGATGGTGTGTCCGACCCATCCCCACTTTATTTTCCTTATCTGTTTCCGTATGGGTTCCTCATTAGTCATGCTCCACAGTTCTGAGTTACTGAGGCCAGAATATTTTGCATATGATTCTGAATAACTTGTTAATGCATACCTAGAGTTTCTGTGTTATTCGATACAAGCCAGGTTTCACTGCCATACAGCAGTACTGATCTGTTATCTACGTCTGTTTCTGCGCCACCGTTTGTATTCATTGTCCTAGATAGCAGAAGCAATCTACATACTTGACCGGTTGACTGTTTTCCGTGCTCGTATTGTTTATTCTCATGGCCTTGGTTTTCTATATATTTATCGCAAGTACAACACTACGAGCCTAGATCCTCCCGTTTCGACTGCATATTGAAAATCTTATGCGAGAGTAGACAAATGTCGCTCTTCTTTTCGAACAGTCTTTGCTCATTATGTCATCCAGCACGATGGTGAATAACTGAATTGATAGTGGGCATCTTTGTCTAACCCCAGCATTGGTGTGGAATGGTTGGCTAATGTTCTCGTTGTGAAAAACGGAAAGTTCTGCATTCTTATATATCGCTCAGGTTATTCGAATTATCTTCCGGGGTACTGCTTTTGTTCTTGGTGCTTTTCATATAGCCGTTCGCTTGATGGAATCGAACGCTTTCTTGAAATCGACGAACAGTAGATACAAGGGGGTACGCCATTCTATGAACTGTTCAATGATTAGTCGTAAAGTGTCGGCCTGATCTACGCAGCTTCTATTCGGTCTGAAGCCAGCTTGTTCGTCTCGCAGTATGTTGTCTATTCTGCTCTGAAGCCTACCCTGTATTATGACTGCAAGTATCTCTATATGGTGTTAAGTAGAATAATTCTTTTCCAATTATTACATTCTTACAAGTCGCCAATTTTTGGTTACTTTACAATGATGCCATTCTTCCACGTAGGCGGCAGCCTCTCCTCCTCACATACTGATGTGATGTGAGGCAGTAGAACTTCAGCTGTGGCTTGGATATCAACCCATAGAATTTCCGCTGGTATTCCATCTTCGCCTGCCGCCTTATTATTTTTCAATTTACCAATCGCCTCTTTTATCTCATTTAGATTAGGAGGGTTGCATGGTATGTATTCTTAAACTGTTTCCCTCATCTATGTTATAAGCCGTTTCGCTGTCCTCAGTAGTGTTCGTGACGTTACTAATTTCACTGAAATGTTCTCTCCATCTCTGTGTTCGTGCATCATTGTTCGTTATTAGTGTACCATTTCGATCAGCTTGGTTCCTAACACATTTTTGATTAGAATAACAGTTACTGAATTGTTCTTTACTATTCGGTAATAATTACAAAAATGATCACTTGAAAAATGGGCGAAATTGCATAAGCGGGCATGCTATCTCTCATACAACGAATATATTGACTTTGTATATCCATAACATTTAAAGTGGAAGTTTCTGAATTTGGTTTAAATGACTCGGTAATTAATACAAATCATCAATCAAAAAGTGGAAGGAATTGTAAAAGTGGGTGTAGCATCTCTCATACATAAGAACTATTAATTTTTATATATCTTGAGAACGTTAATAGTAAACATTTCAAAATTTGGTTTAAACAACTTCTTGGCCAGGACACATCATCATGCCATAAATTAAATGAGTGGGCGTGGCTGTTCTTACTCATACTAAGCATGGAATTTTGCATGTGTGGAAAACGGCAACTGTTAAAGTTTCGTGTTCTATCCACCAAAAAAAATGGAAAAGTGGGTATTGCACAAAGGACATCGGTTAAAAACTATTTATACACATACGTACTCTTACCTATACACATATATAAAAATAAGTTGTCCTGAGAAATACATTTTATATGTATACAACGCAAAGCCTCCCGTAAAGCGGGAAGGGTTACTCTAGTATGGATATACATACGAGTATATGGTATGGTTAAATTAAAAAAAAACGTCTCATTTTTTAAAACATTTATAAAAGTAATAAACATTTTGCTATTAATTTTTAACAAATTCAACTCCAAATTAACAATATTATAGAAAAAATTTCTTATTTATAGGAGTATTAAAATAAAACATTCGTATCTTATTTAACATCAAGTAACCAAACCCAACATAAACAAGATTCATAAATATTAAATTAAGTCGTCATAAAAACTGAAGGTCGCGTAATTCATAAATAAATGCAAAAAATAGCAGAAAAAATGTTAAAAGGGAATATTAAAAAAGGAAATTAAATTAAATGAGAAAACCCAACTTTATTTAAAACACATGCCGCATTGTGGTGTAGCATTCTATAATACTGCTTACATTAAAAGAGGTCAATTTCTAACGATGACAAAAACAGGAACGCAATTGCGAAACGCGCTATATGAAAACTTTGGTATTATATTAAAAAATATACTGTTTAAATCATTTGACTTTTTATAACAAGTAGCTAAAAAGCGGCGTGCTTTGCTACCCCCATTTTAGTTATTATCTTAACATTCATAAGGTACTTAAATTTATTGACACTAACGGTTTTCGGCTCAGATTTAACCCAAATAGAATATTTTATATATTAAGGTAATAATAAACTTTACTTAAGTATGGTATATTTTATTTATATATACATATATTATTTGGTGCCTATAAATATAGTAAATATAAATTATATTTTTCGTAATACTTATTGTAAATGTAGAAGTCCATGTACACCAGAGACTTATTTCCAGTAGTACAGGTATTTACTTCATATACAGGGTGAGCGTAAAATATTTATATGATGTAAAAAATTGTAACTTATTTGCTTGTGAATATGTAATTTTTTTCTTTCTGTTTCAGGAATTAAACTTGGGAAATTTATAAAAATGGAAAGCTATACAATTGCACAATGAACTAAGATTGTTTTTCTTTTCCTTGAAAATAATCGTTGGGCAAATAAGCAGAATTGTCGCAGTTTTAATGAGGATAGTTCACAAGCTTTTGACGAAACACTATTACATCTACAAAAAATTACTGGTTGGAGCGGTTTTATGGACTGGCGAAGGCTTTGGTCCACACGTCTTCAAAAACGATAATGGTCATAAGATTTTATGTACAACATTAATTGCTTTACTGTAAAGATTAATAGCTCCGTCAATTTCTAACGGATTTTTAATATTAATTATCATTTTATTCATAACTTGATATAATTCCATAATTCCTTCAGAAATAGTACGGTTCTTTTATAAAATAGTGGGCAAAAACGTTTCTAACTTAAAAAATAAGGAACGAATTGGGTGAAAAATGCGTTTGTCTGAGATATACACCCAGATCCTTCACTACCAATTAACGACCTACATATCATTTAAAAGGTCTGTCTCTTTTCTTTCCAAATCTGAAAAGACATTTAAAATCGGGCAATACTCGGTATAGTTAACAGCTTTTAAGTGCATAAGGGTCCAATAAATCGGTTTTTTTTATCAAAATACAAATACAGGTCCTTATTCTACTCGATAACGCCTATCAGAAAAATAGTATCACTTGCGAGGTTTTTTTTTTTTTTTGTCGTACCGTGTAAAAATTGTAAGTTTCATCAAAAACACATAAATAACTCAATTTATAGAGTTCAACACATAATTGGAAAAAGTAAAGCATGAATAGTTAAACTACAATAATCGAACAATTAGTAATAGTTTTCATATCCATTTTGATCTAGAATAGTCAGTTAGCGCCTTAGAATTGAATTTAACAACTTTTGGATTTTTTTTTTTGGCTCTATGGAGTTCCATACATTGGATAATGCTTAAGCTGAATTAGGGTATTAAACTTTTTCTGATAAACTCTTCTAATCAATTCCTTCTAAAGATGTTGAATTACATGAGGTTTTGCGCTTTGCACAGGTGTTTCTGTAATTTTGGGTCGGTACGGATCAATCAAACCTTTACATTACCCGATGTTTGCTTGGATCGTAGTCTTAGTACAAAGGGAAATTGCTATGATATCTCCTTTCTATGCACTTTGCCTTATATTTTCTTTCCGAATATTAAGATAAATAAATTTGTCCACTTTACCATCAAAATGTTGTGAATTGTCTTCAACAACATTCATCATACAGTCCCAAACCATCCTCCATGCTTAACAGTAGTTGTCGTATTTTTATGATTAAATTTGGTTTGGTTTGCGATTTAGGAAATTTCGTATGTCATATTTCATATGACAAAAATTCCGAATATAGCATTTAACTAGACAGCAGAACAAAAAGTAAAATTATACGCAAATTACACATGAAGCTAGTCACACACAGGCTGCACACATAATCAAAAATTACACACAAGTGGCAACACTAACATAAATTTAAAATGTAAATATAAAATTAAAATCTAAATTGAAATTTATTGCACAAATGTTTATGAATTTTAACAAAAAACAAATTAAACCATTCATTCACATCAAAATGCACACATGGTTTAATGAAAGCGCATAATATTTATACAATAATATAAATAAAGTACGTTTAAAAATGGGTGTCAGATTCTGCTCATGAGATTAGATACCACTTTTAAACATGAATAGATATTCTTTCTATATATTTCTGTGTACTCGTATGTGTAATAACTGCCTGCGTGATTAAGTCAATGGAGTTCATAACACTATATTGGTTTGTGTCAAGGTTGATAATGTGTTATCAACACTGGTATTGCCGTTCTAATGTGTGTATTTGAAGGCATTGCCAATTCAACCGTCTTTGGGTAACAAAATCTTACATGTTAAAAATTAACTGATATAAAATAGAAGACTTGAAAGCGTTTGAGACATTTTAGGAACTTTCCAAACTGTACGCAGTTAGGTGTATAAGAAGGCTTTTCCTACGTCGAGATTGTTATCGTTTTGCAGTCATAAAGTAAAGTCGTGTTTAGGCGTAAATAAAAGTGTTGTATAAACGAATATTAAGTGCAAGTAAGTTGCTGTATTAAGATAAACTCTATAAATATAAAGTGAGGAAAAAGACTGTAAAACAACAAAAAAAGAACTCAAACTTAAAGAACTCAAACATTTTAAAAAAGGTTAAAACGTAACAATTTTATTGATTTTTTTACGTCAATATATGTATCTATGTTTATATCGGGTTCGCTATCTCTCAGTTTAAATGCATCAATATCATGAAAAGCGGGCCCAAAACAATCGGTTATCATGGTGTGATAGGTGCCTCCATTGACCGGAATCATTGTGACCTCCTCGTTTTCGACAAACCAAAGACAATTGAGAATTTGAACGCCCATATTCGTGATTTCATTGCCGAGATACGACCACATACACTCGAAAACTGGTCCGATCGAGTGGGGTACTATGAGGCCAGCCGCGGAAGCCATATGAATGAAATAATATTTCATTTATAACCGGGACAAAAAAAAAAATTTATTGACAAAATTTCAAACCATTTTTGTTTAATGGCCCACTCGGCATATATGTATATATTGCAAGTGGGAGATAAATTCCCCTTTGACCCGATCCTATCTGATTTTGTGCCACATATTTGACTTTATAAAGAAAATACTAAGACGAAGTTTTAAGTCTCTGATATATTAATTGATATGCACGATAACAAATGTAATTCTTTATGGAGTTAATTTTTTTTATAGGAATGAACTATTCATCAATAATTCTTCTGTTACCCCTTATTAGCATCTCAAAGTACTGAATTTTAAAATGTAATTTGGACAATACATTTTATTTGATGATAAATGTTAACGAAAAATACCTTTGCTTTAAAAACAAAGTAATTTTAGAACAAAAGTCACTAATTTTGTCTATTTTCAACATATTTTAAGCTTAAGCATATCTAATTTTGACAAAAGTATGCACTTTGTTTTCTGAGAGAGGTAAAAATTGAAGGAAAACGGATCAAACTAATCGTATAAGTTCAGAATCTTAATTACAATTTTTTTTATCACTCATTCAACACTGCAGAATTATCAAATTACAACCCTAAACGTATTTGAGTGCTACAGTGGTATGGTAGGTAAGCCTACAAGCCAAAAGGTCCACTGATCAATGTCAGGCCAGATCATCTGAAAAAGAAAATAATTTTCAACAGCGGTAACCTTTATAACATTATCTAGTAAGTCGTTATGAGTACTACTAGTATCGAAATCTTCCCTAATGCACTTGCTATTTGTTACCGTCATTAAACTGTAGACTCTTTTCAATGAGTCTGAAAATAGTATCGAATGAAGATCATTGGCTGATCGAAATCTCGTTTTTTATCTCCGGACTGTTATGGGAAACGGGATTAAACGTATGTGAGTTACACTTATGTGAATTTAAGGGCTACCACCCTCTAGTAATCCATATAAAATATATCGATATGTCTCAATAAAAATATCGTTTTAGCATTTTCTTTATAAAGACAAATAGAGGATTAGGATAAAGGAAAATATATATCCATTATAATGTAAATATATAGTTATTTTTATGCTTATATAAGTATAAAGGTCGCAGACTTCGTACTTTGAATTATTGCATTGTTAATTTTGGAGGCATATTGACTTTTTATACAAAGACTTCCAAGCAACAACGGGTATGTAAAGCTAGTGTATCATAATAAGGAGATAACAAACGAAATGTTTCAGATTTGCAAAACTTTATTAAAATTTCTTATTACTAAAGGTATCAAAAGCCTATTTCTAATAAACAATCATAAGCCTTTGTGTCACGTAGATAAAAAATGGTTTACGATATTATTATTTCTATTATTATTATTTGTTTTTTATTTATATTGTTACGTTTTAGCCTTTTTAAAAACTTTGAGTTCTCTTAAATTTCGTTAAAATAAGTGACACGAGTTTATTGTTTTAATTTATACAGTTCTTTTATTTCCAAAACTTAACTATAAACACAATGTCCAACTAATTTAATTTCCGCTTAACACCACAATTTACTCAACACTTTTATTAACGCCTTGGCATGACTTTACTCTTGGGCTGTTAAATTACGACTGACTGACTAAGCATAATGCGCCGACTTTTATAAAAAATTAGTATTATACCTTAAACCTTCTCAAACCTTCTATTCGGCTACGTTAATTCAAATGTAAAATCGTAAAACCCAAAAATTGAACTGGTAACACTGTTGAATAGGTAATTGGCAACACTGTTTATAACGCAAATAAATACGGCATTGCCAGGGTAATCGTAGCCTTGAAACAAACCAATAGAATAAATTCCATAATAAAGTTTGAAGCTCTTTTTTACGAATTTTTCGTTTCATAACAATATATAATATATTTATTAGATATGCCAATTGGGAACGGTTTATAAGTTAAACTTATATTTTTAGTAAAGTAATGTTTATTTAAGTTTCAATAATGATTTTTTCGCCTTGATTACTAAAATGCAAACTTTTACTTCAGTGAAAAACACGCATCGATTAAAGCAGATTAAAATTTATAGCAAAAAAATCGCACTATTTATATATATTTAATATAATAAGGTTTTTAATATATTTAAGGTTTTAAAAAATTACAATTTGCAAATGTACTGTGTGCTAATATAGAACGAATTTTAAAATACATTACGGATCATCAAATCCCCGAGCTGACAACGTTAAACAATTAAGTAAGAGGCAATCCGTCAGAGGGAATTAAACAAATTTATTTTTGCGGCTCATAGAGAGCATTTTTTCTAGTTTAATCATATGTATGTAGCTATAAATGAAAATTATTATCCGCCACTAAATCTTGTTTATCATGGTTTCGGATTAATACCTCACAAAATTTACACTTACCCAGTAACAAACCTACGATTTTGATTTGGTAAATCGAATATATGTTACTTATAACCTAATTTTACAGCAAAGAATACCCAAAAAATATTACTTTTTATACAAAATAAATAAATAAATACAAATTCCAAAAATCCCGGCATTTAAGAAATTAATTTCTGAATTATTGAAACTCGTATATCCCGGTATTTTTTATATTGGCAACAGTAATATTTATTCTGGTGCATGTTTTAAAGTTTAACTGAAAAGGCCCTATAAAAATTTAAATACTCAATCAAATAAAACAAAACTTCACAATTTATTCATTGTTCAAGATCAAAACATGCACTTGGTTTTGTACATTATAAACTATATATGTATTATGTGGGTCACGCTTTTTGGAAGTCTATAGTTGGAATCTTTGAAATTAGGGAAAATCGTTTAAATTTGACAACAGCGTTTTGACATAAATGCTGCTATCTCAAAAAGTGCTCAAAATGCAGATCTCAGGTTTCATATAATAGGTAATGAGAGCAACATACTGTTTTATGCAAAAAATTTTAAATTTCTCAATAAAACCTGATATTGTGTTCAAATTTCGTAAGAAATTCTGTCAAATTACATATAAATATATTTCGTACGAAATAATTGTGAAATAATGTAAAGAAAGCAGTACTCTGTTCTTTTTGCGATAAACATGTGTAATGTATATGTCAACATTATTTTCCAGCTGCAAAAAATTTTTAGCAACATTTTTTTCAACTACGAAATAATATAAGGTTCACTTATTTCGCACGAAATTTTAAGCAGCAGTAGGGACATAAATACTGTTACAACATAGAATACATACTCGTATAGTATTTTACTATATGGCTAGTGAAAACTAACCTATATATCGTTAGTCTGCAATGGGATTTACAAATTGTATCAGCATTCACCATGGAGTGGCTAGAAAATGTGAATCGTATCGTTGTTATAGTACTTTTTAACCACATAAAGTTGGTTTACTGATGAAAAAAATTGTACTGCAAAGTGTGAGATCATCTTAAGAAGCATCCCCTGAGTTCATCCCATTGGTCCAATATGGTCATCATTTAGCTACAGTCATGATTTGGGACGGTCTCTTAAGATGTACTTCCAAGTAGAATTTTATGACAGCTCATAAAGCGAAAATGATCAAAGCTGCTTCCAAAACGATTTAAATTTTTTTATTTTTTTATAGAACTTGTATCAATAAATAAATAAAAATATTGTTCTAAAAATATTCGTAATTTTTATGTTTAAAAACATTTATGTCCCTACTGAATATTATTTGTTATGTTGTTTGAGAAAACATATAGTTTTTGTTTAAAATGTAAAACCATGTAGCATACCATGTAGCATAGGCATAAAAGCGAAAAATTTTTAAAAATTGCTAGATGACTACACTCATACCTCTTTATAAGGCATTTCGCTACAACGGCCTGCTTGAATTATGGAACATATCTGCTTTACGGCGCAAATTACCTCGTTATACAGCTAAAAAACCGTGTAATCAATGTTTTTTTTATCAAAAAGTGTAAGCAGGCAATAACAACACATATACACTTTGTCTTACGGCATTTCGATTTACGATCTACATTCTCAGAACGTAGACCATATAAAGAGGTATGAGTGTACATTATTTATTTCGTACAAAAAAACAAATGTTGATCAACATTTTTCAAATATTTGAACAAAGTACTAGGCTTAATGCTGGGCTTAATTCTGCTTCATTTTCTTCAAGCCATATTTTAGAGAACTTTATTTAGAAAATTTACCTAAAAAAATTAAGTGTTAATGTTATTGAGCAATCAGTAAGAACACAACTTTTTTGAATTAATGTTTTATTTCGTAATTCAAAAAACAGAATGTCAGTCTTTTTTAGAATCCATTCGGGGTGTTTGAGTTCTACTTTTCTAAAGTCACTGCCATTACATCGTCATAATTTTTTGCAATTACTCGTCATGAAACATGCGTTAGCAACTGCACACATCGCTCGGTACCAGTGAAAAAGTGCCAATGAAAAATTTTTATTATACCAAAATATCTTCAAAAATCTATAAAAATCTCCCAACTTTTAAAAACTAATTAAAACCATATTTTTGATATGAATAAAAATTTTTACTTACATTTTTAGATGTGAAAAAAGTGTAGACCCTTATTTTTTTAACCGTATGTACATGTGTGTAAAGGTATACGCTGTAAAGTGTGTAAGAAAATAATTCTTAAAGAAGAGATTATTCTGTATTTGGTTTATTCTTCTTGGACTTAAACAACATCATCTTATCTTTGAGAATTAGATTACACTAGGTTTTTTGTAAATTTCGATGAATTTCTATCATTCCTCTGTGATAAAAAATTGTTTTCATATTATAAATAGTCACACTACCGAAAATATTCTATTGGCCTTATATTCGAATATTAGGAAGGATGCAACAAAAGCGAAAGAGAACTACTTTTGACTTTTCTTGTAGCTTGCTTAGAATCATTGTCTTGTCAAAGGAATCAAGATTCCTGCACGCCTAATTTATTTACATTGGTTACTAAATTCTTTTTTGAATGTGTTTAAACAATCTATTTAATTCATGGTACTTTGTATGAAAGCAATACTTCCGCCGTACATTCCCTACGCTTTTACCATCGGACTTCCCTGTGGTAAAAAATTTTATTCTGAAAGTTCTCCATATTTTGATGAGTATTTTTTGGCTTAACACAGGAAATTTGATTTCGTTGCTAGTAGAACATCTTCCCAGAAAGAAACATCTTTGGTTTTAGAAGTCACTTTTAAATTACTGCTGGTATAAAAGATTTTTTATTTGAAATCAGCAGATCTGAACAAACTCTAGGCTTGAAAGGGCGCAATAGATTCCATGGAATTTCTGCAAAAGAAACATTAGTACTAGCAAAAGAAACATTAGTACTGGCTCTAGCATCTGATGTAGCTGAAATTTCCTCTGATATTTTAACATCGCTTTTTGATAGTCTTTTCGTTATATCATGTGCAATACTTAAAATTTTGTGGAAATTTTCTAGAGAATCAAAATTTTTTGAGTTTATTCTCTTTCACAGTTTTCGAAATTTTTTCAAAGTATTAGTTTTAGTTTTTTACATTATGAAATTTTGTTACAAGATTACAATTATCAATTTAAATACTCATTTAAAAAAAATTTTAGCTTTACGAAAAGTTCTTTTATTTTTGGCTTTTACAATTTGAGGCAATAAATAATTAATAATAATCACAAATAATACAAAACTATTACAAATAATAAAACATGCCAAAAGTTTGTATTGTACGAAATCGGCAAATTAGTGCAGTGGTACAATTTCAATTTATCAATTTTTTGACTTTCGTATTTGCAAGTATTCTATTGTCATTTTCTTAAATTTTGTACAGCCTTGTACAGGATTAAGAAATTTTATTGAATTAGTGATTTTTTAATTTTTAAACTTCTGCAATAATCTACCAAAATTCTACTTAGCCTACTATCCTACCAAACGAAAAATGTTCTACCAATTTTGGTAGAATTCTACCAATTGTGGCAGCACTGCTCGCTGTCCTTGAAGTGCGACCTAGCAGTGGTACATCATCAGATTTAATATACTCCAACAGGTGCTCGTGTGTGATGCTTGCAGTAAATGGAGGCTCAGATAACATGTTATCATTATCTAATTCGACTAAATCTATATAATCTATGCAGTTGAAATTAATGGAATGCTTTTTATAATCCCTGAGTTTAGTTGAATCATATAATTTTTCACGCCAACACAAAATTGTGTTAATGGATCTTTCACGAAAAGGTTTCCTTTCGTCGAAAAGCATTGTTAACAATATATTTTCCGGATGGGCGAAAAATGCATCGTCTTGTATCGTTTTGCTTAGCATTTCTCGAAGATTTTGTGGTAAAAATTGCCTTGACTTGATAAATTTATATAAAAGCACACTACCATGTACTACTGAATTATAAAATTTTACATTAAAATACATCGGTACATAAACTTTCATAATAAAGTTATTTTTAAATTTGTTGATGGCAAACTAGTTGCAACATATAGGCGCAGGTGTCTGCTGGCTTTTGTTAACCAATGAGAATGAACAATTTGTCCCGGTTTCATGCTGGCTTTATCTTCTGGATACGAACCTTCCGGTACAGCTTTGGCTATTCGAAGGAGATATAACACGTCAGTAAAAAGATTTTCTCGTCTTTTGCGTCCAAACGTGGAGACATATTTTTCAATAAAATCGGTTCAAAATCACATTAAGCGTTGATAAAATAAATGCATGCTTGTCGGAAGTTGTTCACAGGTCTTAATTAATTCCGTCAAAGCCATACTAGTAATACGTGGTCCACTTGTTGTAGGTTTTTCTAAAGCATTGAACAAATAGCAAAGCTGAAGTTCGTTGAAATCCAACGAACAAACAAACCAATGTAATGGTGTATTCAAAAAACTTAAACTTCCGTACATTTTTATTTTCAGTTCCAGTATTGGTGAGTTCCGCATCGCATCAAACTCATATCAAGCTGGTAAGCGAAGGTCCCCTTGTGTGCATAATCGGCTCCCGTGCAGCTGGCATTGGAAATTCGATTTCATGAGCGAAGGCATTTATGAATTCGCTGTACAGTTGGTCTACTATATTTAACACGCATTTAGGAATGGGATTCTTTCTGCTTTGAGGGGATCAGAAATTAATCCACTGGGGCATGGCATTGCTGTTTTGCAACAGTGTTTAATGCTAAAAATGTATTACCTCTTGATATATCTTTTACCTCATTATGGTATTTGAATGTATTTATTTTTATTTAATGCTTTTTCTATTTATCAGTGGAATATTAATTTTCTCCCAAATTTCAATTATTTTGTTTGCAATTATAGCAAAAAAAAAAACTTGCATATGATTGTTGTTTTTTTGATTTTTCTTTTTCGCGTTCACTTAAGAAAAAATAATACTTTAAAACATCACGATAACTTGTCAAATTTAATTCACTAAATTCACTTGGCATGATACTGTCATTCTGATTGGTAAGAAAACTTGAGTTCTTTTTAAGAAAAAAACATACGCATACTTTTTGAAAGTTAACTATCAAGTGCATAAATCAATCAGAACAAATGTTTAACACCACGTTTATATTAAATGAATTAACGGTTAATTTCTACAATGACTAGAACTATTAATAATATTGAATTCTAACATTCTTAGCAGATTACTAAATTATACTTTTTATGTTAAAAGAAAAGAGCGGAGTTTAACAAAATCATTCTCGTTTTAAAGCTTTGTAATTCTTATAAAAGTAAAACATAATATCAATGCAAGACTAAAGTGCTATATTTCTTGAGCATAATAATAATTTATGGGTAATCAAATAAGGTTTAAGAAAAAATGGGAAATATATCATAAGTCCACAAAGAGCAACAATTTTTGTGTTGTTTAGTGATATAACGGAAGTTGCTAGTTTCTTATTCATCATAATCAAACCTTTAATCATAAAACAATCCCATGTTAATGTATACTGAGTAACTTTCTTAGAATGTTATGTAGATTTCGATTTTCTATATGCCTGTCACTTTTTTCTCACCAGAACAAATTGGCCCACCCTAAAATATATGTATGTTTATACATATATCTTTTTTTAATTAAAATTTCTTAAGCTTATCTAATAGCTCTCTTCTAAGAGTCAGGTATTAAATTGAATTTATCAACTGTGAAGAAAATTTTTTCAATTAACGTAAAACTATTGTAAAAAAAGTTGGTGGGAACCGTCACCTTAAGCCGCATATCCTTATATATGTATATTATAAATTTTCTTGTAAGTTTAAATTGTTGTATGTTTACCATTCAATCACGCGTAAACGACTGAACCGATTTTGTTGAAATTTGGAATACAGATAAACCTAGCTAACAAAAGTCGGAGAGGTTCAATCAAATTAGGTCGTATTAGCCTGGAAATCTTTTTAATTCCTAATTAAAATACTTTTAACAATGCAAATTTTGTTGAAAAACATGGATAGATCTAGCTAATGAAAGTGTATTTTTCAAGATTGGACCCGAGAGGGGTTAAAACCGGAGATAAAGGGACAAATAAGTGTATTTTCTTCTAAAATTACATTTTTTCAGTCTTTTAAAAACAAAGTTTGTTTGTTTACTAGCATTCCATTCTTGATGAAATTTAGAACACGGATGGACATAGCTAACGAAAGTGGTATTGGCTATGTTTCTCTTCAAATTTGGACTTTGGAGAGATTAAAATCAGGGGAAAACAGGCCAAATTAGGTGATATTAGAATTAAAATTATGTTTATTCAGTTTGTTTATGAGTCTATCACGGGTAAAAAACAAAATCGATTTTGTAGAAATTTTGACCATAGCATAGAATCAACTAACGAAAGTACTTTAGGATGTATTTTAAAAATTGGTTCTCGGGGACATAAGAATCGGATAAAACTTATAAGATTAATGACTTTTCTTCCGCAATGACACGAATTTTTTCTTCTTCAAGCAAGGTTTTTCTTTTACTAAGCTTCATAGTCCACTAAAATGTTTTTTTTTTTTTTTTTTTTTAAAAAAATATTGCAGATTAATAAATCGTAAAAGGAAAATTTTTGTTCATAGTCCATTCTTACAAAACACATGGGGATCTTGTGAACAATAAAGGTATAGTCTTCAAACTTTCCACATGCTATTCTACCATCAAGTTGCACATTAAGATCAAAAGTTAACTTGATAGGAAGAGTGGGCGTGGCACCTTCCATAAAAAAAATTTATTATTGTGCATCTCAATATATATTTCAGCGAGAGACGTCATTAGTCGTCTAAAAATTTTCTTAATAAAGGCAGGCAGTTGAGAAAAGGAATTTATATCCCATTTATAACATACATATATACAGATTTCCGGGCACCACCGGATGGGTAAAGCTAATACATATGTTTCCTTTTAATCTTATAAGATAATCATCACTTACATTAATGGTTCATATTCTCTACAAAAAATTTTAAGAATTTTTCAAAAGACGGAAATGTTTATCAAACAACTGTCTTTAACAAAGAACTTTTGCTTTGGAAACACCAGTATGAAGTGAAAAATCTAAGTTGTTTGTAATTTCTATTAAATTCTTTTTGAAATATCCCCTTACCTTTCTGCGAATGAAGGGATTTTTATACGAATTTAACAATTCCTAATTGTAGATGATGTTGCTTTTTTACCGCTTGTTGCTGGCGATACAATTTTTAAATTATTTTCTTTTTATCCAACAAAACAACAAAAGGTCACTCAGATAAGAAATAGTTTAAATAAAATCTATTATGGATTTCAACGATTCTCCCATTTTTTATAGACAAGTTTTCCTGTTTATGTTGAACATTTTTAAGGTTTTCGACTTGCTGTAATGGCAAAAACTTTAACACAAGGTTATAATTTTGATTTTTTGTTTGAAGAGACCAAGTTTAATATGAATATATTAAAAGGAGTGAATTGAAAAATAAATTTATGAAAGAATCCATTGTTACAACGTATGCGCTGTAATTGAATAGCTTTTCTTTGTCATATCCTACGCCAACATTATCCTGAATAACCGGATACAGAAAAGGAGTTTTAATGGTTATTTTCTCTATTTGAAGAAAATGTATACCGACCCAAATTTATATGTAAAAGTTTTTTATATTTTATGCTATAATTAGTTTGTTATTTCTTTAAATGAAAATTTTTGATGATACAAACCCTTACAATCTAGTGGAAAAACACTTTTGTTCATTATGCCACTTCAAAATATTTGAAAAAGTTTTAATTTTTTTTTTAAAAAATTAACATAAATAAGTTGTCAGTTTTATAAAAAAAATTAACCGCGGTAAAGCTATTATCATATGTGGTTTTTCACTTGAATAAAAAAATCAATAAAACTTAACTATCAGTTAGAATTTTGTCGTTAATGTTAATTAGTGTGCTAAATAGAATTGTTTTTATACACAATAATCGAAAAAGTTGCGTGGCAAAGTACTGCCAAAGACTAAAAAGGAAACAATTTCAACGAAGGATTTTAAGCGGGGCGCATTTAAGCAAAATTTTTGAAAGGCAATATATAGATATATTTTTGTATTTAGCAATTTAAACTGGAACTACTATATTTGTTATTGAGGTTTAGCCTTCTTTTCTCTACATAAAACGACAACCATCAGCTCCAAACATATTGCTATGTTCTAACTTCTTTAAAACGTTTAAGTTCTTTAAACTTGCGTTAAATAAAATAAATGACACGAATTTCTGGGTTTACTTTATACAGTCTTTTATTTCCACAATTAAAATTTCACAGTGTCCATCTTATTTAACATCCACTTTTTATGCAACAATTTTACTAACGCCTTAGCAAGACTTTACTCTTTGGCTACTAAATTATGACTGACTGACTAAGCACAAAGCGCTGCCTTTTATAGTAATTTCGTATGTTCTAGGTAATTCCAAAACCTTTTTTTCAATTGCCGTTAAGAATTTGAATTACATATGCGACTGGCAGAACTGTTCAAATAAACACAGCATTGAACTCGATCACCCTCGTAGCATTCAAGCAAACTGATAGAATAAATTCCATGGTAAAGTTCATGGCTTTAAATGTACATATGTTGGTACATCTTTTTAGACTTTTTCATTTTCGTAGCAATATTAAATTTGGATACATTAGTGAAAATCACTGTGCCCCTAAAGTCATCAGACCACATCGCCTTAAATAAGAGGTAGAAGCATTTTTACACATTATTGCAGTAAAAAGCTAATAATAATACATGCATACAACATTGTCATGCCAAAACAATACACCTTGGAGCAGGATTGCACCATTTTTGGAATATATTAAACCGCCGAGTTTTGGTATAAGGTATTGGCATCATTGGAAAGGTCGTGATCTTAGTATTATGAATCACTGAAAAAAACTTTAGTTTTTATTGAAAAATATAAAGAAAAATATAAAATAAAGAAAAGTAATTTTGTTTTATTAAAATCATTAAGCTAATGCAAATAATCATCAATATTTCTAAGGTTACAACACACATTTATCAATTTAAGGATCCGTTATTATGTATTTATTCGCTATCACTTTGTGTTTCATCACTATCTTCGTCACTGCTTATGTTGAAATCACTGTTATCAGATTATGAAAGAAGCAGACATTTTGCTTTCTTAGGCACAACCATTTGTTTTGCCTTGGGAATATTGCGACTTGCCGATAAGATATCTTCTATTATTCCTACTACATTTTCTTGCGATATGCTCTCTAACTTTTTTAAATATTTTATTAATAGATTCTTGCGCTTCTTCAGTAAAGAACCAATAGGTAATTTTGAATTACTTCCCACCTGTGAATCAACAATTTGTGTAGCGTTGGCTACATCCAATACCACTGATAATTTTTTACGGACGCTTTTATATATATACATATATATATATATACATATATATATATATATATATATATATATATATATATATATATATATATATATATATATATATATGTATATTTTTATTAGGACATCTATTCTGGATATATTTGCTGAAATTTTTGCACTGCTTAAAAAATACTCTGGAAGTACATACATTCATCATTGTTATTACCACCACCAGGTCTAAACGGTTTTTTGAACTGTTTTTGAATTGAGAAATACACAGATATTCCTCAAGCTACTTAAACGAAATATATATCAATTAAAAGGTGTGTTTCTCTTTTCAAATCTGCTGAGAAAGTTAAAGTTGGATAATATTCGAATAAGTTATAAGCTTATAAGTTTTTTACCTGTATCTCAAGATTTTGGACGTGTTTCAAAAATTTCAAACACAGACTCTTCCGAACTCTTGCCGGAAAAAGATCCATGCCTTGAAATAAAATATTTTGATTTTTTTGATAAGAAAAAATTTGATTTCTTTTAATTGGTCCTACAGCCGTCTTATTATTTGAATTTATGTAGTTTAAATTAGCGTTCGTATAATGACACGTATTATGTCTAAACGTGAAAAAATAATAATAAAATTGATGACATTCATATTTTATAACCGTTCAAAGTTAGTGGAATAAACCTAAATTTTATAAATATATTTTTTTTTTTTTTAGTTTAAAGTTTGTACTTTGATGGCCCGCCCTTCGTCAAACGAGAAATGATTAAAAAAAATTTATATGCATTTGAAATATTTCCTCAACTCTCAATTCATTAACATAAGATTAGAATGAATGTACTAACGTGTAAATAATTATTAGCAAAATAGTAATACGATTTTTGTTTTATAAATCAGTTTAATGGACTTATGTGTAGTATGTGATTGATTTTATAGGAAAAAGTTTATTTTTGTCGATGCAATATTCTTTGTTTATGTTTCTTAATAAAACATTCTTTGTACCGCGAAAAACTTGAGAATCCAGCGTTTTTGTTATTTTTAAAGCTTGTCGCGCTTTTTTGAAAAAAAAACTGGCAACTCTAATTGTTATAGTTGTAAGTGTACGATATTCGATGACAACTATTAGTTAGCCTAGACACTTGATCGAACATGGTATGTTATTTTTTAGACAGCCTAGTTTTAATTTCTCTGAGTAGACACTGTATTAATATGCCACTGTTATTATTTCAAGCAATTACAGTTGGAGATGTTTATAGCGAACACGGTTATAGTGAACATTTTTAGAAGCTAACATATTCTGTTATACTGAAAACAATGCCATTTCAACCCAGAAAGCAGTGTCGCCTACTCTTTGTGATCAAAACGTAGAGAACTCCTACCCGAAAGGCGCTGAAAAGCGCTGATTTATAGTTTATATAAGTGTTAATAATATAATAAATAATAAATAAATACTCATAATACTCGTTTGAGCGATTGCCTAAAAAATTAAATTAAAAGCGATTTAGAACAAAACAACTTAAAAATGTTTTCTTCATTATAGGTTCAGGTGTAACATAAAGAAAATACCTACCCGATCTGGTGCTTAACGTTGTTTTCGATTGTATGTTGCAACGTGGAATAACCTGGGCACTTAACGCAACGTTGGGAGACCTGGATTACGCAGATGACATCTATCACCCTGATGTATCAAATACATTGTGACAAACATGAAAACCATATACAGTGGACTGGCAGAAAAACATATCCAAAACCAAAATTATGCGAACCAACGATAACAACACAACGATTTTTCAAATTGGAAACAGAAATTTTGGAGATGTTCCATCTTTTTACTATATCAATAGTATCTTCACGACTTGCTACGTCCAGAACAGATTGAATCTAGACAGCCAAACTTTTGGCCGACTGATGCTAAAAGGCATTCTCCACGTATCTCTTCAAAAACGAAAAGTAACATCTTTAACTCGTGTTTGAAAACTATTTCTGTATGGTTGCAAATAATAGCATGGGGCTGTGATTGATGTCAATTCTATTCAGGCATTTATAAACCGTTGTCTACGGTGTATTTTAAAAATATGCTGAAAAAAATTGAGCACACTCTGAGGTAAGGAAACTATTGAATGGAAATTTAACAGAAGCAGGCCAGTCCATTTCTAGAAAAGACAAATTGAAAGAAAAATTTGGTTTAATAGAATGACTTGGAGCCAGATTAGATCACTGACTTTAAATAGGCGTAGATAAAAAGAATTTGTTATGGCCATATGATCCCCTTGGGATCTAATAATAATAACAACTTAAAAGTTTAGTATTGCGATTAAATATTTATCTTTCATCTTAAAAATATTGATTTTTTTCTATTGTACTTAAAACAACCAAAATAAGTCTTGCAAAATGGGCTCTTCGATTTAAAAAATGCTTCAAAACTGCTATTTTTATTAATTTTGCACAAATACTATATGGAATAACATAATTTTCACAGGACGAATTATTTAAGTCCATAGTTTATATAAATTAATGAGTTTATTGAATTAAGTGACTTCCTTTTTCTTAAAAAACATTGCAAATAGAAAAGCATTTTTCGGTAGTTGAAAGTCGCTAAATATAGCGCGAAACGCTCTAAATTGGCAACACTGTCAAAAAACAAGCAAAGTTAATCAGGTGCTTAAGTATTTAAGCGAACAACAATAAGTGCTACTTATTTAACTAAATACGTCTACAATGAACTAAATTGTGCTGTTCACTTGACTTTGTCAAATCTGCGTTCGACCGTTAATGCTTTTTCACCATTGAAACCGTTTCTCTTTACCCGCAACAAGTTGCTAAACACAACCGACATTAAAAGCCTTGTCTTCCTTTTTATACAATCGTTTTGATTAAAACACGACAAACAGCTCGTTACCGGTGTATTAATGTAATAATTAAAACCCATAACACAGTTTATTTTGTATTTTATTTTCTAAAAACGGACTAAAATATTTTCGTTAGAAATTAATTTTAATTATATATAATGTATAAATAAAGGGTCCGCCAAATAATATTTTTTTTTTTTTTTTGAAAATGCTATAAAGAAAAAACTACTGAATATTTTCTCAAATTTCTTTTTTTACTTGAAAGTACAATTCTTCCGGTTAATAATGGAAAATAATTTCATTCAAATGGCTGCCTCGGCTGGCCATGCAGTAGCCTACATGATCGGTCCAATTTTTAAGCACATTATCGATTGTGTGCAGCTGTATTTCACCAATGACATCACGAATATTGTCCTTTAAAGCGTCAATTGTCTCTGGCTTGTTGACGTAACACTTATCTTTGACGGCTCCCCACAAATAATAGTCCAAAGGTGTCAAATCGCAGTTCCGAGGTGGCCAAACGACATCAGCTCTGCGGCTGATAATGCGATATTCAAAAATAGGACGCAAGACATCGAGTGTAGCTTCGGCTCTGTGGCACGTAGCGCCATCCTGTTGAAACCAAATGTTGCTAATATCCTCCTCTTTAATTTTTGTGAATAAAAATTCATTGTCTCGATAACGATCGCCATTGGCTGTAACGGCCACTGCTTGCTCATTTTCGAAGAAAAATGGCCCAATTATGCCTCTGGACCAAAAAAAACACCAAACAGTGACTTGTCTTGGGTGCATCGGCTTTCCAATGTATGCGTGCGGGTTTTCTGTGCCCCAAATGCGACAACTTTGCTTGTTTGCATACCCGCCAAGATTAAAATGAGCTTCATCTGAAAAGATGATTTTTTTTTTTTGCAAAATCGGCATCTTCTCTAAGTCGATCGATCAAAGTAATGTCGCAATATTCCTCAGCGTTGTTCAATCATATACACAACCATATTCGTTCAGCGGAAGGATAAAACTAATTATCTGTCAAATCAGACATGAGCTAAGTGTTACCATTCACGAAATAAGCACTAGTTGAAAAAAAAACGTTAGATGGCGGACCCGATAAATATACGTGTACTTAAATGTATTCATACATATGCATGTTTTCAATGTTAGTTTCCACATGTCCTAGAATTGAAAGTCAAGGTTACATCGCAAACAATTTAAATTAAATGTTTTAATTTTGTGTACACTAATGATATATATATTTTTTTAATAAAATTTTTTGTTTTTTTATTTTTAAATAAATACTTCGTTATAAAAAACATCAAGCCTTAATTGATAACTACAATGCTTTAATGGAAATTTCAATAAAATATTTTTTTTTTTGGGTTCCGTGCAAAAACTTATAAATATTAAACTGTCATTAGAGAGGCATCACTGAAGCTCATTTTTAAAAAATTAGTGTCAATAAAGGCAACAATTAAACACTGGATAAGTTTGGTATTTAATTTTCTAAAAATACTATATCTGCGTAGGTGATAACTAATAGTACTTGGCTAAAATATATCTAAACATACAAAATAAAACTAAACTAAAATCAAATTAAAGTACAAGTCGCAATCTGAAATATAATTCAACGACATAAGGAAGACAACTATATTTATTGGTTAGAATGGGTTCATGACTTTGGGTACCGCCTAGATAAGTCTACACCCGAAAAAACATTTTTATCATCACGATTAGAAGAGGTCTACATATGACTTCCGCTATCCTACTTAAGATAAATAATCATTCGCGTACATAGATATTAAACTTAGATGACATTTTTTTGCTAACAATTTGCCAATGTGCCAAATATTTTAAAGACCTGCACCTTTTATCGTAAAACTAGTTGAAATCTGACCCATATTAATTATTATCTTAACTACTAAGTTATAATTTTTTACCCTTTTTCGCCATAGTATTCCCTTACGGTTCAAATCCAAATATTTAAGATAGCTGATAGCTCCTTCCAGAAAGACATGGTAGAATCTACTTTTTAGCTGTATACCGTCTTCAAATAAACAAATATTAATTTTTATATGTAAGATATGCATATAGATGGCTTTTACGCCGCGTGCTTTGTTCAATACGCGTTTATTCAATATTTCTCGCTTTTTGTCTGATGTGTTTGTTAAAGCTAATTGCTGTTTTCCACATCTAACAAATTAGTTCTTATACAAACATACTACAAAAGAAAATCAACCTCAATAACAGCGATTAAAATGAGATTTTTTCCGATAAACAATTTTTACGTTAATCATTTTCGAGTTCTTTATTGTCATAAATTATATTTTAAATTGGACATGATGGTAAAAAATTAAAAGATTATATCTATATATATTATATACTATGTATTTTATATATATTATATACTATATATATATATATATATATATATATATATATATATATATATATATATTATATACTTATCATATATATTATATACTATATTATATATATTATATAAAAAATATACCTTTTTTCCAGAAGGTAACTCTGAGTTGATCACTGTAATTAAATGAAGAACTAAGGCTTTGGGATGCTATAAGTATTATTACTACATACCCTCTAACTACGTTATACCAACATTTCCTAAAGCTTGGATGTCTGGCAACTTATATTCCACAATGTTCGTCAAGTAAATAATGTAAAATGCATTATAACTGTTAAACTGTACAATCAATACGCGTTGACTTTGTCTGCTATTGGTTTATAATCATTTCGTAAGTCTTATTATATAAATAGATTTTATGGAATTTTTAATACATGTGTTAAATGAAATGTAGATCATATGTATATTGTGTATGTCTGTAATATGTATTATCGGTAAATACATTTATTTATATTCTGATCACAGACAGCGGATGCCTTTCTCAAAACATGATAATGACACACAAAAATTGTTTAACCCTAGAATAGTAAATATCGCCTCTGAAGCGAAGCAGTTTTTATATTTAAGATATTTGTTTGTCATTCATTTGTAGCAAAGGGTATGCTTGTGCCAACTCTGTAGAGTATTTGTATGTTATTGTACACGCTTGCGTGCTGACGCATTTTAGTGTAGTCCGTTGTATTGCTAATATACAGGCAGCGTCAACGAAAGTGTACAGTATTTAAAAATGCGACGAATTTAAATATTTATATTTTTTGAACACTGTATTTAGAGCTTTATAAAATCCATAAAAAGCAACAACTAAATTCTTACAACAACTATATTTATACAACAGAAACGAAAGGTATTTTTTTATATTATAGAAGTCAAAAAACTATGCGAAAAAAAGAATGAAGTAAAAATAATCTGGAAGGTGATACCATTTTTTTCAGTTTTTCTCTAGTATTTTTAAAATACCTCCAAAATCCTGAGTTACGGTTAATAACCCGGTTTTCCGTACCTTCATGCACTTAGGAGGTAATAACCTAGCTAAATATAAACCGATTTTGAGATGTTTAGAAGATATGGAGAGAAGAAAAACAGACCTTTTAAATGGTATTTACTTTACTTAAGTAAACTTGTAGAATCTGTGCATTGCTTAAGTAAATGCATATTTTATCCAATTTAGTCCAAATTGTTCAAGTTTAGAGATGTTTTTAAACTATATTTTATATAGGAACCGTACTATTTATGAATTCATTGGAGAAGTACGTTTAGTTACGAATACAATGATACTGGTTAATTAAGATCTGATGGAAATTAAGTAAGTAAATACACCTTACTGTATTAGCATTAAGTTGACCCAAATGAACTCTTAATTATAATCATATCGAACGCTAAATCATGAAGAATCACAATTCAAAAATTGTCAAAATCGCTTTTTTTGCATATCTCAATTCAGAAATCGAATCTCTAACGACCACAACAATTTTGTTTGCATATCTCTCTTCTTAAACTAGTAAAATACTATTGTTTTACTTGTGTCGCTAGAGCATAATCAACTAAAGGTTCAGGTAGACGTCGCTCATTGTGTTGCCATAGTTGCAACGTAACAAACCAACTTTATGGGCAACATTGTGATCAATTAGTAGTGACATATCATAACATCATAACCGATCAATTTAATTTTAATTTTTATTTTGCCTCTCATGAACATTTGTAAATTTTGTGTTGTGTTTTAATGTGCGATATATTTTCTTAAAAAAGACAGACAGATGGCAAAAAAAATGGATAGAATCGGGAAAAAAAGGGAATTTATATCCCATTTATAATCCACATATATGTAGATTTCCGGACAACGCCGGATGGGTAAAGCTAGTTTAATAACAAAATTAAAAAAAAATCAAATATACACAAAGTTCTCAGTGTGCACTAAATAAAAGCCAAAATTGCTAAAAATGTTTAATCCTGTTTAATTAATTACATCTAAATTGTTTAGATAGTAACATTCCATTAAGAAGGTGTGATACTACAGATCTGAGACAAAGATTATAAGGAAGAATGCCCAATTAAAACTATAACCATGGATTAAAAGTTATCGTCCAACTTTCGCTGCACTCAATGAAATTAAATTTTTATAGATTTAAGAATTAAAGCAATTTTTGTTAATTAATTTTTTAATGGAGATTCGTTAAATAATGAGTTTAAAAATAGAATTGGGTGCAGCTCCTTGTTTCAGTTGGGATGTTGCGGAAATTATGTATGTATATATACATGTTCATTAAACAATAAATTATAAAACAAAAACAAAAATTTTAACAAACAGAGCAAATGTTAATATGATTAATATAATTGTTTGGTTGTTGTATTCATATTTGTCAGCACCATTATTTATTAATTCAATAACAATTTTCCCAGTTTCTAGTCACGTTACTTATGTAAAATTTATTTTTAATATAATTATTAAGATTACGCCCCGTATTTTAATAAAAATTCTAACACCAATACGTACATCATTATTTTAAATATAAGAAGTTTAAACAAAAGTATAATAACTTTAAAGGATATTAAAACGTTTAACACTTTATAGCCCAGTGTGACATATATGTAACAAGTCGTAAAAATCGCTCTAAAATATATATATAAAACAATATTTGTTGATATAAATCGTTTTAGCAATATTGGAACATGTCCTTTAATAGTGTTGTCTGCAGTGAACACTCCAGACAGCGTCGTTAAGAAGACATATTTCTAAGAAGTCTGAAAATGGTTAAAATAAAAAATACGTTTTAGGTAAAAAAATAAATTTAAATATTTATATAAAAAATAAACAATCTTACATTATTCTTAAATTTTTAACGCAACTGTGATTATGGAAAACACATTTATTTCTACTTCATGTATGTATGTCCATACGTGATATAATGCTGGGATCCTTTGTGTTGTACCTGCTTTTTGACTGATGTGGATATATAAAGAAAGCTTTAACTGTTACCTTTCTCCACACATGCAAAATTTCATATTTTCTTTTAAATGATGGTTTGCGTTATTTGCCAAGTTATTTAAATGAAATTTAGAAACTTCAACTCTAATCATTCTCAAGACATACAAAAAAACATTATTACCATGCCCACACCTTCGACCAAATTAAGAGCTTCTATTTTAATCATCTAGATATACAAAAATCAATATTTAACTTGTATGGGAGATGCCGCACCCTCTCTTAAATTTCGCCTACATTTCGACAGAACCTTCCACTATTACCGTTCCAAAGATATACAAAAATCAATATTTACTTTGTATATTGTATGTATGCTACTCCTACTTATCCAATTCGGCCCAATTTTTGACTGATGATTTGTATTGACCGCAAAGATATTCGAGCCAAATTTAAAGGCTCTTACTATTACCGTTTTTAAGATATAGACATATAAATAAAAATTTTTTGTGCGCCTGGCACCACCCAGTTGATTAATAGTGAAGCCACACACAAAATTAAAGCTTTCTATATAACTAACTCATACAAAGTTTAAAGGCTGTTACAAATTTCCTTTTCCAGTAAAACTTATGCAATACAAAGGGGTTCACTCTAGCGTCAATAACTCGCGAACCAATGGACCTACTAAAAACGTATATAAGTGCTTACAAAATAAGATCGGTTGGCGCATTTCATAGAACATCAATTACAACACATTTAATAGTACTTTTTTATATACATATTTAGATTTGTATTATATTTAATTAATTTCAGAATACTAACGTCATCAAGCCAACTTCTTTGAATGTCAAATAAAAGTTTTGTTCATGTTTGTTATCAAAATTTTCTTACGATTATTTTTATCGGATAAATAAATATAAAAAATGATTTACGAATGCATAACACAACATTTGAAACTCAAAGTAATGTCAATGTCAGCATTTTTATTTAAACAAGATAAATCTCTTATGATAAACACAATATTTTGCTAAAATATATATATATATATATATATATATATATATATATATATATATATATATATATATATATAAGTATACATATATGTACATATATTAGCAAAACCCCGGCGTGCCCAGCTACCCCCAACTTAATTATTATCTTAAATGTTAACTTCTTTTACCCGTTTTTTCAATTTTTTCCACTGTTGGTCCAAGTCCAATAATTTGTGATAGCTTATAGTTCCTTCCAGAAAGACACTGTAGGTTCTGCTTTTTAGCTGTATACAGACTTCAAACAAACACAAATAAATTTTTATATATAGTATAAGATACGTACACAGATATATTTTATCAAGTGTAATTTCTGCAATATCCGCTTTTAGGTTGATAGACAACAAAGCTTTAGTTGTTGCCGTTCTACACATATACAAAATCCATATTAAGTATGGCTGGAAGGTGCCAGGCTTACTTATTCAATATCGCCCATTTACTGGCTGATGATGTGTATTGTTCACGACTTCATTTGAACCAAATTTAGAGGCTTATGCAATCACCGTTCTTAAGATATACAAAAATTAATATTTTCTTTGTATGGCAGGAACCATGCGCACTTATCCAATTCAGCCCATTATTTGGATTATGATTTGTATTAAATATTAATCCATTTGGATCAAATACTGAAACTTTAGCTTTAACCGTTCTTAAGATATAATGAAATCAATATTTATTTTGTATTTACTTTTTGACTAATGATATGTATTGACTATGAATACTGCAACCTTAGCTTTAACCGTTCTCAAGATAAAATGATATCAATACTTAGTTTGTACGCCCACTTGGCCAATTCCTCCCAGTTTTTGACTGATATTTTATATTGACTATTAAGTCAATCAGACGATATTAACTGTAACCGTTTTCAGGATATATACAGTCGTGGACAAGCAATTTAGTCAATCAAGTTCTTGACAGTCTTTTTGGTTTATTTTGGAGTGTTTACGGGACGTCGTACATAGGGTCTGCCGTCATTTCCGAAGGCATTAAACTTTTACTCTTCGCTCCAAACTATAAGCTTCCAAAAATTTGAATCCTTGTTGAGGTGGGCTTCGCCACCTCGGAAATGTTGCTGAATATTTTTCTTCGACACGTCTGGAATTTTTCTAGATTGATGACCATGAAGATTATTTTCTGTCAGACGTCTTCTTACGGTGTTAATTGATATTTTAACATTGAGTTTATATATAAAAATTAAAATATTTTTGTTACCAAAGGAATTTTATGCAAATATTTACCGATTTTAATTTAAATAACTTAATTATTTGTCCACTTACCTTTTGGATGTGCACGAACAAGTGACAGATTATTAAAAAAGTTTTACATAGAAATGCTGATTTTTTTATATTTTTCAAAATCTATAATGGTACATATTTATAAAAATTGCAAATTATTTTATTTTTAGACTCATTAAAAGAGACCTACGAGTACAGTTTAACGCCGGCTCCGAACGGCAATTGCATTAGAAAAGTTTTCAATAGTAGTAATACTCATAAGCAGTTACTAGCTAATGTTACGAGGTGATATCGCTGTTGAGAAACTTTACCTTTTTTCAGATGATCTGGCCTGGTATTGAAACGAGGACCTTCTGATTGGTAGGCTGGTGCCTTACCTATCATACCACAGCGTCACATTTTCAAGATTTGTATACTAAAATCAATATTTACTTTCTATGGGAGTTTTTCAATCATGGTTTGTATTGACTATTAAGTCATCCAGACCAAAATCAGATACTTTTTTCTTTAACTGTTTTCAAGATATATAGAAACCAATATTTACTTTGTACGGGAAGTACGATGCCCACTTCTATAATTCCACCCACTTCTAAACTGATGGTTTGTGTTGACTATGAATCTATTTTGGCAAAATTTAGAGACTCTGATACCATTTTAAGATATAGGCAAATAATTATTTTTGTATGGGCGTGGCACCGCCAATTTGGAATTATTGAAATTTATATAGCCTATAGTTCCTTCCAGACATACGGAGATATATTGTAAAAATTTTAACAAAATCGGTTCAGTCGTTTTGGGGCTTATAAGGCACAAGCAAAAAACATACATACATACATACATACTACATACAAAATACATACATACATAAAAACACACATTCATTTTTATATATAAGATAAGATAAATATATACGCATGTATATATGATATTTTGCATTCATTTAAGCAATACACAAGTTTGTGTAAATGTTTAAGCTCAAAGTTTGCTTAAGGTCAACATATTATTTTAAATTCTTAATTTAATTTTACTACATAAAAAGAATTTAATCTGTGGTACTACATACGTTAACATAAGAAGTTAATTTATAGATAATTATTTACTTACATATGTATAAATTCATAATCAAATATTCAAAATAATAAAAAAAAATAAAAATAATAAAATAAAAACAAATTTAAATTTTTATAAGTTGCACCTTCACACAGTTCAGTAACCTATAAAATTAGCTACAGTTAAGAAATATCAAATTTATGTACTAATAATTTAAAAATATGCCCGAATTAATAAGAAGATATTCAGATATTCGTATTTAGATGCAAAGAGAAAATTTATAAGATAATGACGCCTTGTAACAGATCTAAAAAGATTTATTTTTTTTTTTAGTAAATTTTAAATTTAGTTGCTTAATTGTAAATTGTATCCAGTGTTGGCAAAACTTATTGTCCTTCTATTCTGTCACAAAATTTAGCATATTATCTCTACTGAACGAAATGAATCGATTTACGCTTGAGCAAGGTTGGGATTAATTGGAAATATATTTCCAAAACAAAGACAATTGGTCGAAAATTGCAAAAAAAGTAACAAAATTGCAAAAATCATCTTTTCGGATTAATCTTATTTTCATCTTGGTGGGTACGTTAATAAGCAAATTTGCCATATTTGCGACTCCGAAAACGCAATCGTGGTCTTACAGAGGCCAATACACCCATAACGAGTGACTGTTTGGTGCGGCTTGTGGAGCGGAGGTATCATTGGCCCATTTTTCTCTGAAAATGAGGACGGCGCAACAATTACGGTCAATGGAGACACCTATCGCACCATGATAACCAACTTTTTTATGACGGCTCTTCATGGTATTGATGTGAACATTGTTTGGTTTCAACAGAATGGTGCAACAATCGATATATTGCGTCAAACGTTTGATAGCCGTTTAATTAGCCGAAATGGTGATGTCAGTTGGCCGCCAAGAAGTTGCGATTTGAAACCGTTGCACTATATTCTATGGGGCGCCGTTAAAGACGAGTGTTATGCCGACAAACCAGAGACAACTGAGCATTTGAAGACCAACATTCGTGATGCCATTGCCGAAATGCGGACCCATGGTCCGATCGAATGGGGTACTGTGAGGCCAGTCGCGGCAGCCATATGAATAAAATATTGCTTTATTTCTAACGGAAACAATTGTACTTCATAACAAAAAAATAAATAAATTTGGCAAAATTTCAAACGGTTTTTGTTTTATTGCATTTTTAAATTTAAACTTTTAAATGGTCCCCCTGATATAACACGTCACTGAGTAAGTCCGTAGGATAAGTAAGAAAAGAATAAAATTTTGACAAAAATCGGTTTAATTATTCAACACAGTTGCCTTCGATGGCGATACAACGAGTATTGCGATTTTCTAACTTTCCGATACCACTTTTATAATACGATTTCTCTTTCTCGTCGAAATATGCCAGAGTTTCAGCGATTACATCATCATTGTACTTAAGTTTCTTTCCAGAAAGCACTCTTTTGAGATCTGTAAGCAGCAAAAAGTCTCTTGGGGTTAAATCTGGAGAATAAATAAAAAAATAGATCTGGCAAGCAATTCGAAAGCCAATTCATTCAATTTTTCCATAGTTTTCATCGATTTGTGAGCTCAGGCGACACCCACTTTGAACAGAGCTTTCGCATACCCAAATGTTCGCGTAAAATGGTAAAAACACTGGCATATGATATCTTTACAATATCAGCTAGTAGCCCGTGCACCTTCAATTTGCAATCTTTCATAACCAATTTGTAGATTTTTTGATGTTTTCTGGAATAAAATCCTCATTTGGGTGATCACTGCGCTCTGCACCATTTGTGCTGGTACGAACACGTTTAAATTCAGCAAACAACTTCTCTACCATTTGTGTCGATGAAGCAGAGTTCGGATAATGTTTATTAAGCCATTGTTTGGTTTCCACTATATTTTTTTTTTATCAAAAAGCATTGTTTTTATCAATAACAAAAGTTGCTTCACACAAAATACTATAACTCACGAATAGCAGATTGCTGGCAAATTTATACACGTATCGTTTGAAGTTTCTGAAGTTACTAAATAAAAATACTAATAACGCCTACGGTCTTATTGAGTGACCTGATATACTAGAAACAAATTTATGTTGTATGTTTTCATCAGTCTTTCATGTATTTTATCACATATGATGTAAAATTGATTGAAATATAATAATATTGACATTAAACTTAATAACAATACTTTTTATTCGTATATACATATGTACATATCGCATCCATTTTTCTAAAGGGAAACCATATAAGGTGGCCATATCCACCCACTAGAAAAGTTAACTAGCTCAAAACCGAGGGCGGGTAAATAAGTCTGCTGGTTTTTAAATGCAACATAGATGTTTGGTTAAAAAATATTTTATTTTCCGATATAGTCCTTTGACTTCTTTGCATTTGTCCTACGTTTTACCAATTTTTGTTTATCTCTTCCAAAAAATAGATTAGTTGAGGTTATCAAAACAGGTATTTGTTTGCGAGTTAATTTAATCCTTGGAAACAAATTTCTTGTGTCGAGCCATTTTTTAGGCTTGTAAACAGGAAATAGTCACTCGTGGCTAAATTCAGAAATTTTTTCTTGGTCGTTGTTTATTTAAATCCACATTAAGTCAACCCAATAATTTGGCATAACCTTCGCTGTTGACTGTTGGTTTTATCCTTTTAAAGACAGTCAATGTGGATTATACCGAATGTATCATAAAAACCAGATGCCATAATTTTATTGGGTAAAAAACTCACCTTGACGTTTTTTGATGTCGATTAACCCATCCAGAGTAACCCACAGTTTTGATTGCTGTTTTGTGTCTGGTGTGTTGTGGTGCATCCTCGTTACATCCTCGGTTACGAAACGGCACAAAAACTCGTCGATATTACGATTTAACGTATTCGCTGCGAACCATGTGTATACTCGTGCTAGACTGTTATCATATTGTAAAGTGCAACTTGCAAACTTTTTATTGCCAAAAAAGTATTATTGCCAAGCCGAAACGAAATTAACCAAAATTACCTTTATCGTATGCATTAAAAAACCTGTATTCCAGTATATAACCAGTATTTTTTAATATTTTTATACTTTAATATATTTGTGTGATTTATGATTGGTTTTTTTTGTTAAAAAGTGTGCCAACCACAATTATATCGAGTTTAATTCTTTTACATGTAAAATTTTATTTATGCCAACATGCAGTGGTGGCCATAATATTAAAACAATAGCAAGCCCTTGCTATTTAGCATTTTTAACATTTAAATGTTAAATAGCCAATGTATGTGTAGTTATCTCGAAATAATCAAAATTAAATAAAAAGTAGCACCCAAAACAATATTGGCAGTGGGAATAAAACTATAGAATTTAGACTTGGCAGCGAATGAATTAACAACGTCAAACACTTTCGCGAAACTGTCACACGATTGCGTTTGTAGGCGATTGTGACGAAACGCGGCACCCATCTTGCCATAGATGCCTATGGCTTACACAATCTTTCGCCCTTTTAATCTCCAAACGGCCAATACTAGAAAAGACCTTAACTCAACGTTTAAAGCATTCGGCATTTACCGTGTTTCTACAGCCACAATAAAATTCAATAAATCACATCTTTGCCATTGCAATTGATGTTGGAGGGTGCCCATAGAATTCATCAAGCTTAGCCATAGTTTGAGTGATGGTTTTTTTCCGTAAAGATAGTGCTTAATTTTTGTTTTTATCTTAAACATTTATTTGCAATCTATTTTACAACAATAAGCACATTTGGTAAAACTAAAATACAAAATAACATTGGCTTAAGCCCCATTGATTTTAAAATATATTTTACCAAGTTATAAATTAATTAAATTTGTTTCCTACGTTATAGCAATTTGCAAAATTTACATATTTATAAGTCCAATTGTAAAAGGTCCGCCAAATAATTTTTTTTTTTAAATGCTATAAAAAAAAAACAATTGAATATTTTCTCAAATTTATTTTTTTATTTGAAAGTACAATCCTTCCGGCTAATAATGGAAAATAATTTCATTCAAATGGCTGCCTCGGCTGGCCATGCAGTAGCCTACACGATCGGTCCAATTTTTAAGCACATTATCGATTGTGTGCAGCTGTATTTCACCAATGGCTTCACGAATATTGTCCTTTAAAGCGTCAATTGTCTCTGGCTTGTTGGCGTAACATTTATCTTTGACGGCACCCCACAAATAATAGTCCAACGATGTCAAATCGCAGCTCCGAGGTGGTTAAACGACATCAGCTCTGCGGCGATCTTCAAAAACAGGGCGCAAAACATCGAGTGTAGCTTCGGCTGTGTGGCACGTAGCGCCGTTCTGTTAAAAGCAAATGTTGCTAATATCCTCCCCTTCAATTTTGGTTCACAAAAATTTGTTCAACATGGCTCGATAACGATCGCCATTGACTGTAACGGCCACTCCTTGCTCATTTTAGAAGAAAAATGGCCCAATTATGCCTCTGGACCAAAATTCGCACTAAACAGTGACTCGTCTTGGGTGTATCGGCTTTTTATTGTATGCGTGCGGGTTTTCTGTGCCCCATATGCGGCAATTTTGCTTGTTTTCATACCCGCCTAGATTAGAATGAGCTTCATCTGAAAAGATGATTTTGTTTTTTTTTGGCAAAATCGGCGTCTTCTGTAAGTCGATCGCAGGCCCACTTAGCGAAGCGTATACACAACCATATTCGTTCAGCGGAAGGATAAAACTAATTATCTGTCAAATCAGACATGAGCTAAGTGCTACCATTCACGAAATAAGCACTAGTTGAAAAAAAAAACGTTAGATGGCGGACCCTTACATTTATTAATTAACTTCTAAAAGGCAGATCTAGTATATGATATCTTTTAAGCCTATTAACCTCGATAGTGATCTATCGTCTAGTAAGTTTATTGCAAGAACGTTTGCATGATAACTAAGCCTTTAGAGATAGTTTGTGCTGTATCTATTACTTTTCTGTTCGACTTTAGGTATAGACAAATCTTTATGAATGTCTTCACTGGTGACAAACCAGGGAGCATTGACTATCATTCGAAGAGTTTTCGATTGATAACGCTGAAAAGTTTTGTTTTTGAGTTTTGACACTAAGAGATTAAGGGTTCCTAGGAATAAGCGATATGTCCATACAAATTATAATATTGTTTTATAAAGTAGAACTTTGTTCTCTAAACTTAATTCCGAGTTACTACGCAGCAACCAGTATAACCGTTTCGTTTTAATATCAATATCAATTAATATCGTTTTAATATCGTTTTTAACCTATATGTGTTCTTTGCATGTTAGGCGCTTGTCTAAATGCATTCCAAGATATTTCACACAATTCGAATTGGGAATTTGTTGTCTGTTAATATATATAGCTGGACAATCACCTCTTCTTAGTGTGAATGTGATATGAGATGATTTCTCTAGATTTACACAAATGTTCCATTTTTTTAACCAATTTGAAAGAACGTCAACGTGGCTCTGTAACATGCTTGAAGCTTCTGTGGGGTTATTGTTACAAGCAATTAGCGCGGTATCGTCGGCATACGCAGCAATAGTTGTAAACACATTTACTAGCACATGTGAGGTGCAAGTTGTATAAAGAATAGGTCCCAGTACACTATCATGAGGTATACCCGATTTTATTTCACAGATTTCAGAGACAGTGTTGTTCATTTTAACAGCAGTATTGTTTCGTATTCAGAGCATTTCTTATAACTTTAATAATACGATGATACTGCTCAGGCGTCCCGTATTTTTGTATGATATTCAGGTATTATTTTTTTGCAAAAAACGTTTTTCAGATATTTTAGAAAGAGAACATAGTAAGCTTATTGGTCTACAAGACGTTATAATATTTTCAGGCTTATTTTGTTCTGGCACCATAACAATTTCCGCATATTTTCACTGTGATGGAAAGTGTTGTAGTCTTATAATAGAGTTATAAATTAGAGTAAGAAAAATTATAGCTTTTTTAGAAAATAACAAGAACTTTAGCACTTATTTTATCATAACCTGGAGTTATCTTGTTGCTGGGTTTGGATATTTATAATTCAACTTCCCAAGGAGTTATGTATCTAATAAGAAGATCCATTTGGCATGGGATATCTAGGTAGAATGTTATATTACTTTCTTCATTGTTAAAAAAAAAAAGGTGAACGCTTTGTTATAATCTGATCTGCACCAAGAAACATTAAGATCTTTTATAAGAACATTTCTTTTTGTGTTTTTTTTTTAATATTTTTTCGCCTTCCATATATTTTGTTCATTTTTTTGCTTGTTATGAATAGTAAGATTTTTAAAATATGTATTAAAATTTTTATTTTTTATATCAGTTAGTCGTTCTTTGAGTTCAATTGTAGCTCCATTTAGATTTCTTTTATCCAAAGGATTTATAGTTAGTTTCCATAGCCGGCTTAGTCTTCTTTTATACTGTATCAGTCTTCCTATATTAGAAGAAACTACGACTCTATTTTTTAGTTATGTTTTGATCTAGCCAATATTTAAAAGAATCAATAACAGTTTTTGAGGTGGTACAATAAAATGTTTTTTCTGTTGGCAAGTATGTTTCATAGTTGACTATTAGCGGTGAATGATCAGAGCTTAGGTCATCTGTATCTAGAATGTCTAATAGATTGCTAGGAATACCACAATATATAGCAAAATCTAGTAAGTCCGGAATTTTCCTAGGATCTCTTGGCCAATATGTTGGTCTTTTAGTGGAAAGAACCGAGAATTTAGTATTTAAAAAACTTTAATATAGCTCTTTGCACTTATGATAACTCAATCTCGAGCTCCACCATGGGTGTTTCACATTAACGTCTCCGCCGACCAAAAAAGAATGTTAAGTTAACATAATGTCTTGGAGGAAAATATACGGCGTATATATCAAGCTTTTCGTTGCACTTAATTTATATGTGTAAAGGCTTTTTGTAGTCGTCTAGAATAATATATTGTATATTCGACCTTATTAGTATAGCTGAACCACCATGAGATCTGTCATCTGGATGATTGCAACATACAATCAAAGCCATTGATTTTAAAGAATGATTTTTTATTAAAATGTGTTTCAGATACTAAAAATATGTCAATTAAGTTATGTTTATAAAAGTCTCAACTTTAGCTTTATGATTGGAAAGCCCATCGGCATTCCATATTGCAAATTCATTTGTATAGTTTTGAAATTAACATTGTGATCAAGTTGGTGAGATTTCCTAGCATAGCTTCAATCCTATTCACTGAGGTGTTACTTAAATTACTGATGTTGCTGCTCCTTAATGTTTCAGAGTAAGACAGAATGGTCTGATGTGTTGTAGGCGATAGGTTAGCGTTTGTATTTCTAAAATTGCGATCATTTAATTGGGGAAAGTCGTGAAGTCTGATTGTTATTATTATTATTACATATGTTACGATTGGACAATCTTTACGAATTTAATTTTTGGTAAGCTTGACAGCCTCGGTAATTGACAGTATGATTTTTAAGCAATTAATACAACGAGCAGGAGTATTGGTATCCTTACTACATCCTGCGGTTGGATGACTTAAACCACATTTAACACAACTAAATGGCCTGTTACAGTATGTTTTTATATGGCCAAATTGTTGGCATCGATGGCAATTACAGTAACAATTGCATTGTTTATAGCTTTGATATTAAAAACTTCTTTATTATTTGGATAAGGATCTATTTCAACATAGAACATAGGTAGAGGTAGTTGGCTTACTCTGTTTTGTACATTTGTGACGCTTCGCATTTTTTGACCTAACAAAAGAAGCTCTGCCTTGGTATTCTCAGGCGGAGCCGAATGATGTAATCCTTTAATTACACCTCTATAAGATCGTTCTTGCTTAAGTTAATAAGTATGAAATCCTTTATCACATTTTGCAAATGCTTAATGGTTTTTCCATATGAGTCTACAGTTCTTACCACAAGTCTAATTTGATTACTTCTTAATGATTAAAATCTTGTTTAGGTATAATTTTAGCTACTTATCATATTATTAACGTTGATTACATCAGGAATGTATATCGGTGGAGGTTTAGGTGTTGTTGTTTCTTCATTATCATCATCATCATCATCATTGTTTCGTAACATAGCTAGTTGAGGGTACATCATCACTTGTTAATGTTGGCTTTTGTTTTTGTAAATTTTTGGCGATTCTTTTAAATTTCTTTTTCGCGTTGTTCTAATAACTTTTTGTCAGTTTACGTAACTGTTATCGTCGGCTTCATAATAGTATTAATAACTCTTTGTAGTTGAGACAACTATCTTCCTTCTTATGTTTTTTGCTTGCGATCAATGTTAATAAAGATAAAGATATATGCGCGTGAGTTTTTTCAGTTAAAAACTTTTTCTTTGTTATTATTTATTCAATTACTGTGATTTCATACCAAAATTTCAAATAAACGAGAAAGGTAACACAGTTGCTATACGTAAAAAAAAATGGTGAAAAGAATTGAAAGTGAAAAAAATAAATTTTAAAGAAAGCAATTAAAAATGAAAAAATAGTTTTAAAACTTTTATGAAGCTATTACTAAAATTAAAGGTAGTTTTGTCGTTTAGTGTTATTAGTTGTTAGTGAAATTAAAATAGTCACGGCCTTTGTGACCCGCCCTTGTAATTTGCAATTGTATTGTAATTTGAAATAAATATATAACGAAATAAGTTAGAATTTTATATAAAATTCGGAATGATGTCTCGGCGAATACAGTCACATTCTAAGTAGAAATTACATGTTTGATTCCTGAATTCAATGTGAAAAAATCTATAATATTATATAGAGTGGTGGTCAAAACATTTGCATCTAAAGCAGTATTCTAGCTCTTTAGTTACCCATTTCTTTCCGATTTGTTTTTAATCCATGATTTTTGGTATTTTTATAACTTTGTTGATTGCTTTTTTGAGCAATAGAGTCTAACTATTTCTGTTCGAAACATTTGCAACTCTCATCTCTCTTACTCCATTTGAACAACTTTTTACTTACAAACCTTTAAGAATGACTTTAATTACATTTCCTTTTTAAATGCGAGTTGCCCGCATTTGTAATTTATTCAAAATTTTCACATTATTTGTTCAGCTTTTCAAGTAACATTATTTTTACTAAAAGTGATACTCGCTCATTGAAGATTTAGGAAAATGGCCGGCAGCAAATATAATTCTGAATTAAAAATCAGAAATTTATGTGGGAAGTGAACCCAACGGACATACTACTAGAAGCGGTCGAACATTTTCATCAAAAAACCACATTTATATAATTATCGTAGCAGAATTTCACACAAAGATATGTCAATAAAATATTCTATTCCAAAATCAACAACTTTTTAAGAAGTCAGTAATAGCATATTCATACGTGCATAAAGTAGCAAGAATTTCTTCTAAACAAAATTATTTTTATTTTAGACGTTCTCGCTACTTCCAGTTAATAAATTTAAAATATCACAGATTTAATTTTGCTAATAATGACTCCTTTCGTCAGATATGTTTACAATTCAATACTCTATATCATTTAATTGATTGTTCTGAGAGTAATGAAATTTTGATTACATTATCACAAATTCTGACCATCATCATGTCGTTGAATAAGTTTTTAGTTGAGCTTTTAAATATTTGCCAACAAATGGACACAAATTCTTTACATTACTATTGTATGGGAAACGTGTGTAAAATAAAATGTTTACTAGTATGTCATGTTTCATTCAGAATTTCTTAAGTAAACTTTCTACACAGTTAAATATCAATTTCAAGTAACTCAACATTAAAAACATTTATTAAACAGACATAACATATTCGTAGTTATATAGTGCATCATCAGAATAATAAATATGTACGTTATAGTTCTAGACGTGTGAAAGTATACAGGTGTCAGAAGTATAAAAAACGTATATACAAACACATAATGTGCTTATACATACTATAGAACAATAAGAAAAAACCATAAATCATACCTAGCAAATAAAATATTTAATAGATTATATTAAAAAAATATTAATAAATATATACCAGTTTTATGTTTATAACTAAAACAATATTTATGGTATTAAAGAGAAAAAATTTTATTGAAAATGCAAATCCTTCAAGATTCCATAAGTAACGAAAGTCTAAAAATTTAAAAACTAAATAAACTTAATTTTTCTGAAATATATAAATAATGACAACCTTGCAATTAATTAAGCAAAAAATTATAATAATAAAACTATATCGATTCAGTTTTGGACTATCTATTACATAAGACTGTCTATTTACGACATACACTAGGCAGCATAAATCTGCGTACAAGCTATTAAGTATACTTTAATGTCTATTTATGGTCTTGGGTAGCAAGGGATTTTTTTAAATTGATGATATACGAATAGACTTTTAAAAATTAGAATAGATGTTTTCATTTTGAATTTGTATAGTTTGGCCATGATAATAATTATCATAATTATCATTAATCCAGTAGCACGCCACACAGCGGCTCTACAATTGATTTGTAATTGAAAAGTAATTTCACGAAATGGTTCAATTAATTGACCACCAAGATCATGTGACTTAACCCCATTGGATTATTTTCTTTGAGGTTATGTAAAGCTACTTGTCTACGTTAATAAGCTAGGGACAATAGAACACCTGGATATCAATATTCGAAGAGTAATTGCGAAAATACGGCTGCATATGCTGCGAAAATTAGTGTTCCAGATTGCGCTTTGTACGCGCCAGCCGTGACGGACACGTGTCCGAAATCATATTTAAACGTTAATGTCATAAAATTTTCAATCCAACAAATTTTCAATCAACCAATCAAACAATCATCGATATTAAAAATATATTTTTTTATTTTATAACAATTTAAACTTGGGTAACTGTAAAAAAACACCAGAAGTTTAACAAATTACAATTGGCGGCAAAGGTTTGCTGGGTTAGATTCAATATAACAAAAAAATAAATATTGTGTTTTAAACGATTGTTTTCTTTTTTTGCAATTGCAATGTTTGTCTGTTTCAGAAACCTAAACATTTAGAAACAATAGTTGTATGTCTTTGAAATTGTCATTTGATGTTCGTGTAGACATTTGAATGCTTAAAATATCATGCCAACCTGTATTTATTATATCTGTTGTAAGGTCATAAAAAATGTTATACATGAAATATTAATAATATTTGGATCCTATAAGCAAAAGATAATTTTTTTTATAAAATTACAAAACTATAAACTTTTGTTAATATTATGTAGGGATTATTCAAAATCATATTAATTGTATCGATTCGCTAACTGAAGTGATTATAACGATAAATCAGTGTAGCCTACATTTCTTTAGGTCGTTAAAATATTTGACTTACAGTACTCGCATGTTGGTGGTGGCGAGTTTTAAACAAGATATCATTATTATTATTCTGACCAGGCCTTCCTGCAGAACACTGTGACCCATGGTATCTATTGTGCCTCTTCCGGTCTATAGTTTGTTCTGGAGTTTTGCTGCCTTCCTAAAGAACACTAGCAGATTAGAAATAATAATGGTGGAAATGTCTCCCAATGAGTCTACAAACATCCACATCGGCCCATAAGAAATTACATTAGGAGTTTCAAAAATGCAACAAAAATATGGTGACAAAGTCTCCTTTGAGCATTCCAGTGTTCCAAGCATTTGGAAATTTACTAATCCTTGATTAGATTGTGGATGGTATTAAGCAGTGCTGCACAGTAAGGTTCCGGACCAATGTAGGTTTAAACAGATTAAATATCATAAAATTATTGTGACATGCAAAAGCAAAAAACGAAAATAACCTTGGATAGTTCACAAAAACTCTACTTCAATTGAGTGATAGTTCGATAGCTTAATTTTAAAAGGATAACAAAAGGTCCTCAATCTAAAAATTAAACTATATAATCTCAAAAAGAGGTCCTAATGTAAACTACTGAACTTGTTAGTTTTTTGAACTTATTAGTTTTGCCAAACTAAAGTAAAATGATAGCTCACTTAACCGAACTGCAAAGTCCAACTTTTTTATAAAGTTAAGCATGTTTGTAGAATATGTAACATAAATCAACTTAAAACTTCTACTCAAATTGATCTAGTCTACATGTAACCCAAATGTAAATAATTCAAATTAAAATTTAGCACAAATAAGTTCCTATACTTTATGTATAGGGTTGCCAGATTCAATTATGCAAAATTCTCTACATTTATTACTAAAATCTTGATTTTGAAAAAAGATCTTCACAGTCGAATATATAAAAAAATTTAATTGCGTTTTGATTTCTTTTTTTTTAAATTTCATTAAGACTATTAAATAAAAGATAACAAAAAAACAAATCAAATATACTTAAAAATTAAAAGCGACCTTTATTTAAAATGTCCGATATAGCAGCAATATTGTCTTCGATACGAACTCTTCTCATATTAATGTCAAATAAAGTGAAACTGGTGCGAAATTTGGTCAAAACAGCTTGACGTAATTTCTCATACAGCACGAATTTTGATCAAAAAATCGGTATACCCACATACCACGAATTGCAAAAAATCACTCGCTATATGCATAAACTAAACTAGGAAACAGATTCACTTAAAACGCTTTACAATAATTATTTACCAAAATGTTCAATATTTAACTTTTCACAGATCTTTGTATACCGAACACTTAAAAAATTGTGCTTTAAAAAATCTTGACTCTGACAAGCAGTAAAAATTCCTATAAATCAAGCGAAATCCAGGCCATCTACCATGAGATAGAACACAGTTTTCAAGGTTTGTGTACTGCATTGGGTTTCACCCAATTAATACAGAAAAACTCACATAACACACTTGCAGAATATCCAAAATTGTTCAGATTGATCAATAATTAAACATTTTAACAAAACATTTTTTCCTAATGCTTTTAAAATTTATATAATCAATGTCAGTCAAACATTATATCTAAGCCTCTAGATGGCCAAAGATACCTAGTTTTAAAAAACAGGTTAAAAAAAAAACAAAATTGAAATTTGTACAGAAAACTTTACGAAAGAAATAAGTGTTTTATTTATTTTTAAAAAATTCTATAGTACAATTAATTTTTTTTTTTTATATTAAACATTTTAAGCTGTAGTTCAAATTTGTTTACCCTAATGATGGCCACATCTGCAAATAATGCTTGTCTTGTGAGTTTGTGATATGAAACGAAATCTAATGACTTACCCCAGTGTCGATTTTTCTAATCATAAATATTAACAATGACAATTCCAGTTAACCTCAAAAGTATGTACTATGTAATGTATGAGTATAGATGTGAACTTTAACATCTTTTTCCTCTCCTAATGTAGCAATTTTCAAGCTTTCAAACGGATGATACGTTACAGTAAAATGACAACAATTTTTCTTCAATCCGATAGTACGAAGATAAAAAATGAAGTAAAGAGAAAATGAACTGGGGAATCAGGATGATAAAAAAAGTAACAAATTATTGATAGTAAACACCAACAAAACTATAAAATTAAAAAAAAATCCTGAAGCTGTCAATTACATGCAAATGTTGTCAATGAAAATGTCTTTTACTCAAAACTGTTAATGAAAATGAAAGGGTGGATATGTGGTTAAAATGTGTACCCTTGATAACAATAGCTGTGGCTGTGGTATATATAGTTTCACTTGCAGTTCGTTGTTAGTGAATGCAAAAATACACTGCAAATATTGTAGATATTATCTGAGCTAAACATGTAAGAGCTGAAAAATTGGTAATATTATTTTAAGGAGAATTTAGCAAGGTGACTGCAAGTGCAGAAATGCTCATCAGCTCATTGCGGAGTCAATTATCAAAAATTGTTGCGACGCACACTGCGTTGGCCCATTGACAATCAAGATTATTTGTGATTCGAAACCTAACAATATTGGTACCAGTCGACAGGTAATTAAATCAGTAAAATAAAAACAAAATATTTAGACGGAAAACTCAGTTTTGCCTACGCTGTGACACTTCAAAGTTGAGACATTTTTCAAAAACAATCATATTTTGTTCAATGCGTATTGGATTCTCTTAAACAAATTGTACAAAATCGCCAAAATATTTGCGGTTTTGTAAAATATCAGTTGTCAGCTTTTATTATTTGCAGGCCAATGTTGCCATATGTATTGTAAAAAGTAATTGTAACGAATAAGTTTCCAATTTCGAAAAGAATGTTAAAGCACAATTGTAGTATATGTTAAGATGTTAAGGTACGCATAAAGTAAAAGAAAAAGTTCAGATATCTTTTGGCAAAAAAAGCGAACGCATCCTTCAATTTGAAATTCTCTTAAATCAAATTGTAATAAAATTATTATCAATTCAAATTTATTTTAAAGTTAAAATTATAAAATCTAAAGCTAATAATGCACTGACATATAAACTTTTATCAAAACTTAAAATTATCTATTGATATACGCCTACTCGTATAATATATAACTGAAATTTTTATTGCATTTTAAATTACAACTAAGCCTAAATGAATTAAATTATTATTGCACTTAAAGATAACTAATTAAAAAATCTTACAAACTAAATGTATTATACCTAAAATCCTTAAATTAATATTGCACTTGCATATTGCAATAAAACTTGGGTTCCGATTGCAACTACAACCACATCATCTTATCATTATGATATGTATAATACACACATAAGGTAAGCACATATTACACACGCATATACTCATTTTCACTCCCTCTAACCCTTTTTCTTTCTCATTTATACCGCTATATAATTCCTCATAATCCCATGAGAAATTATATTCCCATTATATTAAATAAAAATTGTTTTTTTGCGCAGAACTATAGTCCATTTAGCTCATCAATTTCTAACCCTAACCCTATTTCTAAGTCTCAAACACCAAACTTGTTCACAAATAATTACCAAAAAAATTGTTGTTTTCATTAAACTCAACGAAATAAAGTATTTTTTATTATAAATTATACTTCAGTAAATAAATAGAATTAAAAAATATTAGAAAATATATAATTTGATATATATTTTAGTGATATGATATTATCAAATGAAAAACTTCAGAAATTGACACATTTCGATGAAAAAAAAAAAATCCAATAAAAATAAGTGGCATTTTATTTTTTAATCTACTAGTACGGATTCTTTATAACCAAGAACTTCAAATAACTTTTCTACTTTGTCCTACAAATATTTTTTTATTCCTTAAAATGAACAATTTTAACGTATACATATCGCACACTAAATCATGAAGAGTCACAATTCAAAATTTATCAAAATAACTTTTTTTCCATAAATCAATTCACACATCAAATCTCTATCGACCACGAAATTTTCATTTGCATCACTATTTCCCTTACATGAAAAAATTATTAACTAAAGAGTACTATTTTTAGTTGTAACAGTGAAATTATGAGTAATTTAGTAGTTTTCTTTTAGATAAATAGTATTATTTCGAGTTGTGACACTATTAATGAAAAAAATAAATAAATAAATAAATAAATAAATAAATAAATAAATAAAGTTAATCAAAACATATTTCCAGTTAAAGAGGAACAATTTGATATAATACCCATAATTCAATGGAAAAAATTCAACTAAATTTTCAACTAAACAGTCACAACTCGAAATTACGTCTTATTTGCAAAATTATTCCACCAACTTAAAAAAAAAAATAAGTAAACTATCTTGTAGGACGGTGTACTTCAATATGAAACTCAATTTTTTTATATAATTACAACCATTCTATTAAAAACAGGTTTTTGTCTCTCCTGGACATTTACAAATTTTGAGTTGTGACTGTTCACGATTTAGCGAATAAAATTTTAATAATTATTTTAAATATAAATTGAAATATTATCTAGTACAAAAGATAAGTTTAATCTCGATTAATTTCGTCTTACATATTTAAAAATTATATACAAAATTATATATGTTTTTTTTAAAATTTTAAAATTCATGAAAATATTTATTTACTTTAGTTATGGAAATTCTAGAAATGGAAATACTTTTTAGAAAAAAAGCATAAAAAATGATAATAATAAAATATTTATTTATTTATTTATTAAAGATTATATAATACAATAAGTGAAATTATATAACGTAAAGTACGAGTGTGAGCAGCAAAGCCTTCAACTATGGACATGATAAATATTATTTTGCTATATATACATTTACTAATTTTAAATATTACTTAGAAGTTTACATTGTTTTAAAAAGATAATAATTTTGTGGATGTTTTCATTTGATGGTACTCTGAGTAGTGAGCTGGGTGCAGTGGGTCCAAAAATTGCTAATCTCTCCTGGGAAAATAATTGGCAATGGTTTAGGATATGTTTTACCGATTGTGGGGTATTGCATGAAATGCATATTAGTTTGTCTTCCTTTAATAACAAATATTGGTGCGTAGTTATTGTATGGCCACGTCTTAATCTGGAAAAAAGCTTTGCTTCACTGCGGGAGACTGTTGACGGTAAATAATTCGTTCGCCGTTTGGGTTTATTGTTTTATAGCGGTGTTTATATGCCTCCCAATCGTTACACTTATTTAAGTACCTATGTTTTAATATTAGTGATTTTAAGTCTTTGTTCTCTTGTGTGTGGAAAAGTAGTAATGGCATTCGTTAGGCATTATCAGCAACTTTACATGCTGTTTCATTACCTCTTATTCCCGCGTGACCAGGGACCCAAATTAAGCGAATTTTGTTTGGTGATTTCATTAAACAATTACGGACTTCTGATATTATGTATGCTGAGTTCCTAGTATGTGAAATAGCAGATAAAGTAGATTGACTATCAGCAGATTACGAATTTTCCCTTACATTTAAGGGAATATTCTACGGCTAATTTAATAGTAAATGCTGCATTGTTTTTCAAGCAATCCATTATAAATTGTAGACTGGTTTTCATTAATTAAAGCAAATGATGTGTATACATCTGTTTTTGGTCCACTCGTAATCAAAAGGGTGTGGTCAGCCAGAGAATGTCGTATTGCCTTAAAAGCTTTTCTGTATATTTCAGGTGCTGTTGTAGGCTCGTATTTAGAGTTAGTGTGCTTGACCGATATAGATGGAAATAGGTCCCTTGCATAATCAATTGCCCTATGAATTAGGGATTTTACAGGGTATCTTTTGTTTATAAGCGTTATTTAGCATTTTTAATAAATTTGCATTATTAGAATTGTGAATTTTTGGGATAAGATTCAAATCACTGGTGTAAATATAATCGGCAATTGAGGGAAATCCTGCTTCTGTTGGCATATTTTTGATGTTAGTTGTTTGGAAAGCTCCAAGTGCTCAATAGCTGAGTGGTAAAGGCAATTAAAGTAATTTAAATATGTTTTAGGGCAGTGTCTATAAACTTGCAGACCGTAACCTATTTTTGACAAAATCAGCGTTTTTGTCCCATTTAAGAGTGTATTCGAATGTATAGCACATATCCTTGAAGATAAAAATTTTATTATGTTAAGACGTTTTGTGAGATCTTTCCTTAGTTGAAGACAATGCTGTTTAAAATTGAATTTATCGTCGAAAATTATACCTAAAATTTTTAGTTCTGAGACGAATATAATTGTGGTGTTGTTGTATTTAAGAGTTGGAGGATTACAATTACGTTTATTACAAATGTGTAAAATCTTGCATTTATCCAATGATAAAATGGCGCTTGAAGAATTGGACCATTTATATATGTCTCTGAGAAGGTTAGAGAATGCAATTTGCGCTCTACCAGATATGTTATTTTTCGAAAAGAAAATGGCATCATCTGCATATACAGACTGATCAAGTATTTTGAAACTGTTTGCTATTTTACTAATGTCACAAAATGCTATTAAAAATAAAACGACTGAAAGCGGTGAACCTTGTGGAATTCCATTATAAAGGTAAAAGGTGTCGGATAGAGTGTTGTTAATGCGTACTCTTATTCTACGGTTTATCAAAAATGCTTTTATAATTGTTATCGCCACTGACTAAAACCGCTAAATTAACCACATTATTTTATATTAATCTATTACATTTTAGGCCATATTATATTTTACAGTTTTACCGCGTATTATCTGTAACTCTATTTTATTCTAGAAGAATTGTCGTACTTAGCTGACGTGGTATTTTTTCTTAAGTCTAAGTATACATATAAAAATCTTATTTTCTAATGGTTTTCATACGAAAAAGTATGTAAAATAACACACGAAATTTATGAAATCTAATTAAAATTTATAGGAATTTTAATCTAAGAAAGATTAGCTAATAAACTTCAATTGAATCCAGCGCTAGTTTTTCTTTTATTCAAAATCCAAGTGGAAGCCATTAGCGAGGCGATTACCTCTTAAAAAAATAATATTATAGATTTTGTTACCGACTTTCCAATCTACTAATTTCTGCAACACAATATGAATTCCAATACGATCGAATGCTTGTTCGAAATCCGTTCACAAGATAGATATGTAATTTTTGTGCTAGAGGGCTTGGGAGACAAATTTTTTCAGATGTAGTAGGGTGTCTAAAGTGCCCTATTTTGCTTTAAAAGCAGATTGGTTGACGTGTATAAGGTTATTTCTATGGGCATACCACGTTAGTCTCTTTGCAATAATCTTTTCAAAAACTTTGCTTATACAAGGAAGTAGTGATACGGGTCTGTAGCTGCTTACATTTTTCACTAGTTTATTTGGTTTTTGTATGGGTAAAATAGAAATGTTATTGTAAAGAGTTAAATCTCTTTCTTTCACACACATAAGCAAATTTTTTATTCAAAGGAATGATATCCTATCATATCCAGGTGTATTTCCTTTGGCACAAGCTAGTACGCTTACCAATTCAACAAGGTTCATTTTACCGTCACTCTGTTTAGCCGTATGCGAAAGTAGTTTGTTAGTGTAATTTAAGTTAAGGATGTCAGTTTTTTTAGATACAAAGAAAGGATGGAATTGAATAGGGGGCAAAAACAGTACCTTTGTGAACCTTGCATTTGATATGGCGGAGTCAAAATAATTCTTCTGAATTTAAAAATTTATCAGCAATTTGTTGATTGTTGACAAGAATAAGAAGATTGTCGTCGTAGCAAAACTGTTGTCCACAAGATTGGGTTGCGGGCATTGTTATTATAAAGTTACTATCAATAAATTATTGAAATGTAAATAAATAAATAAAAGAAAAAAAATGAAAGAACACGACTAGTCGAAGACTTAATAATAAAATAAAAAAGTCGTTATAAAGGGTCCGCCATCTACCGTTTTTTTTTAACTAGTGCTTATTTCGTGAATGATAACACTTAGTTCATGTCTGATTTAACAGATAATTAGTTTTATCCTTCCGCTGAACGAATATGATTGTGTATACGCTTGAACAACGCCGGAAAATATTGCGACATTACTTTGAAAATCATGGTAATGTTGCAGAATCAAAAATCATCTTTTCAGATGAAGCTCATTTTGATCTTGGCGGGTACGTAAACAAGTAAAATTGTCGCATTTGGGGCACAAAAAACCCGCATGCATACATTTAAAAGCCGATACACCCAAGAAGAGTGACTGTTTTGTGCGGATTTTGGTCCAGATACATAATTGGGCCATTTTTCTTCGAAAATGAGCAACAAGTGGCGTTACAGTCAATGGCGATCGTTATCGGGCCACGTTGAACGAATATTTGTTCACAAAAATTTAAGAGGAGGATAGTAGCAACATTTGGTTTCAACAGGACGGAGCTACGTGCCACACAGCCGAAGCTACACTCGATGTTTTGCGCCCTGTTTTTGAAGATCGCATTATCAGACGCAGAGTTGATGTCGTTTGGCCACCTCGGAGCTGCGATTTGACACTGTTGGACTATTATTTGTGGGGTGCCGTCAAAGATAAGTGTTACGTCAACAAGCCAGAGACAATTGATGCTTTAAAGGACAATATTCGAGATGCCATTGGTGAAATACAGCTGCACACAATCGATAATGTGCTTAAAAATTAGACCGATCGTGTAGGCTACTGCATGGCCAGCCGAGGCAGCCATTTGAATGAAGTTATTTTCCATTATTAACTGGAAGGATTGTGCTTTCAAATAAAAAAATAAATTTGAGAAAATATTCAGTACTTTTTTTTATAGCATTTTCAAAAAAAAAAAATATAATTATTTGGCAGAACCTATATATGGGAATTAAGAAAATCGTCCTAAATACCTGATTTTTATCAAGACTATAAAGCTTACAACAAATTTGAGATAATTTTTGATAATTTTTACTTATACTACCAAATTTCATCGATATCCAATAATTTCTTCAATTTTTGTCCATTGCTTTTATGGGCTCAACGCACTGTGCGACGCCAGAATCTGAGCTGTCAAATAGCCCATTTATAATTCACCGGAATCTATTACTTGCGAGATTTCAATCAGAATCTAGCAGATTTCAAATAGATTTCCCATACAAAACAAAATCTACTCTGTCATGAGATTTTGTCGCAATATAGTAGAATTTGTGATAATAATGAAAATATATACAGTGAACTCGCGAAAACGTTAACACTCGAAAGGATGAACGTGTCAGAAACGTGAAAAAATTTGTTTACAAAGATCGAAAAAGTGAACACTTGCTTGTTTGTTCCTTTTAATTTGAGAAATCGCCGACTTGAAGTTTATCTTGTTTAATAATGTTAGAATGTTATTTTTTCTTGACTGTACTCATGTATGTATGCGTTGACATGTTATTTGTTCTTTGACATTGTTACGCAAATGTTGTAAGTGATTAAAAGTTTTAAAAATTGTTTATTCGTAAAAGTAAAAAAGTTAATATTCTTGAATCATTACAAAAATGCTATAGTGTCTGCAGTTTGGCACACAAATATAATTCCTGCGGCATCACAAGTGAAACAAGCCCAATCACTGAGCTGCAGCCGATTCTAGTTTCTGACTCACTGAAAGGAATCTACAGTTTAACGCCGGCTCTAGAAATATTTTCAGGTGAAACCGCTGATGAAAATTTTTGGATGGTCTGGCCTGGATTTGAACCGACCACCTCTTGATTGGTAGGCAGGTGTCTTACCTACCAAAGCACACTGGCGCAGCAAGATAATATGGTGTTGTTAAATCAACTGTTTATTCCATTAAAAAATAATAAATCGTGCTAATAATACTCCTTATGGTAAATTTTACATGTACAGTAAATTATAAATTCTCTAAGTCAGCATGGATGCCACCTACAATTTCTTATGATTAGTTTCATCAATGTTTTGTTAAAGCGTTATAGAAATGACAAATAAAAATTAGAAAAACTAGAAAATCGATGCAATCTTTAGCGCATATAGTCTTCCTGAGCTTCACAAAGTTTTTTACCAGCCTGTAAAGCATTCTTACCTTTTCTATAATAGAAAAACGGAAAATAAGGTAATATTCTGAATTATCATTTATTTTTAAACGTAAATAACTTTTCGCAGAATTAATTTTAATTTTATCAATGTCTTCTAGCAAGAGAAGCTTGAAATGTCACCTTTCAAACAAGCCATAGCTATTCATATTACCAAAGATATTATATTTTAGAACCATTTACCAACAATTTGTGACCGAACTTTTTCGAACACTTAATATATTGCATATGTATCAGAGAAAGGTTTGAGTGCATTATTTTATTGTTTTGAATATATTCACAAAAAATGAATACATTGTTGTCAATCCACACTACTTCATTTTGACAACACATGACAATACATACGAAGAGTGAATGTAACGAAATCCATACTCTTCATTACTTGTATTCTCTTAAAGTCATTTACCACTCATAAAAAGCAACGAATAACTAACGAATGGTATTAATAGTTGGGCATGTCATTGAATGAAACTCAAAATTCCTTTCAGGAGTATTTATGTCTTTATAGTAAAAAATTTTGTTTGTAAAATATATTAGCTCAGTTCACAACCTTGGGCACTAAGATGGGAAATTTATACCATTTCAAATATTTGCCATTAATAGTGAGAGGCTTTTTTGTTTAAGTGTTGCGACTTATTGCAAAATACTATGCTCACAGCTGATTGTAAAATAAAAAAATAGAAAATTATTTACTTTTATTTAAAAAAAGTAAAATATCTCTAAGGGGAGAGTAAAAGAGTGATTAAAAGACTTTTTAAAAGAAATATTCTGTGCAAAATTTTATTTTATGGCAATTTTTTTTATTGAGATACATATGAAAAATAGTTAAAGTATAACTAATAAAGTCTATAACCGCAGCTATTGTTAACAAAACAGACAATAGCGGGACCACTCGTTGCAGGGTTTTTGCATAAATGCAGCTTAAAATTTACTTACTTCTATTTCCGGATCTTATTGAAACCATTTTATAAGTATTATTTCTTCCTCAGTTTATTCTTACATTAGATTTTTTCATTTTTAATGAGTCTTGTACATTTTGGTTTATCATTTCTGTGTATTTTGGTAGTTCATTGTAAAAAATACACAACTATTGTGCAAATACCATGATACCAGGCCATTTGCCCAAATTTATGAACAGAGCTCTTATGTTTAGGTATGTACAGTTAGTGTCATTAATATTCGGTTTTATTAAAGAGATATGTTTAACTGATTCGTCTTAAGCTAAATGTATATCTTTTTCAACATTTTTTCTTTTCATTAATAGTTTATTTAGACACTTGAACGTTGACATTTGTATTTAGAAAAAAAGAATAACAATATAACAAAAAAAACTAAATTAATTCAGGTGGCTTAAAATATTGCGCGTCAATAATATTCGGTTTTCTTTGAAAAGTAACAAATAATACATTAGAAAAATGGTTTTATATAAAATTCAGTATTTTGTTGGATAACCCTTTTGTTTTATAACTTCACTTAGACGGTTTGACATGTTTTTTACTATTTTAGCTGTATAAGCTGCAGGAATACGATCCCATTCCTCTTGAAGCCGCAATTTCAAGTCTTCAATGGATGTTATTTTGTAGTTGCGGATTCGCCGGTCCAGCTCATCCCATAAATTCTCAATCGGATTGAGGTCTGGGGATTGTGCAGGTGGATGGACAACTTTATGGCAGTTATAGAGCAAGCATTCTTGAATTAAACGCGACTTGTACTTTGGGCCGTTATCTTGGTAGAATTTAAAAGAATCTAAAACGCCCAGCTTATTTGCACTTTCTTTCAAATTTTGACGGAGGATATTCAAATATGATTCCTTATTCATAATTCCACTGATAAAAACTAATTTTCCCGTCCCTTTAGCTCCCATACAACCCCACACCATAACAGGTCCATTTCCATGTTTTACGTTTGGTTTTAAATTTTGTGATTGTAGATCCTCATTTGGCTTCCGCCACACCATTACACGCCCATCGGATCCAAATACGTTATACTTGCTCTCGTCCACAAATATAACGTCATCCCACCAAGTTTCAGGCTTCTTAATGTACTCCCTGGCAAAACTCAAACGAGCTTTTCGGTTGCGTAAATTAACCAATGGCTTACGACGTGCTACTCGGCCACGAAAACCTTTTTTTCTTATGGTTCTTCGTATAGTAGATGCAGATATTTTCTTTTTAAACTCATTGAGCACCTCTGTGACTAATTTGGGAGCACTTAAGCGTGGGTTAGATTTTATTTTTCGCACAATTGAACTTTCTTCCCGCTCGGTCAATTTTTTGGCTGACCTGTCTGCTTTATGAAGTATATTCTTCTTTCATTTTTGTGCCTTCTGACAATGTCCCCAACTGTATTTGGTTTCATATTCAGAATTTCAGCAATCTCTTTGTACTTTTTACCTTTTTCATAATGGAAAATAACAAGTTTTCGCTGTTCTAAAGGAGTGTGTTTTCCTTTGTGCCCCATTTGTATAATTTGCAGTGAAGTAGAATTTTGGACAGACAAGAAAGGAGGTGTTATGCACTTTTATTAAAACGTATCTCTGTATTGCTGGAAAAGTAGTTGAATAACATGTTTTTTTGCAAATAGCATATAAATAGGGGAAAAACCGAATATTAATGGCGCTTAGTAAACAGGGTTAACAAACTATGATCGATTTATCACGGAATTAATGACACTAATTGTATATATGTATATTGCTGTGATTTTTTTTTTATTATGAGTTAATTTCTTTGCTTTACACGAATCAGCACCAGTGTTGCCATAATTTTTTTTATAAAAACTGAAAATTTAGAAGAAAAAAAAAAACAGATTTTCAACTGAAAAACTGCAAGTAAAAAATACACTTACTTATTTTAAGCTTTGGGTAGTCAAACAAGTTATTTGAAAGGTAATAAATAAAGTGAATTAATAAGAAAAAATATTCATAAAAACAATTTGAAGTTTCGTTTGATTAAATATGATATATATGAATAATATAATGACACTGTGCTCGCTAAACTTAGCACCCAGTGGGACAAACCAGATTTAAGTACGCAATAAAATTACCCTTAAGGAGAAAACTTTTAATATATAATATTTTATTAGGGAAGTATCACTCATACGTACATACGTACTAAAAGTTGCATGAACGTGGTCATCAATGAACATATGTCTTTTTCGAATATAAATCAGAACACCAAACACACTGTTGCTTTATTCATACCATGAGTGAGAATATTTTGTTTCACTTCGTTAACTCAAAGAGAATGTTCGTTGATACGATTTTTATTTCGTACTTCTCGCTCTCATCTCCCATTTTCCTAATATGCAATAGCAATGTTGCCAATTTGGTAAAATCACGTAATTATTATGTATTTTTTAAGCATTTCTTAAATCATTTTCCTCTTTCTTACATCTGGCAACACTGATCTTTAAAAGCATATTGTTTTCGCATCGATATTTGTTTAAGACATGTTCTGTTTCATATTTGTAAATGTTGTATGCTCTTGTATAAAAGAACACACAAACTTCATTACACTTGGCTCTTAACTATCGAGTGTTGATTGTTCTCTTTTCATAGTTATTCATCTGTATTGAATGGAAACGCAATGAATAAAAAATAATGATGAAGGTTTCATAATCATCATTATTAAATTTCATGCAATGCGTATTTATATATAATAATAATACGTACTTATATAGTACATGTGTAATGTGATCCCACCGTTCTTTTGCAAAAAAAAAAAAAAAAATGCGTAGAAATACTCAACTATCTTAGCCCTAAATGTGAGTACCACACATTGTGTGAATTCAGTCTTTCTTTCTGATCAGTGGTAAAAAAAGCGGATAATTACATTATCGCATTAAAAAAATATGAGTAAAAAATTACCACAATTTCTTTCTTAAGAAATTGTAATTAAAATAACAAAATTGAAAGTAAAAAACTAAAATTTGAAAAACTGTAAAATATGCATAATTTATAGGAAATATTTTTTTAACAAAAAATTTTGCATAAAAGTACTAAAACCAACTGTATCGCTAATCTTTATTACATATTCTTTTAATTTAAATATCATACAGTATTTATTGATATTGCTTTTATAATTCCTGGAATTGCCAATTGTTTTTGTTTTATTTTTCTATAAAAAACTTAAGAAGTTGTAATAAATTAACAATGCTAAGAATCTTGTATCAAAAAAATGCATACGCTTTTTTATGTTTTTCCAAACGGCAACCACAATTACAACAAAAAACATGTATGTGAGACATAATTGCTACACCGAGACGTGTTAATAAAAAGCTACATTCATTTATGCATGTTTATACTTTAATTTCAGTGTATTTCTGATTTTAACAGAGTAATATCAATAGACATTGATGTTGAATGTGTGCACTACAAAAGCAACGAATGCATGAATACTTTTTTTTCTCCGTCACTCCTCTAGGAAGCATATTGGCAAAATATTTATTGCTTTGTTTCAGTTTCTTTAAGCAATTTGATCTTTCAAGTTAAGTAGATGATCAATCCACTGTAGCTTCCTCCATATAATCATGTGTAGTGGTGAAGAAAATCCTTGCTAATTGGTGGTGATATTTACTTTAGCACTGTAATTTTATCCCACTAGCTGGCGTGTTTTCCTGATCATTCGTCTGATGTTTGTCATCATCGCCAGAGGTATGCGAGAAGGTCAGGGGAGTTCTTTTTTTAGATTGAGTTATCTGGAGGGAAGTTAAAGCCTCTTTATTGAACATTCGAGACCACAATTAAATTTTTCTTTATCATGTCCTCTGCTGGGGTTCGAACCTGGGTCATTTGCGTTGTTATGCGTGCGAACTAACCATTACATCACGCCACCCCCGCATGAATACTTAACAAACGCGAATATACATACACTCATTTCATTCTCTGATATCGAGCATTAACTGTCATAGAGGCGTATTAGTTCAGACTTTGCCATCGCCTGCGAAGCTTCATCTTATTTCACTAATGATATTTTTCGCATATTAATGTCGTACGTGATTCACTTCTTATTGCCCGTAATCCTTCGGTGTTGCCTGATGCAATTAATATCACCAGAGATATGTTAGAGCAATCTAGCAACAATTTGTAATCGAAGTAATTCGAACACTAATATTTTTGACAGTCGAGACTTTTTTTAAAATTTTTTTCTATGAATGTCAAGAATTTTGCAATATTAAATTCTGAAACCGCGGGTTTCCTACCAACCAAGAGACCTACGGTTCAATCTCAGGCCAGATCGTCTGAAAAAGACAACAACAGCGATATCCCTCTCATAACAATAACAATAACAATATTAAATTCTGAAACCGCGGGTTTCCTACCAACCAAGAGACCTACGGTTCAATCTCAGGCCAGATCGTCTGAAAAAGACAACAACAGCGATATCCCTCTCATAACATAAGCTATTAACTGGTTACGAGTATTACAACTGTGGAAAATGTGTCTAAAGTATTTGCCGTTCGGAGCCGGCGTTAAACTGTAAGTCCCTTTCAATGTGTCTAAAGAAATCAGGTTTTCTTAGAGGTTCATAACTTTGAGTTGGCAACACTACCTTATGTGACAACCAATTTCACAGCTGATAGTTGATTTTTGTTCAGTTTGGTTTGACATTTCATAATGCATAGCCTTACACCAGAGCAACACTTCAATTTGTTGAATTTTTTGGGTCTACTCAGAGACGTCATGAGAGACAGACGTCTTTTACATATCGGTGTCGGATTTGATCTTTTCGCAAGCGTTTTGTTTGATACATCAATACTTAATTAAATTACTTTAAAATATAAGTGGTTAGAAAAAAGAGAGCAAATAAAATAAATCAAATCGGAGAAAATAAAAACTTTCTTAGTAAAATGAAAAACCAAATGAAAGAAATAGAAAGCGCAGTTATAATGGCGACAATTCCAGTAAAGATACTTTCTCTCAAAACAAACAATTGAGAAGTAATTATTACTCAATACTGGACAATAGAGTGAATTCCAGTGTGATATAGAGTCAATATCAAAATTTAAAAATCACCTGCAAGTGCATAGCGATAAACTTCAAACTAAAGAAAATGGTGCAACAAACAACATTTGTACTGAATCTCAGAAAACACCAGCTGATACTTCTGTCTTCGATGTTATTTTTAAGGAACTTATTTTGTTCATAAAAAATGGTTTAAGAATCGAAGATTTCCAAACAAAAGAATTTAACACCAAACAATATAAAATAATCTTATTTCGAAATTCAATTGTAGGATTTATACGGGTCAAGTCACATTTACAAACACCAAATTTTTACTTTTGCGGCAAAGTGCGTTAAAACCAGAACATTTTTACTAAAAGGATTTAATGCCGACAATGACCCAAATTCTATATACGAGGAACTTTGCAATCGGGAAAAATTATAGTCATTTCTATACAAATAAGTCGATAATCTTCTTCCATTTCAATTAAAATTAATAAGGAGATTGCTCCACCGTCGTATCCAATGGGAAGTATTAAAAAATCACGAAATCCCTCAGTGCAGAAAATGCCAGTGTTTTTTCCATAGTGCCTCAAATTGTTATTTACAAAAAAGGTGCTTTAAGTGTGACTAGGAACACGAAATTGGAAATTGCAAAATTGGAAAAGTATTCGAAAGCGAAAGAGAAAAGCTGTTCTGTGTTTTGTGTAACAAATACAGGCATCCAGCTTCATACAAAGGTTGAGATAAATTTAAAACCCTGCAAAAAAATTAAGAGATCGAAAACAACTTATCTTAAACAATAAAAATCGAAATTTATCGAATATTGACCCGAATATCAGCTATGCTAATATGTTAAGAATGAATAAGGCTGATATTGGAGTAATGAATGAAAAAGTAAATTATAATACTAACGATAGCAACCTTATAAACAACTCCTTTATATAAGATCTTAAAAACTGAGTCGAAAACCTATCAAATCAAATTATAAATTTTCAAAGACAGTTAAATATCCAAGCGGCCGGAATTGATACGCTCTTTTCTTTTCTTGATGTATAATGGTTTTAAATACAAGTACAAATACTAGAATATTTGAAAGATTTAACATAATTGGAATAAATGTTAATTCATCAATAAAATTGAACAGACGTTATTATTTACTCAATTTTCTAAAGGTACACAATCCTGATATAGTTATGTTGAATGAAACAAAATTAAACTCAAGACATTCGATTTGTTTCGAAAATTATAATTTCCTAAGAAAGGGTGTGAAGTTAGCTTCGTAAGTTATATTCTTTTTTAATAACAGTAGAAATAAAATAATTTAACAGTACAAAAAGAATTTAACTTTACGAAGCCTTATTTTTTTAAGTGTTATATTTTAATTTGAAAAATAATTAAAAAACATTAAAATCTAAAAAAGTAATGTGGATGAAGAAATTCTAAAATATTTACTAAAGAATATGTAAAACATATATTGTTATGGCACAAATTTTATTTTTATAAAAGCATACAATAATAAATATAAAATAAATTTTAAAAATCGGGTAAAAGATGAAATTCTGGGGGAGTCGGACCTATTGGAGTAGAAAGGTACTCCGTCAGGGAATTTACGGGTTTTTACCCCATGATCCAAGAGTCCTTGTGGACCGAGATATACCGCCTAGAATAAGGCCATCTTGGGCCATAGGCAAATCAGATATTCGAAAAATCGGGTAAAAGATAAAATTCTGCGGGAATCGGACCTCTTGGAGTGGAAAGGTATTCCATCAAGGAATTTACGTGTTTTTACCCCATGACCCAAAAGTCCTTGTGGACCGTGATATACTCCTCGAAAATGGCCATATTTGGCTATAGACACATTAACTACTTGAAAAATCGGACAATAAGAATGAAAGTTTTAAAAATAAAATTCAACAACTTTTTGTGCCATTAGAACTTGATATTCCAAATAATTTGTATATATTAGATGAAGCACCAAGCAAAGCACGAAGATTGGGGTAAAACAAAGAACAATTCAAAAGATGTTATGTTAAGAGAATGGTTATATAACAATGATAAAAGATTCAGATGTAATTTATATACTTCGATATTGCCAGCTTATCTACGTTGTGGTTCTTTGCTCGATATATGCATTGCGGATCATAGAATTAATATTCAGATCGAGAATAATAGCACTAATTTTGTAAACATATTAGATTACGGTAGTGATCACAACGGTTTACACATAATAGTTTCAAGAAATGCGAATGAAGAGTCATTTCCTCTTTTGAAAGACCAATCTCAACCCCAACTGAATTATAAAAATACAGACTGGAAAAAATTTACACCTGCACTAAGCAGAACCAATGCAAATGAATTACCCGTTCCCAATAATAGATATCTCTCTAAAACAGAAATTGACTTCCACCTAAAAAGACTCCATGACATCATTACGAATGTAATTAATGCATATATTCCAAGATTTCAGAATAAAGACAATATACATAAATTACACAAGGAAAAAATCAGAATTAACAAATATAATCGGCTTGAGTGCGTTATTCCACCGAGTGAATAGTTTGAAACTAATTAAGAAACTCTTGCAACATAACTTTGTTACATCTGTGAACAAATACTTAGAAAGAAAACTTAAAAATATAAGCCCAAAGGATCCATCTCGGATGTTTTCAGATGCCATGTAAAATTTCCGAAAGTTTCAGATCAGACAGATTCGAACCTTCTAAATAGAGCTGGTATTAATCCTCAACAGCTACAACGAGATACCATTGTTGACAAATATATAATAAAGGATGAAGATCAAGTTTTTAACGTTATAGGCGCATACTTTGAATATGTTTACTCAGCTAAGACGACGGACAATTGCTATTGCTATTGTTTACTATGGTTGTGCTGATTCCAGCCTTTAGTAATGAATCTTTAGTAATGATAAAAGAGCAGACAATTTAGACATATCAATGGCAGATTATTTCATAACGCCAGACGAAATAAATTCTATATTCTCGAGCTTAAAGGGAAAATTATCCTCTGGCATGGAGAATGTTCCTAATATTGTCTAAAAAAATATTAATCTTTCATTAACATTAGCATATTGTACATTACTAAATAATATGTAAAAAAGATATGGAAAACTGCCAAAGTTGTAATCTTGCCAAAAAAAAAATAAGGATACGCATAGCCCCAGGAATTTACGACCTATTAGCTTATTACCGAATATCAGCAAAATTTTTGAAATTTTCAGTGACAACTCAATTGTTAAAATCTGTGAGAAAAAAACAATATTTAATTCGAGAAACAATTTGGCTTTAAATATAAGAATTCTACAGTTCATGCGATCAATCTGCTTACTTCAAGTACACATGAACATAGAATACACAACCCTAGCTTGCCTAATAGACTTCGAAAAGGTTTTCGACACTATTTGGATTCAATGTCTCATTTTCAAACTATTAAACTTCGGCTTCCTACTGTCATTTGTGATTCTGATATATAATATGATAAGCAAAAACGATTTAAGATATGTAACAAAGGAAACATAAGTACCAAGGACTTCTTCATCATAAATGGGCTACAGCCGAAAACTGTCAATGATCTCTTAAAAAGCGCAACGAATATAATTGGATTTGCCGATGATATTATAATATATCAGGCTGTCGAAAAAACTGAGAAAATAAATTCAAAATTACAAGACAGTTTTGATGTTATTGAGAAATATGCTTTAGACTGGAACATGAAAATCAATTTAGACAAATGTGAAATCATCTCTTTTGGCCACCTGTTAATAAATGCAAATATAATATAACGAAAAACTGGAAACAGTTTTTCATTAAATCATTATCACCTAACATAGAAATGCCATACAAAGACGTCGTCAAATATCTAGGAGTTTACTTAAATAAATATTTATATTTTAATAGAATCAGATGCAGCTCATTTACTGAAAGAAGCACCTTGTATCTCTCTTGAATGTTATGGGAATTATAGTTTAGGTTTGACCAAGACCCTTTATCATGAAAAAACTATTACTTTTTTATAGATTCTTTGCTTTTGATATAATTTAAGCTCAAGGAATAATTTGCCAAAGGCCAATAAATCTTGAATTCATATAACTTTTTTAGAAACAAAATGTATTTTATTACCATTTGTATATGTTGCATTTGTACTATATGTATTAAAATCAAAAATTAAAGTACACACTTTTTCAATTTCAAACAATATTTAAATGTAAGCGAAAACTTACAATCCCAAAAAACCTTTAAACACTAAAACTGTTGAAGATAAGCTGATCTTATGAGCAACAGGAGCTAAAAAGGCTGATGAACTGAAGTGATGGAACTGATATTCATACATCACAAAATTATACCTGTATAAGTAAAACATAAAAATAAGTAACGGCGCTTGTAAATACCATCGGGCAATAAAGGGTTGAAACAGTATTTTGACGTTATTTAAAATTCAAAAGGAGAAGTTGATCGATTTAGAACGTAACATTATTTTACCATTTATTTGTAAACAAAATTTCCAATAGCACAATTAAGTGTTGAAGTTAAAAAATAAACATTTTTTAGCCTCCATGATTGAAGTTTTTTACAAAAGAAAAACGCTGATTGTTATAGCCTCAGTTGTTGTAGGTAAGCTTTTACCTTATAAATCCAACTTGGCTATAAGGACATACAGCTAGAATGTAGCACACTTGTTTTGTTTGTATTTGAAAAAATGCATATAAATTTTACATAAAAATTTTAGTCAGATTGCATCAGGGGAAGGCGTGCCGCATACGCCCACAATTGCCTCAACTTAGCATTTGTACTTGTTTCATGTGAACTTAACATATTTTCATAGCTTGTAGGCGGATGTGGCACACCTTCCCTCGATTAGGGTTGGAAAATCTGAAATCAAAGAAACCAGTACATAACCGAAAAAAATTTATTTTTTTATAAAAAACACAATTCAATATATAACGGTAAACGAAAACAAAAATATATTTAAATCAGTTTAAACAACACATTTTAACGCTACATGTTAATTAAATAAGTTAAATAGCATATATTTATCGCTTTTTTATACTTTGCCTTAAAAAGTTATAAAGCTTATCACAAGTATAGGGTTTTTACAAGCCTAAAGTTCAATCGGGCTTACAAGCTAATTAATAGGTCCACACCATGGAATTAACTAATTGCTAAATTTTGATGGCAATATTTCCCGTATTCGTTTCTTGTTGAAACCATGTCTCTCCCGGATCAATGTCATCTATATTTTCAAACAAAAATTCATGATCCGCACCACAGTCAACGATCTTCATTGACCTTAATGCGAGCTATCCTTTTAAAGAAATAAGGACCAAGGATGCCAGCAGCGATCCCTTCAAAAGATGCATTTTTCTAGATTTCAAAGTAAATCTAGATAATTTGGTAGTGTTGCTCAAGCGTCAATCTATTCATTATAATTTGCCAGAGTTTAAATATAACTTAAATAATGTACTTAAATATTGCACAAAACCTCGAAAATTATTGTGATCAATTTTGGTAAAGTCTTTAGATTGAGAGAATTACGCAAAGTCAACATTTCATTAGGATTTGATATTCCTTGCGTCAATAAGCGAAATGTATTTACTTTTTTTAGCTCCACAAAACACTTTTTTTGCTTTTAAAGTTAACCTTAGCAAATGATGCACATGAACTTCTTATATTTTTTCGGAATACTTAGCCAATATATTTCTGATAAAATCTGATGCAATTATAAAATCAGTAAATATTTTCGCTAGCCTTTTGGACATAAGACAAATAAAATTAAAAAAAATTATATTAAGTTTTGTGCACTGAAAAAAATTTTGAAATAGAAATGAATATACAAACATGAAAAAGCAGTACATTTGCGTAATGATTTAGATGTTATGCATAAATCAGTACATTTAACCAAACTCAGTATATGTACTCATAAAAACAGTACGTCTGGCAACTCTATCCCAGATGCAATCTGTTTATAATTTTCCAGAATGTATTTTTTTGCTACATCGAACATTTCTGGCGTGAGTTATTAACCAACTCACAAAAACAAAAATTGGCCCATACACATAAGACACACCGTATTATGAGCGGATGTGACACGCCTTCCACTGATAAATTTGCCTATAATTCAATTTATTGCTACACAGAACATTTCTGAAGGGAGTTACGAACCAAAATTTAAAAAAAAATTGGCCCATAGATATAAGGAGAGTCCTAATGTATATACTTCAGGACTATTTAAAGTCGTTTATATATGTATATGCAAATGCCTGTTTTTTTTTACTAAAAAGAAATTGTTTCTGAATTCCAATATATATAATTATCAACATAATTGTCAGTTTTGCTTAAGACAGAGTTTCGAAATTATTCGTATCTAACCTAAAAAACAAATATGTTTTTAATTTCTCTCTAAAACAACGTATTTTTATCAGACGATTGCAATCAGACTTTATTTTGATTTTTATTTAATTCAGTGTCATATACACAAAACACAAAAAATCATAACAAAAAATGGCTGTATAATGAAAAATACAACAAGAACGAATACAAAAAATTAAAAGGAAATCATATTCGCTTTTATTGCCCGTTCGCCATTTTCCTAAAGCTTTTCTCCACTAATCTATAGAGCCAGAAACACCACTAAAAATGAAATGCAGTTGTTTCTTCATTTATACATGTTGCATATAGTACACACATACATACACATACTTATATGGTATTAAATCTGTATATTATAACTCCCAGCACACATATCGCTATGATTTCAAATTGACCATGTTTTGAAAGCCATATTCTATTTGCAAACAATTTGGAAAGAATATAAAGTGTAAAGTTCTTTTTCGAATTATAAGAAAGTGGCTTTTACGTAATACGAATAAAACCTTTAAAGCCTCCTTTACCAAGGATACATTTTCACAAAATATTTAGCGGTATCAAGTGCAAACTTTCGAAAAATTTCAATATTTATTTGAAAGCCACTTGAAACCGTCACCATTATAACGTGCAATCGCTTCATTAAATATACGTCAAGGCTTGTTTTTTGTGACGAAATGTCTGCATTTTGGATAAAACGCCTTGCAATGTTGCCGTCATTGGAATCTCCGATTCCGGATTTTGGCCGATCAATAACCAAGCCCATTTGACGCCTAAATTCACTTTGGATGCAATTCTCTTTTCATCTTCAGAACTAGCGTGCCACTTCATTATTGGAAGTTCAAACGATAAATGAAGAAGCCATCCATGAAAGACCAGGTTTTTACTGACTTAAAATAATATTACAGTTATTTAGAAAAGGCCACAAATGCCTACGTAGTCAATAAAAATACTCTGTTATAATTTACAGCACGTAGTTTTAATACATATGTATTTTATGTATCTATAAACATACATCAATTTATTTTTAAAAGGATCAAATATGAACATTGATGGAATGTTTGTATTTTTAGGAAAAATAAAAAACTTCGCTTAACTTTGCTTAACTCATTACTTTAAGTCCATACATTTCCCAATATGGCTGATTTTTAGCCTCTATTTAAAACAACATAAAAAATGTGTACATTTGACTCAACATCAAAAACGCAAAAGTAATCTCACTAGCCTGTAGTTAATGGTTCCATTAATATTTTTAACATTAATCTTAAAAAACTGTAGAAATTTCACTTTGAAAAGCAAAAAATCTGTGTTTTTGCTTTTATTTAAAGAAAAACACAAAAAAATCTGACTTTGGAAGGAAGCAGCAGCATAACGGAAAATGATACCAAATATATTTGTATGCCTAGTGATGTAAAATGTTATCTACTTTAACGTGAAATAAAGTTTGTACTATTTTTTAAAAATTTTTTTAAATTAAAACCCACTTTCGGTATCAATGTGCGTCGTTTAGATTTTTGTGCCTTCTAACTTCGATTTATGTTTCCTAAATTTTTTGAAATCAAAAAAACAGAAATTCCAGTTTTAATAACTGTGTCTGTTTTATGAAATACTATTTACGGGGAAGTTTGAACAACCAATTGATGCAATAGTCTATCAGATAAAAATAATAAAAATTATGTCAATGTCAGACAACTTCAGAGAAAGTATGATATAATACAAGCGATAATCAATATAAAAAAGTTGAGAGAAGGAATCTGCATCAACAATGCGAAATGCTTGGAAAGACCAATGGCCTAAATGCACACTGTGGGATCTTTTAATATAGAAAATTCCGATAATATTGATTATTTTAACTTGAAGGTCGAGCAATTTACAATCTCAGAACTCTTTGAGTTGAAAAATCTCTAAAATCAACACAGTAAAGACAAAGAAACTTCAAATATTGAGTTTTTTAGAGACAATTCACAGATTCCATTTTCATAATTGTCTTTGACTGCATATATAAGGCTATGCAAGTTTATGAAGAGATTAATAAAAATGAAAAAAGAATTGATTCGACAAAAAGAAGAGTAAATTCAATACCTTAATATCACCAAAATTGTACGAAGAAATAAAATTCTCCGAATACACAATTCTTTATCCCAAAGTGCCTGTCATAATTATTGCACCATTCCAAATTTTTTGTTTTTAAGACAGTGTATATACAAAAAAAAAAAAAAAAATAACACTAAATTTTTCAGATTGTTTGTGTAATTTTTACTTTAGCATTTAAATTAAGTGTTTTAGTTTTTGCATAAATATGGCACCAGTTATCCTCCCATTAGTGCTAATAAGATTGAATATCCTATCTTTGATACCCTTGAAAAGATTATTTAGTTCTTCTATGTCTATTTTCCCCCACTCTTAATTTTCCACTCTTAATTTTTAATTAATTTCTATTTGTCAACACTGAAAAATTGTCTGTTAAAACAATTTACTCTTCGGATAATAATTTAAAAATAATATTCATGTGAGGAGAGCAAGCAGGCCGCAGTAAAACCTCAATAGAGTGGTTACGACTCCCTTCCATACTTTTTCTTCTGACATAAATACTGTTGGAAAACAAATGTCTTTCATTATTTTCTCTCCAGAAAGGCAGCAAACTACATCTAAGAACTGTAATGTACTTTGTACTGTTCATTCGAGTGGATGGAAACAGTAGTTCTAGGGCCACAAACTATGAAACTGCTTGTCGTTGCATAACAAAAGCTTTCTTGGGCGTCCCATGTGATTTGCATTATCATATAGTCTGGGTTTTTCAGAAAATTCAAAATTGATTTGTGAGATCCTCCAATACCTTTGTAATGGCACATACAGCGAAAGATGGGTCGTTTAAAATTAGCCTCTTTTCAAATCCCTTAAAATTTGTTTGCGCGGCATGTTTAAATAAAGAATTATTTTCAATTTTAACAATATAATTTAACTTTCATGTCCGCCGCTTTTACAGGACGGATACTGCTATAATTACGCAAAGACCAAAAATCTTAATTTTTATACTGAACACGAACTACACAAACAATCTGAAAAATTGACAGTAAACAAAATGAAATGTTGTATTTTTTAAAAACTTTAAAAAATAAGGTGGCGCTATAATTAATTTTTAACTATTTGTTTTTTATACTTTTTTATTAATAAATACGAACTATATTTTGTGAAATATAGAATAAAACACGCACTCTTTTATAGTATGAGCAATTCCAAATTCGTAAATCGATTTAAGTTTAATATTAAAATATAAGGTAATTCAAATGCTTGACTTCCTCTTTGCTGGGTTGTTCTCTATTTATGTATAGTATGGGCATATACATATGTATGCGTTCTATTATAAATATTGATTTTGAACAGTTGCCAACGTCTACAGAAACATAAAATGTTGTTGATAATGACACAAAAATAAAATATATACCATTTGAAACAGTCGAGCAAACCAAAAATGAAATTTCATTATTCATAAAGGGAATTATCTCGATATAAAGTTTTATGGCAACATTTGACTTGTCTTGTAAATAAAACGTTAAAACTGGTTTTCTTTTTTTTGGCAGATACGGTTGAAATCGAAATGGATTACATGTTGAAATCGGCTTCATTCAAGCAGGGAAGCAATTGTACATAATCGAAACATATCTTATTCTCGATAAGATATAAATAAAAAAAATATTTTTTAAGTGGGCGTTTGGAGATATAGACTTAAAAGTGTCTCAATAAAACATACATCGGTAATTACATATGTCGAACGGGTCACAGGCTCGCTCATTGAGTCATAGAGGACTGTTGTGAAGAAAGTTTTGCTTAATTGTAATATTTTTTATATAAATTGTTTGTATTTGAGCCAAGTATATAACTTTATTAACTTTCTTAAGTTCTATTGTTTATTGCACACTATTATACTGTGTTATCGTTTCATTTACTTTTGTTCTTCACCATGTGTTTCTTATATTTCATTACATACAATTTTTAAAAAATCGTTCGCCAAGTTTGTTATTTCTAGAAAAGTCGCCGTGTAAAAAAGAAATGTAAAAGTTATTTGTACTGTAGTTTCAAGATAACAAACGAATGTATTTTATTTAAATCTTTTATTTAAATTTTTTATTTCCACAATTGTCAAAAACTTCTCTAACAAATCTTTACTGTAATTGATACATACGGTCAACGTATTGTTACGTTTTAATCTTTTAAAACATTTCAGTTCGTTTAAATTGCGTTAAAATAATATTAACACCACTTTGTTGTTGTTTACTCACTTTATCTTCTATACAGTATATCTTAATACAACAACTTAATATTCGTTTATAAAACACTTTCATTTCCGCTTAAACACGACTTTATTTTAGACAGCAAAACGATAACCAACTGATGTGTAGATGAAGCAGCCTCTTTATAACCTAATTGCCTACAGTTTGGAAAGTTACGGAAATGACTAATTTTTTCTATTTTATATCCGTTAATTCAAATGTAACATAAAGATGGTCGTATTGGTCCCAAATTACAATATTAAAGGCGCTGATGTGTGTTTTCTTTTTAGGCATTTTTATTTCGTAGCAGTATATTCAATATGATTTTAATGATATAATGTGTTTAAACAATACACGGTAATAATTATGGCCCTAAAACCAAGCAAACCTAATAAGTTTTCTGTCAGTATTTTCGAAAATATTTGTAGGAATTTTCTCAAATTTTCTGGAGAGGCAGAATATAATTCCGAACTATAAATTTGGGTTTCATCACAAACATGACACTTCTGCTACGATTAATTAATGTAATAACTGATACTTTTGAGAGGAAATTATATTGCTCAGTGCTTCTTGATGTCAAAGACTTTTACCAGCCCCTATGTATTTATTGTTAAGATCATACCTGGAAAAAGTTGGTTTTTTTGTTAAGGTGTATGATGAAACATATATATACACTGGTGAGCAGAATGGGATACCAATGAAGTTTGAATTAAAAGCACAATAAAACCCAAAAAAAAAAAAGAAAAGTAGTTCGACTTTTTGTTTAGAATAATCGGTAGAGGAATAAAAAAAGATAAAAAGAAATTCACTGGCATTTAAACTTGATATTAAGTTTTAGGCAATTTTATGAAAAAAGTCAATGTATCCGCCAGCACAAATGGAATGACAAAATCCATGCATTAGATTTTTGCTGCTTGCTATACAGTATTGGAAAAGACATCTAAACAAACAGCACCATTTTTTGTCACTAATTGTCAACTTTTTTTTTTGCCAAGTTGAAACAAAATAATTATCAGATTTATTAGAAAACCAAATTGTGCAAATGACAAATAATAATTATTTAGCTCTTCAACTTGGTGTGAAGTTTGGAAGTAGTCACTAAACAGTGCTACAAGTACGAAAAAGATATATATAAACACGCCAGAACGTTTCGTTATTTAAAAAGCGAGAGCAACGTTTTTATTATTTTATATTTTTTAGTGTTATAGCTCTAACGCACTAGCTGCTGCCGCAACAAAGACAGTTGCCGACTTAGTGAAAAAAGGTCAGTCAAATAAGAACCCTGGATGACAGGAGAAATTCGTGGATAATTCGTATACAATGGGAACAGTTGAAAAAAGTCAACAGATTTCTGGAATTGTTTTTCATGTTAAACTTAACGAGTACAAGAAAATTGTGAAAACGGCAAAACCTATCTTTTGAATAAAAAAAGCATCAGGAGCAGATTATATACTGTTAGCCTTCCTGCAAAAGGAAATATGGGACACCCAAGGCTTATCGACCAAGGGACTTTACATCTTTCTAGTTTAAGAATATTAAGCGCATTGTCGATAACATGGTCAAAAGCAAACTAACAATCGAGAGATAAAAGTTCAGACGGCTTGTCTATGTAAAATGTCGCTAAGTGGATAGTGTTCTACATGAAGTGGTGCATTAACGTTGAAGATAACAATGTTAGGACCGATACACACATGCTAGCCGTAATGCAGTTTTAAATAGATCGGGTTTTGGTAGACTGGATCAGCTTTAAACCAGTCTTGTACGCCGACGATATATTACAATTTTTGAGGGGAAGGGGCCTTAATGAAACAGTACGCCTCCAACTTTTGGAGAGATTATCCGATAGATCGGAAAGATAGATCATCTGGACCGGAACCTAAACTGGAAGAGCCACATACGGGAAAGACCGATAAGTGTAAAACACTTTTCAGAAGTGTAATAGGCTTAAAATGTGGACTCTGTCTAAAGATGTCGCTTTAGCTATACAGAAGCGTGATAAGACCAATTATCACATACTCTTCTGTGGTATGGTGAACAGTAATGGAGAAGAGGGTTAAAGCTTGGACATTACAAGGGGCTATCATGTGCCTCTAGAAACTATTATATGCATAGGCCTCTAGAAAATATTCTATGTTTTCAACCAAAAGATCAATAATAAAGCATGAGGCTGCCTTCACTGCAAAGCAATTAAATGCTCTAGAAGAACAGATCAATATGCACACAGTTCAAATTATTAGAGAATTCTGTATCACCTTACTAGAAGTAACCTCTTATAATAACAGAACGTTTATAAGGTGCAATATGAAAACTTATTGTTATGCAGACGTCACCAAATTCGGCAAACAAAATGGTCTGGGTTTCTATATCTATTTATTTAGTTATGCGTTAACAAAAGGGATAATCTGGATTGGGACAAACACGGGGACAACAATATGTTTAGCTAAAGAGCAACATGATCTATTATGTTCAATATGACAAAATCTAGGACGGTGTTGAGCTATAGGAGGACAATAAATGTCTTTGTTAAACAAGGCATGGTGAACACCATATAGGTTTCAGAACACTACGGGCCACAGGGAGCAAAGTATTAATAAGAGAGGGATGTGCCAGCGATAAACTTTGAGGGGCAAAAGCCACTCGTGCTCACCGAGACCCACTTTGGGCTAGAGAACCAATGGGAAAAACTACGAAGACACTTTTGGGCGATTCAAATGGAAGAAGGTTAGTAAAGTTGAACAAGAGAGACCTAAGTGGAATTTTGGATGGGGATCACTAGGAACTAGAATAATTGGTTTTCTTTTATAGAATTGTATAGCGAACGCACAACAAACCTAACTCTAAACTAGCTGTATTCCTGCGAACATGAGACAGTATTTTTTAATGTCTCCTTTCATTTTACCAATCAAAAAACGAAAATCAAAGTTTTCATTAAAATAGTTTAAAATACTACTAAAGCAGCTAAAATACATAAAATATTTTTTACAATATGTACTGAAATCCTGTGTTATACGTTGTTGAAATATATTTTACTTGAAGAAGATATTAATGCCATCGAAAAAAATAAAAATTTTAATGCCCACACATCCTTTTTTTTGTAAATGTAAAAAAAAGTATAATACAAGTAAACGTATGCTAAGCGCTTACATAGTAGCAATAACGAACATATCACTATCAACAACCAACGAACAGATTAATTTGGGTCATTTTGTTACCTAGGCAGTATAATGGCATCCAGCGGCAGGGTTGGCAAAAACCCGGGTTTTTGAAACCCAAGCCACCGGGCTTTATTTAGAGCTCTGATGGTTTTTTTTATTGGGTTTTTTAACTGTTTCCAAATTTCGTAAGTCATTCTTTTGCATGACAACACCCGACCTCATATCGCTAAGGATTCAAAACAATTATTATAGACTGTCAAATGCCGCATCCACCGTATTCTTCGGCTGTTACGACGGATACAATATACTCAGGCCTCTTTATACAGGCTTTCTTTACATAGCATTTCGCTATAACGGCCTGTTTAAATTAGGACACACATTCATTCTACAGTTAAAAAACCGTGGGTTCTCCGTTTTTTAAAAAAAAAGTGTACGCGAAACAAATGCAACACATATTCATCTCGTTTAAAGGCATTTCGATTTGCGGCATACATTTTCAGAATTAATCTAGGCCGTATAAAGAGGTATGAGTTTAACATTTAGCAAGACACCGAATCACTTTCTTCGAAAAAATAAAAATCGGCTTCAAAGTTGGAGCGCCTTAGAAGTCAAGAATTTTTTCTGAAACGGGATTTGGAAATTGGCACAGATGTATGGAAAAGATGTAGGCAGTAATTTGATAAATTTTTTATTTCATTATCTGTTTGAGCTTAAAACGGAACAAATTTGTTGTTCAAATACCTAAATTCCATTAATTTTTGTTGTAAATAAACTACGAAAACCTTTAAATAAAAAAAACCCGCCCGGGTTCGTTTAATGTAATACCCAATAAAATTCGGGTGGGTTTAATTGGGTTACCCAGTGGGTTTCCTATACTGTCCAGCGCTGAGTTAAATGGTAATGTTACGAAGAGACTCAGTAAGACCAGAGGTGCTTTTAACAGACTAAAAAATATTTGGAAAAAATAGAGGAAATGAATAAGACATATGTGTCTTAAGAAAGCCAGTAGAAAGTATAACATGGCTCTAGAATGGAACCCACAAGAAACGATGCTAAGAGAAAGGCCAAAAAATATATGGCCCCCGACTGTAAAAAACGAGCTAACATCAATCAATAAATCATGAGATGTAGATTAAATATATGCGAATAATAGATTAGGTTTAAATATAAAAATATATATAACCAGACTATAGGTAAAGTGCTTGTCATAATTATAGTAGCACCCCCTAATATTTTGAATTTTTTTAAAACACAACATTTTATTTTGTTTAGAGTCAATGTAGAAGAAAACAAAATTGTAAATTTTTCAGATTGTTTCTGTAGTTCGTGTTTAGTATAAAAATTAAGATTTTTGGTCTTTGCATAATAATAGCACCATCCATTCTGTAAATGCGGAGAACAACAAAGTTTGTTGTTGTCAAAATTAAAATAAACATTGTAAGAGATCACATGGAAATCTTGAATTTTCTGGAAAACGCAGTTATATGGTATGGAAAATTCACGGGACGCCCACGCCCAAGAAAGCATTTGTTATTCAACGACAGGTAATTTCATATTTTGTTGTGCTATTTATTCAAGTGGTAGTCTAGAACTTCATTTTTCATCCACTCGAATGAACATTGTCAGAGTACATTCCTGTTTTTAGCTGTAGTTTTCTGCCTTTCTTGAGAGAAAATAAGGAAAAATATTTTAGTATTCCAACAGAATAACGCCAGCACACAAAGTATGGAAAGGTTTCGTTACTAATTGATTGAGGATTTACTGTGGGCTGCTTGCAGTCTTGACATGAATATTAATGAGAATGTGTCGGAAATTCTTGTCCGAGGAGTAGATTGTTTTAACAGGCAATTTACCAGTGTGAAAGAATAGAAATTAAGAAAAAATGAAGAGCGGGGGAAAATAGAAACAGAAAAACTGAACAATCCTTTCAAGAGTATCAAACATAGGATATTCAAACTTATTAGTACTAAAGGGGGCAGAACTAAGTTTTAATTTTAACATTTTTGGTAAACAAAGCTTATTATTTAAAAAAATTAAACTCGAGCCATAATTGTGCAAAGACTAAAACACTTAATTTTAATGCAAAAGTAAAAATTACATAAATAATCTGAAAAAAATTACTGCTATTTTTTCTCCTACATTAACACTACAAATAATGAGATGTTTGTTATAGTAAATGTACTGTTTTAAAAACCAAAAAAAAAAATAGGGTGGTGCTATAAATATGACACGCACTTTACATCACACAATATTATTTTATTATCAGTCGACAGCCATAATTCGTGATAACAGTTCATTTATGTAATAACGGAAGAAAATTTTTTGAACAATTCTAAATTTTAATTTAAAAATTCTTATTAGGGAAACATAAATTTTGAATTAATTTTCACAAAGCAGAAATTACTTAATTAAACTGATTTTCATATATACACCCTGGGATATAAATATAGCGTATAGCAAATGGTTTTATTTCGGAAACTTTTTTAACAAATCAAAACATCTTTAGAAAAGAACTCAATGTAGATATAAAACCTATGTATTGAATGACTTTATCTTATTATATTGTAATTTAAAAACTATATTTTTTTTCGAACGAATAAGTATAGGGTACAAACTAACCAATTACCAATATTTTGTAAATTACCTACAAACCTACCTACTTACCTTCATTGAATTGCCTACAGTACTTATTAGCAACTTAAAATAAAATTTCTTTTAAATTTCGACGAAACTCCCTTTTGTTTTTTAATGTGATATGAATTATTACAAGGTGCAAGTGAATACCATTATTCTGATAGGCACTATCGAGTAGAACATATATCTGCTTTAGGAATTTTCGAAACATATTCAAAAACTCGAGTTACGTGTGAAAACCGGTTTTTCAGACCTTAACGCATTTACAAGTTAAAAACTTACCTGAATATTACCCGATTTTAAGTTTCTTATTAGAATTGGAAAGAAGAGAAATATAACTTTTAAACAATACATATGTATGTCGTTTAAGTAGCCTTTTAGATTCTGGGTGTATTTCGCAAGCAAACACATTTTTTATCCAATTTTTTACACATTTTTCAAGTTTAGATGCGTATTTATATCATTAAACTTGTCTGTTAATAAAATGAAATCTCTTCAAAAATAAGTCAAAAAAAAAACAGAAAATAAATATTGTTACGAAAATAAAAATGCCTAAAAAAGATACATCAACTTTCATATTTGGAGCTTTAAACTTTATTATGAGAGTTATTCTATTGGTTTGTGTCAAGGCTACTTTTGGGTAATAGCGTAGCTGAATTTATTAGTTGAATAGAAGGCTTTATAAGGTTTTAGACTTTACTAGAACATTCGAGACTGATGGCAATCTGGTATATAAAGAATGCTGCTTTGTCTACGTCAATCAGTAGTAATTTAACTGTCAAAGAGTAAAGTCAAGCTAAGGCGTAAATTAAAGTGTTGAGTAAATTTGTGTGTTAAGTGCAAGATAAATAAGTTAGATACTCTACAAATATAAATAAAGAACTGTATAAGTAAAATAATAAACTCGTCTTATTTATGTTAATATTTCAAGATGTTACATCTATTTTTAGGCCATACAAAGACCATATGCAGCCATCAGAGCTTAAGCAGACTTTTTTGTTTGCAATAGGATTCGACGAAAGAAATGTGTTTGAAATGCATATATACCTATATATATTACAAATTTCTTTGTTTGTTTGTTATTCAATCACGCGAAAACGACTGAACCGAATTGGTTAAATTTGGAACACAGATAGATTTAGCCAACGAAAGTGACATTGGCCTTATCGAAATATAATGGGATCTGGTAGAGGTTAAAATCGGGAGAAAACGGATCAAATTAGATCATATGTGCTTGGCATAACTAATTAAAGTGTTTGTAACATTGCAAATTTTATTGATATAGATATTTAGCTCTAGATCTGAAAGTGCAAAATTTTAATTTTCAAAGTAAGGTTAAACTCGATTGAAAATGGGCAATTTCGACCTGGGAGAGGTATACATTGGGGATAAGCTAGCATGTAAAGTGACTTCTCTTCTGAAATGAAATTTTTTGATTTAGAAACAAATTTTTTTGTTTTCTAACATTCCGATTTTAACGAAATTGGAAAGATCTAGCTAAAGAAAGTGTTATGGGGTAAGAGTTTTTTCAAATTTGGAACTGGAAGAGGTTAAAATCGATGGAAAACTATTCAAATTTGTTTATATGAGTTTGTTAATGAGTCAATTACGCGTAAACTACTAAATCGATTTTTCTGAAATTTAGAACACAGATATAATATACATATACATGTATAGATTTCCCAGCAACGCCGAATGGTTAAAGCTATTATGTTAAATAAAAATAAGCTTATCGTTCTTAAAAGTACAAGAATATATCGCATTTGTACCTCTAACGTTTGTGAAATCAGAATTTTCAATAGAGACAAACAACTTTCCTGTTTAATATAATATTATATCACAAAAAGGCTATAAAGTGTATTTTTAAGCGAAAGAGAGAAAATGATGTAAGAATTTTACAGTAGATAATAAATATGAAAAAAAAAGAAAATTGACAAACTTTGAGTTGGCTCACTTTAAAAATACAAGTGCGATATGTCTTCTCACTGGAATGTAAAAGTTTTGCCTTTGTTTTTTGTTCTGATGGCAGTTGATAATTATATTTAAATTAAACCACTGTACAATGTACGGGTTCTCTGATTTCATTAACTTTTTCTGTCAATTTTTTGATGCGAAAGTGTTGCTGTCCATATCAACTTTAGCAAATGCCACTGAAAAAAAAAAATCTCAACTTAGTATTAGTAACCCCTTAATTATAAAGGAATAGTGGAAAGTTTAAAAAATACACTAAGGTGTAGCTGTATGTATATATAAATTTAAACGAATAGAGTAACAGTAATAATAATTAAAAAAAGAAAAATATATATATTTTTTTAAATTTCCGTTTCAAAATGGGAAGAAATTATTTAATTTTAAATGAATGCCCACACAAAAAGCTTGTTAAATGTTTTAGATGGCCGAAAATTAGTTAAATTCTTACTAATGTACATATTTACTTCTTTACTATGTCTATGCTATGTCTTCATATTATTTGAAACTGTATAATACTCGTACAATATGATGTATATCATGACGGTAAATTGCAAATATTTTTGATATGTTTCCAGACTTCATATGTAATATATGATTATACTACAAAATGACCATACAACCACGCGTAATCGACTGCTCCGATTTTATTAGAATTTAGAACACACATAGATCTAATTAACGAAGTTGTTATACGCCATTCTTTTCTCAAAATTGGATCTGTGTGAGGTTAAAATCAGGTGAAAATGGTCCGAATTAGATCAGATGAGAAATAAGTTTGTTTATTCAGTTTGTTAATGAGTCAATCACGCTTAAAAGACTAAATCGATTTTGTTGAAATTTGAAAACCAATCAAATTAACGACTTTACTTCTGAAATGACAGGCAGTTTTTCTTAAAGCAGTTTTTTATTTGCTTATTTTCATTATTCACTAAAATGTGTTGAACAAAAGTATATTTTCAAAGTAACGTTTTGAGGTCCTAAAGGGTTAAAATGAGAACTTTTAGTAGTTATTATTGCCTATCTTGAGAACTATAAAAAGTAGAGTCTTCAAACATTCTTATCAAGCCGCTCATTAAGATAAAGAATTAACTTCACATGAAGGGTTGGCGTGGCACCTTCGAATGAATGAATACAATGCGTCCCCCAACGCCGCACGCATGATATATACCAAATTTAACGCTCTCCACCCGATGTGGGTATAACCTACAGCCACCACGTTTCACCTACAGGGTGGCCTCACCATAGTCAGGCTCCCGACTCCTGTGCTACCAGAACTAAGCCTCCAGTCAAACTTCGTTGCATAAGTGCTACTATATAAAAAGAAACAGTTTGTAAAACGGACAGGTTCGGGAAAAAGGGCATTTATTTCCATTTGTAATAAAGGGTCCGCCATCTAACGTTTTTTTTCAACAAGTGCTTATTTCGTTAACAATAACACTTAGCTCATGTCTGATTTGACAGATAATTAGTTGTATTATTCCGCTGAACGAATATGGTTGTGTATACGCTTGAAAATATTGCGACATTACTTTGAAAATTTTGTCAAAAAAATCACCTTTTCAGATGAAGCTCATTTTGATCTTAGCGGGTATGTAAACAAGCAAAATTGTCGCATTTGGGGCACAGAAAACCCGCACGCATACATTGAAAAGCCGACACACCCAAGAAGTGTCACGGTACGGATTTTTTTCCAGAGGCATAATGAGCAAGGAGTGGCTGTTGCAGTCAATGGCGATCGTTATCGGGCCATGTTGAACTAATTTTTGTTCACAAAAATTAAAGAGGAGGATATTAGCAACACTTGGTTTCAACAGGACAACGCTACGTGCCATACAGCCGAAGCTAAACTCGATGTTTTGCGCCCTGTTTTTGAAGATCGCATTATCAGCCGCAGAGCTGATGTCGTTTGGCCACCTCAGAGCTACGATTTGACACCGTGGGACTATTATTTGTGGGGTGCCGTCAAAGATAAGTGTTACGCCAACAAGCCAGAGACAATTAACGCTTTAAAGGACAATATTCGTGAAGTCATTGGTGAAATACAGCTGCACACAATCGATAATGTGCTTAAAAATTGGACCGATCGTGTAGGCTACTGCATGGCCAGCCGAGGCAGCCATTTGAATGAAATTATTTTCCATTATTAACCAGAAGGATTGTACTTTCAAATAAAAAAAGAAATTTTAGAAAATATTCAGTAGTTCGTTTTTATAGCAAAAATAAAATATTTGGCGGACCCTTTATATGTTACTATACTATATGTTACTTGCCTGCAATATTAATAAAAACATCAAAAAAACAACTTTTTTTTAAATAAAAAGCCCGAAGTATGTATATAAAAGCACATTTTAAGTATTTCAGAACATCGTTAATTTAAACGATATCGATGGTTTTTTAATGTTAACGTCTTTAATAAAAACTACTGTGAGGTAACAACGCAAAAAATTTGTTAAAATAAACGATAGTAAACAAGGAACATTGTCGATGTACAATTTGAGCGTCGATGTAACGGAAAATAAAAACATACCGCTGTATACTTCTACACTAAACGATTCAAGAAGGTAATTTGTGTAATTTATTAATAGAGTAGGTATCGTAACGCGATTTTTGTTTTGAGGCTTCAAAAATGTATTTACAAAAATTGCAGCGATTGGATTTTAATGTGATTTCTAATCGGCGACCAAATCAAATTATTTGAAAGAAATTCAATTATCTTTACATGAAAATCCTAAAAAATCTTCGTTTTGAAAATTGGAAAGTAATGTGGAATTCCTTGTATGGTATAAATTAAAAATTAAGTTCCATTTCGCAAAAAAAAGAAAATATTACTTATTCTTTAAATTTTGTAACTGATACGATTTTCCGTTTTTTCTTAGACTCAAAACATTTAGATTCATACTTTGAATAGAAAAATACTTTTTACATTTAAATTCTGCATATGGAGATGGGAGAAAGATGTGTTGGCTACATGTCATTATAAAACCTTCTGATTTTTTAAAGAAAATACCAGTTAGCTCCCCTACATAGAAATCAACATAAAAACCTATACAGTAGAATCTCACAAATTAGAACGACTTTGTGCACTGACCAGTTCGAATTTCTGAAAAGTTTGAATTTCTGGACATTTTTTTACAGAAAATGATAAAATTATAATAAAACTAGTTATGTAAGCTTTATTTTAACACAAAACAGTTTTGATTCATATATTTAACATATTTAATTCATAGAAAAACTTTTAAAAAGTTTTTTTAATTATTAGGTATTTTATTGGTTTCCAACATAAAATCAGTAATACTCGTTTTTTTTTTTTTTGATTTGTTTAAACTGGATACAAATATATCGCTACAGACGTCCAAAAGGTTAGACATGTGTTTACTGGCACAAATATCACTGGTTTTGCACCATTTTATAACATTATTGATGCCATCAAGGACTTTTGAATAACGAATAGCTGGCGTAACAACATCGACATCACTGCTATCTGAAGCCTCCTCATCGCTATTCTCTGCATCAGATACATCAGTAAACAAATCTTCATTCCATTTCTCGATTTCATTTAGATTTATGGAATTGTTTGCGTAATTTCATTCAAAAGATCAAGATTTACTTGAAGAACTTCATTGCAATCCCGATTTCGTTAATTCAATTGTGCTAGTGGCAAATCAGCACCGCTGTCGTAAAGCCTGAATCCCAATTTAATAATTTGGAACAAGAATTTTTAACACTGTCAGTTTTACCTCATCCCATGATTGTTTTAACAATATTATTGCATCTCAGATTGAATGTCGTTTCAAAGGCTTATTAATATCACCACCATCACCAATTAATTGAGATAGCAACTTACTGTTTTAAATGAGTTTGTCATTTTAATAGGATTTTGATCCATTGGCTAAACTGCTGCTGTTATCTATAAGCAGAAGAGCTTTTGTGGCCAAGTTATTGTCTTCAGAAAAACGAATAACTTGTAGAATAAAAAATTAAAAAAAATATGTAACTTAAAACATACATTGGTTAAACATACTTCTTTGATAAATATCTTGAGAAAGCAATCATTAAATATCCGGGAAGTCATCCACGCATTTTTCGAAAAGTCGTAATGAAATGGTTTATCAAATCCTCTGAAGCTTCTTGGCTTTTTAGCTTTTCCAATAACCAATGGTTTTAATTTATGCGAGAATTTGCGCCTAGTAAAATCGAAACGTGTTCTTTTTGAATTTTAAATCCTTTTGCTGTTTTTTCACAAGAAGCGTCAAATGTTCTATCTGGCAGGCATCGGAAAAATAGACCGCTCTCATCAGCATTATATATTTGTGTTTCCAATAATCCCATTTATGTGACTTTTGCACGAAATCTGTGTAGGAGTTGAGTGACCTCACCAACATCACTCGAAAGTATTTCAACACCAATTTTTAAAAACCTTTTGGGTTTTAAATTTAGAAAACCATCACTTGCACTAAATGCGTTTTCATCTTTTATTTTCTTCATATTCTGCCTTAAGCAAAAGGAACTGGTAACTGCATCGATTTCCACTCACGCCTTCATAAAGTCTTTTTAATATTTTAAACTTGGTATCGAAAGATTAAGTATTTTTTACGTTTATTTGGCATTTTTTTAATTTTCACACGTATGAGCACTTCACTTTGATCTTCAGTTGTAAGCTGAACCAAATTTGTACAAGCATATCAAATTTCACACCCATATGACGAAATTGTACACACCACGAATAACTTGGTGATTCCCCGTTTTATTTTTATTTTAATGAGCGAAAAAAAATAATTTGTAGTTAAAAAAAATAATAACAATAACAAAACCTCCAGAAATTAGAGCCCTGTTTTCTAATTTAAGAGTGTCCAATACATTGAAATGGCCGGTACTAATTTCTGGACAGTTCGAATTTGTGATGGTTCGAATTTGTGAGATTCTACTGTATTTAGAAAAAAATACTTAAATGTGCACACACAAAAAAATCGTTTTCACTAATTTCCATTCAAAGGCCAACTGAAAAGTTACCGTATCACTATTTGCACTGAAAATGGCTTGAGTTAATATATTTTTTTAGGCTTACGTTCAAATCGATAAAACAGTCAAAAAAATCTAGCTTGCGAAATATATAAGGGTTACCATTACTTTTTTTTCGCAAAACGAAGACCAAATAAATAAAAGACAAAGTAAGAATAATATATTCTAAAAACAAAATTATAACATCAATTACAACAACTTTTAACAATTGCTGTTCAATTGAAAATCATGAACAAACCAAATAATACCAAACATAAATACATATATGAATCTGTTTTAGTCACACACTACTAAAGGGAGTACTTGTTGTTTAACTTGATACAAGTCCAGCAGAAGTTGTTAGATAGTTAGATATTTCAAAATAATAGTTACCTCGTTCTTCAGAAGAGAAAAAATAAACATAATTAGACCACTTGGCACTTGATAAATATGAATATTCTCGTATATGAAAATGAAATTGAATAGCCAATATATTTTAATGATTTAAAATCGGTAAAAAATCTTCTAAATATTTATGTTGGAGATGTCAAAAACATAGCTAATTTTAAAATATGTATGCAGATCAGTTTAAGAAATAATATTTCCGTTAATATAATGAATTCTAGAACATGTAATATTATACATATGTAAGAAGATATATTAGATGTTCTGTGCAGAATATATACTAATTTAATAACTTATTAAATAACAATAAATGCAATATAAAAAGAAATATAAGCATACTTACCAATCTTTCACTCTTTGAACGCCAGTGTGTGATCGATCATGGAATTTTTTTTTTTCCAAATCTGAAAAGAGAAGTGAAATATAACAACTTTTAAAATTTTTTCATACGCACATAAGTATGTACTCGTACATATGATTTTAAACAGTTATTTTTTTATTTGCTTTGCCTACTTTCAATAAAAACAAACTAATATTTGGCATGAAGAAAATTTTATGTCTTTATGTTTTATATTTCTTACTCTTATGCCCAGTCTTTGGTTAATTACAAGGTGCTTAAAGCACAAAAATCCTGGGAAGTGATACCATTTTTCTAATAGCCGCTTTCAAATACTACAAAAATCTGTTTTTAAATTTTTCGATACACCCTCAAAATTTGAGTTACGGGTAAACGCATAATGTAGATAACAAGTTATTGTTGTAAAACGGTTATTTGAACGGTTACTTTTTCTGCAAACATTTGTTTGCAAACATATATATACGCACTAATTTATATAGGAACCGTACTTTTTGTGAGTTAATTAAAAAATTATATTTAGTTATGAATGAATTACTGTTATTGGCTAAGTAATGACTATGAATTCGGACATTAATATAAAGGATGATTATAAAATATTGCTTAGTATAAAATATAAGAAATAATATTCAAGTTTTTTTGTTTAAATACTATAAGAAAATGCATTAAAAAGTTTTTTTTTTGACTACAACGAACCTTTAAACTAGATAATATCGGAGTTTTTTTTTCATTAATATGGTATGGTAGGTAAGACACCTGCCTACCAACCAAAAGGTCGTCGGTTCAATACCAGGCCAGACCATCTTAAAGAAGAAAAAAGTTTTTCGACAGCGGTATCACCTCATAACATTAGCTAGTAACTGGTTATGAGTATAAATACTATTGAAAACTTCTCTAAATACATTTGCCGTTCGGAGCCGGGGTTAAACTGTAGGTCCCTTTCAGTGAGTTTAAAAAACAAAAATTGAATCAGATGCAGTTCATTGACTGAGGGAAGTCCCCATGTTCCTTCATGGAACGTTATGGGAATTAAAATTGTTACGTTTTTACCTTTTTAAAAACGTGTATTTATGAGTTCGTAGATTGTAGTTAAAATAAAATAAATTTTGTGTTTGGTTTTAATTAAAAATCCTTTATTCAGCACAGTTATGTGCACCACTGCTTATAATCTTTTTACAGGCAATAACAATTTTTATTCGTAATTACTCTTTCTGTTTACAACTTTGTAAACAGCAACAATTACTCGACAGATCTTTCTTCCTAAAGATCTTCCAACCCGATCGTAGTTATAACTTAGGTTCGATCACAACCTTTTCAACCAGAGGTTATCCATATTTAACTCTCTTCACTGAGTTAGCTTCAACCAAACTGGTTTTTACTTCACGAGTTTACTCTTTATAAACTCTCTTCACACCAATAACACATTCACTGAGTTAACTTTACTTAAACTGATCGTTGTTCGCATCGATGTGCTTTTTATATGGCTGAGTAAACAATACATCGAAAGCTCTCGAACCTCTCGATGTTTCAGGTAGACTCCATTTCTTACTTTTAATTTCTTTTTAGTAGACTTGGGTTCTTTAGCTCTTTTCAGTGATTCGGCTCTTTTAAATGAACTAGGTCGTTCACTTAGTTCAGTAATTCAGTGCTCACTTGATTTTTTGTAGATTCCACGTAAAAAGGCTATGGCAACACCGCTTGTATATGTTATTTGTGGGGTGGCACTATCAATTTTTTTTCGAATAGTGTGTCCATGGTGAAACTAAATTAAAAGTTGCACCCATAGAGTACGTACATATGTACATAATAGTATTTTTTGCAAGTAATTTTTAAAATAATATTCTATTGTGGTTATTTTTAAAAGAGTTGTTTAATTTTAATAAAATGTTATTGCAGGTATGTATTTTTTAAAAAGTTTTTTTGTCGCAAAATTGCAAATGTAGACTAGCATTTCAGGCAGTTTTTATTAGTTTATTTCTGGGGTAATGCCTTTTATTTTTAAATAAATGTTATTGAATTATTTCTTTCTTTAAATTAAGCTCAAAAATATTGTGCAATTATTCTCTGTACGAATTCATTTTTTAATTTTTTATATTCTTTTGAATGAATTAGACCGTTAGAAAAATTAAAGTCAGCGAGACCAAAGACATATTTTAAAAGAAAAAAAGAGAAATCAGAGCAAAATAAATTGTGTTCGTTTTATAAATTTTTCATAAGATTTTTTACTGTTTATTTATTTATAAAAGAAAAAAATTGATAATATATTTATTAACATAATATATTCATATTTATTTTGCATAATTTACATATTAAGATAGTGGTAACACTCCTTATATGTATTATTAGCAGGGTATATGTATGTAATTTTCAAATTAAGTGCCATATCAACGAAACAAAAATTAACGAAGAAAAAAGACAAACGAAAAGAAACATGAAAGAAACATGCACGGAGCCAATAGAACTCATTGTCTGGCAGCACTGATTGTATATGTTATTTTCAGAGTGGCACTACCAACGTATATTCTTTTGATAAAGGGTCCGCCAAATAATTTTTTATTTATTTTTTTTAATGTTATAAAAAAAAAACTACTGAATATTTTCTAAAATTTTTTTGTATTTACTTTACCTCTGCTAATGTTTGTTGTTGTTGATTTGGTTATTTGTAAACAGCACGTTTCCTGTACTGACTGATTGATTTGATCGATTGTATATATGTATTCTGCATTACGATCGTAGTTACATTTTTCTAAGTTGTTAAAATTGTTAAGAAATATTTTTCAATTTTTGTTTTTCTACTCCAAAATGTATTATTTGGCTTATATTTTTATTATATTATTTATTTGAGAATATACATAGTGTAAAAAAATTTTTTAAAAATATAAATTTACGCTTGTCCATTTGCATGAAAAAGACAAGAGGTAAGTGTTTTCTTATTGAACCCCTTTGCGTATGTACTACATTTTGAGTTTTTATTACAGTTTGCATATTTTCTGTTTCTATTTTATACGTTCCAATATAGATGAGAACATAATTGTCTTCTTCTTTATCTCTCGTTTCAGTTTATTTTTTGAATACCATTTTCCGATCAGAACTTAAGAAAATGCGGAGACAATCGGAACGCAGAATAGGGGTGATAAACTTCATATTGGAGTATCTTGAAATTAAAACATTAATGTAGTGGCATTTTTTCGACGACATAAGACACCATTTCGTTTTCAGAACACCTCTTACAAATTATAAAGCTTTTTAGTAAAACTAGTAAAGTTTCGCTGATCTGTATTACAAGTCGGATACCAAGGTATAGTTTGATAAAATTAAAAATTAAAAAATAGCTTATATTAACTGAATTTGTTTGATTAAAAATAATAATTGAAAAACCTCTTAAGTAAAGTTAACGTAAATATCAAGTTGCTTATAAGAGATACAATTTAAAAAGTACATTAGAAATGCTAGTTTAATAAAGATTACTTTAAAGCAAATAATGGATTATCAAGTTATAAGCGCTTTGGTGTTTAAAAAAGCACCGCCGTATTCTCCGGACATTGCTTATGCTGATTACTGACTGTGTTGACGAATGCTACATAATTTGGCAGGTTTTGCTGTTTAGTTAACAAAAAATCTGAAATTTTCAATAGCGTAAAAAGGTTTTATGTGAAACTCAAAACAATAAAAGTGGATGTTATCAGCATATGTCCAATCCGTTTAAAACCACAGCAATCAGATTTTATTATTTAAAAATGTAATGTTTTTAAGAAGTTTTTTTTCTACGAAGTTGAGGATATTGCCTATTATTTGTCTGGCAGCTGCATACGTACAAGTATATTGAACATAAAATTAGTAAAGATATATATTTAAAAACATTAAATAATAATAATGATAATAATAATAATAATAATAATAATAATAATAATAATAATAATAATAATAATAATAATAATAATAATAATAATAATAATAATAATAATAATAATAATAATAATAATAATAATAATAATAATAATAATAATAATAATAATAATAATAATAATAATAATAATAATAATAATAATAATAATAATAATAATAATAATAATAATAATAATAATAATAATAATAATAATAATAATAATAATAATAATAATAATAATAATAATAATAATAATAATAATAATAATAATAATAATAATAATAATAATAATAATAATAATAATAATAATAATAATAATAATAATAATAATAATAATAATAATAATAATAATAATAATAATAATAATAATAATAATAATAATAATAATAATAATAATAATAATAATAATAATAATAATAATAATAATAATAATAATAATAATAATAATAATAATAATAATAATAATAATAATAATAATAATAATAATAATAATAATAATAATAATAATAATAATAATAATAATAATAATAATAATAATAATAATAATAATAATAATAATAATAATAATAATAATAATAATAATAATAATAATAATAATAATAATAATAATAATAATAATAATAATAATAATAATAATAATAATAATAATAATAATAATAATAATAATAATAATAATAATAATAATAATAATAATAATAATAATAATAATAATAATAATAATAATAATAATAATAATAATAATAATAATAATAATAATAATAATAATAATAATAATAATAATAATAATAATAATAATAATAATAATAATAATAATAATAATAATAATAATAATAATAATAATAATAATAATAATAATAATAATAATAATAATAATAATAATAATAATAATAATAATAATAATAATAATAATAATAATAATAATAATAATAATAATAATAATAATAATAATAATAATAATAATAATAATAATAATAATAATAATAATAATAATAATAATAATAATAATAATAATAATAATAATAATAATAATAATAATAATAATAATAATAATAATAATAATAATAATAATAATAATAATAATAATAATAATAATAATAATAATAATAATAATAATAATAATAATAATAATAATAATAATAATAATAATAATAATAATAATAATAATAATAATAATAATAATAATAATAATAATAATAATAATAATAATAATAATAATAATAATAATAATAATAATAATAATAATAATAATAATAATAATAATAATAATAATAATAATAATAATAATAATAATAATAATAATAATAATAATAATAATAATAATAATAATAATAATAATAATAATAATAATAATAATAATAATAATAATAATAATAATAATAATAATAATAATAATAATAATAATAATAATAATAATAATAATAATAATAATAATAATAATAATAATAATAATAATAATAATAATAATAATAATAATAATAATAATAATAATAATAATAATAATAATAATAATAATAATAATAATAATAATAATAATAATAATAATAATAATAATAATAATAATAATAATAATAATAATAATAATAATAATAATAATAATAATAATAATAATAATAATAATAATAATAATAATAATAATAATAATAATAATAATAATAATAATAATAATAATAATAATAATAATAATAATAATAATAATAATAATAATAATAATAATAATAATAATAATAATAATAATAATAATAATAATAATAATAATAATAATAATAATAATAATAATAATAATAATAATAATAATAATAATAATAATAATAATAATAATAATAATAATAATAATAATAATAATAATAATAATAATAATAATAATAATAATAATAATAATAATAATAATAATAATAATAATAATAATAATAATAATAATAATAATAATAATAATAATAATAATAATAATAATAATAATAATAATAATAATAATAATAATAATAATAATAATAATAATAATAATAATAATAATAATAATAATAATAATAATAATAATAATAATAATAATAATAATAATAATAATAATAATAATAATAATAATAATAATAATAATAATAATAATAATAATAATAATAATAATAATAATAATAATAATAATAATAATAATAATAATAATAATAATAATAATAATAATAATAATAATAATAATAATAATAATAATAATAATAATAATAATAATAATAATAATAATAATAATAATAATAATAATAATAATAATAATAATAATAATAATAATAATAATAATAATAATAATAATAATAATAATAATAATAATAATAATAATAATAATAATAATAATAATAATAATAATAATAATAATAATAATAATAATAATAATAATAATAATAATAATAATAATAATAATAATAATAATAATAATAATAATAATAATAATAATAATAATAATAATAATAATAATAATAATAATAATAATAATAATAATAATAATAATAATAATTAATAAATAATAATTTTAATGTTTTCTTATTTATAAGAAATATCCTTTCAATAACAAAATAAGCTTTTAATCATATGTTTATACAACATCGACGTTAAAGGTACTAAAAATGTTAACAACTTTAAGTTAAAGAAAAAAAAATATAAAGCAATTTTCCACTCTTTTGAATGCCCTGTGAAGGTACTCATAACGATTTAGTAATTGCTGACACTTTTATTTTATTTTTTTGTGTTGTTATTATATTATACCCTCACACCTTGAATAAACTTTTCTTTCTTTCAATTTTGTTCCACCGTAAATTTACCCAATTTTTTGTCAAGGTTTAAAAAGAGGTAAAAAGAAATTTTAATAGTAAACAGTGGCTGACATTTCTGTATGTATATGTATGTACATAACATATACATATGAGTAAAAAGGGTTTCAACAATAAAATTTCATAATTAATTAATTTACAATACATAAATTGTTTGCTGGGTTATATTCGTTTATATATAGAAAAACCTACACAAACAACAGTATTTAAACACAAAAGCGATTATTTCATGTTTAACATGCAATAGCAATAATATATAAAAAGAGCATATTGTTACTCTAATATGTATTGTGGAGTATATGCCTATATAAGTATGTATGTATGTATGTATGTATGTATGTATGTATGTATGTATGCAGTAATATTTTAGTATACACCAAATGTTCGCAAAAAAAAATTTAACAATTTTATTCATATTCTACGACTGTTTTCACTTTTCAAGCCAAGCATATTCTGGATTGTCACTACAATATAACAATGACACAGCGTGAATTTTTTGCAATAAAATACTTACAGTACTTAAAAATAAAATCCTTAAAAAAATTTAGATAAATAAAAAATAAATATATTTTTATTTATGTATTATGTACACATAAATATGTTAATAGGTTAGATTAGGATATTATATGTGAAAAAAAATTATTAAATTTAGCCTAAAAGTCTTTTATCTGTGGCTTGGGACTAAAAGGGCCTAATTAATAATATCCCATACAGCGGGTGTACTACACCGATTTTGAAAATATATACATTTATAGGATTAAACCTTTTTCTGTACAGATTTCCACAATATCAAAAAACACTAAATTATATACATACATAATTAAAATAAATGTTAGATGCAAGAATGCAGCTGGTTGTGTTTTAAAATTAAAAATAAAAAATAATAATTTTTCTCCAAAGAACCTCTTTACATAAAAAAAAAAATATATATATATATATATATATATATATATATATATATATATATATATTTATATGACAATATATATATATTTTTATATATATATATATTATATATATTTTTTTATATATATATTTTTATATGACAATAAAAAAAATATACAGATGGTTCACAGTTACATATTTTCTTTTGTTTTGCTTGGTACTAGCACGTATGTATGTAGAAAGATGCTAAAATGCGGCTGATTGTGTCGGCCGCTGAATACACTAGTATTTATTAAGATTAAAATGTATATACATTCATACCTCAATCATACGGAAAAGGTTTTGCTTTACAGAACAAGTTACCTCGCTACAAAATCGGGATTTCACCGATGTCGAATGTCACTGAAATACGACACCGGATAGTTGAACTAAACAACGCAACAAATTTATTAAAATAAACAAAAGTGCACAAAGAATGTTGTCGGTGTTTTTCAATTTGGATGTCGATGTATCGGCCATCAGAACACAAATGTTAACATCGATGTTTATGAACAATACACCGATGTTTTCCAAACATCGATATATCATTTGCGTCCCTATTTTGAAACATCGTTCAAAAAATAGTCAGAATAGTACAAGTAAGCATGGTACGTCCCATACAAACAACATATTGATTTTTGTTTAACCTGAGAATGGTTAAAGTTAAAGTTTCTGAATTTGGTCTAAATGAGTTCGTAGTCATAACAATTCATCAGTTCAAAAGTGGGTGAAATAGGATAAATGGGAGTGGCTCATTCCATTCATAATAAAAATGAAATTTTTTATATGTGAGAACAACAATTAAAGCTTCATTATCTATCTATATTAGACAGAAAGCACGCTGGGTTAAATCTAAATATAAATCTATATATACATGTATACATGTATGGAAGACTGTATACAGCTAAAGAAATAAACGTACTTCATATACCATATTTATGTTCTAAGTAAGGACTATATAATCCAGTCATGCATTACGTAAGTGTAATACCAAAACTACTCTATATCCGATAGTATTGCAACTCATGAAAAAGTCATACAATTTAGAACAAATACTGTTTCAAAGTGGTACAAAGATATCAGCTTGTTTGCAATAGTGTAATTTTTTCATAAGTTCCTCTACTGAAAAGCTTAACTCCCTCAATGAAAAATGTGGAAACAAATTGGATACAAAATTTGTTTAATTGAGAAATATGTATACGCGAATCCCTCAATGTTAAAGTAAATGATATAAATATGAACGTATAAGTATGTCGTTTAAAACATCTGTTTTTTTTCGAATCCGCTCGGTTAATATTTTGCTAGTCTATAATTGCATGAAGGTACGAAAAACCGGTTTTTCTTTCTAGACCGCTTAATAAAAATTAAATTAAAATATTTTTAGCCGTTTTTCTTTAAACAATTTTAAAGATATTAAAAAAATCATTATAATTTTTTTTTATAAAAGCTAAATACATAAATACGAAGAATCACGCGATTCAAAAAAATTCTTACTTACGGTTGCTCTTTTCTAAAGTACACTTAAATCGCGCATTCGCTTACCAAATCAAAAAAGAAATAACGGTTTAATTTTAGCAAAATTCGAAATAAAGCAATTTTTACGTTAAAAAACTAAAAGAAATATGAATTTTAAACATAATTATATTTGACTTTAAACGATTAGACCTTAACTGTTTATCATTTTAGTCAGTATTCTAAACCTTCAAATGATAATAAGTTCATGTACGTTGTGTGAATTAAATAATAACAATAGTGTTAAAATCTAGTTTTTTAACTCTTATGTGAGTAACAGGGTTTCAAATTCAGTTTTAATTAGGAATTGGTTACAGAAGTTATTGGTCCAATTTCATTAGATAAGAATTAAGTCTATTTTAGTTCTTTAAGCTTTTTGGGAGTGGCGCAACACAGTTATTTTTATTATAAACCCTTACCAGAGCGTCGGTTACCTGGGTACCCCAAAAAAGTGTTATGAAGTTTGCAAGTAAATAAAAACTAAACTAAGCTCTTTGTTTTTTGCACGAATAAAGATTTCTTAAACAGTTAAGTACAAAAATCAATAGATATTGTTTATACGAAAGCTAAAAGGCTATTACTATATAACGAGTAACCCGACCCGCTACCCTTGTACCTTTGTTTTTTCACTCACATAAGGGTTAATTAATTATTATCTAAGTCCCTAAAGGGAACATATTCAACAATTTCATCTCATTTCAAGTTATATTCGCTCCTCCTTAGCGGGTCTGACACTGCTTTAGCTGTCCTTGGGGTTCAATTCAAGGAATTCCTTGGCAACATTGCTCCCAGGCTTGTTCACTGATGATCTGTGATCTATTCATTGCAACTTCCTGCTTTAGATGTTGCACATTCCGTATAGATGTTGGTTCGGATAGATGACGGTTCCTAGGACATCTGTTTACAAATGCCCGGATTCTACCAATGGTATAGCATATATATGCAACGTTTCGCATTCATAAGATAACACAAATTTTACGTTAGAGTTGGATATATGCAGATATCTATTTGAACATAGTTCAAAGCTCTAAATGTCTGTTTCTCATCAGGTTATCCATATCGCTACCTCCGATTAATGTTAATATGCTACCGAAATAGTTCTATTACTTTTCCCAGTGAAATAACCTATAATATCTACATATGTATATATCTATATAATTAATAGGCTAAGACATTTCTTTTACGCCCGTTCTACTGCACCGATTGTGAAAAGATATATGTATATTGGCTTAAAGCCTTTTCAAACAAACCAAAATTGCTTAGAAATAACTTGTAACAAGCCTACTAACATAAGCCATAAACTTAGAAAAATGTTTTGAATACCATTGTAAAAGGCTTACTAAAAATTGTTTAGTAATGAAATCTGAACCCTGGCGATAATGTTGCCTGTCTATGATATACAGTAAGCTTAGAAGTCTAATTATAGAATAAGCTTACAAAAAAATAATTTTCTAATCATGCTTATAATAAGCTTTTATTCATAATATTTTGGAAAGTTTAGAAATATAAATATGTAAAGGGTCCGCCATCTAACGTTTTTTTCAACTAGTGCTTATTTCGTGAAAGGTAACACTTAGCTCATGTCTGATTTGACGGATAATTAGTTTTATCCTTACGCTGAACGAATATGGTTGTGTATACGCTTGAACAACGCTGGGAAATATTGCGACATTACTTTGAAAATTTTTCCAAAAAAACACCCTTTCAGATGAAACTCATTTTGATATTGGCGGGTATGTAAACAAGCAAAATTGTCGCATTTGGGGCACAGAAAACCCGCACACATACATTGAAAAGCCGATACACCCAAGATGAGTCACTGTTTGGTGCGGATTTTGGTCCAGAGGCATAATTGGGCCATTTTCCTTCGAAAATGAGCAAGGAGTGGCCGTTACAGTCAATGGCGATCGTTATCGGGCCATGTTGAACGAATTATTGTTTACAAAAATTGAAGAGGAGGATAATAGCAACATTTGGTTTCAACAGCACGTGCTACGTGCCACACAGCCGAAGCTACACTCGATGTTTTGCGCCCTGTTTTTTAAGATCGCATTATCAGCCGCAGAGCTAATTTCGTTCGGCCACCTCGGAGCCGTTGGCACCGTTGGACTATTATATGTGGGGTGCCGTCAAAGATAAGTGTTACGCCAACAAGCCAGAAAGGACAATATTCGTGAAGCCATTGGTGAAATACAGCTGCACACAATCGATAATGTGCTTAAAAACTGGACCGATCGTGTAGGCTACTGCATGGCCAGCCGAGGCAGCCATTTGAATGAAATTATTTTCCATTATTAACCAGAAGGATTGTACTTTCAAATAAAAAACGAGATTTGAGAAAATATACAGTAATTTTTTTTAAAGCATTTAAAAAAAAAAAATTATTTGGCGGACCCTTTACATATGTATAAAGAATGGCTGTCAAAACATTTTTCCGGGTGCATGTTGGAAATACGGAAACGAATATAATATGAATTCTACAAACAGTTCAAAATTTCTAAAATAAAAACAAATATGTAATACTTTTAAAACATTTTCAAAAAAAAATATTTTTCAAAAACACTAGTTTTATGTAGCGAGAGTAAGCCACTTGCAATCATATTTGTTAAATTATTATCTAAACTAAGTGTATTGCAAGTATTATTGTAAAAAGTATTGTTATTGTCATATTGTGAATCATTTCTAAAACAGCATTAGAATACTGTTCGATTTTTTATTTAAATAAGCTTATAAAAATTATGCTTACAAAAAGTTGTAGGAAATCTCTTGTGACAGGCTTATTCTACAATTCATTTACATTTTGCTTGTGGAATTGTTTGTTGGGTAGCTACAAATAAAAAAAAAACAAAATATGTATATGTGTATGTATTTTTTCTTATTTTTCATATAAAAATAATTTTTTTTTGATTTTTTTTTTTAAAGAAATATTTTGGAAATTTTCATTATATATTTTTAGGCTTATAAGAAATATATTTGAAGAAAAATTTTTAAAAAAGATATTTTAAATAAAACGAAATAAATATTAGGTGCTAGAATGCGGCTGATTGTGTCAGCCGCTATATAGACTAGTATATAATTAATAGGCTAACACATTTCTTTGTAAATTTTTTGGTAAATGTTATAGTATAAATTTAGGCTTATATCTATACGAAATTTATTTGAAATATATTTGAAGAAAATTTTTTAGAAAAAATTTGAAATAAAAAGAAAAAAGTATTAGATGTTAGAATGCAACTTATTGTGTCAGGCGCTATGTACACTAGTTTATATATATTATAGTATTATTAAATAAACTTTTAAATCTGAGAGATAGTCGTAACCGTTTTATCCTCCTGCACCATGAAAAATTGATTAATTGCAAGTTCTGTCTAATATAACCACCCAAGATATGGCTAAAGTAGCACAGTGCTACAAGAGGTTAGGTAAATTCCAAATTGGAGGATAAGCATTAGAAATGCTGGTTAAGTTACCGTCCATAACTACTATTAAGAAATGGAAACTAAATTCGAAGTAAAGTAAGCAGATCATTCGATGAGTAATTGTTTTATCAATTTAATCAAAACCTATTACCACTTAGTGAAATATCAATTAAAATTTACAAAAACAGCATGTGCCATCAAATATATTTCTTGAAATTATTTAGCAATTTGTAATACAGCAGCTAATCTAATCTATTTAGTAATATTATCTTAAAATTATTGAAAAATTAAACAAAATAATACTATTTGTCTAAATAAACTTTACGCAACACTGTTGCGGCAACACTCCTTATTGCACAATGTTGAAGCTATTAGTAATCTCAACTCTCTGACGTTTTTGTTTTTTATGAAAAAAAAAAAAAAATGCATAACCCAAATCATGCGAACACCCAACAATATGTCAAAAATTATGAGTGACTGAAAGTGTGCGAATGGAATTGTAAAACAGACAAAAAAAATTATTCCATAAATGACAATCGTAAACTCAGTTTGGCTTATTTAACAAATGTTTCGGCCAACAAATATCAGCAATTTTTGTCATTATTGTGTGACCCATAAAACAAATTTCCAAATTTCCTTTCTTTAATTCCAGAACTTGATCTCAATATATTTTATAAATGGTTTTTTGAAAGAGCTTAACAATGAATAAATTTGCGAAGTTTTGATTTTATTTGATTACGTATTTATATACTTACACGAACTCTTCAGTTCAACTTCAAAACATGTGCTCATTTCTGCTTGCTTCTGTAAGTGAATGTGTTTGTACATGTGTAAATTTATTTGTGTGTATGTTTGACATTTTCGAACAAGACAAAGTATTATAGAGGTCACCAAAATATTGGTCAATGCCACTCAAATTGTCGCAACGCTATCGATTTATGAAAATCACGACCTTAAATTGGGACACATTTCATGTAAATACTTAACGATTATTCTTAGGAATACTTGTAACATAAATAAACAAATAAAATAACATGGTTCTTTTATTTAACGAAAATGTAAAACAAAATAGAAATTGCAAAATATATTGAAATTAGGTTTGATTGGGCACTAATAAATGAAATATAAAAAAATATAGAAACAAATTTACGAAAGAAAAGGCAACACAACAAACTCTAAAATCTACTCTATAAAAATCTTAATAGAATCATATAAAGGCTTACCACAAATTTTTTACATACAATAAAAAATGAAAGCAACTCAATAAATAACTTACTAACTCAACGGCTCAATCTTACACATGGCTGCTTAAATAGAAAGAATAATAGGAACATTTCAGAATTTACAAATAAAATATATGTGTGTATTGGTTAAATATTTTATTTACCCTTCGATTTTCCAGGCAGAGGATTACGCCATTCACCTGCGCTAGGGAATTTATGAGTAGAAAATCGGACGTTATGAGCATTTATATGATATCAGATAGTCAGGCAGCCTTGGGGACTTTGTCATCCTATGAAGTAATGCCGAGGGTTGTGATGGACTGCATTACATCTCCTAATTAACTTTAGGTTCATAAAATGGTTACTCTATGTTTGGTCCCTGGTCAAAAGTGCCATCCTGGGAATGAAAGGGCGAACAGCGGAGCCCGCCGGGTTTTTATTATTATTATTATTATTATTATTATTATTATTATTATTATTATTATTATTATTATTATTATTATTATTATTATTATTATTATTATTATTATTATTATTATTATTATTATTATTATTATTATTATTATTATTATTATTATTATTATTATTATTATTATTATTATTATTATTATTATTATTATTATTATTATTATTATTATTATTATTATTATTATTATTATTATTATTATTATTATTATTATTATTATTATTATTATTATTATTATTATTATTATTATTATTATTATTATTATTATTATTATTATTATTATTATTATTATTATTATTATTATTATTATTATTATTATTATTATTTATTATTATTATTATTATTATTATTTATTATTATTATTATTATTATTATTATTATTATTATTATTATTATTATTATTATTATTATTATTATTATTATTATTATTATTATTATTATTATTATTATTATTATTATTATTATTATTATTATTATTATTATTATTATTATTATTATTATTATTATTATTATTATTATTATTATTATTATTATTATTATTATTATTATTATTATTATTATTATTATTATTATTATTATTATTATTATTATTATTATTATTATTATTATTATTATTATTATTATTATTATTATTATTATTATTATTATTATTATTATTATTATTATTATTATTATTATTATTATTATTATTATTATTATTATTATTATTATTATTATTATTATTATTATTATTATTATTATTATTATTATTATTATTATTATTATTATTATTATTATTATTATTATTATTATTATTATTATTATTATTATTATTATTATTATTATTATTATTATTATTATTATTATTATTATTATTATTATTATTATTATTATTATTATTATTATTATTATTATTATTATTATTATTATTATTATTATTATTATTATTATTATTATTATTATTATTATTATTATTATTATTATTATTATTATTATTATTATTATTATTATTATTATTATTATTATTATTATTATTATTATTATTATTATTATTATTATTATTATTATTATTATTATTATTATTATTATTATTATTATTATTATTATTATTATTATTATTATTATTATTATTATTATTATTATTATTATTATTATTATTATTATTATTATTATTATTATTATTATTATTATTATTATTATTATTATTATTATTATTATTATTATTATTATTATTATTATTATTATTATTATTATTATTATTATTATTATTATTATTATTATTATTATTATTATTATTATTATTATTATTATTATTATTATTATTATTATTATTATTATTATTATTATTATTATTATTATTATTATTATTATTATTATTATTATTATTATTATTATTATTATTATTATTATTATTATTATTATTATTATTATTATTATTATTATTATTATTATTATTATTATTATTATTATTATTATTATTATTATTATTATTATTATTATTATTATTATTATTATTATTATTATTATTATTATTATTATTATTATTATTATTATTATTATTATTATTATTATTATTATTATTATTATTATTATTATTATTATTATTATTATTATTATTATTATTATTATTATTATTATTATTATTATTATTATTATTATTATTATTATTATTATTATTATTATTATTATTATTATTATTATTATTATTATTATTATTATTATTATTATTATTATTATTATTATTATTATTATTATTATTATTATTATTATTATTATTATTATTATTATTATTATTATTATTATTATTATTATTATTATTATTATTATTATTATTATTATTATTATTATTATTATTATTATTATTATTATTATTATTATTATTATTATTATTATTATTATTATTATTATTATTATTATTATTATTATTATTATTATTATTATTATTATTATTATTATTATTATTATTATTATTATTATTATTATTATTATTATTATTATTATTATTATTATTATTATTATTATTATTATTATTATTATTATTATTATTATTATTATTATTATTATTATTATTATTATTATTATTATTATTATTATTATTATTATTATTATTATTATTATTATTATTATTATTATTATTATTATTATTATTATTATTATTATTATTATTATTATTATTATTATTATTATTATTATTATTATTATTATTATTATTATTATTATTATTATTATTATTATTATTATTATTATTATTATTATTATTATTATTATTATTATTATTATTATTATTATTATTATTATTATTATTATTATTATTATTATTATTATTATTATTATTATTATTATTATTATTATTATTATTATTATTATTATTATTATTATTATTATTATTATTATTATTATTATTATTATTATTATTATTATTATTATTATTATTATTATTATTATTATTATTATTATTATTATTATTATTATTATTATTATTATTATTATTATTATTATTATTATTATTATTATTATTATTATTATTATTATTATTATTATTATTATTATTATTATTATTATTATTATTATTATTATTATTATTATTATTATTATTATTATTATTATTATTATTATTATTATTATTATTATTATTATTATTATTATTATTATTATTATTATTATTATTATTATTATTATTATTATTATTATTATTATTATTATTATTATTATTATTATTATTATTATTATTATTATTATTATTATTATTATTATTATTATTATTATTATTATTATTATTATTATTATTATTATTATTATTATTATTATTATTATTATTATTATTATTATTATTTTTATTTTATCCCTGCGTGATACACAGTGGTGAGAATTGACTCCTCGGCTGAGGGGGAATTCGCTCGTTTTTTGGCGAATGCGTCCGGTATGAGACAACCGAGGAGGTTTATTTCGCTTTCCTCAGTAGATCCAGAAGGCTATTGCTACTCAATAAAAGCAGGCTCAAGGTAATAACGGGTCTATTTACCGGCCACTGTGGTCTTTGATATCATCAGTGTATTTTGGGAAAGATGTAGGTTAAGATGTAGAACCTCTGCTAAAACATATTGTTACGTTTTAACCTTTTTAAAACGTTTGAGTTCGTTTAAATTGCGTTAAAATAAAATTAAACCACTTTGTTGTTGTTACAGTTTCTTTATTTACTTCACTATATCTTTTATACTGTTTGTCTTAATACAACACTTAATATTCGTTTATAGAACTCTTTTATCTCCGCTTTATCTTACGACAGCCAAACGATAATTAAGCTGACGTGTAGGTAAAGCAGCCCTTTATTTACCTAATTGCCTACAGTTTGGAAGGTTTAGGAAATATCGCCCATCTTCTATTTCCATATCCGTTAATTCAAATGTGACGTAAAGATGGTCGATGTGGCAGTGCTGCCAAATTGACAGGTGACACAAAATTTACCGAAATCCTACAATGGAGTGTTGTATTTTTATTTTCGTAACACTGCCTCCTGATTAAGCTTGCTCGTCCCGAATAGGCTTATTATCTTTCTTCCCATAGCTCATCAGTCGCTCTAGATGTACCACTTTCATTCTTGATTGCAGGCTATTGTTTTTCTGTATTCCGTATACCACATCGTTCAGCCTTTTGACTACCTTATAGGTCCATCCCAGTTGGAGACATTTCTTTATTCCGCTGTGGGTTGTAGAGTAGAATAAGTTGTCCCTCATGGAAGCCCTTAGTACTTGCTGCTCGATCATACCTGGCTTTCACCCTATCACGAGCCATTTCCAGTCGTGTATGTATCGTTTCATAAAAATCTTTGGGTTTTTCACTTTTCTTGGCATTACCGACTGGTGCTCTTGATTTGTATTGCTGCAGATGTTTCTCGCTTGTTCTGACTGCATTTTTAGCCGCCATACATTCAGTGCAGTTTGCTATCCTACCCAGTAATAACGCTGTTTTAATTTTTCTATTGTCTTTGCCACGCTAAGATGCCTTCCGCTGGGTTCCTTATGAGACTGACTTAAAATTTCATTAATTTTTGACGAAGGAACTATTATTAGATTGGAGGTTGTATTTCCGTTCCATTGAGTCTAATGAGCCTTTATTAGAGGGCTATCTTCTGATATTATCCTTACCAGTACAGGGTCTTTTCTCTGAGCTGTTGATCAGTTCTAACCTCCAGACGTAAATTTCTGATGTTGATAATGATCTCTTTGGCCTTATCACCTGTTTTATCTGGCTATCTTGCATTTATTTTTACCCTTTTCCCTCCTGTAACAAGCTTCACTGTTACGTGGCAATCTTTTCATGTAACAGCCTCTATGATGACCATTATGGCCAACCTCATTTACATTACTGCGTTCATTTATTTGTACTCTGTTGTGTCTACCTAAAGCACATTTTATGCGGCTGTCTTCTATTGGTAAAGCGTTTGTTAATAAATTTTTCGGGCTTTCTATAGCTAGTGTTTTTCCAGTTGTCATATCTCCATGGTCACGCAAATCTTGCACTTCTGAGCGGTACCCTACAATGCCTTTGAAAATGACCGATCTTGCCACAGTTTTGGTACCTCCTTTTTGTCCTTTGCTCTTTTTTGGCCAAAAGTCGCTCTATCACCTCTTTGATAGCTGCAATTAAATCTTCTTTGATAATTACAGTTTTCATGCATGGGTACACAAAATATACCAACATCCCACAATGCAGTATTGTATTTTTATTTTCGTAACTATATGAACATATACTGTGTGAGTGACCAGCTATCTCGGCCTAGAATGTGTGGTTTCTTGGCGTTGCTGTGCTGACTCCGAAAAATATATTTCTTCTCTCACCAAATTTGTTAATGGCTTTATTCGCAGCCTCAATCTAATCTGGTAAACTTATGGGATTGCACGATGCATTTTGGCCCTAGCATAGCATTGGCTAAATGTAAACACCAACTCTTTGTACTTATTTAATGTATTGAAGAAACTCCGTTAATTTTTTAATTTTTCACTTCGCTGAATCGTAGAATATATTATACCCGCTTAGATGTCCATAGTAAAAAAAATTTTTCGGATATATTTTGAACTAAAAAACTCAAATAATATAATTAAGAACACCTAAAAGGTGTACTTTAAGATCTGAGTCTAACAGTTGTGATTCTCAATACATTATGGCTGCAGGAATATTAAATTAAAATTAAATTTGTTGCTTCATAAATAAGATATCGTTACTGAAAAAAATGGATTTTATGCAAGAAAAAAGGTATGTTTGCGCTTTGATGACTAAGTTTAAAAATTTTGCGCTCTTATATTAAAAAGTATTTAAATATACATACATATGTTTTTTTTGTGTCTAAAAATATAACTAATTTTTTGCCTTAAAACGACAACAAAACTAGATTTTTTATATGGAAGTTTTTGAATTCTGTGTTATTTAAAATTTAATATAATTGCATATTATTATGTTTCAACAAGAATAGTTTAATATTTAATTTTAGGCTATGCAATCAAACAATGGTATTACGAACTGGAATGGAATATCCCAGTGAATATTTTAAAATTTTTAGGTCATGTAGTCAAGCGCGGCTATAACAAACTGGAATGCAACGCACAATTTTTATCCTCATTGCTATAAACACATTCAAGGCTACTATGTCAGGCTCGACTATGTCAAAAATAGAAAACATTTTTGCATATGAAAATAATTATTTTAGCGGCAACACGGCTACCGCCTACACGACTACCGTTGTAGCCCGTAGCCAATATAGGCTAATTTCTATTTTTCTTGGCGACAACAAATAGTGCTCTCAATACAATAAGATTCATGAAACAGGCGTTTTAAAAGCGCAATGCATGAAATATATATTAAAAACGCTAAAAAAAGGTATGTGGCACCAATGAAAAAGAATAATCATATGTTCATTTGTTTACATTTATTTTGTAGCTGTAGTCGTTAAAATAATTAAGTAGCTGGTTACTTGGCTATGATTGGTAGCCTTGAATGTGTTTATAGCATATTTCGCCAAATTCGTAGTAGAAAAAATTGCAGAAAGAATAAAGTAATATAGTTGAATAATTTTGTTTGTCTTATGTGCTGACATCGCGCTTTTACAAGTTCTCATTTGAGTATTTTATTTAATAAAGGAGTGCTTAAACCAGATTTAAGCAAAGAGCTGCTCTATTTTTCTGTTTTCACACGTACGTAGTCACATACATAGGCAAAAAATAAACAAAGATAAATAAAGAAAAAACAAGTGGGAAAACACAGTGCAAAGTCGCCTGAGTAAGAGACTCTTAATTACTACCACAATTGTAAAATGCTAATGTCGTGTAGCCTGAACCACTTTGGCACACATATGAACATTTTGGGTTAGGGAAATAAATGGACTCTATTTTTATATGAATTCTTAGACAGAAAGTAAATGCTAAACATCATATATCTGATAAACTATTGCAGCTAAAATTATGCGCTCATTCCATTATTATTTTTATTATATGTTTGTAAAAATACGCATAGAGGGACATGTGTAACTTAGGTACCATTAATAGTAGACACAGACCATTGATGACACTATACTGCCTTAATTTATTAACTACCTACAGCATACATAAAAATATTAAATATTGCCCAAAATTTTTTATCTTAAAAATAAACAAATTTTACCTGTTATGGTATATTTGCCTAATAATGATTGAAAGGAAGTACTTAAATAGTACTTACAATCTTTTTCGCAAATCATTTGAAACCCAGATTCTAAACGAGTTGTACATTTATTTTGTGAGTGATCATCTTATATATAAAAATGAATCTGTGTTTGTAAGTTTGTTGGTTTGCTTGAACTTTATGGACAGCTAAACGGCTGAACCGATTTTCTTGGCATTTTAACAGTGTCTTTTTTTATGTCCAAAAGAAACTATAGGCTATACAAATTTCTAAATTTCCAACTGCGTGGTGCCAATCCCAAAATAAATGTAGTCAATCATCAGTCAAAAACTTATCCGAATTGGGTAAGTGGGCGTGATACCAACCATACAAAGCGAATATTGATTTAAGAGTATCTAGAGAATGGTGAAAGTTAAAGTTTCAGTATCTTGGTCAGTATTTGGTATAAGTGACTTCATGACAAATTCAGATCATCAGTCAAAAAGTTGGTAATAGTAGAAGTTTCAAAATTGGGTTCAAACTAAGTCGTAAATAATACGCATCATCAGCCAGTAACCGGGTGAATTAGAAAAGTGGGCGTGCGCCTTCTATTCAATCTAAATATTGAATTTTGTATATCAGAACGGCAACGGCAACAATTGAAGCAGCGTTCTGTATCCACATTAGGCAAAAAGCGGGTATTTCAGAAAGCTTACTGGATGAAAGCTATCTATATATGTATCGACATCTTTGAAATTCATTTTTAAATTCTATTGTTTTTGATTCTTCTTCGAGTCGTATTTTAAATTCTTTTAGAATTGTGCTGTCGTCCTTTACGAACGAATTCAATTCGAACACTCCTCCTACTCTGGTTTATACCAATAATCTCATACTTTAATAATAATAAGTTCACATTTTTCAAAGATAAATAATAGTTTCAATTCAAATCGAATGAAATATACCACAAAATTCGTTCATTATAAACGTGGTTTTTTATTAATGTAATAATTTTTGTAAAATATTAATGCAAAATCATTGGGTCTTCGAAAGAACTACAAGCATAGATCCTTATAACCGGTGTTCTTTCAACTGGAGTTTAAGATCCAAATACATCATATTTTTTGTGCATATAATTTGTGTCTTTGATGGTGAGTAACTTCAACGCCAAGCTTTGTATACAAGTTTGTATATAAATACTAGGAAATAGTTACGGCCATATGCAAAAAAATTTAACAAAGCTTGTTAAGCAGAATTTCTTAATGTTGTATGCAAAAACGATTATTAGCTTAAAAACCATTTGTTAAACAGATGTTAACCTTAAAATTTTTAAAGTAGGAAGCTACCTACTTTAAGAGTACTCCAAAGTGACATTTATGTTATGAATATTTAATATAAAAATATAAATACATAGCATGTTTTGGCGTTAAGGAAACTTTTTTGGATGCATAATACCTTAACCAAAATAAAATGTTATCTTTTAGTGACATAGTGATCCAAGCTAGGCGGCTAAAATTGTCAAAGAATGTCTGTTGCAACAGAAATTTAAGATAAGATAGTGATCACCGTAACGCCGTGATTCCAATCCAATGGTTAATTTTTGGAGAATAGTAAAAAAAACGCCTGAAGCTATGGGACGAATATATTATAAATGGGACCAGATTTATCTTATAATTTTGGGTAATATTGTATAGCACGTCTAAATTCTTTAAAATGGCCACAAAAAAGAGTTCTAAGAATAGGTTAAAAAATATAAGTTCCTCTCTATTTAAGCGAAAAGTGCAATACCAAGTGCATACAGTTTCATTTATATCATTGCTTTTCTCCCATTCCAAATGTGTGAAGATTTGTTTTATTTGATTGAATATTTAAGTTTTTATAGGAACTTTTCTGTTCAACTTCAAAACATGCACTTGGTTTTTCACCCCACTGTATGTATATAAATTTTTTACTTTATCATTCTCAGCATTATTTTCGAATGTTTTCTTTTAAAACTAATTATTTTGTAGTAAATTTATTCATTTAAGCACTATAGAAACATATTTTCCTTAGTGATGTCCATAAAAAAAACAAAAAAAGAACAGCTGCACAAAGCTCGTTATTCGGGTATTTATTATTCCACCAATAAAATTGATTGTATAAATTTTTTAGGATATGTATAGCATTAAATAAAATATAAAAAGGTAATAAAAACTCAAACATACTTATTAAAAAAATATGATTTTTTATTTTTTTGTATCGCTGAAACACTAAAAATCATGGTATTGCCAGCATGAAAGCTTTAAATTTAGTAAAGCAATCAATAGCTAATGTAAGGTTTTTGCATACGATTTTTTTAATAAATGTTTGTTAAGCTTAAAGTGGTGGTAACTTACGTGAACTTCAAGTCTACTTTTAGATTTTTTTTTTTTTTTTGGATATGTCCGTTTATGTTTAACAAAAATATGTGGATAACGAAGAACTTTGAGTTAACAACATGTTCATTTCTGCAGATTATTTAAAAGATCTTATTTCTCCCATAAATAAAATCATTGGAAATAATCTGATAACTTTATTTAGAACAACTTTATTACTGATCTCAACATAAAGAACGATTTTAAATTTTATAGCTTGTTTTCTAAGTAATAGGTATGGCATGATAAAAAAACAGATTTTGTTGTTATTACAACATAGGTGAACTTTGTACATAAGGTATTTTGTTTGTATTTTTCGTTTTGCGTAATCTGCAGCGCCTATCTTCTCCAAATATTACCCAGTGTTCTAGTTTATCATATTGCTGTGAATACGAGCTGTTCGGCTGAAACCTGTACTTTTCGGAGCGTTACTTATATACACTGCTCGATGGACTAGACGGTATCGGACTATCTGGTTTTTTAATAAGCGCAAGCGCATTTTATAAAGTAGCAACGCATTTGCAATAGATGTTCTTAAGGACCAATAAAATATTTAAATATATCACTTTCCTGAGCGGTAATTGTCCTCATGGAGCCTTATGAACATATCTGCCAAGTCTACACCTCCCATGCATATATTGTAAGCAGCAGTAGTGCTTTGGGTCAATATTTGAAATTAGCTTTCAAAAGAAATTTACAAAATCGTTCAATATAAGATATATAATATTATGATACAAAAATCACAATAATTAATAAAGAGGCTAATCTTTATCTATCAATAAAATTTAAGATATTATGCATTTAAACAATCAGAAACCATTATGGTGAAGTCATAGTCTTAAGCCTTACATATATTGGCCCATTTTCATAGCCGCACACAAAAGTAAACTCTTGCTAGAGTAAGTCTTTAACTTAACATTTTTATTATACTTTTCATGTTCATAGTCGAAAATAAAGTATACTTGCTTTAAATGGATGCCAACTACAATTTGCTTAGTGTTGATAAAGAACTTCTTATAAAATATTAAAGTGGCAACTTTTAACAGATGGTTGGTTTTTATTTATAATATTTTTTAATATAATTATAATATAATTTTTTAACACTAGAATAATGAGCACTGGTTACTTGAACTTTTGTATATCTGACTGCCAATATTTTTTTAAACAATGGATTTTCTAATTGGTAATTCGGGATTTTTATTATAATTATAAGAAATTTAATTTAAAAGCATTCTTATTTCTTTAAAGCGTTCGAAACGCAAATAAATACAACATCTTAAAAAAAAACAGATTTTTTCATCAATAACTTTTGTGAATTCTTTTGTGACAAATTTTGTCAAATTGATGATAAATCGTTATATCAGCAACAATGTTTATATGCGTGTATATATCATGTTCTATGGTTCAGTCGCTATTTACGATTGGGAATCTTCAATGAATTTGACTTCGGTTAGGTAGTTCCCACAGGTTGTTGTTCGAGATGATGTTTGGCCAAAATATCATTTATCAGCAGTCGTATATGTATTTCTTAGTCCACTTCGAGATTGCAGTTAGTCCACACAGGACATAAAATACCGAAAGATTGATAGCTTCGGACATCCGAAATAGTATATCATCGCTACAGACACCAGTTCTTTTCAGAATGCCAAGGTAGCAGAAATAACTAATCTTTTCTAACTAGATATTACGTATTCTGAATTTGGTGTTGTTAATGGTGCTGCAGCATGTTATCTTACATCTTTCAATGTTCAGCCTTAGTCCCGTTTTAGCAAATTCACTCCTCTGAGGCTTTAGTTTAGTAAACATGTGACGATGGCTGTGTATTAAAAGGCAAATATTCCCGTCGAATAGTACCAAGTGTTGGTTAAGTTCCTATCTAATGCCTCTGTTGACTGTTGTATCATTGCAAACGATAACGTCAAAAGTTATATTCTGTAGAAACGAATTAATATGCATTCCTATTGGATATTGTGCAGAGCAGAGTGAATAATATCACTATGATAAAAAAGAAAAACAATTTGTGGATTTCAATACATGGTACAAGGTATACTTTATGCGACATAATTTCATCATCGTTTAGGTCAAAAGGACTTAAACTTTTTTTATATATTTTAGGCTACCTTTTATCGAAATTCCTTTCACAATAAACAATTATAGCAAAATCTCTTCTAATCGAAACATTTTTCAAAATGTTTTTATTAGTATTTTATTTGTTAAATGGTTTAACAACAGTTACAGCTGGTTTTATATTTAGAATCGACTCTAACGCCAAAAAAATATGCTTTAAATTGTCTATGAATAAGTTAGAGTTGGCTTTCAGAAAAAGTCAACTTTTTTTGACTACGAACATGGGCCATTAGTTTTAAATATTTTAACAAATACAAAAAATGTATGCGTGTAAATCTTAATTTATTTTAACTTTGAATGAATGTACAAATATGTACAAATAAGTATATACTATATATTGGTTAAAATACATATACATAAATGTATGTTAAGCACATTCATGAACACAAGCGAATTATCATTTTGATTAAGGTTTAACACCAGTTACAATCACATCACACATCAGTAAATTCTTAACCGATGATAAAACATTCTAAAAAGGAAGTTGTAAATAACTGCATAATCTTATGAGCTTTATTACACTTTGTAAAATATTGGTGATTTGTGTCATGTTACATAAATTTGAATATTTTTGAAAATTTGTGTACATTTTGAAACTTTATAGAAACTCTTTTCAAAGCATTATAATCGAATTTCAATTTAATGAATTTTTCTATTTCAAAATAAAAAAAATATATATATATTTATTTCATTAGAAGCATTGTATTATTATATTTTTTGCAGTGTAAGAACTAACGTAACTGAGCAAATTCAGCCTGCTTCTGAAAAAAAGAACATCATCACGAAAAAAGAAAATTATTTCAATTTTTTTTTCTCAATTCATTATTTTTGCCGAAGTTTTAGAAGATTTTTCCAAAATACTTAAAAGGCAAACCCAAAAAGTCTTCACTGGAAATACAGATTATTTTTAGTCAATTGATTTTGAACAACAACTGGTGGTAGTAAAATCATAGAAATCCTTGAAGCAGAACTGCCTCTAATGGGACAAAAGTATTAATGAACCAAAATAATGAATACAACAAAAAAAAACTGAAAATCCTGATTGCTTTAGCTTAGAGTAGTAAAATATATTTTGCTAAAATCAGAAAAAGTCTACTTTTTTCACATATTATTATACTGCATACATATTAGGAAAGATGTAAACTAAGTACAAAAGGCTCACGATGAAATCGAACAGGAAAGTAATAATAGTTCTTTAAAGTAGATATTCGAATAAATAAAACATTTTTAATTTAATGCACATACGAGTATATGAGAGGTTGGACACTAGAACTTTTTAACTTTTGGTTGTTGCACCTGGCACACTTTTATTGATTTCAAAATTTTTCGGCACTCAAAGAAAAGAATAAGTTTCACAGTTGTTTACTGTTTAAAATAGTCTATGATAACATACTGTTACAAAATAACACTTTTAGTCAGAACTTGAAAAGTGATCTGGTGGGCGTTGATTGAAATTTGAAACATCCTCAAAGTTTTGAGTTATTTTTGAAAAACTGTATTAGGCTAGCTCGTGGTACTTTATTACCTCTAACTCACACATTTTCAGACCGACTTTAAAATTTTGTTTTGGTAAAACAAAGAAATGAGTGCATAAAAGTGCGACATATCATTATTATTATCATTCTGACCAGGCACTCTTGCAGGCCACTGCAAACCTATTTTACGTCTGTCGGTCTACAGTTTGTTCAGCAGATCTGTTGCCCAACTAATGAATACCAGCAGATCTTAAACTCTAATGGTGGATATGCCTTCCACACATCTCCATCTAAATATATCAAGAACTCCACATTCACACAATATGTATTCCGAAGTCTCTGAAGCCTATGAACACAGTCTAAAACGTCCACATCTGTGACTGCCATCCTTTCAGATAAGTTTCACAGAAATAGGCATGTCTTATTCAAAATAAGAAAAAGTTGAAAATACAGAAAGTGAGAAGTTAACAAATAATAGCTTTCTGTTCCAGAATTCCGTGCTTTATATAAACGTTGCACTATTTAGTGTAAAAAATTAGTTTACCAGTGTCACAGCTTTTTTTTACAAAAAAGGTCATCTTGAAAATATTAAAACCATTATATACATACATACCTATATTATCTCTGCTTTTATTTTATAAATAACAGAATTTAAGTCAATATAAATATAATATTGTCTTTCCATTTTGATTTCTATATCCACAAGACAATAATAAACAATAATGTTATTCATTAGTTGTACGAGTATCTATTAAATAAATTTTTCTCTTCTTACCTCTCTACCTATTCAAGAATGGTTATTAACCTAATTAACACTCTCTTTATGGTGTATAAAATTAATAAGTTTATAAACAAATAAAAAACTCTATCGGTGTCAGATTGAATACTTAATTAAACTTAAAATAAACTCATCTTCAGCAGACCATAAGAAACCATCTTTACTCTTATTTGACAGAAATTACTTGTAAACATTAAGAACAAAATCTATTTAGATAGAATATGTTATACCAACAAATACATACTCTCATATACACACTTTTTTACAAACTAATAAACTAAAACAATCACTAATGCGAAGACCCACAAGCCAAGATATTCTAACGTTCAAAGTTCCTATAACGTATGTATGTATATATAACAAGTTAAGATCAATTAAGACGTTTAATATGAAATTTGTTCTTAGGCAAACACAACATAAAACACAACGTTATTCCACATATAAATTACGTGTAGAGAAATGGTACACTTTGTCGTATGAGTACTGTCACATAAAATTAATAGAAAACAAGCATGTGGTTGCTTGTGTTTTTGTTTTATCTAAAAATGTGAAAGATTTATTAACATTATTAACAATAAAGTCATCATAAATTCCTTTTTTACTTTTATTATCTATATATCTGTGGTCACATGAAAGATTAGCCCAAGTCGACATAGGTAAGCGCAAATTAAGTTATTGCGTCATGAGTTTTATAGACGTCAAGGCGCTTAAAAGTATGTTATCCATTTTTTTAAATCTTTCGTTTTGTCAGTATTATGTGCGTTTACTTTTTAGCTTAAGTTTTTTGAAACGATATTGAATAATATAGTATCCGTTTATATATGTATGCATTATATTTTTATTTTTCATTTTTCATGCATTATATATTTATATTGTTACGAAAATAAAAATGCCAAAATTTTGTACATTTGGTAGTTATGTGTCACCCTGTCAATGCCGTACTTATTTGAATGTTTGGCTGCACTGCTAAATCGTATATAAAAGTAGAAGATACGAGACATTTCCGGAACCTTCCAAAATGTAGGCAATTAGGTAAATAAAGAGGCTGCTTCATCTACACGTCAGTTAGTTATCGTTTTGCTGTCGTAAGATAAAGACGTATTTAAGCGGAAATAAAATTGTTGTATAAGCGAATGTTAAATTGTTGTAAACTGTATAAAAATTATAGTGAGTAAATCAAAATATAACTGTAACAACAACAAAGTAATGTTTTATTTTATTTTAACGCAATTTAAACGAACTCAAATGTTTTAAAAAGGTTAAAACGTAACAATATGTATAACTTAAATTGACTTAAATTTAATCATTTTACCATAGTTTTTTTCAGTTCCAATAAAATACTATATGTTTACTTAAAACTATGAAATACATAAATTTATTTCAATAAAAATATCTAAGTATACTTCTGTGGTCCCAAGCAATAACAGCCTAAGACGTAAATTATACTTTTGAGAAAAATCACTTTTTATATGCAGAAGTGTTTCTGAAAAAATTGAGAAAGTGCTATAGAAAAAATTATTGCAATTAAAGATATTTATACAGGAAATCCTAATATCCAAAATGAGAATGAAAGTTTCATTTGTTTAGGAGATATTTAATAAAAACGAAACATACCAGGTGTACCGGTATGAAATGAGCTTTTTTTGTGAAAAAAAACTCATTTTATTCAAAGTATTGACCATTTCTGGCTGCACACTGTCCCACATTCCGAGCCTAATGCTTTGATTGAATCCTGTCATGTTACCTTGCCGTGTCTTGTGGTCCATTCTTATCGTTTTTCGATCAATGCATGGTTCAAATTGATCATTTATTGTAGGTAGCGAACTGTATTAACGGTTTCAGCTGGTATTAGGATCTCGTGGAACACCACACCTTACAACATTGTCTTCCTGCCGAATAGATCTGGTTTTGCAAGCCATGATTTTTTTTGTTAGGAGCATGATCACTGTATGCCTCGACAAGCGTTCGATGCGGCTTTGCAGCACTTTTCTTCAAATGAAAACAAAAAAATAATGCTTTTCGCATATCGTCATTTTCTGGTACAAAATTAGTAAAAATTAGACACTTTTAACACGATGAAAAATATGGTGTTGTTTGTTCACTGATTTGATGTATACTGAATATGTTTGATGTCAAATGTCATTGTCAACACAAAAGCAAATTATGGCTCGTTCACAATAAATGTTTTCTATAGAGACATATTATACCTTGACGCCCACTTCATACCGGCACACCTGGTATATGGTTATTGCGAATGGAAAATATAAGATTGGCAAAAATATGTGTATTTAAGATTTTATTGTACAGAAATGTTCAAATTGTTGTCAGTCATATGTTGAATTAAGCGATTATTGTATATTGAAATTTGTCATTCTCCATTTAGAATTATCGTTTATCTTTACTTTAGCCTTGTGAAAACTCTTTCTTTTGCGAAAATTCATTGTAGTTAAAATATGCAAAATGGCTTAAGTCATTATAGACTATACTAGACAAATGGGGATTCCACGTAAAGTCTTGTAAGTAGAATATGATAGCATACATAACTCATATTGACTTAAGTCGACTTAGGCGGTTATTGATTGTGACCACAGACTCGGTAAAACCCGAAACTCAGTATCAAAAATTCGCTTATGTTATAAAAGCTGTAGTATGCTCTCTGCTTACTAATATTTTTGTATAACTTTTATATTGTTGTTTAGTAAGGTTGTTACCAATATGTTAAGTTACATTTTTTTGCAAAAAACAATTAGGATAAGAATTACACAAAATTGAAAATATCTCATTTTTCGACTTAAGCTATTTATTCAATTCGACACAGATATATAAAAATAGGTTGTTCTCTGTTCGTCAAATTATAACTCGAGAACCACTTAACCGATTTACAAATCCAAGCTTGCGTTAAAAAAGTATACTTTCATTGATTGCCTTTTTTAAGAAACAAGCGGTGCCACGTCCATAAAAATATTTATTTGCCTCTATCTTCAAAACAGTAATAGAAAGAGTTTTAAAATTTTTTGTAGATCTCGAAAACGATAGGAATGGCAGTTTCTTAATTCTGTCTGGATAAGTGGGATGGTTCCTCCCACACAAAGTAAATATTGATTTTTTGGATCTTGAGTATGGTTAAAGTGGAAGTTTCTGAATTTAGTCTCTATGACTTAGTAGATAATAGAAATCATTAGTTAAGAAATACGCATGGTACCTTCCATACAAAGTAAGTATTAGTTTTTGTATATCTTGAGAACGGTAACCGAAGAGGTTTCTAAGCTTGGACAAGACACATCATTAGTCAATAACTTGGCGAGATTAAAAAGTGGCTGCGGCAGCACCCATTCATACTAAATATGAAATTTTGCACCTATGGAAAATGGTGAAAGTTAAAGCTATATAACGTATCCACATCAGACAAAAAGCAGAAGAGATTACATAAGTGAGTGTTGCACAAAGCACACTTGGTGGGCAATTTAAAAGTTTAAATTTGAACCAGCGGTAATTTCAAATCTGGCAATACTTATATAATTCTATTCTGTCACAAAATTCAGTATATTATCCCGTTTTCGTTCAAATGAATCGATTTAAGCTTAAGCAAAGTTGGTATATTGGAAATTTATTTCCAAAACAAAAACAATTGGTCGGAAATTGCAAAAAAAAAATTATCTTTTCAGATGAAGCTAATATTTTTTTTTCTTGTGAGTACGTTAATAACCAAAATTGCTGTATTTTGGGCTCAGAAAACCGAAACAAGGTCTTACAGAAGCCAATGCACCCATTACGAGTAACTGTTTAGGGCGACTTGTGGAGAGGAGACATCATTGGCCCATATTTCATTAAAAATGAGGACAGCGCAACCATTACGCACCATGATAGCCAATTTTTTTGTGACCGCTCTCCATGGTATTGTTGTGAATGATGTTTAGTTTCAACAGGATGGTGCGAGTTGCCACACATCGCATACCACAATTGATTTATCGCGTCAAACGTTTAATGGCCGGTAATTAGCCGAAATGGTGATGTCAGTTGGCCGCCAAGAAGCTGCAATTTGCCACCGTATTTTTTGTGGGGCGTCGTTAAAGATAAGTGTTACGCCGACAAACCAGGGACAATTGAGCGTTTTAAGGCCAACGTTCGTGATGCCATTGTCGGATTACGACCCTATACATTCGGAAAAGTTCAGGAAAATTGGTCCGAACGAATAGTGTACTGTGAGGTCAGCCGTGGCAGCCATATGAATGAAATAATATTTCATTTCTAACCGAAGCAATTGTACTTCATAACAAAAAAATAAATAAATAAATAAATTTGGCAAAATTTCAAACCGTTTTTGTTTTATTGTATTTTTAAATTTAAACTTTTAAGTTGCGCACCCTATATTTAACATGGTAATAACGATAACATGGTGCGACATTTCATAAATACTACGCACAGATATTTAAATCGGTTACTCCGAAAAAATCAGAGTTTTTACGCTTAACTCAGGGTGGTGTTTGGAAAAAATTTCAAAAGCAGATTCTTGTTCTACTGCCTATTAGAAAAGTAGTATCACTTCCCAGGTATTTTAACTTCGCTCTTTTTTGTCACATCATGTTAGAAGGAATGTTAAAAAATATCAATCAATTCCCTTAATGTTCCTTACGGATTTCGGTAATATACCATTTTCCTTCCATCTGCGCTTGTCCAAAGAAAATGCTTTGCTATGTCTCAAAATTATTCTCTGGTAAGCTTCTTCTTTACATGTCTTCTCAATTACTGTAGAAAATAATTGAATTCAAATCAAATTATCAAATTATCTCACACATTACCCAAAAAAGTAACACGCTACAGAATATCTTAACATCTATCAACAATTTTAGTTCTACTAACAGCACAAGACAAAATAACAGATAATGAAAACATCACAGATTCTTAGAACGTCTACAATAGTCCACAACTATTTGAAACAATACAAACCCACCGGAAGGAAAGTTTAAAGTACAGCCATTTAAAAACACGCTATCATCGACACTCAATAAAATACCACCTAAAGTCATTAGCAGGGAAACCACAAATTTGCTCTAACAAGTGTTTTATGCGCTTAAAATATGCAATAAAAATCCAAAAATATTATCTAAAAACTTAAAAATATGCTATAGAAACACAAAAATTTCTTCTTTGTTAATAGAAGTTTGTTATTAAAAAGTTAACGATACAACAGAAAAAAATTGTACTTAAATTTCAAAGGATATCTGAATACATAACTTGAAATTTTTGGTAAAACAAGGCATAATTTTTTATTGGTAATTGATGTCGCAATAAACAACAAAGTATTCACTTAAATTTTCAAATGTAAAGCATTGTCTATTACATCTGAGCAAACCTAAATATAACGAAAATATCCTTTCAATGTTTACTAATATAAGGGGGGCATATCTAAAGGATAATAATTTCATAAGATCATATTTTAATACTTGATTTAAAGAAGATGTGCTAAAATCTTTTGTAAGATGTTGGCAAGTCCTTCGTTTCTTGCTATAATTTTCTTTAGCTTAATTTCAATATTAAGTTTTGTATTACAATTTTTCATCTTGTCAATATTCTGCACCGTTTCAGTTAATAGGTATACTGCTCAAAATATGTGAGGGCACTGATTTGCAGCATTTTAAATATTTTTTCAATTAAATCAAAATTTGCAGCAATAAAAATCAATTCACTTTTTGTATTTTCACTTTTAAGTCCATCTATTGCCATTTTAATGTGTTGAGACTCCGCACTATTAAAGCACTAAGAACTTCTAATATCTGTTCATAATTGTAAGCGTAGTAATGAATGGCAGCAAGCCAAGTTTCCAACGAGTTATAACTGGTTAAGGAGGCAAGGAAGGTCTGGATACATTTTTTTTTAATTTCTACTCTATTTGAAGCTTTTAAGAACTCTTTCTTTACATTTGCAATGACTTTGTTTACATTTTCATATTGATCTCTAATACGTTCGCATAAGCGATGCAGTCCATGAGCAATGCACGTAACATGCGTTAGTTTAGGGTAAAACACCTTTAAAACACCTTGGCTTTGACATGTGTTATCATCTAAGGCGCAGCATCTGTCACAATTAACATAATCAAGTTTTTATTTAGATTTACGTCCAATATCTTTAAGAAATCATCAGAAGGTTGTGCAATTGTGATGTGACTGGTTTTGTCTAAAACAACTTCGTTAATAAAGAAATTTTTGACTTGACACATTGAACGTAAAACACTTTCTTATTGCACTTCATAGTTTTTTATATTCTTCCAAAAAACGTTTAATATGCTCATTTCGCATTTTGAAAAGAGGAATTATATTTGGACCATTTATCATTAAATTTAGTTTTAATTTATGGTGTGTCGCACTTTTTGTATGTTGTTTTGCTAAAAATGTTCTTTACCTAGATATTGTTTTGTTGTAGACAGTACAGAACAAAACACCACCTTCCAGACATGTTGAAAAAAAAGTAAAAATTATAAAACAAATTTGTATGTCCGCCTAGTTATATTGAGTTTTTAACTAAAAAATTAAAAAAATATAGACATATGTATGTATGTACATACATACTATATGCTTTTGCCTTTCTTACTTAAATTTTTTTCTTGTTATCAAAACTTATCTAAATACATAAGTACTTTATTTCCACACAAATTTGCAATATGCTGTGTGATTTACCAAATTAGAGTTTTACAACATTCCAAAGCGGGGAATAATAAGAACGGCTCAAGGCAAACTCTGCGCTGCTATCTAAATAAAAGGCGGTCTTACTATAATTCACGATGTTAACGTCAAGTTTTTTTTCCCAACTTAATTTGAATTTCTTTGTTGCAGTGTTCGGCCAAGCAGTTACCTTAAATATGTTCGCTATCACGAAATGATAACGGAGTAAATGCCCCGAAATTGAAGATATGGACCTGGACGACATGTGGTTGCAACCACACAGCTTGCCACACAGCCAACAAAACAATGGCTCTTGTACATGAGAAATTCAATGGCCGTGTTATCTCATGTCGTGGCGGTGATCATGTGATTTGACACCGTTGGACATTTTTTTTTTTTTTTGCATACTTAAAATAAAAAGTGTACGTCTATCAGCTAAGAAAAATTCAAGGGCTAAATGATGAGTTAATTCGGCACATTAACGGCATTGAACCTCAATTATGTCTCAAAGTCATTGTAAATATGAACCGACAAATAAAGGTATGCCACAGAAGTCTTGGCGAACATTTGGCCGATATTTTGTTTCGCACATAATTGTCATAGATTCGTCTATCATAATAAAAAATATTAAGATAATTCTATAAAAACTTTTGTTTTATTTACAATTAACGTTTGGTTGGACCACTCTATATTATTTTTGCCGCAGTGAGAAAATTTATGTTTTGTTTTTCGTGATTGAAATCTAGATGCCGCAATAAATTTCAGTTTAATTTAAAAAAAGTATTTTGTTTTACCTTTAAAAGTATTTTAAATCACAAAAAATTAAAATATGCGATAAAAAGTGTTAAAATACTCTTTACATATAGACGAAAAAATGCCGAAACTATGTTCCTAAAACTGAAATATACGATAAAATGCTGTTATGAGAAAAATATGCAAAAATATGCACTAACAAATCGGTGCCAAAATTAATAAAAACATGAATAAATACCCAACATTCGAATTGATTGGTTGAGTGAGGATAAACATGCAATTGCATATTTCTAGTTTCCCTGGTCATTATTTCAAACCCATTCAAACCCATAAAGAAGAAATAAATTAATAAAAAAATATTTTATAAACACCTAACTATTAAATCAAGACAGGCATAAATAAATGAATAAAATAAAAAAATTTGCATAAAGCGCCTTATGAGAATTTTAATTAAATTTATATTTATTTGTTTTAAAATTGTTATAAAAAAGAAAGAATTAAATTATAAAATTATACTCAAAGCACAAATTTGTGATATTGTACTGCAGACAAGCTAATTAGCTTTGCTGGCTTTATATAAATTTGTAAAAAGAATTTTAAATATTCATCGGCTTCTCTGTGGCATCCATTCTATGACCACTATTGTTATGTCTTAATCGGGTTTTCTCCGGGTGTGCCTAAGTCCTCTCTATTCCCATTATAATAGAAACTTGGGGTGGTGTTTGGCATAAAGAAAGGTTGGACACTGTCTCTGGCTAAAATATTCTCACTGTCACTACTACTCACTGTCATACAAATATGTTGAAATAACAAAAGGATTAAATATTATCTCAATTTGTGTTTCCAATTTGAAGGCTTGATGTATTATTTGCTTTGATATGCTTAATTCTTTTTTGACGATGTTTACGGAATATCGTCTGCGTAATCCAGGTCTCACAGTCTTGTGTCAAGTCTCCTGGTTATACCTCTTGGTGTTAATAAGGCCCGGCTATGTTTTACAGTCTAGGATAACGTTGAACAGCAGTGGGAAGAGAATACATTCTTGTCTAACACCAGCTTTAATAGGGATTGGTCGACTGACTCTACGACAGTTCGCTTTTGTGTACAGTGCTATAAATATATCGATAATTTTCTCAGCAGTGCCTCTGCAGATCAACACCACTAATTAAACTCCTCAATAATTTAAAAGCTGTTTATGAGATCTGCACATGACCTGTGTGAATAAAATTTAGTTTATCATATCGTAGAGGAGATGGATGGAGTATTAAATTATTGGTATCAAATAACCAAAATAAACTTTATTTATCAATGCAGAAAAAATTAATAATAAAAAGCGGAAAAAACTAAAACAATCGAGATAAAATGCATTAAGATCAAACTTATATTAGTTTATATCGAATTGGGTAAAAGTTAGTCATCCGAATGTACCACAGCTTAAAATGTTATATATGTAAAACAACGATTAAACTCATGTGACCCATTTCTAGCGGTTAATAATAAAATTGTTATCCATTATTTCAGCAATTAGTCCAAGCATCGGCAACAAAAATTTTTTTCGTATTTTTTTCTGTTTTGAAACAGTAGACCTTTTATCCCCTTGTATTTATAATTACACGCAACATTGTTCATACAGTAGTGAGAGTGGGATATGTATGCCAAAGTATTAATGCTAATGACACACAATTTTCAACAACCGCCATCATTTCCTTTAAGTGTTTCAGGCAACCAAAGTAAATAGTACATCTTGGAACAATCATAAGACAAGTGCTATTAATGTTAATTGCTTAAGGAACGCTTATGTTGTTAGTAATTTTGACATACAAAACATACATAAAGATTACCTGTTTTTTTTACTTATTTTTGGGAAGAATGTTATTTACTACCAAGAAATAAAGGATCAAAGCAATTTCCTTTATAACCGTTTTTTATTGAGGCTTAAGGATACATTTTAGTATTTACTTTATTTTGTTAAACCATCAAACTCAACCGGAAGTTTTAATATTTTTAGTAATTTCGATGCAAGTAAATTTAAAAATAGTTCGGAATATCTACAGTTACGAAAACGAATGAAAAAGCCCCAGCTGAATACAGATCTCTAACAATAACACCTTCAAGCTGAAAAAGTTATATGACGTGATTTATGGCGGCACGAAAATTGCTCTACTGTACGTATATTATGAAAATAAGTGTTTATCCTCTAATCAACCAATTTTATACAAACTTTGTCTAAATATATAACTATAGCGAAAGGGAAAATTCATATTATTTTTCAAAATTTATAAATTGTGTACGAAGAATAAATGACATAGCAACACACACAACATACCGCGCCTAAAGGCAAGTTCGCCGTTTAAAAAATAACTTTCCCTCAATCTGTATCAATCAATTGTTGTTAAACATTCCACGTCATATGATCTATGAGATATTAAAGGCTGTACTGTAGATGTCCAATGATTGAAATAGCGTGTCGAACTGTTGATTTTCCTGCATTTACTCCAGCTAAATGCTTAATTTTAGAGTTAGTGGACTTAATTTGAAGCATTTTACCGAGTTTTTCCTTTGCTATTTTTATTATAGGTTTCACGATTTTTTTGAGAATTCAATATCACGTTATGGCTTTATCCTTTTTTTTTATATCCTTCAAAGCTACAATCATCAATTTTCTTATTTCCAAAGAGCACTGTCGTTTTTCTACCCGTTTTTATTTAGTAAACTGTAGTCATTTACCTTTAATTTTACCAAGTTTTTATTAAAGTTTATAGCAACGGAGGACTGATCTTAATGAATACTAAAAGTGGTTCTATTATGTTAAATCAAAAAATAAAGTAAGAATTGTGTGCGTGACTGCAAGCATGAAAGGCGAATGAAATAATGATCTTGGGCTTGATTTTTGGGTTTAGATTATCATTTAATATATCTGCTATTTGTATGAAAAAAAAATCATTAATATTTTTGTATTCGCAATTTATGTTCTTTTTTAAGTTAAAAACGACGTGGTTCCATTCTAATGAACCGCAATATGGTACGTAAGTAAATTTTGCCAAGATAAGGTGACAAAAGTTTTTACAAAAAAATAAAAACAGCTTAATAGAATAACCTAGCAGTTTAAGTCGAATTTAGACAAAATTTAGCCCAGATCAGGTTTTTCACATTTTTTTTTTTTTTTTTTTTTTTTTTTTGTCGACAGGATAAGTTTTAAGGTTACGAATATAGTATATTCGAATTTGTATAATATAATATTCTAGAAATTAACTGCATTGTAGGGTAGTATACCATATGTAATCTCGTTAAAAAAATATTTATCTTTTTTATTTTTGTTTATTTTTCTTTTCCACAACAATAAGTAGAGGTTTAAGGTCTTACTCATAAATCCTTTTTGGAATTAGTTTTCAATCAAAAGAATTTTTTTTTTTTTTTTGTTAATATATATAATAAGATAAAGTATTAAAAAAGAATTGCTCCATTTTAATGGTATTTAAATTGTTTTAAACAAGAAATTAATTTGAATTATTTATGCAATCCATATACATATATATTTTGAACAAATTTCTTTGTAAGTTTGTTTGTTTGATTGTCATTCAATCACTTGTCAACAACTTAACCTATTTTGTTGCAGTTTGGAACTAGCTAACGTATGCTTTTTTCAAAATTGAACTTGGGAGACGTTAAAATCGGGGGACAACGAAGGCTTATATGAGCTTGGCAATCTTTTTAACTACTAATTCATATGCTTTAAAATGTTGTCGATATTTGAAACACAGATCGATTTAGTTAACGAAAGTGTAAATTTTTAAAAACTGGAAAACGAGAAAAATAAATGACTCTTCTAAAACACAACATTTAATTTTTTTTAGAACTAAGTTTTTTTGTTTACTAACATCCCGATTTTGATGAAATTTGGAACACGGATAGATTTATCTATCAAAAGTATTATAGGGTATGCATATTTCAAATTTGATCCTGGGAGAGATTAAAATCGGAAGAAAACCGGCCAAATTAAGTCATATAAGAAATAATTTTGTTTGTTTAGTTTGTTTATGAATCAATCGCGTGTTAACGACTAAATCGATTTTGTTAAAATCTGGAGCACAGTTTTATCGATCAACGTCAGAATTATTGGGACTCATTATTTCTTCCTGAAGTAATGTTTATCATTTTTTTTTTTTTTTTCTAACATTCATGTCTTGCACAAAAGCACATTTTCAAAAGTTGCACTTTGAAGGGCTATTAGGTGGTAAAAAGAGAGCTTTTTGTTCACAGTTCATTCCTACGAAGCACGTAAATAGTTTTTAAAGTATATCTTGGGAACTATTAAAGAGATGATCATTCACATGCTATTTTCCATTATCAAGTTGTTTGTTGAGATAAAAAATTAACTTTACAGGAAGAGTAAAAATATTTATTGTCAGGTATACGAAAGTTGGTACAATTGTATATTTTTGTAGCACTATATGGAAGTAAAAAGTACAGTAGCACACCAATTACTATTTCAAAGTTTTCCTTATTTTAGTCACCTAATACTAACTAAATAGTGAACAGAAAAACTAACCACAAGATGCATAAGCTTTTTATTATTGCCTTTCTTTTTTCAATTAAACAGGCATTACAAAGCTCAGCATTTTTTTGGTCCATAATGACTTTTGGGTCATGGGGTGAAAACTCGTGAATTCCTTGATGGAATACCTTTCCACCCCAATAGGTCCGATTTTCCCAGAATTTCATCTTTTACTCGATTTTTTTGAAATTTATTTTATATTATTGTATGCTTTTATAAAAATACAATTTGTGCAATAACAATTAATGTTTTACATTTTCTTTAAAAATATTTCAGCATTTCTTCATCTACATTATTTCTTTATATTTTAATGTTCTTTAATTATTTTTCAAATTAAAATATAACTCCTAAAAAAATTTGGCTTCGTAAAGTTAAATTTTTTTTGTACTGTTAAATTATTTCATTTCTACTGTTATTAAAAAAGAATATAACTTACGAAGCTAACTTCGCACTTTTTCATGTTAAACAGCAGTGGCTGTTAAAATTAGCAAAATGTTAAAAAAATGTCACACACATGCTAATAAATACATATATCTGTGGGAGATGTCAAAAGTCGTCTTAGTATATTCTTTATAAAGACAGGCATGTTGCAAAAAAAAACCGGTTAGGATCAGGAAAAAAGGGAATTTATCTCCAATTTATAATACAAATACATATGTATCTGATATTTAGGTTACCGGGCAACACCGGATGAGTAAATAAAACAATAAATGATTTTTAATTACTTATTTTTTCTTTTTTTTTCTTTGTTATCTCTTTAATTTAGTAAAAAACATATATATATTTGATCACAAATAAATAAATTTATAAATTTTAATGGCGAACATTTAATTGCTGAAAGAGAAATAAAAATATTTACTTACCAAACAAATGAAATTTGTTACAAAATGCCTTGTTTTTATTCTTTTATTGTTATAAATGGTTTAACGGCAGCAATATTTAACAGCAAGCAACAGAACAGCATCAGGAGTAAAGAAAAAAATTTAGCGCCTCTAATAAATTTGGGATATTTATTTCTCCCCTTCGTCTTAGCTTTAATAAACTAGTTCTAACGTTGGACAGATGACAACAGGTAGTAGCAGCGCTGGAGCAAATAATATTGTGTATACACTGCCTTTCATATATTTTATTTTATTAGTTAATAAAGAATCAACGTAATGATTGATTTGATTTTTATGATTCTTTTAAACATAATTCAAATGAAACAATAATTGTAATTAAAATCGTAACAATGAGAAAACATTAGCGAAATGTATAAGTTTAGCACTATTTTCAGTTTATGAATCAGTGTTAAGAAAATAATCATTTGTTGCAAATTCAAATAAAAACACTTGAGCTTGGCATTAATTGATTCTTAATATAAAATTTTATTTAATTTACTATTCGAATTTGTATCTCCAATATTATATGAGTATTTTGTTTGTATTTTATGCAAGAATGTGTTAAGATTTTTTTTATTGCCGATTTGAAATACGATTTTCTTATGAATTTTCTCTCACTCACAACAGCGCATCAAAATGTTCTTTTAATTGTTTTTTATTTTGTATTTTTTATTATTATTATTGTTTTGTATTGTAGATGTTTGATTTCAATTAAAAGCTAAACAAAGAAAATAAATAAATAGAGAGATAAATTATAGATATGAAAAAAATAACTAGAATAACTGAAGAATAGATGTTTAGGATAAAGTAAATAGTAAACATTTGCAATGTACAGTAGAGGGCAAAAGTGTGCAGATGTTTACTATTTTTCAAGCAGTGAATAATATTTTTATAAAACGTAGAGTGTAACCCTTTGTTACTGAAACGTTTGGCGTTTTGGAACAAAATTTTTTTTGTAAAATTTGATTACCGTCGTACTTGAAACTTTTTCAGAGCTATTAACTTTTAATGTTTGTTTAGCCTTTACAGCTTTAAGAATAATTTATACATTTAGATAGATGTGACATATCGACTTTCTTTTAACACCCATAACCCGAGTACCTTTATGCATTTCTATGAAAAAATGCTAGTGCCACAAATTGTTTCTGTGTTTTATTAAAATAATAATGGCAAAAGATAGCAAAAATTAACTTACACACGTGAATTTCAAATTGGTATGGGAGAATTGCTAAAATATGTTGAGATTTCTGATTTTACTCTCCTTTTAGATTCTTTTCCAAGTATAATCTTTTTTGCAGTTCAAGTGCGAATTTTTGCCACTCGCTGCCTTTGTTTTCAATAGATTACTGCGAACTAAGATCTCTTAAAAATTACCTACGGCGGTCTGTAAAGGTAAATTATGCATTGTGTTTCATACATGTATGTATGTAAATAATATATGATGCGATTGCTGCTAATTTACTTTTATTACAATAGTTTATAATTTTTGCCTTTCGCCAAAGTCTTTTCCATAGACGGTGTAGAATGCATGAATGATAACATTGTTGCCGTTTTTTTTTTTTTTTTTTTTTTTTTTGACACATACGAACGTAAAGTAAAGAAGCTACTAAATTAGAAATTTGTAGAAAACAATTGCCTGAAATACACATACGAATACGTTTGTATTTTCTATTTATTCTACGAGCATAATATTTCATGAACCTATTTTTCTTACATTTCACAAGATTATTATCGGTTGTAACATTTCTTTTCAAATTTGTATGGAAACTATCAAGATCTAAAACCGTTCTTTCTTTTTTATTTGTTTCACGTTCGCTTTTTATTGGTTTTCCAGTATACAACTGACCGTGCAAGGGATAGAAGGTGAAAAAACTGCAAGCCCACAATATTTTTATAACGTACTTATCAGGTTTTGACGACATATCTACGACATATAGTACGTCAACGATATATATGGATATCGCATATCTGTAGTCCACACACCCGGGATCATATCTTTGACGTAAACTAACATTTAACATAACATAACTCAAGGATCACAAAATGCTGTGCTTTTATCTGATTTGGCACTTTATGAACGAGTTTCATAATTATCGATTTAATAGCGATAATTAATGACAAATGAATGGGTATCCACAATGCAGATAAAGCTCTCTATTAGAATTATGAACACCAACTTATATACCAAAAATTAAACTTAACATCTGCGTCGAAAGTATATTGTATATTGTATTTAGCGTCTAAGTTTTTTAATCTGTAATTTTGTAATTTTAACTTGTAATTTATCTAAATTTATTTTCTAAAATTATTTATTATATGAAATTTGTATTAAGGCACCCGGGTACCGTGTAGGTCAATATGTCTACTTTTTTTGTCAGTCACATAAGGGTTAAACTTAGTTTTATACTCTAATTAGTTAGTAACAGTTTTCCATACTTAACAAAAAACTATGCAACTTTTTGGCTCAATAATTACTAAAAAATTTAAGTTGATTTAAGTTAACCCAATAAACTGTCCCAACGATCCATGAACATATTTTATCATTCTTTTAAAAGTTACTTATTACATAAAATTTGTAGTATTGCTGTTGTAGGCAAGATTTCAACAAGTAAACAGAGTAAATATGAATTTGTTTGAGCTAATAGTTTAGTAGTTGCACGCATGTTTGTTAGCAACAAACAAGCACTGGAACAGTTGAGTGATTCAATGTATTACCGCGGATAGCACGTCTTCATAACGTAGATTCACGTTCACACCACAGTTCGCACTGAAGCGGATAAAAGAGAACAATGGCAACGAGATTACGAATCAGCTACAGATATCAATCACAAGCTGAACATAAGAGGACGATAGTGGCGGACAAATCTGATCAACATGTTAGAACTCAGGATAAGAGGTAAAGACACAGAACCAATATCGCTAACAATAAGGCTGCAAACAAAACAAATATCAGCTCAACTTAGCATCATACAAAGAAAATCTCTAAACAGAATAATATAAACTGCCTCTGCACAGATTTAATTGAATCAATATGACATCGACAATAAGGATAGCAAATAACCGCATATTCCATAACCGGCTAACAAGTCAAATGTATAATTGTCTCGTAATATATAGATAAGTGAATTCCCAGGACCAAAGTCTTCACCCATAGCATCTACTCATTATGCTAACATGATCAAAAAATTACAGTTTCCTATCCAGTAACACAACCAGAAAAATTTTTTCATTATAATACTGCACCCAAATATTTACCACTTTTTGTGTGAGATGCATTTTACAGAGTGCAAAGAGTTGATATGCAATTTTTGCGTTGATATTACTGGTCTAAAAAAACAAAAACTTGTCTCGCCTTTAAATAAGACTATATGAGATATAATGATTTTGATGCGCTGAATTCAAAGCCGTTTTCAATTTTTTTTTTCCATCGGGCTCAAATTTTTTTTATGGGCGTGGCAAATTTTTCGGCCAAAATATGGTACGTACGTCAATAAATTTCATCATAACTTGAAAACGACTTGACCGATTTTGATGCAGTACATCCAAATGTTTAGGAACAAAATTTCCTATAAATCACCTGAACATCATTTTTTTTTTCAACAGTTTTAGAGTTAATGCAGTTTGATTATAGGTATCGCCTTGTACTTCTATAACATTTTTAATAAGTTAATAACATTTATAGATAACCATTAAAAATTATTTTGCTGTGAATTTAACACTGATTTTTGTATATTTTTTTTTTAAGTAAAAAAAATCTATCTACATTTGAGTCAAATAATTAAGAAGAATTTTTTTTTAATCTCTTGGCAACTTATGAAAAATATCTGAAAATAAGCTCAACAGTTTGACGTCTTAGAAAACCTTGTTTTAAAAATCAATCATCAGATTTAATCCACTCTAAAAACTATTGACTTAATTTAAAAGCGATGTAGTTGCATTTTTTCCTTACTGTAAATTTATGTTTAAATTTTTATTGATATAAAATGAAAATGTAATTAAAATATTTTCTTTATATATATATATATATATATATATATATATATATATATATATATATATATATATATATATATATACTGTGAGTAATATTCAACATTTATGTTTTAAGAAATAACTCTTTGTTTTCAAATTTTGTTTTTTAAAATTTTATGAATAAATGTTAGACAAATTTAAAACATTTCTAATTTAATAAACTTTCATTAATATTATTATTTGACTCAAATTTTCTATCAAACATTTTTAACGTGATAAAATTTGATCTTATTTAACTTTTTTGTTCTTTAAAGTTTATATCTTTTACTACTTTACTACATCAAGCTGAAAAGGAAGTGCTTATAATTGCACTTTTTGTTTTATCCTGTTTCAAAATTTTTTGATTTTTAATCATTGTGCAAACAGTTTTATACAATATCGACGAGTCATGCTGCGATGTGTGAGAATATTTGTAAATTTTTTCGAGCAAACCAAACAAACTTTACAAAAAAATAAAAAAACAACAATCTGTTTAACTTTTGCTTTATTAGTACAGATGCACACTCTACAGAGATGCTGAATAGATCACATGACTAAATCAACAAGTATGGGCTACGGAATAAATCGAATGCTATCCGTATATTTAAATTAAAAGGTAAAGAAAATATATAGTGAACAAAAAACTTGTACAGTAAGTGTTCCGGTTTTCAAATTCAGATATCTCTGTAACCGTTAAAGATATTAAACTAAAACCAAAAGTAATTTAAAGGTAAATTAGTCAGCTTTCTACAAAAAAAATAATTTAACAAATTAATTTCAATATCAAAAAAAGCCTATTTCGAAATGATTCACACTTCCATGATGTACACTTTCTTTTCCGCTCAAAGTTCTCGTTTTAAATAGGCCCCAGATCAAAACTTAGCATTTATTTTAGTCAGCCTTTCAATATTAAATCTTGTTCTCATAGAATGAACTAGATTATTGGTGACAAATGTTATTCATTAATATCTTTCAATATCCCATTTTCTTTATTGTCTCTACTATAAAAATAAGATTTCCAACTGCATTCGAGCTCATTGAACCATGATGTATAACATGACATGCCAGCATCGATGCTTGACAATTTTGTAAAAATTTCTATTATTTAAAGCTTGACCTTCTTTTGTCCATGCAAAAAGTCGACCACGAAATAAATAAAATGTTTATTCACCACAGTGATTTTCTACGTCACAAACGTCACTGGCCCGTTAAGGCCCTAAATAAGAAAAATTAGAACATTGCTGTAAAGAATGGCTGTTGACATATTATGGTGTGCGGATAGTTATGCTATGTATCATGGTTAAATGAGCTCGAGCGCAGTTGGAAATCTTATTTTTTGCAAATGTCAAGCTATGATGCTAAGATGTAGCAACTTAACAAAGAAAAAAAACTCAAATCGGAACAATGGAACGCCCCACAGGGGTTATTCAGGGAACTTTTTGATTAAGGTACTATACCTTCTAAAACATTTTGATATGACTGAGTGCATAAATATTCGCAGAAAATATCTTAAAATATGACACAAATTCTTTACAATATATTAGCCAATAAACAAATATTCGATTTCCATTTTATTCTTTTTAATTTATTTATATTTAATTACAGGTTGTAACTGAGTTAACTATTCTTGTTGTACGTTTTGATTCAATCTGTTTTGAAATGAAAACAAGTTTTATAAAATAAATTAAATGATTTTTTCCCCATCTCATTTTCTGTCTGACTCTCTAAGCTAAATTTCGAGTAGAATAAAATATAAAAAAAATTTGCATATATTTTAAAAATAAAAAATTACTAAAGGGAAAAATATCATTTGACAAGTAGAGAGATGTTGTTGTTGAAATTCAAGTAAATAAAATTCTGTAATAAAAAAATTTATATGGAAATATTTATTGTAAAGAAAAGTTACTAATTATTTTAGCGGAAAAACTTAGAAATAGAAATATTTCATTTGATTTTAAGATATTTTGCATTGAAAATAGCTCTAAGAATTATTTAGTATAATTCAACGTTAGGTTTTTATGATTGTAAAATAAAAAAAAATATAGCAAGATTTTGTAATTGGTCGAAAAAGATTTTTGATGAACTTACTTCACAAATCTCTATAGTTGCTATAATTTTTTAAGGTACTGACTAGGTATTCGGTACTATCTGAATATGTTAAGTAAATGTTTAACCTTAAGGTGCACACTGATAAGACTAGCATAAGGAAATTTTCATGAATCTATGTCTTATAATAGTTAGTAACCCCGTGTTTTGTAGGATTAAGCTATGAACCAAAAACTCTCCTTTTACCCTCTATTAGTTACAGTCAATGGTGCAACTCTTGAAATGTAAAGCGTCCGCCAAATAATTTTTTTTTTTTTTTTTTGATAATGCTATAAAAAAAACTACTGAATATTTTCTTAAATTTCTTTTTTTTACTTGAAAGTACAAAAGTAATAATGGAAAATAATTTCATTCAAATGGCTGCCTCGGCTGGCCATGCAGTAGCCTACACGATTGGTCCAATTTTTAAGCACATTATCGATTGTGTGCAGCTGTATTTCACCAGTGGCTTCACGAATATTATCCTTTAAAGCGTCAATTGTCTCTGGCTTGTTGGCGTAACACTTATCTTTGACGGCACCCCACAAATAATAGTCCAACGGTGTCAAATCGCAGCTCCGAGATGGCCAAACGACATCAGCTCTGCGGTTGATAATGCGAATTTCAAAATCAGGGCGTAAAACATCGAGTTTGTGAACAAAAATTCGTTCAAAATGGCCCGATAACGATCACCATTGACGACCACTCCTTGCTCATTTTCGAAGAAAAATGGCCCAATTATGCCTCTGGACTAAAATCCGCACCAAACAGTGACTCGTCTTGGGTGTATCGGCTTTTCAATGTATGCGTGCGGGTTTTCTGTGCCCCAAATGCGACAATTTTGCTTGTTTACATACCCGCCAAGATCAAAATGAGCTCCATCTGAAAAGATGATTTTTTTTTTTGGCAAAATCTTCTTAAGTCGATCGCAGGCCCACTTAGCGAAGCGTATACACAATCATATTCATTCAGCGGAAGGATAAAACTAATTATCTGTCAAATCAGACATGAGCTTAGTGTTACCATTCACGAAATAAGCACTAGTTGAAAAAAAACGTTAGATGGCGGACCCTTTACTTTTGTGCAACACATGAATTTTAGTTAACAAAAAACTTTGCTATAAGAAGAAAAAATGCGTGTCATTTCACAATAAGTCATTAATTTTGACCGTTACGTTTAATTAATTTTGATCAAATTCGTTGTCTGTATCTATATATCTAAGGCATGCTTCAAAATGATAACCTCACCTTAATATTCGCTCAATACATCCAAACTATAAAATTTTATAATGTAATTATAAATTATTACAAAAAAAAATAACAGTTGTGATACCTTCTGATTAGATTAATTGCTTATTAATCACTATTTACATAAATCATTTATTTACATAAATTTAAATAAAACATAATATAATGGTACATCTCTAAGAGCAAGACCGGCTTATTATTCACTTATTTGAACGTAGAATTTTTTTGAATAAGGTGACCATACATAACATTTTATAGTTTGGATGAATTGAGTAAATATTAAGGTGACCTTATCATATTGAAGCACACTTTACAATATGCTCCAAATTTCAACAAAGGTCATTTAATCGTTCACGCGTGGTTGACTCATAAATAAAATGAATAAACAAAATTAAAAAATGTCTTTTTATAAAAGCCACTTATTTTGATCGTTTTCCCCGATTTTAACCTCCTTTAAGTCCAATTTGCACTTTCATTAGCTAGATCTTTCTGTGTTGCATATTTCTTCAAAATCGGTACAGTCGCTTACGCGTAATTAAATGACAAATAAGCAAGCAAATAAACCTACAAAGACGCATATAATATATGCATATGGAAAAGACTCTTTTTTAGATAATAATTTACAAGTAAACTATCAAGTAGAAGATAGTAAAGTTCACTTCATTTTATCAAACTACTCCTAAAAGTGGGATTAGTGTAGATAAGAAAATTACGAGCGGACGAACTTGATTGGCATGAGTGAGAGCATGTATACCATATACTAGAGTATCCAATTATTCGACTAAGAAATTAATTGATTTTAAATTTCTAAAATTGCTCGATTAATTGAGTATAGTTTTCAAATTGTTCGAATAACTCGAACAATTCTAACAATTAAAAAAATCATCAAAAAATATCATCTGATGGAAAAACAGACATGTGTATTTGATTTTTTGGTTTATTCTTTAAAAACGAGATCGATATTTTTTTCTTTTGAGTCCAGCACTGCGGGGATGGCCCCTACTCATGCAGTGCATTGTGCTGGTACTAGAAACATAGGCTATAATGCGTTGTGCGATTCATTGGAAAATCGACTACAAAGGAATACGCTCTACGAGAAAAACTAGTACTACGTGAAAATATGTGATTATTAGGAATTAATTCCCTTATTTCGTCATTCCGTTATAGTACCGATAGAACAGTGAGACACACCACATTGCGACAATGCTATAACGAATCGATTGAGTTGACTATTCTATCGTCATTAATAAATACCTTCCCCTCTCCTGTACGCTGTAGAGAAGCTCCAAACAAGACTTTGAAGCAAAGGCCCATACATAAAAGTTGTATACCATTTTGGGTCAGTCATAGGTCTTGTAAATATTCGGACCAGATGGAGTAAAGTATTTCTTGCACTGTCCTAATGCTTAAATTCTTTTTTGACACATAAAATATGTGATCTTTCCAAAGAACGCTACGCTGAATTTTCATGCCCAGAATATCAAGAGCATCTTATTTCCCAATATCTACATTACCCAAGGACACAGATGATAACACACCACCACGTCCGAGTGTCAAAAACAACATTGGGTCCTGCTTGCATTAAAATCGAGACTGTTCGCACGACCACATTCGGAAATTTGTACCAAGTCACTTGAAAGTGTGTCATTCACATTCATTCTTTTCACCCCAATCTTCAAGAGGCTCGGCCAACGATCAAAAGAATATGAATGACAAATGTTGCTGTCATCTTCGAATGAGTAGATAGGATTGGAAGTAAGAAGAAGAAAGTCATTAAGAAATATTAGAAATAGCGTAGGAGAAAAAACAAAACCTTGCGGTGCGACTTTGGTGATAGCGATAAAATTACATTAACACGTTTTTCTGATCATCTCTTTGCTTATCTAAATACATGAAATCGTCTATTATACTAATACTTTTTGTATTACTCGTAGATTTTTTACAATTTGCAAGACTTTATACTGTTTTATTGAACTCGTTTAGAAGATTGTTTTCGTTTAGAACCACATCTCCTCCTTCTTAAAGATCATCGTTCGACACAAATTGGTTCGACACAATCGATTGTTTATTTTAAAAAGTTATCGCTATTGGGGAACCTTGAGGAATTTAAGTTGATTTTAATAATTTTAACTAAAATATCTAACAAACAAGTAATGGCTGATCAGCTGATCAAGCAAAATTAAGATCGAAAAGTGTGTAATGAAAACAAAAAGAAGTGATATTTATACATGTCTCATTTTTTTAAAACATAAACATTTGCCATTTTACACCACAAAATTTACATGCAATAGTTGCTCGATTAATTGACACACATTGTTCGAGTTATTTGTTACTCGTAATTGGCTATTTTCATTATTGAATCAAATAATTACCAAAAAATTCTTCGATTAATCGTTGTTCGATTATACTTACATATATATTTTCTTTTCAGATCAGAAAACAATAATTGTTTGCGATTATGATGCATTTTTAAATTATTCAACTACAATTAGTATTACGAAGAGTATAAGTAAATTATTGCGCGTCAGAATAGCCAACAGGCTGACTGGCGTATATACGATATATTCGAGGATTTTTAACACTTAAAAAACATTTCTGGTAGATTAGAGACATTATTTATATATGTACATTCGCTCACATGAATATACCAAAATTATATTGTGAACTACTTATAGTTTCTATTCTTTATATTTTGATTTAGTGAAATGAAACAGAATAAAATTCCATAATATACATGCATATCGCACTTGATCAACAATTTTTAAAATTTTACTTTTTGCAAGAAATCAACTAACAATATCAATATCTATCTATTATAAAAATTCCAACGTATTCCGATTACTCTTTCATCTCGGAAACCACATTTAAGACAATTTTCGTGATAGTGTAGTGACTACCTTTGTCACCCAAAAGTAATTTAATTGAGTTAATACAAATACAAAAGTGAAAATAGTGGAATTAAAATGAAACCACAAACAATTTTTCAGATCTACTGAAAATTTTAAAATTTTGAATTAATACCCTCTTGTTGATCAAGTGCAATATATAACAGTAGAAGCAGAAACCGAAAAATAAATAAAATCGTATTACAAATAAGAAAAGTTATAAAACATGTCTCGCTCATTTACTAGAATAGTTCCATAACTAAAAAGCATGGTTTTTTAGTTAAGTATGCTGAATTCTGCCAAATATTATAGTCAATAATGTGTACATTCCCTAGAATATTTAACGATTGAAATCAAAATGTTTATTCATATAAAGGGTCCGCCATCTAACGTTTTTTTCAACTAGCGCTTATTTCGTGAATGGTAATACTTAGCTCATGTCTGATTTGACAGATAATTAGTTTTATCCTTCCGCTGAACGAATATGGTTGTGTATACGCTTGAACAACGCTGGGAAATATTGCGACATTACTTTGAAAATCATGGTAATGTTGCAGAATCAAAAATCATCTTTTCAGATGAAGCTCATTTTGATCTTGGCGGGTATGTAAACAAGCAAAATTGTCGCATTTGGGGCACAGAAAACCCGCACGCATACACACATTGAAAAGCCGATACACCCAAGACGACACAGGGCTGAGCGTCACAGGGCTGAGCGTAGGCTACTGTGGGGGTCAGCAAGGTGGCGGATAGCTGAATGGCCCACAGATATGTGGGTTAGCTGCGAATATTAAATAAGCAGTCCCCGACCAATAGCGGCAGAAATGGAGACCTTAACTTAAAAGGTTATTTGGCTCAGTGAAGTTTCTGTGACTGGGCGATTGATGCCGCCCATTGATTAAGTGTCGACATCGAAAATCCTGGTAGCGTCTGACTCAGATTGAGCGGCTTTCTAGGCAGCGTCTGCCTCCATGTTAGGAGCGGCTGGTTAAGAACCTGTCAGTAGGTATAAAATGATATGGGTAGGATCCCAGAACAATAAAACAACAATGGAAAGTTCTTTAAGGAATAAAGTTACGGTGCAGGGTGTAATGAGCCCAGTGCCGGCGGTTTTGCGGGGTGAGCAAGCAGGCTCCCGGCCGTCGATATCCAATGACTGCAATGATACGGTGGTGGCGAACTTGGCTGCTGTATCAGATAATGCTACAAGCTTAGATGGTTTCATGACGAGAAACCCCTTCCAGCGCGCTTCAAGACTCGCGCGAACACCGGAAAAGGCAACGCCAACTGGAGCAGGTGTGAGATCTAGATCATCTCCACCGTCCCTAACCGATAGCACGTCTACGGATAACTTGGCGGACCCTAAAGGGGGCACCGAGGTGTTCTCCAAGCTCGGGGAGAAAATCGTGGAACTGCAGGAGATGATGGGGGGAGGAAGGCGATCCATACATCAACCAATGCGCGATCTAGTGGCCTTAATATCGTCACTATACCAGCAGGCAGCTAGGAGTAAATCCCAATCAACGGCGAATAAGGTCAGAACTAATGACAGATGTACGCAGACGATTCAAATGGAATCATTAACAACCACGTCGAAAAGAACAAGGGAGGAGACTGAGAGTGGCAGGAGAACTCCGCCTAAAAAGACTAAGCCTGGTCGCTCGGAGAAGAAAACTAATGGGACATCGAAAGACCTGAATAAGGTACCTGCTAAGACTACTGATGCCACCAGGGTGGATGAACCGCACCGCATTGTGGATGGGCAGTCCAGTCAAGATGGGGGCAATCAGAGGCCTAACGAGTGGATTATCCAAACAAAGAAGCGCAGGAAACACAGACCAGATGTGGTAATAATTAAGCCCACGGAAAAGCAATCCTACGCGGATTTGCTTAGAAAAGTGAGAGGCGCCCCTGAGCTTAAAACAGTTGGCGATGATGTTCACCTGGTTAAGAAGACACAGAGGGGAGAAATTCTCCTCGAATTTAAAAGGTCTTCCGAGATGACGGCCGAGTTGCATCGGTCTAAATTGAAGAATGTGCTATCGGAGGATGTTGAGATTAGGACACTTACTCGGGAGGTAACCTTCGAGCTAAGGTACCTAGATGAAATAACTACGGAAGACGAGATAATAAATGCATGGAAGGAGCAAATAGGCGAATTGGAGGCTTCTGCGCTCAAGACTATAAGAAGTGTTCCTGGAGGTACGCGAACGGCTATTATTTCAATTCCAGTGAGACAGGCTTATAGGGCAGAGGAGGTAGGCAAACTGCGTGTTGGGTGGACAGTTTGCCGTCTACGTAGAAAGGTAGTTCCAAAAAGATGCTTCAGGTGTCTTGACTTTGGGCATGTGGCCAGAGAGTGCCGAGGTGAGAAAGACTGGTCCGGAAGTTGCTACAGGTGCGGCGGACAGGATCACTTCGCTAGAACCTGCCAGGGTGACCCACTATGTCTACTCTGTAGGGGCCGTCCGAATACTGATGCCAAACACATCACGGGGGGGCCTAAATGCCCCAACTATCTGTCGGCCCGCCGGAAGCTACTAAGTCAGCGGAAATGAGAATCCTTCAGCTGAATCTGAACCACTGCGAAGCCGCGCAGGATATCCTGGGGCAAACTGTGAGGGACCAGAGGATAGACCTGGCATTGTTGAGTGAACATTATAGAGTACCAGAGAATCCCCGCTGGGCTAACAGTGGGTGCAACAAGGCTTCGATATGGTCTTGTGGTAACTTCCCCTTGGAGAATGTTGATAGTAGTAGGGAGTGTTTTGTTGGGGGTACTGTTGGTGGAGTGCACTTCTTTAGCTGCTACTTTCCCCCGGGCTTGTCAATCGAGGAGTATGGCATCAGACTGGATGACCTTGTCAACAGGGCCAAGGATCTACGGCCTGTGGTTATCGCTGGGGATTTTAATGCATGGGCAGTTGAATGGGGTTCAGTCTACACGAACCCGAGGGGAGAGTGTTTACTGCAGGCATTTGCAGCACTGGATGTGGTGTTGATGAACTGCGGTCAAAGGGATACATTCTCGAGGAACGGAAGAAGCTCCAGGATAGACCTGACATTCGTCAGCGATGCCCTGGCAATCTCGACTGACTGGAGAGTATCTGACATATACACACACAGCGACCACCACGCTATTATCTTTGAGATACGCGAACGTTCCACCGGCCCAACTTTACCTGTGGTCCCTCCCGGTCCCCGATGGAGGGATTCCACCTTTGATAAGGAGGCCTTTGTTTTTGTTTTTGCGATGGAGGACAGCCAGTTGACTGGAGGCGCGAACGATATGGCAGTTGAACTGATGCGGCGGGTCACGGACGCTTGCGATGCATCCATGGTAAGAAATTTCCATAGACCTGGCAGAAGGAATGTATACTGGTGGAATGCAGAAATAGCTGAGATAAGGCGTAGGTGTAACCATGCACGGCGGGTATGCCAGAGGGCGAGAGGTCGTGACAACTTTACAGAACTTCAAGAGGACTACAGAACGTTAAGATCCTGCTTGAAAAGGGCCATTGCGCAAAGCAAGAGAAGATGCTATAGGGAGATGTGTTACGAAGTAGAGAACAACCCTTGGGGTACGGGATATAAAGTTGTGATGAGGAAACTGAATAGTTTTCGACCACCACCTACGACATCTGCGTCCAGACTGGAATCAATTGTCGAAGGACTTTTCCCGCGTAGGGCCGAAATAACCTACTCTGTACAAGAAGGACCACCCCACCTTGAAATTCCGGGGGTTAGCAGCCAGGAATTTGAGGCAGTGTGTAAGGATATTAGGCTGAAAAAGGCACCAGGAGTTGATGGAATCCCGAATATTGCATTAAGGACGGCTATTGAGAGCAAGGCGGAAATGTTTAGGAAAGTGTTTGATGCTTGTATCAAGGAGAGGACATTCCCTAGGATCTGGAAAAGGCAAAGGCTGGTGCTCATCCCGAAGGGCAATGGCAGACAGGATGCATCCGGATATCGCCCACTCTGTATGATTGACACAGCCGGCAAATTGCTGGAGAAGATAATCTACAGGAGATTGGAGACGGCCTTGAATGGATCGGGTTTATCGGAACGCCAATTTGGCTTCCGGAAGGCACGCTCTACAGTTGATGCCATAGATAGAGTTGTGAACATGGCGAAAGATGCCATCAGTGGAGACCGCTGGCTTGAAGGTGATAAGGAATACTGTGTTATCATCACCTTGGATGTTAAGAACGCGTTTAACTCTGCGGACTGGGATGCCACGTTGGCTGCACTCGATGAGAAGAACGTGCCGAAATACCTGATCGAGCTGATTGCCGATTACCTCAGGGACAGAGTCCTCTTGTACGACACGTCTGATGGCAGGAAATCATATGTAGTATCGGCTGGAGTACCGCAGGGCTCAGTTTTAGGCCCTATACTCTGGAATATTATGTATGATGGTGTGCTAAGGCTCGAACTCCCAAGGGGAGCGCAAATCATTGGCTTCGCAGATGATATTGCCTTGGTGATAAGGGGAAAACATCTCGACAAACTGGAAAGAGCTTGCAATGTTGCAGTTGCTGTGGTCAGAGGCTGGATTGTGAGCGCAGGTCTCAAACTTGCGGATCACAAAACTGAGGTTCTACTGGTAAGCAGTAGAAAGAAAATGGAGTTTATAACTATAACGGTTGGTGACCAGCGGATAGCCTCTAGACAAGCGATCAGATACTTGGGGATCATGATCGACAACAGACTCACATTTAGGGAGCACCTGAAATATGTCGGTGGGAAATGTGCACTCACAGCTTGTGCACTTGCACGGATAATGCCAAACATAGGCGGCCCTAGACAGGAGAGGAGGCTGTTGCTTACTAGTGTGGTAAGATCGATTGCCCTATACGCGGCACCCATATGGGCTGAGGCCATGCTTAGGAGAACATATAGGATGGGTATTGATGCAGCCTATAGAAGATGTGCGCTCAGGGTCGCCTCTGCCTTCCGCACGGTATCCACTGACGCGGCTTTTGTTATTGCGGGACTGATGCCACTGCAGCTGGTGTCGGATGTTGAAGGAAAGAAGCATGCTGCGAAAAGATCAGGGTCGGTAAACGTGGGCCGACTGGAGGAAGGTGCTATGGAAAGGTGGCAACGTGATTGGGATAACTCCTTGAGGGGAAGATGGACCCACACGCTCATACCGAGCGTAGCTGGTTGGGTAGGAAGGAGTCACGGGCAGGTAAATTATTACCTGACTCAGTTGTTGAGCGGTCATGGATGCTTTAGGGCCTACCTTTTTAAATATGGGCACGACGACGATGATGTGTGCCCGGATTGTCCGAATGTGACCGAAACCGCGGGTCATGTTTTCTTTGACTGCCCGCGGTATGAAGATCAAAGGCGTTCCTTGGAAACGGCGATTCGATCCCGGATTGTGCCGAACAACATCGTTGGACTAATGCTGACCTCAGCCAGGAATTGGGACTTGGTGTGCGTTTTCGCAAAGGAAATTTTGGTGCGTCAGAGATTGGCCGAGATGGCAAGATCTGCGGAAAGGGGAAGCAGCATTCGCTGAATCACCACTCCCCTGAAGTAATACTTGATAGTGGTCCCGGGGGAGGAAATGGATGGAAGGATTACGAACGTGGATGGGGTTTAGTACGTAGGCGCATGACAAGCCAGATAGTAAGACTTGTCGCGAATCGTGCATATTGGTTAGTCCGGACTACCAATATCTTTTGAAGATTCCCTAGCCGTAGCTCGTATAGCTAAAAAAAAAAAAAAAAAAAAAACACCCAAGACGAGTCACTGTTTGGTGCGGATTTTGGTCCAGAGGCATAATTGGGCCAATTTTTCTTCGAAAAAGAGCAAGGAGTGGCCGTTACAGTCAATAGCGATCGTTATCGGGCCATGTTGAATGAATTTTTGTTCATAAAAATTGAAGAGGAGGATATTAGCAACATTTGATTTCAACAGGACGGCGCTACGTGCCACACAGCCGAAGCTACACTCGATGTTTTGCGCCCTGTTTTTGAAGATCGCATTATCAGCCGCAGAGCTGATGTCGTTTGGCCACCTCGGAGCTGCGATTTGACACCGTTGGACTATTATTTGTGGGGTGCCGTCAAAGATAAGTGTTACGCCAACAAGCCAGAGACAATTGACGCTTTAAAGGACGATATTTGTGAAGCCATTGGTGAAATACAGCTGCACACAATCGATAATGTGCTTAAAAATTGGACCGATCGTGTAGGCTACTGCATGGCCAGCCGAGGCAGCCATTTGAATGAGATATTTTCCATTATTAACCGAAAGGATTGTACTTTCAAATAAAAAAATAAATTTGAGAAAATATTCAGTAGTTTTTTTTTATAACATTTTCAAAAAAAAAAATTATTTGGCGGACCCGATATGAGAGCTAAACAATAGGCGATTCAAAACTTGAAACGGCTCTCGTGAAACACCTAGTTTTTTGAGTTAAGACACTATTGCAGCAAATGAGCTTTAAGTATTAGACTGGTCCTTATATGGCAAAAAAAGAAATTTTAAGTTTTCAATTTTGAACCTCATAAATTGTTCTTTTTAGTAAAAAAAAAAAGCTATTTAGTGAAAATTTGAAACAGATATGTATCTTAATTCTAACACGTGCCGCATTGAGGTTGAAAATTATACCTACTATAGGTTAGGCTGGACCTTATATGTCAAATTTTTTACATTTTTCAATGCAGAACTCTTAAATTATTCTTTTGTAACATAGTTCATTTTGAAAACATTATTTACGGAGCAGCTCTTGGGAGTTCAACAAATTCCTTCAGGATCAGGCAAAGAAATTTCTAGTGCGGTTTTTGATATTTTGGAGAAATGGGACTTGCTGCAAAAAGATCAAGCCTTCGTGTTTGAAACAACATCTTCCAACGTCGGCAGGATAAATGGAGCTTGCACACTGCTAGCATTAGTTTTACAAGCTGCTATTTGTTCCATAGTTATATTCTTCCAGTGCACAGTGATTCCTGCCATAACCCAAAAATATAAAAATCAAAGTCAGTAGAACAAGCTTTATAAATGTATAATAGTTTTTATTTCATTTAACGGAAATAAAAATAGCCTCAAAAGATAGACCATATTATTAGTTGCTGCTGGCATTGTGAAAAGGTCGAAAACAGAGTACAATACAAACCAGTTTAAAACCCTAGAAACCTGTTCCGTATTAATGTTAACCAAAATTATTCTTGAAGAGGGAGGTGTTTACCTTATTTTAAAATAATTTTGTTGTCATTAGCATGTTGAATATTAATTTTAAGAAAATGATTTTTTCCACGTGTCATTTTAATGTTTAAACTTCAGTAAAAGTTTTAGTTGTATTCCTCACTGATTCCACAAACGGACTTTTTTATTATTACTAGTCAATGTTTTGAGATTCTTTACTCTTCTTTACTGTTTTTTACTGTGTGTTATCTTCTACAGATCAAGAAGAAATCTCTTTGGTTTTGAGACAAATTTTCAAATAACTCTATGCGACTAAAACAAATAAATATAATATTTCTGATAGGCATCACCAAGTTCAACAAGAATCTGTTTTTGATATTTTTATAACTCCTTCCAAAGCTTGAGTTACGGGTTTTTGATTCTTCATGCACTTACATGCTAATAACTTACTAAAGTACTCAGCGATTTTAGGTTTCTTATCTAATTTAGAAAGAAGATAAATGATACGTACTGTTTTTAGGTAACGTTGAGGAATCTCAACCAGTTTTTTCACTTTCTCAAATTTAGAAGTGTTTTCACACATCTCATATAGCAACCGAATTAATATGAATTTCTTAAAGAAATATGTTAAGTTATAAATAAAAGTTTGGCCTGTCATACTTAAGAACCTCAGTGGGACGCTCAAATTGCGGACTGATCGTCGCCCTAGAGTGACAAATCCTCCTTTGAGCATTCCAGTGTTCCAAGCATCTGTCAAATTTTCCAATCCTTGATTAGATTGAGGATGGTAATGAGTAGCGCTGCACAGGTTTCAGACCGATATATGCACTAATGGAGCCGCAATGTTCAGGTACCCAAAACAACTGGACATTATTTCTAAGCGAAAGGTTTTTCAATGCACTCTAGTAATATTTGACCAGTCTAGATGTCATACGATTCAAGCCAATTACCCTTAAGGCAGCTTGGCAGTCCGAGAATATATAAATGGTCTTACCCACTATTTAGGTTGATCTCCGCACATTGGTACAATGGCAATGAAAAACATATAGCGACCTTCCAGTGTGATCGAAAAGTCTCGGTTGGATTCATGGACACCAGCACCGACACAGTAATTCATTTTGAAGCCATCGGTATACCACTTTAGATCAAATTCACTCCTAACTAAGGCTCCATTAGATCAACAATCTCGGTCTAGGAATTCCATCTTGAATCTCCTGCCAAAGCACAGATCCGACGGCATAACATCCAGGTTCTCCGACCACCCTGTGAAGAATGGACGGTCTTTCCGATGCATTTCGTGAGCCTTTAGCGAAAAATTTTGCCACCAAACATGCCGCAAACATGGTATAAAAACAACCAATCGCCAATAAAACCCTGTCCTGAGTGATATTCAACCCGAAAGACTCTTGATACATCTGGTGACACGTACAGAGGCGGAAATACCTCGATAGTCGTGTACAGGTGCAACCGTTCGAGAGTCATGTGTGTGAAGTTAAATATGAAAGTTAAATACGTTTTTCTTAACATAACAAAAACTTGTGTAAGTTAACAGAATATGTGTGAAGATAAATACGAATATGAAATTTTTCTGTTGAGATCACAAAGACTGTTATGTTAACATTAGTTCCACAATTGTGGATTATAAAACATAATTTGGTATAAAAACATAATTTTGTATAAAAATAACCAAAACAAGGTAAAGGATTGTAAAAATTAAAAAAATATATTTAGAGAGATACAGTAGCAATAACAAATGAATTTTATTTCTTGTAGCTGGTAATTACAATTAAAACAATCGTCCACCAAAAAAAAAAAAAAAAAAAAAAAAATCGGACCTAAGATGCAATTGTGGGGGATTCGGACCTGGTGGGCTTTATAGCCAAGGTATCAAGGCTTCAGGGCCAGTTTTCCTTTTTGGGCTGCAAAGTACCAGATCGGAGATATATAGACCGTAGCTAACTTTTATTTTTCATTTTTACCGTATATATATGTCGTTCATGAAAAATCGGACCTAAGATGCAATTGTGGGGGAATCGGACCTGGTGGGCTTTATAGCCAAGGTATCAAGGCTTCAGGGCCAGTTTTCCTTTTTGGGCTGCAAAGTACCAGATCGGAGATATATAGACCGTAGCTAACTTTTATTTTTCATTTTTACCGTATATATATGTCGTTCATGAAAAATCGGACCTAAGATGCAATTGTGGGCGAATCGGACCTGGTGGGCTTTATAGCCAAGGTATCAAGGCTTCAGGGCCAGTTTTCCTTTTCGGGCTGCAAAGTACCAGATCGGAGATATATAGACCGTAGCTAACTTTTATTTTTCATTTTTACCGTATATATATGTCGTTCATGAAAAATCGGACCTAAGATGCAATTGTGGGGGAATCGGACCTGGTGGGCTTTATAGCCAAGGTATCAAGGCTTCAGGGCCAGTTTTCCTTTTTGGGCTGCAAAGTACCAGATCGGAGATATATAGACCGTAGCTAACTTTTATTTTTCATTTTTACCGTATATATATGTCGTTCATGAAAAATCGGACCTAAGATGCAATTGTGGGGGAATCGGACCTGGTGGGCTTTATAGCCAAGGTATCAAGGCTTCAGGGCCAGTTTTCCTTTTTGGGCTGCAAAGTACCAGATCGGAGATATATAGACCGTAGCTAACTTTTTTTTCATTGCGCCCACCTCCCCACCGTCCAGCCAATTTAATTCAATGCTGTTATAGTAAACCAAAAATTGACCTAATGAGAATTAAGAAATATTGTTTCAAATTTCTGTAATTCTTTACCTTTGTTTAGTAATTTTTATTCAAATTTATATTTTATAATCCACAATTGTGGAAGTAATGCTAAAATAGAAGTCTCTGTTAACCTAACAGAAAAATTTCATATTCGTATTTATCTTCACACATATTCTGTTAACTTACACAAGTTTTTGTTATGTTAAGAAAAACGTATTTAACTTTCGTATTTAACTTCACACACATTCGAGAGTCAGGAAAATGTTGTCTCAACAAGAGATGTAAACGCCAAGGCCAGCAAATCTTCAGTGGACTGACAATATTTCCTACATATATCCCTCTTAGACTTTCTAATTTTCATATTGCACTCCGTGAAGCTAGCACTATAAGTTTACCAGTCGCCTTTTCACTTGGCCCTATTGAAATTCCTCCTTACCGTAATTCTTAATTTTGCCAAAGTGTCATTCCACAAAAAAAGCCTAGGGCTCCTGAAAGAGGCCTAGACTGATGTCATCGTTAGCACGTCAGCGCCGTAGATATGATTTATTTCATGTGAATTCTCACAAAGTTTACGAAGATCAATAGCATCAGCGTGGCATTTGCAGTAAAAAAGTGGAAGGTGTTTAATGAAGATGCCAATGGAATTTTATTTCGAGCATTATGTTTACAGTAGAACAGACTAACCAGCGTTACCAGCAGCTTTGGAAAGAAAATAATTATTTGGGGAAAAAAATCATATTTTTAAGAAAAAATCATCACTTTTTAATCCAAAAATTTATTACAAAAACATAAAAGTAATAATAACTAATTTATAAAATAAAAAACAGATGTCATATTGTAACGGGTGATTTTGTTAACCATTTGGGTTTTGAAAATTTAAAAAGAGAAACAGATAATTTGCAAAAGTGAATGAGATATTTATTTGGAGCGGTAAATATTATTTAAATTGAATATTGCCCTCGGAAATGTCGTAGGTTATCCATTTGTTAGTTAAAATTTTGGCATACTTTTTCTAGCATTTAATCCGATATCAAAAAATTAATAGTGTATTTACATCCCATGATCTCGGTAGCCAATGAACTGTTTCAAATGTGAGTTTAATTGCTCATCAAATGTGCCTCTCAATAGGTTCATGATAGCGCATTCCGCGTGGCATGTGACACCGTCTTGTAAAAACTATATGTCAGCCAAATCCAATTCTACTATTCTGAGCAAAAACAGAGTTGGTAATCATCACACGGTACCTTGCTTTATTGACTGTACCGTTGCGATTTTCATTGTATTTTATGAAGTATAGTCAGGGTATATTGGAAGCTCTCGAACTGGCCCTGGCTGCTCCTCACACTAAATTCGTCAAATCTGTTTGTTAACGTACCCATTGAGCCAAAAATGAGCTTAGTCGGTGAAGATAGTTTTCGATACGAAAAACATTTCTCACACAGCATGAATTTTGATAATAAAATTAAAGGATTTACAAACGTTGTTCGTTTATTAGTCTATTCATGGTGAAATGGCAAACACCTCTGAGCATTTTTGGTATATCCACATGTCAAGAACTTTTTTACACTAAATAAAATCACGATCATCAGTATTAGTCGTTTTTGAGATTTTTAACAAAATTCTTCACAACTACGATTATCTAGAGTTGACAAGACGAAGATTTCTAAGCTCTTAGTTTACATCTGGAATATTTTTCTCCTCTATTAGGTGGGAGGAAGTTTTATATTAATCCTGTCAAAGAAGATATATTTTTATTTATAATTCTTAATTTTTTAAAACATAAAAGCTCTTTTTAAACAACATCGTTAAAATAAAATCAAAGTTTCTTCGTTTTCAGATTAAGGGATTTGTTGTTTTTCACAGTGTTTTCACCTACAAAAATTTTAAATAATTAAATAGTATAAACACACAATAGTAATACCTTTTCGTACTAAATATTCATATATTTTTATTTTTATAAAAACATGATTAATTTTTTTTTCAATTAAATTTCCTCAAAAATGTGTTTTAAATTACTTTCATATGCCCAAAAACAATGATATACTTTTGTGCAGGTTAGACTCAGGGTACATACATAGTAAACAAAAGCAAAAAACTACAATTTGTTTAAAACACATTGTTTTAAGAATTAAATTTTGATTTTTTATTTCGTTTTTTTTCTTTAGAAAAATTGTGTACTTTGTACAAACTATTTAAAATATATTATCATAATTTTTAAAAATAAAAAATCATTTGAGAAAAAATTAACAAATCATATTTTGATGAAAAAATCATCAAAAATATGATGAAATCATCATTCTTGCAACGTTGAGACTAACCGTTCACAAAACTTGGTCAACACAAGAGAGTTAATACGCCAACTTTAGGTCAAATGGCATCTCGTTTTAAATATTTCAACTGTTCAACAAGCCAGTGTATTGCAAATATTTCAAAATACCAAAATACTAGCAATTTTTAAGAAAGCGTTAACAAATCTTATCTAAAAAAATGAATGTGCGCTTGTTTCAGGTCTATGGGAAGCTAAATGGCTGAACTGATTTTCTATAACTTTTTTTTTAAATTTTGCTGTATGTCTGGAAGGAACTTTTGCTATAAAAATTGTTTAAATTCCAACTGGGCGGTGCCATGCCTAGATTTTCTCCAAATAGCTTCATAGTCAATACAAATTATCAGTCGAAAAGTGAGCGAATTCGGATAAGTGGGCGTGGTATCTCCCATACAAAGTAAAAATTGATTTTTGTGCTTCTTGAGAGCGGTAATAGCAAATGTTTATATTTATTTGATTTGAAAAATGTTCTGGACAATACACAATAAATAGACGTGGTATCTTCCATTTATACTAAATATGAAATTTTTTATATTTGGAGAACAACAATTATAGATTCGTTATACATTCACATCAACCAAAAATTGTAAAAGTTTGAATAAGAGAGTATTGCACAAACCACACATAGTTTGGACCATTACATGAAATAACTCTTTCATCAAAAGCTTTTTTGAGTAAATCAATAATACTGCGCGCTGTATGACATGTGGCTCTCTCCTGTAAGAAATACATGCCGGCAAGATTAATGCCAACTAATTGAAGTACGAAAAAATTTCTAATCAAGTCCGTATACGGTTTACCATTGATAGTAGTATTCTGACCATCATCATTTTTGACCAAAAACTCTGTCAGTCCATAAAACGCACCAAACAGTAACTTTCTGTGGTTGTATTGGTGTTTCGACAAAAGCTGGTGGATTATTATTTACGTACCCGTTCAACCAGGAATGGGATTTATCAGAGAACAAAATTTTGAATGCAAATTTAATATCAATTTGTGCTTCAGACCATTCGACGAATTTGAGTTCTGAAAACTTTTAAGCCAAGATCCTTTCGTATAATCTTCCATAAAGTAGAACGGCGAATTGATTGATTTGGAACTTCTTCAATGCTTCCCTGTACAGTACCTACAGCTTCTTCATGCGCACTATTCGACGTCTCACAGGATATACCTTATCAGTAAGAGTAAGCGCGGTCCTAAAATGATTAGTTGTTGGAATTAGCCACTTTGAAAAGCGTTACGTACGCCATAAAATGGACGAAGTGCATGATAAGTTTGACGAACAGAATCATTATTTTGATTAAAAATTTAAACAATTTGCAAATGTTGCTCTGGTATAAGTCTATACATAACGAAATGTCAAATCAAAATAAGCAGAGTGCAACTATTAGCTCTTAAATCGGTTTTCAAATAGAGCAGTGATGCCAACTCAAAGTTATGAGCATCTCGAAAACACTCGATACATATCTTTAATACTGTTAAAAAGTATATTCTACACTTCACTGGTAAGTGCTATAGACAAACTTATACTTTTGGATTTGGATCTGAAGGAGATAAAATGGGGAAAAGAATAAGAGTTAAATAATAAAGGTTGGGGTAGCGAATCACGTCGGGTGTTAACTGATCTATTATAAAACTGAATTTAATTAGGATTGATCTCTAATTTGGACTCAATTGGCTACGTTCTGAAATATTATTTTTTAACGTTTTGTATCTTAGTGGTATCTTGTCCATAGCTGATTAGAGTTTTGTTTAACTCGACATATCATATCGGCTGTTTCTTTAGCTGCATGAGAACCATCGATATTGATAACTATGGTTTGACAGCTGAGAATGGCAAACTGTGTTGATATTTATGATCACTAACGTTTGCGAAGTCATCATGAATCGGTTGAAACCAAGACCACACTTCCAAATCGTGAAAGTTTAGTAGAGAACCTAGTGTTTAGTGATGAAGCTCATTTCTGGTTAAATAGCTACTTCAATAAGTAAAATTGCCGTGTTTGGAGAGAATACATCCTCAAGCCGTTAACCAATCACCATTACATCCTGTAAAATGGACTGTTTGGTGCGGCTTACACGCTGGCGGCATCATCGGCCCCTATTTCTTTCGAAAAGAGCTTCCGTTACGGTCGCGAGCGCTATCAAGCCGTGCTGACTGAATTTTGTTTTCAAAAATTAATCAGCTAAATATCAATGACATTTGGTTCCAACAAGACTATACCGCTCACTTAACAGTCAGTTTATTGCAAAATGAATTTGGTGACAACTTTCTTTCCATAAGTGGTCCTGCTCACCTGCCCCTTGTTCGTGCGATTAACGTCTCTGAATTCTTTTTTATTGGGCCATGTTAAATCATTGGTTTATGCCGACAAATCATCGACTCTTAAAGCATTGGCAGCCAATATTCAAGCCTCCACTGACGCCATACGGACAGATTTATTGGAAAAAGTAGTCAAAAAATTGTACTGATCAAATGGAGCATATAACTCGTAGTTACAGCCGTCATGTGCTGGAAATCAAAATTGAAAAATAAATGCCATGAAATTATCTACGAGATTATAATAGAAAGAATTTCATTCCAACAATATTTCTGTCGTGTATTATCATTTTAAGTACTCAAGCTCTTAAAAAACCGCCCAAAAATTTCGAATGTTGATGGTGAATTTTCGTTTAGGTTAATGAGAATATATAATAGGGTATCAAATAGTTTCTTGAACGACTTTAATTTTGTTCGCTTGTTATTTTAAATTTTTTCTAGATAAAATAAGCAATGCACGGAAATAGATTCATAGAAAATGAAAGAAATATTATTTACTTTGCGCCAATAAAATAAAAAAAAATGAAATGAAAAAAAATTTAATAAAATTTTTATTTTTTTGAGTTTTTCTTTTTTTGTGGAAATTTTTTGTGCTTTAAAATTTTTCAAAAGTTAGGCTATAGGATTTTTACACGTAAGAAACGAATACTAATGCAATTTAAAATGTCGAAGATCCCAGAAGCGTAGACAAAAGTAGCAACATATTACTTATATGACGTACTTCGTTATAGCGAAAACCTAAATATAACGAATTTTTTCCAAGTCCCATGGAAAACTTCTTTATTGCAAAGTTTTTCATGCAAAAATGCGATATAACTATAACGAAGAAATTCTGACCTATAAGACTACTATATAACAAAGTATTTTTTACATTTTAAGAAAAAGGAAAGTCTCGTTTAATATCAATGATTGCATTTGAAACTTTTATAAATAAGCAAAAATTGCACAATATTTTATTAAAATCGTTCATTTTGTTTGTTTTATTTTTTATTTACTTCTTGAAAATAGAATTTTTCATTAGTATTTTCATGTAAAATAGTTTGGATAAAAATTTTTATTATACCGAATTTTTTTGTATTTCTTCAAATTCCGTAATAATAAGGTTTCACTGATACATACGTATAACAAATAAATAGCTACATATTTATAACGAACCATTTTTCGATCCGCTTCAGATTTGTAATATCGAATTTTCACTGTAAATACACATGTATGTATGTACGTATGTATGTATGTATATTTTATCGGATTTAAATTTAAGAAATGCATATTGAGAAGAATAAATTCATATGTACATATGTATCATACATACATACATACATATAGTTGTGTATCAAGATTAAGTTCAGATTCATAAAACAGATGCAAGGTTGGCATGTACCAGTGTTCGGCAATTTTTATATTTATACTTAAATAACTAAGAAGTAAAGTAATTATGTATTAAAATAAAGCTAAATGAAATTTATAAATATATATTTATATATAATAAATAATATAATATTATATATATATATATATACGTTATATGTTAAGAAAGCTATATGTTGAGAGCAATTTGAGCTTACATAAATAATTTTGACAGTATTTTCCTTTAATTATTGAGCGTCTTTCGGTTTTTACGAAAATGCTTGTTTTCTTAACAAAAAAATTAGTGGGAAGCCGAATTTAGATTGGCAATAATTACTTTAAAATAATCAATTTTCAATTGGAAATGTCTTCTAAATCTAGAAAACTGTTGAAATATGGCTATAAAAGTGAAAGAGTTAAAAAAAGAATTGTCTATAATTTTAAGCGATCCCATGGTCGGTAGTGGCTCTTACCACTAGTTTTGTTAAAGTTGAGATCTCATAAAGCGTTAAGCCTTCTAGAAATAATAATTTATTAATATTATATCCTTTTAAACCACGTTTTAAGTAGCATTGGTCAATCATCAATAATTTTATGCGCGTTAGTCATATTAATATTTGGCCTCATCACGAGCCAATGAAATCTTAAGGAAATGAATGCTGGCTTTTTTGTGGCAAAACATAAACAATTTGTAATACAGAGGATCCAGATCAGGGCTACAACAATTGACAAATTCTTGGGAGCCGCGTTGGTGTCATTTTAGCCTTATGAGCAGTCTCAAAATCCTGTTGCAAAATCCTCAGCTAGTTTTCGAAGAGGGTATGATTAAGTGCCTTCATAACCGCTTTCAAGACGGATTTCTGGTAAACTTTGACTGATCTTTTGATCCCCTGTACACAGAAATGCAATTCGGCGATCTCATAGTAAACTGCGTGGGGTGAGCTCAAACATTTCACTAGACTACTGTGCTTACATCTTGTCATTTCGTTTATTTTTCTACCCCATTTTTTTTAAAAGGCTGTCAACAAGTGTCCAGTATTACGTTTTAAAGACCCAAATTCAAGTATATTTCAATGATTCGACTCATGAACTATTGAGTAATATTCATTTTACATGTAATGACTTTCTGTTTCCGATGAGGACATCGCAGAGTTCGTGAATTGACGGCTTTAATGAAATGCTATATTCGAACTGTAACTGAGCGGCTTGAGAAGATGCTCATTATGTGACTAGTACATGGTAAAAGCTGACGCATTTTGGAATACCAGTTATAGACTTGAACTTTAGAAGTTAGCTTTCAGAAGCCATATAATATAATTCCATATAATATATTCCTTTGTGACCTACTTTTTTTCGTTTTTAGCTTTAACATGTAACCTATGCACAAAATCTGAATTCTGATTTCCAATTTTTTTCGTGCCGGCTTGATCTCATTGAACATATAGAAATGCAAAAAACATTTGTTTTTAATAAGTAACAGTTTGAAAACAATCTCGATTTATCATTTTTTGTACTAAAATATGATATGCCGACAACTGCAAATTTAGTGCCGGCTACTGGCAAATTTGATGTTCTTCACAAAAACAATAAATTTCTCAATTTCAATGAAAAAAAATATTTAAATTTAACTTAATAATCTTAACTAAAACAAATTAATGAATTGTTATAACAAGTCATCAATTCTATACCACATTCACATGCGTAAAAGCAGTAGCTTGAAATAAACAAAAGTCTTAAGCCGCCAACTATTGGTACACTCACCCTACATATGTACATACACATGCTTGCTAGAAAAAACATAACTTTTTGGAAAAACTTAAGATTAAAAGTTAAGGAAATGTTTTTGGTAATTTTTTGTTTTTGTTTTTAATAAAAAATCAGAAATAAGCAGTATTGGAAAGGATTAACACAATCCATACTTATGGCCAGAACATAGTCAACTACCTTGCAAATGGTACAAATAATACGGAAATATTGTCAATGTGCCGCTGTGGTATGGTAGGTAAGACACCCGCCTACCAAGCATAAGGCCCTCGGTTCAATACCAGGCTAAACCACCAAAAAAAGGAAAGTGTTTTTCTACAGCGGTGCCACTTCATACCATTAGCTAGTAACTGGTTATGAGTATTACTACTATTGAAAACTTCTCTAATGCATTTGCCGTTCGAAGTCGGCGTTAAACTGTAGGTCCCTTTCAGTGAGTCTAAAAATAGAATCGGGTGCAACTCATTGAGAGAAGTCCCCATGTTCCTTCATGGAATGTTATGGAATATATATATATATATATATATATATATATATATATATATATATATATATATATATATATCTGTATATAATATATAGAAACAATATTGTAACAGCTGCATAGGTAGATATTCCGATACTATTCTAATCCTAATATAAGTATATTATAAATTTCTTTGTAAGTTTATTTGTTTGTTTATTGTCATTCAATCACGTATAAACTACTAAGCCGATTTTGAATTTGGAGCACTGCAATAGGGTGCTCTTGTTCAAAATTGGATCTCGAGGACGTTAAAATCGGTGGAAATATATCAAAAATCATTTACTTTTCATTTAAAATGACATTTGTTCTTTCTTCTTAAACTATGGTTTTATTATTTGCTAACATTCATCATCCACTAAAATGTGTTGTATAAAAGAACGTTTTTAGATGTCCACTTTGAGGGTCTACTAAGGAGTAAACGAAGAAATTTTAGTTCATAGTCCATTCCTACGCAACACATAGTTATCACGGTATATCTTGGAAACTATAAAAGATAGAGACATCAACTTTCCACATTCAATACTATTCTCAAATTGTATATTAGATTAAAAATATGAGAGCTCCCATATAGAATAATATTTATTATTGCATGTACATATCAATAAATATATTAGCGGGAGACGACAAAAGGAAATAGGAAATAGGAAATTTATCTCCCATATACAATATGCATACATATATGTATACAGATTTCCGGGCAACGTCGGATGATAAAGCTAATGCTAAACTAAAATGTCTATCAAGGATTTGGCAGTATATTAATTTCTTTATTAATTATAGTCTTGCTTAAATCAATGTAAAAACAAAATTGTTTATTGAATTAACAATTTTCCTTCTCCCGCATTTAATGATCTTTTTTATTAATTTTATTCTTAGAAATTTTTTATATCGCTTATATCAAACGTATGTAATTCTTTGGTAGTGAAAGAAAAGCAGATTAAGTTAGACAGCTAAGATTTTGAAACTTAATTATAGGTGCAGGAAGAATATATTTTCATTTTAATAAGAGAGTTTTAAGGTTAATTCATAACCTAATCTCCTTTTTGCTTGATACACTTTCACAGCAATATTTTTTTTCTAGCTTCAGTAGCCTGTTTATATCCATCACCCGCAAAGTACAGATTTTCATTGTTGGCAAATCTTTTACCATCGAGAATTTGTTTTCATATTTGGAAATAGAAAATAATTGAAGGGAGCCAAATTTGCAGCAATTCAAACTTTAATTTAATAATTTATCACAACCGGTTTTCAATTATTATTATTCAAATTATTATGAAAGCTGAAACTAATCTTTCCACATCGCAAGCAGTGATTTTACTAACAGTTTCATTCGTTTCCTCACATATCGCAAAAAATCAACACAACTGTTGAAATATTGCAATGAGTTGCTGAAGATTGATATCCCGCCCATGCCATAAGAAAGTCCAAAATTGCAAGAACTTACCTAAGATCTGTTAACTAAGAAACTAAATGACATGATTACTATTAAAATTATGACTTTGGTAAGTGTTTAGAATTTAGCACTTCATCCAATGAGACTATTGAACTGATGTTAAACCAACCAAAAACAAGAAAAAATATATAGATTTTTATAAATCCGAAGAATGGATTTATCGAACCGATTTTTAAGTGAAAAAAAGTGAAAACCGGTTTTTGAAAAAAACGGTTTTTTAAAGTATTCGAAAACCGGTTTTTGAATTATGTCGAATAGTTGACAACTCTAGAACTAGTGCATAGACTTTGTCAATAACGCTATTTTTTTGGATAGATGTGACGTAATACTTCAATAAAAATATCCCACGCGCATACCACAAAGACAGATGCCATGGCCTTGCCTGCATATAGACTTTCTTCGCTATCTTTGGACACGATTCTCCCATTCCAGTTCACTATTTTAAGTATCGTTGGATATATACATGTGTTTCAGGTGTGAATTATGTGTATTCATGTCGCAGCCATTGTTACAAAGCAACACAAAAACAAATTCAAATTTTTTTAATTCGTTACCTTATTTTACTTATTTTTATCCAAAATTATATTTTATAATCTACAATTATAGAAGTAATATTAACATAGCAGTCCTGTTAACTAAACAGAAAAATATTCGTATTTATTTTCACACATATTCTGTTAACTTACATAAGTTTTTGTTATGTTAAGAAAGACGTATTTAACTTTCGTATTTAACTTCACACACAACACAAAAACTTAACATATTAGGGTTAAAAATCGTTAAACACCATATTGAAGTATCTTTACAAACTATTTTTGTTTTATTGTGAGTTAAGGCGACATACATACATTTTACGCATAGCTTTCGCATCTACAAATCTTTGGTCAATATGTGTAAGACTTTTTCAAATGCTTACGGTGTTCATCTTGTCAGCTTTAACCTCCTCGTTTAAAATCTGCCAAACAATCTTTTATAATCCTAACGAAGGAGCAGACTTCTCCAGAGTAGAATTTAGTTTAGATTTCATATTGATTGGACTGAGACCTCTCAAATAAAAGCATTGCATTACATTACGATTACCAATACATACATACATAATTTCCGCTACATTCCAACTGGTAGAAGGGGGTCTTCTCTTAGTCAATGAGATGCACCCGATTCTAGGATTCTTTTAGTTTGTAGGCGGGTGTGTTGTCTACCATATCATAGCGGCACACAATTTTTTTATATTTAAATATTAACTGTGATCATGAATCCCTGTAACTAAGGACATACAATATTTGCCGGTTTACACCAGCTAGTGTTGGGATCGCCCTTGTAAAAGAGGCTTGCATCATAAACCTTGCGTTTTAAAGACTTTTTACCTGAACTTGCAAATTTTACTTAAAATCCTATTGAGAAGTTTAAGCACACTTGCAAGCAAAAGTTGATACAGAAATTTATTAAAAGCCGCTCATTTAAAATGTACTGTAGTAAATGAAAAATCAGGTATGTGATGAAAACGATTTTCATCGCAAATGATAGATGTGTCAAATTGTTTTTTTCAATTTCAAATTCGTATTTGTTCCGAATGAACAAGGCACATTGAACAAGGTATTATTACCTGTACAACAACAAAAACAACATATATCTGTTGTTTTTTTGTATTTTTTTTAATGTCAAAAAAATTAATACAAATTATATTTTAAATAATATACACCTAATGCTTTTCTGACACTATAGATAAATTATGAACGATATCGTGCAAAAAATGGCGTATATACAGGATTAGGTGTAAAATAAAAAACGTTTGACTTTTATAATAAAATACAACTGAGCCTGTTTGTACATTTTAAATACATTCCGAATATCGAGATCGATTATTGGAGTTTTTTCAAAAACCGGTTTTTTAATAATTCCGAAAGTAGCAATTTAAAAATAACCGATTTTCGGTTGAATATTATTCAAATAACCGGTTAACCGATTCTTTTATGTAAATAAAATTGTTCCTAATTCTTGAAGCGTAGAGCTGGACCACGTCGTTTCAAAAATAAGCAGAAGACGGAGAGCTTTTAATTTACATGGCAATCAATACTAACAATAATTCTAACAGATCTCATAAAAACTATGCCAAAACGGTGCGTGAAGGCCATAAAAAACAAAGTTTATTACACAAAGTACTGAAAGTTGCTTAAGTTTCGAAAAGCTACTCAAGGAGCTAATTTCGTTTTTGTTGTGGTATTACTTGGTAGAGAATGGAATTAAAAGTTTGTGTGTCGTTTTCAATGAGTCTAGTTGATCATTATCCATATATAAAAATCAATATTTATTTGCAGATGACAAAAAGTTATTGTTGCACAATTGTGCATATCTTTTTCAATCTACCTTGGTTTTCACGTTCTTTGTGAGACGCTCAAGGTTCTCATATATACAAAAATAATAACTAAATTTATACAAATAGTTAAACGATGAGCATATTTGCAATAAAAAAAACACACGAATAAAAATTATACTTATTTAAATTAACCAGTTATTCGTGTTAAATCAACCGACTTACTCGATATTTGAAAATTGAAGATTTTTAAAAAACCGTATTCGACAATACCAAAAAAACCAGTTAAAACTGGTCGAATAATAACCGTCCGATCTACCTAGTTCCGAACAATACCGTGCAAAAAATCATGTAAAATCAGGTGTAGGTGTAAACTATTGACAATAAAAAATCACTGCCGAACCGGCAACACTTCTTAAATCTGCCTTGCTAATGAAATTAAGGTAAAACATGAAAAACGACAAAATCAAATTATTATTGTTTTAAACAACATTTTATAAATTGGCTTTTTAAATTTTTTATTAAAAAAAAAATAATAATAAAATAAAATCAAGTGAAAGTATGTTTTCGATTTGAACAAAAAATCTATTTATAAGGGTTGTTTTTTATAGAGGTATAGAACTTTAAGTTGCAATAAAACAACGATGGATTATTCGATTGACATGAATTTTATTTATCCGAAAGATAATCTTGTGGCATTACATTTTAAATATGATTTCTGGCATATAACCGCCATGGCTGGCACGGATGTAATCCAATCTGGACGTCCAATTTTCGATGACTTTTTCAGCATTTGTGGATATATCGGCAATAGCACGGCTAATATTGTCTTCCATATGGTCAAGCGTTTGTGGCTTTACCGCATAGACCAATGACTTTACATAGCCCCACAGAAAGTAGTCTAGCGGTGTTAAATCACAAGATCTTGGAGGCCAATTCACAGGTCCAAAACGTGAAATTAGGCGGTCATCAAACACGTCTTTCAATAAATCTATTGTGGCACGAACTGTGTGACATGTTGCGCCGTCTTGTTGAAACCACATCTCCCGGACATCATGGTTATTCAATTCTGGAATGAAAAAGTTAGTAATCATGGCTCTATACCGATCACCATTGACTGTAACGTTCTGGCCACCATCGTTTTTGAAAAAGTACGGACCAATGATTCCACCAGCCCATAAAGCGCACCAAACAGTCAGTTTTTCCGGATGTAACGGTGTTTCCACATACACTTGAGGATTACTTTCACTCCAAATGCGGCAATTTTGTTTGTTGACGTAGCCATTCAACCAGAAGTGTGCTTCATAGCTAAACAAAATTCGCTTATGAAAATCGGGAACAACGATAATCTCGTTTTCGGCCCATTCGACGAATCTACGCCGGGCGTGAGTCTATTCATGATGAATTGCCAAACCAAACTGTGAATAAATTAGTTGACAGCTGTTAAATCGTTCGGCATCTTGAAAAGTAATGCCAACTTAAAGTTCTATACCTCGATAAAAAACACGCTTTATAATATAAGAGGAAAACATAGAAAATCACATTTAGTTATAGCCAAGGTATATCTGAAAGCGCACAGTATTGATGTTGAAAATGTATTGAAGGTTTTATTAAACAAAGTTGAATAGCATGAATCCTCGAATTCAATGGGATTGAAAAAGGTTCATATTCAAAAAAATTTTTTTTTAATACACTTACAGACAATAATATTGACACGTTGCGGTTTTCTTTAAAAGCTTAAGATAAAATTGAGCTACAATTGAGAGACGGTACAAAATTTGGTTGTTCAAATAACAATTATTTAGAAGTCAGTTTATAAGATCTTTTTGATAAATGTTTGATAATTAAAATAGAGTTAGACTCTTAACTATTTTGATATACATAAGTGCCACTATTAGTTTTCACTTGACTGTATGTAAAATGAACAATGTGGATTTCTTGGAAAGGTGCAAAAAAAAACTCCTGTAATAAAAAGAAAATGTGTACGACAGGTGAGGGCCTATACAACCAAATTTATTTATCGAAACAGATACGTCAAAATAACCCAACCAGGTGGAGAAAGAGATGACACTGAAGTATACGTTGTAAATCCAAACACATCTAAAAGAACAACTGAATCATACAAAAAAACTGAAGATAAGGTCACCTTAATATTTGCGCAATTCATCCAAACTATAAAACGTTACGTATGGTCACCTTATTAAAAAAAAAACTACGTTCAAATACTTTTTCATAGCATTTCTGATATGTGGATAACGCAATATATATAAGTATTAGATGCACGAAATTCAATATGTGGCCGTACTAACTGATTTGATCATTTAATAAGGTAGCGGCGGCAATGATCCGTTTCTTTGTTTTTACCATCTCTTCATAAATAATAAATGCAGCCAATCCTGATATGTCCAGCATATTGAAAAACATAGTCAAAGGCCAACGTATTGTTTCACACTTGCAGATATGTATAATGCGATACCATTTGATCCATTGTATCTACTCCTGCTTCATTTCGGTTGTAGTCAATAATTTGGTTAGATTTTTTGACAATGTTTGGTTCGTTGCTCTATCTGGTAAATTTTCTGCAGTTATATACGCTATAATTGTTATTTAAATAAATAAGTAACAGTAATACTGCCTTTTTTTGATGTGAGGGCACAAAGAGTACTGATTCTCATAATGCTAAAAGAAAGCTTCATAACAAATCAAGTGAGAGCAATTTTCTAAATTAATATAACACAAATGCTTTGTTAGAGAGACCTGTACCAACAAGAGCAGGGAGAACTTCCGTCAAATTGTTTGACATAGTTAATGTAGTAAAACAAATTGCCACAGTGTATAATACGTCCCGTATGAAAGTACTTTTGAGCCAAGTTCATCACAACTCTTTCCTCTTATTTTAACTCCCGTATACCATGAGAGCTTTTTCATATATAAATTTGATCGCTTAATGCATAATTTATTCATCAGTCACATATTCATCGCACTTTTATGCCATATTTGACTGGTTCTTAACTAAGTATACCGACTTAATCTAGTACGTCAGCGATAAGGAAGACTCTGGACATCTAGCATCATATTTGAATCTGTGGTATATGCTTACTCTACATTAGGATCAAGCTTTAATTATCTATGGCAACTGATTAGTAATTCTTGGCGCTAGTGTTTGCGTGGTAAAATCGTATAAATGGGTGGAAGCTGGTGAGTGGTCCGAAGAAGGCGAAGACAGCGAAATCGGCTGGCAAGGTTATGGCCACTGTTTTTTGTGATGCACACGAAATATTGCTCATCGATTATCTTGAAAAGGGATCCACAATCACAGGAGAGTATTATCGTGTTATTGGAGCAATTGGTTGATCAATCAAGGAAAAACGGCCACATTTAAACAAGAAGTAAGTGCTCTTTCTTCAAGACAACGCACCGGTTGACACAGCATTAGATACGATGCTAAAACTACGAGAAAACCACTTCGAATTGGTTGATCATCCACCTTATAGTCCAGATTTAGCCCCTAGTGACTTTTTCCTGTTTCCAAACTTAAAAAAATGGCTCGCAGGAAAAAGATTCATCTCAAACGAAGAAGTGATTACCGAAACTAATGCGTATTTTGAGGAATTCCCAAAATCGTATTATTCAGATGGTATAAAAAAGTTGGAAAATCGTCTTACTAAGTGTATTGAGCTAAAAGGAGACCATGTTGAGAAATGAATGGTTTTTAAAAAAAGAAAATGTTTTTCTCCTACTTAGGTAGCTTCAATATCAATCCGCCCTCGTATAATTAGAAGGGATCCTTTTAAAAGTGCTGCAATTATTGCTGCAGAGTTGAAGGAATCATTAGAAAAAAGCATTTCTGCGAACACCATTCGCAGATCGCTAAAAGGAGCCGGTTACAATGCACGCACAGCACGTAATAGCCATACATTAGTGAAAGAAATAGAAAGAAACGAATAGGTTTCGCAAACGAATAATAATAAAAAAAAACAAATGAGTTTTGTGATAAGGTGATTTTTCCCGTTGAGTCAAAATATAACATTTTTGACTCGAACGGACGTTCTTTAGTATGGAGGGAAAAAAATGAAGAGCTCAATACAAAGAACTCGTGTAAAACAGTATAATGGTGGTAACAGTATAATGGTGTGGGAATGTATGTCGGCAGCAGGTGTGGGCAATTTGGAATTTATTGAGGAAACAATGAATAAAACAGTGTATTTAAATATTCTTAAGAACAACCTCAACCAAAGTACGGAAAATTTTGTAATTCGTAATGATTATTACTTCCAACAGGACAATGATCATAAACATACTGTTGCTGATGTGAAGATGTGGCTTGCCTACAATACTCCCCACATGCTTATTACTCCTGCACAAAGTCCCGATATGAACCCAATTAAGCACTTGTGGGATCATTTGGAAAACCATTTGCGTAGCCACAAAATCTCAAACAAAACCCAACTGAAAAACTTGATTATGAGTGAATGGCAGCAAATGCCGCCAGATTATACAAAGAAATTGGATATTCAATGCCATCGCTTAAATGAAGTACTTAACCTTAAGAGATATCCTACTAAGTATTAGATACAATATTACAATAGATTGAGCCTATGAATTTTAATTTTACTCTTTTCTTTTTAGAGGGTACCTACAGTTTTGCAGTGCGAAAACATAGAGCTACCAGAGCTCCTTATATTTCTTTTGTTTTGTTGAATAAATGAATAATTTGCTTATTTTATTATAAAGTAAAAATAAATCAATAATATAAATAATAAAAGCATGCATTTATTTAAATGTCCTGGCTTAAAATTCATAAAATTATTGACATAAATTAAGTTAAGTTAAGTTCTTTTAACGCTCGATCTACGGTTATAGTTAGATCTATACATAGTATTTTGTATTTACATTTTATAAAATAATTTTGATAAATCGGTTAGAGGAAAATATAGGATAATAAAAAAATATAAAGACTTTTTGGAATTATAAAGAATTTCAATAATGTAAACATTGTGAAAAGTAAAAATACATACATATGCATTTTAAAAATTATTTTGTTATTGTAAATTTATAGTGGTTTAAAAGTATTATTAATTAAACTTTATTAAAAAATGTTAAACGATTTTTTTCATTTCTGTTAGAATTTGTTTGCTCTAGACTTGGATAGTTCGTGAACGACCTAGTACAATTGAACTACTCACACAAGTGAGCTAAGAGAGTCAGTGATTACAATGAATCTTTTTAGCTCCGTAGTTCGTTCGGTCGTTTGTACTTTCATGTTTCTTTATCGTACATGAATCTTCTTCGTTCACGATTCCCTTTAGTTCGTGTGCCTTTTTTCATGTTATACATTAGTTGTGCCGCCCTGAAAATAACATGTACAGTCAGTGTTGCCAGACAATGAGTTCCATGGGCTCTGTAGTTCACGTTTCTTTCGTTTGTTTCTTTTTCGTTCATATTTGTTTTATTGTTGTAAAATAATATATATAAGCAGTCTCGTCACCATCTTAATATGCAATTGAAAACTCGTATGAAAAAGTTATAAAACGAAAACAATTGATTTTGGTCTGTTTTATCTTTTTTTTATTTAAAATATGTCCTTTGTTTCGTTGACTTTAATTTTTCTAACGGTCTAATTCATTCAAAAGAATATAAAAAATGGAAAAACGAATTTATACAGAGAATAGTTTCACATTAACTTTGTGCCTCACTTAAAGAAATAATTAATTCAATGACATTTATGTAAAAATCAGTTAAAACCCCGGCAATAAAATAATAAAAACTGCCTGAAATGCTAGTGTACATTGCAAATTTTGCGACAAATATCCTTTTAAAATGTACCTGCAACAACATGTTATTGCAAATTCTCAATTATTAAAATTTAAAAAAGAAATACCCTTAAAAGTAACCGGAATAAAATGCTAAATATTTTAAAAATTAATATATTTATAATTATGTCTAAATATTCAATGTTTATAATTGAAAAACGTCCACAAAGCGAAATATTAGAAATTAAAATTTTTAACAAAATAATAATTAATGTAAAATCAACTGAGTACTGAACTAAGTGAACGACCTAGTTCATGTAAATGAGGTGAACGAAAAAGAGCGATCACTGAAAAGAGCGATCACTAAAGAACCCAAGTCTAGTTTGCTCTTAATTGATCGCTACAATGATAATGCGTTAGTAATATGATGAAAGGCAATGCAGTACAGAATTGAAGACACACATGGCAAAGAAAATATGAACAACATGGGAAAAAACCAAAACAATACTTGAGGCAACAACATCGCCGCTATGCTCTTAAATAAAAATAAGAATCCCACGAAACAAAAATAATCCCAACACAGAAAAGTAGTATGTATTTTTAATTGATTTTTGTTTGTTTTTTTCATTTTAATTATAATCAAAATTTGCACTCACTCTCACACGAATTATTCGAATACTAAAATTAAAAAAAAAATTCTTTGCTTTTATTTATATTTCAATTTCGTTATTTCATTTTTTTTATTAATTATTCTTCCAAACAAATTTTGTTTATTTCACTCAATTGAAAAACGCCGTCATTTAATAAAACATACTTTTAATTTTTGTTGTTGTTATTGTTGTTTAAATTATATTTAGATACACATAGGTGTTATTTATTCATATATATTTACATACTTTTATTTGTGTATTTTCCTTTATTATAATTGAATTTCATGTGCATAATATGAAATTTTTTTATATTGAAATATATTTTTATCCTGTGCTTTTAGCGATTATTAAATTGTTGTTTATTTGAAATTTAATGACAAGACGGCGGAATTAAACAGCACAACGCGTAAAACTTATATACGACTATTTGTTCTGTTTTATAAGTATATTTTTCTATCTAAACTGAAATAAAATGGATTTTAGTTAGTTGCCTTTAAACAAGAAACGCTGAATTTTGTTATTACATTTTCTTTATAAAGATTACGTTTAACACAATTTAAATATTTATTTTGCTAGTTTTACTTAAATTTGTATTTTTTAATTTTGTGGAGCATGCAGAACACCCGAAAGGAAAATCAAAAGCCACTAAACTCGCCGAACTCCGATTTATAAATGAAATCGTTTTCACATGCTGAGAGAGCTCCAACTTTGAATATGGAATAAAAAACTAAATTAAATTACACAAAATAGAACACGTTATAGAATTTAATTTACCTCTCTTTGGTTGTTCTCTTGTTCTATAATCGTTGTTCTCGGTAGAGTTTGTTTTGATATTAATTTTGCGTATGACTGTATCTGTACATGTGATTGTGAGTTTTTGTTTATATTCTGGTGGCGATATTTTTCTTTTATTCTATTTTATTTTCTACTGATTCTGACATTTATAGATTTCAGCTGGTTTTCGGAAAGCAACAGATTGCGAGACAAAAGCATGCACGTTGAACAGGGTTGTTATATTGAATGAAACAAAGTGTTGCCAGCTTCAAAATATCAATATACAGTAAAGATATTTGAATTGTTATCCTCGTTTGTAGTCGGAATTAAAGCAAACTTTTATACTAAGCCGATATCAAAGGAATCATTAAAGGAATAATAAACTAAAATGCCTAAGGCTAAGCAATTAGCAACAGAGCGGCGAGTTCAAGAGGCAAGTGACTTCATACTGAGCGAATAGTTGTTAAAATGTCTATGCCAACTGAAAAGAATGCCATTGAATATGCGAAAATCATATTCATATTTGTAAGTATATAAAGCGTTTAAGAAGAAGATTTTGTGTTCATCCTATAAATCGAGCAATGCATAACGACTAATTTAACGATTTACAATGAATTACTAAAATAAATTTACAGCTACTCAATCTATGAAATATATTTCGTTTAAGCATTAAACTATAAGTTAATTTAAAAAAGAAGTATTATATTAGTTTTGTAGAGTTAAGTTTACACGGTAATACAAGTCGTACGACATGTCAATTTTTTTTTTGTACAAAAGAACTTAAGGGTAGTTCACATTATAAAATGAAAGCAGCTGTTTTCAAAGTAACCAATAGTGCGAGCAAACAAATTTGATTTTTCATTGTTTATATCCCTGATCTGATGAAATGTGATTGTTTTTGGCAAATTTCAAAAACAAAGAGGGCCGTACGACTGCAAAATTTCTATTCGTATTTTCTCTCAATGTCGTACGCTCTCATTACATATTAAGATTGCAGTTTATAGCTTGTTACCACCAAAGATTTAGCAGACTATGGTGTGAAAACAATACAATTTTCTTAATTAACATCGCAAAAGTTGGCATTTATGATTTTTAACAGAAAAATTATAAATAAACCCAAAGGTGCTCTATTGGCTTAAGATAAAAAAACTGAGAGGGAGTTTTCAGTTGTTTTAGGTACCGTAAAACATGGTGGTAGTTTGGTATTACTTTTGGCGGTGAATGGCGGCATCTAGGGTTGGAAGTTTTGTATTTATTGATTGATCTATAAATAATCGTTTGTACCTGAATATTTTAAAACAATAATTTGAAAGAAAATGCCAAGTAGCTAGGGTTAAATGATTCCTAATATTATGCAGATTAACATGATTGTCTACAACAATACACATGCTTTTCAGATGCGATCTCAGTCTACAATCGCTCGTAAGAATATCCATCGGGTGTTTCAAGCCCAGCTTGTCATACCTGAGAACTTCAGATCGACGCCCAAATTGCGAACTGATCGGCAACGAATTCCACTCTGAGCATTCCAAGTATCTTAGCAATATCTGACCAGTCTAGATGAGATTTGATACAACTCTCGTTCACTTTTTTATGAGATACATACTTATGAACACACATTTACATGCATATGAATTATTATCTTGAAAAATATTTTATTCAATGTAATAGCTTTGTTAAAATTTAAATTTTCTGTTTTTCTGATATTTGCAGAAAATCGTCATCTTTCCGATAAATTTTAAAAATATCGTCATTTAAGTTTCGAAAAATCGTCAAAAAAAAAAACGTAAAAAAATAGTACCAAACAAACAAGCATTTTTTTAGTGTTTTCAAGTTTTGTTTTCAGTACCAATGTATATAGTACATAAAAAATTAAACATTTTTAATGTTTGTAATTTGTCAAATCGATTACCTCCACTTTTAAAATTTTATTAAATAGTAATATTAAAACACTGCATTGACTCCAAATCATATATTCAAAACAAATTTCTCTGATGGTAACTTTTAAAACTACTACGACTTATCATTTTAGTACTCGTTTTATAAAAATTTTAAAACTATTCTTTGATTATTTTAATAATTGCTTTCATTAGTAATTTTGTTTTTCAGTTACAAATCTTTTTCACTAAATTTTTTATATATCGCCCACCAAATTATGAACAGTCACAACTCAAAATTTATCAAAATCGCTGTTTTTGCATAAATCAATTCACATATCAAATCTCTAATGACCACAAAATTTTCATTTGCATGTTTCTCCTTCTTACTTGTGTCAATAGAATATAATCAACTAACGGTTCAGTTTGACGTGACTCATTGTAACTTCGATCGGTTAGTGGTAACTTCATAACTGATCAATTTAATTTTACAGTAATGTTTCAAAAACAGTTTTTGCCTCTTCTAAACATTTGAAAATTTTGAGTTGAGTTTGAGTTGTGACTGTTTATGATTTGGTGTGCGATATAAATAACTGTTAGCGTTTTTGGTATATAGTCACAGTTATTGTATAAATCATATCAAAAAAGTAATTCTTTGCTTAAAAAACGCACGCGCACATTTCTTTACGCTTTATTAAATTGATCGCAAGCAAAAATCATAAGAAGTAATCTATTGTCTCAACTATAACGGATTATTCATACTGTTAGAGCTGACAATTGTCCATGCAGCAAAAATCATCGTCAAAACGACGATAAATCGTCAAATCTCTGAATATGTATCGAAGTAATTATCACCGTATTACTGTAAAAATATAATGTTGTTTGTAGAAAAAATTTGATATGGAGTATCTCCCGTAGCTATTTCTTAAGAATTTTCCTTATAATTATCTAAGGTCATTATATTTATATGATTTTAAAAAAGTTTCTCTTCGTCTGTGTTTATATTGAATAGAGCAATTGAATATCAATTTAACCTGCGGCCAGCTTCAATCTTATGCCGAAGTTTTGAACAAGATCACACATCTTATACAGAAATAAATACCTTTATAATGTAGTTCTAAGGGTTTTCGTGTATAGAATAACTATTGCATACTTCTTAGCTAGATATTCGAGGTAAAACGTGCCCAAATTATTCTTATCGAAAATATTTTTTTACGAAAATGGAAAATTTTTTCTGCCGTTTGGGGGACATTTTAATATAATAGTGAATTTATATACAAGAGACCTTTAAGACTTCCAAATGCTTAAAGCTGTTATAAAAGTTAAAAATTAATTTTACTTCACTTTTCATTTATATTTTATTTTTTTAACTGGGCAATCCTTTTATTTCCGTTAACAATACACTCACACTATTACACAATTGAAATAACAATAATTTATTTCTCTTTTATAACAATTATACATACGAGTATGAACATGCATACATAAATAATTTTATTTTATTTTTTGTTTACCACAGTTACACTAACTACGTTTAATAACTATTAATTAATAAATATTTAAAATTAATTAAATAATAAATGTTGAAGCGCTCGGTAAAAACTTTACACAGTGACAATTTGTCAAAAACTAAAACTTTAATACGGTTGCAGAAATAGTTGTAACAGGAGAAGAAACAAATTCGACAACTTCGAAATTCTTGCGGTGGACAGGAGACATGCGCTCTTATCGTACGGTAAAAGAAAGCAAAAGCAACAATGTGCTTTAAAAAAATGTGCCAATTGGTAAGGATTTAACTTTTCTTAATTTAAATTTTTTTTATTTTCTAGACAAATACCTTTGAGGGCAGGAAAACAAAAATAGAAAGTGAAACTATGCACATCCGATTTTATATCCTTGAGACTATTCATATTTTATTACTGTTGTTGTTGTTTTTTCTTTGCTTCTTTTTTTTGCAGTTTATAAACTCGGATGTTTTCATATCCTTTTGCTCAAAATTTTATCAATCCAAATAAAAAAGAGAATAATAAAAGAAAATATTATTTTTGTATGTGTCAGTGACTGTTTCTAAAGCCAAACATAACGAGCGACAATAAATATAATGATGACAAAGACAATAGTAACACCATCAACATAAGTATTTAACTTCTTCCTTTTAATTATATTTCTTATTTCACTTGAAGTACTTTTAAGTAAAGATGTGAACCATGATCTTTCTTAATTGGTATTTTATCTTATATTATTAAACAAGCTCTAATATTACGTAAACAATTTCATGAAATCTCCTCTAGTTTTTTATTAATTCTATTTAGTTATAAAATGTTACAAGTGAAATGATTTCATGGTGAACATAATAATTATACATATTAAAGTATCCAATTATACGACTTTTACTTTTGTTCGAGTAAGAAATTAACTGATTTTAAACGTCTAAAAGTGCTCGATTAATCGAGTAAGGTTTTCAAATTGTTCGAATAACTCGAACAACAAAAAATTATCCAAAAGATTTAATCTAATGAAAAAAACAAACATGTGTATTTGGTTTTTTGCTTTTTGTTTATTTAAAAACTAGGTCGATGTTTTTTTCTTTTGAGCCCAGCACTCAAGGGATGACTCATACTCATGTAGTGCATTGCACTGGTATTTTCCTATTACCAGTGCGGTTACGGAAAGGAGGATATAATCCAGTATGTATATTTGATTAAATTTATTTATGTCGTAAGTGGTAGGGTAAACTGTCGAGAGAAGATCATTCCACATACGGCAAAAAAAAGAAATCTCTCTATAATGCGTTGTGCGATTTATTGGGCAATTAGCTACCAAGAGATACGCTCTACGAGAAAAACTAGCACTACGTGAAAATATGTGATTATTAGGATGATTAATTCCCTTATTTCGTCATTCCGTTATAGTACCGATAGAACAATGAGACACACACTACAATGAGACGATGCTCTAACGAATCGATAGAGTTGACTAAGTCATTAATAAGAACCATCGCCCTCTCCTGTACGCGATAGTGAAGCCCCAAAATAGTCTTTGAAGCACCGGCCGATACATGAGAGTTGTATACCATAATAGGTCTTGTAAATATTAAGGAGATCAGATGGAGTGAATTATAGCTTACACTGTCTTAATTCTTGAATGCTTCTTTCGACACATAAAATATGTGACCGTTACAACGAACGCCATGGTGAATTCTCATTCCAATTATTCGAACAACGATTAATGGAGTGGTTACCCAAATACCTATTATACGCTTACTAGATTACCCATCTGGCATATCAGCGAAACCAGAAATATGCAATTGCATCTTTTTTCTCACTCAATTAATGAAGTCGGATGTAAGATATTTATCCATTTCATTAATTTTTATGAATTTTGGCAGCGATTTGTTTTAGTGCATATTTTTTGACACATGTTGCTCTTAATTGCATTTTTTGCATATGTCAGTTTTGAGAGTATGTTTTTGGAATTTTTTTGTATTTAAAGAGCATTCTAAACATTTTAGCGCATATTTGGATTTTTTGTGCTCTAAAATATTTTTACAGCGATACCAAAATTTTTGTCTCAAGTGCTAACTAAGTCATTACTTTTTTAATAAAATTTATTGCACCACCAAATTTTCAATTAAGTTTATTACCACTTAGTAGATTTGGAAGAATATACAGACCATAAAGTTTGTACAGTTATTCATCGTATGACACGGTTAATTGGTACCGTGTTATATTAAAACCGTGTTTTACGAAACTATTAACTAATGTAAATCAATGCAATGTGTATCGTGTTATATCGATATCTTCTTCGAGCTATATCGAAACCAATTCGTAAGTTTTGCAAAAGATGTAATTTCTTTACATACATATGTACATATGTATGTATGCGCCGTATGTGATTAAAGCTGCCAAAGCCATAAAGGTGTTTACCCTAAACTAACGCAAGCTACATGCATTGCTCATGGTTTCTATCATTTATGCGAACGTATAGAGATCAATACGAAAGTCTTAACAAAGTCATTGCAAGTGTAAAGAGTGTCATTGAAAGATCTAAATAGAGCTGAAATTTTAGAAGAGCCAGGCCCTGTGCAGACCTTCCTTTGCCGTCTGAACCAGTTCTACCTCTTTCGGGAACTTGAGTTGCGACCATTATTTACTACGCTTACAATTACTAAGCGAACTTAAAAATTCTAAGCGCAATAAATAGTGCGAAGTCTAAACACATTATAACGGCAATGGATGAAATAAAAAATGTAAATACAAAAAGTGAATTGATTATGTTGCTGCAAACTTTGGTTTTATCAAAGAGTTACTTAAAATACTACAAACCAATGGCCTAACATTAGTTGAGCAATATGCCATATTAACTGAGACGGTTCAGAATATTGGCGAGATGAAAGATTGTAATTCAAAACTTAGTGCTAAAACTAATCTAAAACAATTTATACCAGAAGCGAAGGACTTGATATAGTAAAATATATGTGTTAATATCTAACATGTTAGCGCATCTTCTTCAAATCAAGTTCTACAATATGATCTTTTGTGTTAACCGGCGGGCGTCTCAGTAAATAAAACAAAGTTTTTTAGTTTAATACAATAATAAACTTTAATCTGAAAATTAATTTAAATATTAAATTATTGCAAACAAATTCATGAATTTATTTTAATTAGTTAATACAATATTATTTATTTAACTTACACTTGTGTTCTTATTGTAAAAAATATATAAATATTTACTGCAGCCTGCACAAATGGATCCCTTTTGTAATTGTCGCTTAAGAGGGGTTTAGACGGTGATACAAATCGTACGACATGTAAAATTAAATCACATATTATTAGATCAAGGATGTATTTTTATGTAAACAAATAAAAAGAAATCAAAGAAAAAGCAAATTTGTTCGCTCGCACTACTAGTCTCTTTTGAAACAACTGCCTTCATTTGTCTGTTTTGGTTTTTTACGTATCGTGTAAAGTCAAAAACGATATTTAAATACCGCAACTCACTCATCCTTGATGTAAATATAAGGTTATAAAAAACACTTAAAGAAAGATGTAAAATGAACTAAATTAAATGTGAGTTGTATTTAAACATTGCCACCTTGCAACACATAAAATAGTTGAAAATATTAATAACAATAAGTACAAAGTAAGCCAATAGGGACTACAGATGAAAATAATTTTCTTGAATGAGCCAGTAAGGACTCCTGTAGACTCATAAAATATCGATTTAATATTAATTAAAAAGGGGAAACGGTCGAATGGTTCATCCGAAGATGGTATACTGGGCAAGTGGTATACCCTGCATAATTCGTGGTATAACTTCAAGACCAAATACCAACCCGACTGAACGATAAAAATAAGGGTCGGCTAATTAGAGTCCCCTGAAATGTTGAAATAAAGGATGGTGGAGTCCTTATTGCATGCATTCTATAAACTCGAACAAGTAAAGAAATACGTTGTGGTACATTATATACTGAAGCTATTTCAGCTCGGCACTAATGTTCACCACTGAGTTGAATTTTCAATTTCGCCACTAATTCCGCACAAACACAACTGTGCCGACACACATTCAAAACTGCCCGCACAGGGATCCTCGAGGCCAACATCAAATTAACTCGTAACGTCGGTAACAAAGCTATAGCCTCCCTGATTAGAATGACAATGTTCGTTTTTGGATGTCTGGTACGCGATGCTAACGAATGTGATGTTTTATCATGGCCATATAACAAGGAATTGTGAGGTTGATAGCAAATAGGACATTTGCCCGGACTCTCACAATTTTTCGTTACATGGTCAGTTGCCAAGCAACGTGCCCAAACACGATGCAACGCGACTACTCGAAGACTTCGTTTTATACTCATATCGCGGAATTCATAAAAAAGCGTAAAGAATTCCTTTGGCATATAACGCACCTTAGCGATCGAGACGGCCTCATCGAGTCAGAAGCTTCCACTTTCATTTTTGATGCAAGAGTAACTTGACCAGTTACAATGACCTCCTCAGGTGGACAAGGAGCATTGGGTAATGTCAACGGAATGTCAATGCTGGAAGAGTTTTCTTTAACGATGTTCGCTTCCAGACAAGTCCTCGAATAAAGAAGATACTGCGTCCAGAATGCTAAGAAAGAAATTAAAATTGGTTAGAAATTTGATATTAAATTTTAGTGTTAGTGCAATACGACAAGTTTGCTATTGGACGCCTTACAATCCCGTTCTTAGTACGAATATCAGCGACGCGACCATGACCGGAATAAATTTTCTCGACAATATCTAAGCTCAATGGAGTCGAGGGTAGTTGTTCATTTCTAACAACGACCAAATCATTATGTTCAACATCTCTTTGTATATGTTGCTACTTATAATGTTAAAGCAGAGAGAACAAAGCTCGAATTTTACCGAAATCGATATTCACTGAATAATACAGCATCGATGTTTCTGCGGTGCCAGAATAGGTGATCCGATTAAGAAGAGACATGGTGTCAATGCGACAGGTTCACTAGGATTGTCCATCATTGAACACAAGGGACGAGATTTAAAGCAAGCTTCAATTCTTGCCAAAACAGTCCTTAATTCTTCGAATGAATATCGACAAGATTGAGCTACCTTTCGAAATTGTAGCTTAAAGCTCTTAACGCCAGGTTCCCACAAAGTTCCCATGTGGGTAGCACCGACTGGTATAAATTTCCAATTCAAATTAGTATAACCAAGACCTAGCCTGGGATTCCTCTAAAAAAGTGTTTAAATATCTAGAGATTTCATTCGACGCACCTACAAAATTTGTATCATTATCGGAGAAAATGGAGTTGTTTCTTCGCGAAATTAAGCGATTAAAGGAAGCAAAAAATACATCAGTTGACAAATCTGACACAGCTTTCAAATGAATCACCTTGGTAGCAAAACAAACAAATATACAAACATGTCCCTTAGTGATCCGACAAGATAGACCAGTAAAGGTTTTAACGTCAAAATGGCCAGCAAAGTCGACTCCAGTATTAGCAAATGGTCGATCCAAAGTAATCCTCTTGGGGGGAAGTACAGTCACTATTTGACTGCATGTTCGTTTTCATTCAATTATACAACGCTTACAATATAATAACGGTGCGAACCGAAGTACGCAATCTTCATACACAACACTCAAGTCTATATATGTGCAACATACTTTGATTACCACCATGTATGGAAAGAAATCTAGCAAATCGAAACGGTAAGATAATCGGATATCATTCACCGTATGATAGTGAAGGTAACTTTCCAAGTCGACCATTCAATCTCATAAGTCCTTGTTCATCAAAAAATTGAATCAATGAGACTAAAGAGCTCTTCGCAGGTAAAGGAATCTTACCCAATAGGCACTTATATTCCTCTGCGAAATAAGCTTTTTGCGCAACAATAGCCAAGCCCAAATTCACCATTTTAAATTCAGATGAAGTAATTATGGTCGAATCAAATCTAAATCGATTCCTATATTTCGAATTTATAGCGAAGAAAAATCTAAAAGTATATGCAATGACCCGAAGGGTTAAAATATCCTCAAATTTATCGAAGAAATAGGCATGAGCTCTAGCATTCCTGACCTCGATATCAGAGTCCCAAGATCCCTTAAAATAAGATGAATCTTATCCCGAGCCACTATAGAGTGTGCCACCAAAGTTCACTCTTAGCGAATTCAAGTGGAATAATAATACCTAAGCAAATTCCCTAAAAGTTCCGATGCTAATACAGCACCACACAATTCAAGACGATGCAGAAATACCGATTTAATAGTTCTGTGATAATTCTGATGCATAAGAAAAAACATGTAATTCATCAGCAGATTACTTAGAAAAATTTATACATCTCGGTATCTTAATTTCATTTATTCTGTCGAAGCATTCAACGAATCATTTTCCCCAATCAATATTGTCCTGCCAAATGCGTTGCATACTAATTTTAGCCATGACAATCACGGGACTCCAACCAGCCAACTGGGTCAAAAATTTTAGCGATAGTGGACAAAACTTTCCTTTTTTGTAACTCGACTTCATTTCAATAGAACTGACCTTAAAAAAAAGAATCCAAATGCGCATTCCACAAGATCCCTAAAGTCTTTGAGTTACTAGATTCCTCGAATGTCAAAAGTTTCTCGTCAACTAAATATGCCGTGGGCATATCTGTTAGTGCTGATCGCTCAATCGAAGTCCATTTCCTAAGCTTAAAACCAGCCGAAGACAAGGCTGCTTAATTGATTCCTAGCAATCAAGGCAAAACGTCGTCAACGTACATGCCTCTCTGCAAAATGTCGGATGCTAAGGGTAAAGTCTCCTGGCAATCGTCAGCTAGCTAAAGTAATGTCCTCATAGTTGGATAAGGAGCTCAGTTCACACTGAAAGCTACAGTCTGAAGTTCGTATTCGGTCAATTGATCAGGGGAACTTCTATAAAGAATTCGCTGAAATGGAGTATGCGAAGAATGAACCCTGATCTGGAGATACATTTGTGTAATGTCACAATTAAAAACATACTTAAACAAGCTAACTAAGAATCAAAATTACCAAATCGGCCTGCAAAGTTGGTCCTAATAAGCAATCATTCAAGGAAGTACCATTCGAAGTCTTATTCGACGCATTAAAGACTACTCTAAGTTTTGTGGTCTCACTATCAAGCTTAATAACAGGTTAGTACGGCAAATAACACGAATAAGTGACCGTTTTGTCAGAATGACCTACAGGTTTCATAAATCCTAAACTCAAATATTTCCTCACAATCTCATCATACATATCCCTAATGTCCGGTCTGCGCAAAAGAGAGGTCATTCAATTCTAAAAAATTGCCGTAAAGCACTAATTCTCGATATACCCAAGTTGATCGATCGAAGGAAGTCGGGTTTTAAAGGAAGCGTTACGATGTATCTTCCAGTAGAATTTCACTTATAATTCTGCTTACAAATTCTACCCTCAGGAAATAAAATCCTCGTCTTCGCAGTTTCCTCAAGCTCCCAGAATTTGAGCAGATTTATATTCAAATTATCTTCTTGAAGAGGGTAATGGCAGTGGTATAAATATTAACCATAGAAATCTAACCGGTCTTGATAAGATCCATACAAAAACAGTTTCTTGAGCCAACAAAGAACCAAAAATATTCCTCTTAAGTCTACCCAAGAGTATGTTTGGATATACATCAGCGCCCAGTAAAATATCAACAAACGAAAGCAGATTACCAGAAATTGAAGCTTATACAATGGCAGATGTCTCCAAATCAATACTGTCATCAATCAGAGAACCTATTCAAAGTGTACAGACTTTTGCATACAAAACAGAAGCATTCCTCTCGATGCCGGAAATCCTAATACTAGTAGAAGTTGACGGAAGTCGCAGTCGATTTCGCGGGCGTTCCGATATAAAGAAAGCTTCCGAAGCAGGGCCGTGATACTTGGGCATAAAATCGTAACCATGGATATCCCTAGTAAGAAGAATCAATCTCGTGCAGGATGAAAAACTTGACGATGGATGAGCCACTTGACACGCTGAAATATTCCTCTCCTGACTGGTTGTATTAGCAGAGTTGTTCACAGAGACCTGCCGATGAAGTAAGGTATGATGTCTCTTATAGCACATTGAACAACTATGACTTAACTTGTGTTATCTTGAAAGACAATTATGTCTTTTAATCGCTGAAAATCTTTCAGAAATAGACATCTGTTGAAAACGATAGCAAAATCTTAATAGATGACTTTGGCCGGAACACAAAATGCACGAAGTATTCGAAACATATTTCTGTACCATATTATCACCTTCTTTTTGCCAACATTTGACCCCTTGAGATCGTCTACACAATCCAAAGTTTGAATTCTTTCAGTTGAATGACGTTGAAGGCATTCTGTCAAACTCCAAAATAATGATATATTAATATATTTAAAGTTAAAAAAAACGACCTTAGGGTGACTCACACACGTATAAGAACTAGTCAAATATACGGGCAATATATAAAGGTATATATATACATATGTGTGTAAATAATAACAAATATTTATCACTTGCCCAACAAATTAAAAATTAATAATCAACAAGGAATAATTATTCATCAAAAATTTTATCACTTGCGTTCAAGAATTCCACAGCACTTTATTTCTAAATAATACCAAAAATGTAATAATATACTAATTAAAAAAGTATTTACATCGGGTTCGCCATCTAACGTTTTTTTTTTCAACTAGTGCTTATTTCGTTAATGGTAACACTTAGCTCATGTCTGATTTGACAGATAATTAGTTTTATCCTTCCGCTGAACGAATAGCGTATACACATACGCTTGAACAACGCTGGGAAATATTGCGACATTACTTTGAAAATCATGGTAATGTTGCAGAATGTGTGCAATGTGTTCAGATGAAGCTCATTTTGATCTTGGCGGGTATGTAAACAAGCAAAATTGCGGCATTTGTGGCACAGAAAATCCGCACCCATACATTGAAAAGCCAATACACACAAGACGAGTCACTGTTTGGTGCGGATTTTGGTCCAGAGGCATAATTGGGCCATCTTTCTTCGAAAATGGGCAAGGAATGGCCGTTACAGTCAATGGCGATCGTTATCGGGCCATGTTGAACGAATTTTTATTTACAAAAATTGAAGAGGAGGATATTAGCAACATTTGGTTTCAACAGGATGGCGCTACGTGCCACACAGCCGAAGATACACTTGATGTTTTGCGCCCTGTTTTTGAAGATCGCATTATCAGCCGCAGAGCTGATGTCATTTGGCCACCTCGGAGCTGCGATTTGACACCGTTGGACTATTATTTGTGGGGTACCGTCAAAGATAAGTGTTACACCAACAAACCAGAGACAATTGACGCTTTAAAGGACAATATTCGTGAAGCCATTGATGAAATACAGCGGCACACAATCGATAAAGTGCTTAAAAATTGAACCGATCGTGCAGGCTACTGCATGTCCAGCCGAGGCAGCTATTTGAGTGAAATTATTTTCCATTATTAACCGGAAGGATTGTACTTTCAAATAAAAGAAGAAATTTGAGAAAATAAACGGTACTTTTTTTATTGCATTTTCAAAAAAAAATTTATTTGGCGGATCCTTTATATATTTATGTATTTGTATATTTTCAACAAATATAAATTGTCCACGCACTTTTATGTATATTATCTTCATATAAGTCGCACTGAAATTATTACCAAATTACTAACCTTGTGATATTTGTAGATAGAATGATAAGAAGCCTCGTGAAGGGCCAAATGATTAGTCGTAAGTCCAATAAAAATAAAAGAAAACTTGAATTTTTTCTTTTCCAAATCGACAAGTTGGTTTTTCTTCTCCAAGAGTTGAAGATATACATAATAAAACAATAATAAGCGAATTGAATACAGTTAAAGATTATAAGACAAAAACAGTATTTAAGTACCGTATCTCACTAGATACGGTACCTTATATTTTCATCAAGGATAAAAAATAATTAAAAACACTTAAAGCAAAATAAACTAAATTAAATGTGAGTTGTACTTAAACGCGATAAAAAATTAAATTTTGGATAAATACGTATCTAAACCTAAAAAAAAAAATTAAATTGATGGCAATCATATTTTGTAACCACTCAAAGTTGGTAGAAAAAAACTAAATTTTATAATTTTTTTTAAGTTTTTCAGCATGGTGAAATTAAATAAGGTGAAGTTATCTGTACAGCAACTAATTTCTGTACAAAAACAACAGGCAATATTTTTTGTACATTGTATGGTAGATGTCAAAAAATTGCCATTTAAAAAAACCGGTAACAAAAATTGTTTACAGTTAATACTTGTAAATTAGAAATTAGAAATATTCATTTACGATGAAAGTTTTCTTGCAGAAAGTCTGAGTTAATAAGTCGTTGAGAGGGGAGAAACGATGTAATAGCGTACACTCTTTCATGTACTCTGAAATTCTCTTTTGTTATGAAATTCGTAGTCATACAACAACAATGCTTTTTGAAAATCTTAAATTTCATTGAAATATATATCGTAGTGTAAACGCGAATGCAAGTTTAAAAGAGAATTGAGGAAAATTTCTGCAAGAAAACTTTCATCGTTTGTCCCGTAACATAGTTTATCGATACCCTTGGATCATTCTATTTAGTAGGTCTCTGTCTGTGCAAGAAAGTATTTTGACAGCATGTGAACCATGGTGAACAAAAAAAAGCTATCAGCCGGACAAAAAACCTCACATTATGCAATTTCAACCTGGTTTTTCAGTTTGCATTTTGAAAGCGCGCCTTTCGTCAAACACGAAATAATTAAAAAAAATGCAGTTCAATTAAGTAAAATGTAGACTATTAGCCCCATATACATTTTTTCAAAATTCTCTTTTTTAAAAATGTACCTTTTTCCGGGCTGCCCAAAGAGTATTGTAGAGAAATAATTGAGATCAAAATCTGAACATTTCAGTGTAAATTAATTTGAGGTTGCTGATTAAGAATCTGATGTGATACATATATTATATATATATATATATATATATATATATATATATATATATATATATATACGTATATATATATAGGGTTTTATTATATATATATATATATATATATATATATATATATATAGTTTATATATATATATATATATATATATATATATATATATATATATATATATATATATATATATATATAGTTTAGGGTTTTTCTTAAACATTACATTTGATAATTTTTCGATTTTTTGTTTATCTATTGTACGGCTTTCTTTAAGTCAATTTTTCCTTCACTTAACAACCTTTCTTTAATATGTTGAAAGTTTGGTGACATCCCACATATATATAAATGTCTTTTACCAGACCCTCTCTGAGAGATCCAAACTCGCACGACAAGCTTAAATTTTTTTCAAACAGTTACATAAGCTTCCAAACTTTCGTCTGACTTTTGCTTTCTTGTGAACAACTTGTGCCTTTCCATTGTTAAATTCACCTTCGGGACAAAATAACCATCAAATGTAGAGACTAAATCTGCATAGACAATTGTATCAAAATTGATGTTGAATGAATTTGCAATGCTAAAGCACTCAGGGCCAATGTGATGTAGAAGTAATGCGATTTCTCTACTATTAGCTTCTTCTAATTTAGCTGCTCTTAGAAACATCCTGAACTGCTCCTTTCACTGCTTCCATTCTATTGCAACATTTGTGGCTTTTAAATTAAATTTGCCAATAGTACCTCTATTTTCAGCGTCAAACATCTTGCTTGATTTTTAATATATTTTTTTTTGTTCCTTACAATTTTTCTTTTTAATTTTTCAATTTTTTTTTTTAAATTAAATTTTTTTTTAATTTTTTCACCAGACAACTGAATCCATGTTAACTATATGAATTCAGATTTATTAATGATATATAAAATATTAAATTTGTTACAATAAGGCATTATGAACTAGATATAAACTAGGTGATTAATAATGCAATGCTAACGTAATTATACAACAAAAATACCAAGAAGTTCGAGAGCTTTCGATGTCTTCTTTATTTGGTGTAAACTCAGCAAACGTGTTATTGATTTGAACTTGGTGTGAAGAGAGTTTATAAGGAGGTAACTCGTGAAGTGAATCCTGAAGTAAAAACCAGTTAAGTTGGAGCTAACTCAGTAAAGAGAATTAAGTATGGATAACCTCTGGTTGAAAAGGTTGTAATCGAACCTAAGTTGTAATTACGATCGGGTTGGAAGATCTTTAGAAAGAAAGATCCGTAGAGTAATTGTTGTTTACAAAATTATAAACAGAAGGAGTAATTAAGAATAAAAATTGTTGTTGCTTGTGGAAAAATTACAAGCAGCAAAACTGTGTTAAATAAAGGATAATAATTAAAATCCAAACCCAAAATTTATTTTATTTTAACTGCAATCTACGAACTCATAAATACACGTTTTTAATAAGGTAAAAACGTATGTAACAATACAGTAGTTTTGATTTACTTGCTTTTAACTTTCGTGAACATTGAATGTACCCGCTCAACATTATTGTTTCGTGTCCTTATTTTCCTAAATTTTGTACAATTTTTTTTTTTGAGTACACTTTTTGTACCTGCACATTTAACCTATGTGCTTTATGTTTTTAGACTTTCTTCATAGAAAAACCACAGTTGGCTGTGTCCATCAAAAAAGTTAATTTTACTTTACTTTCAAAAGCAAAGCAATTGCTTTGTTGTTAAAATGTATTCTTTGAAATTATTACTAGATTGCGAGGACCAAATTGTCATCATTTAATTTAATGATTTGCTGGTCAAGGAAGCAGTAATCTTCAATTATTTACGTACCTGCACGATAAGGCAATTGAAGGCATTTAATTTAGCTGCACTTTTGGCTTATCTGCACAATTAACTTTTGTGTATATCAATACTTTTTAAGTTATTTTAAATCAGGAAATATTACATTTTCAATAATATTTCGGGAAAAGAGGCCGCCAGAGATTAATATTTTATTAATTATTATTATAACAATAATAAAGTAAATAATAATAATATTGTATATATATATATTCGTTTGTGAGTCACCCTACGTTTGATTTGCTTGACTCTAAATTTAATGATTGAACTTTTTGAAATGTTTTGCCTTTTGTATTTGATTTTTAAGTGTGTTGAATTATGTTATGGAATTGAATAGTTTTAGGTCAGAGTAGGAAAAACCTACGAAGATAGCCTAGATTACACTTGTCTACAGCAAAAAAGCCTTTAAATAAAACTATGTATATGGAATATAATGAAATTGATGCGCTGAATTCAAATCCGTTTTTAAATTTTTTCATCGGGCTCAAATTTTTTTATGGGCGTGGCAAATGTTTCACCCAAAATATGGTAGTTATATGGATATATTTCATAATACTTGATTAAATACCAAATTTGGTGTTAACCAAATGTTTTCTTTCGACATATCTGGCTTTCATTTAAATGCTAAAATAAAAAATATATATTCTAAGAATGAAACTAAAATGGCCAATATCAAAATATTAATTTGTGAGTTAACGAAACCTAATAGAACAATTAACTCAAAACAGCAATATATTGACAACAAACAACCAATACCTACTGAATTTTGACTGCTTTTTATAGCTCCACAAATACTTCACTGGGTCTTTCAAAGAGAATAAACAACAATACAATACAATCTTATGCGCTGAAAAAATTTTGAAATGAAAATCAGTACAAAAATGAATTCATCACAGTCCATTTTAACTATAATTTTAAACATTCAATAATTTTGTCAAAATTTAATCTGATTTCAAAACTAATTGTTTTATACGCTTATTAGAATTATCTTCCTGGTGGAATTACTCCAACCATGTCTATCGTAAGTCAAAAATATTGCCATTTGTTCGACTTAACGTCCCTAGACCATTTCAACATAGTTTTGTCGACCAGGATCTATAAAATATTAAATAAATCATCGATTTTAAGTTCTTCTGTTGTTACCAATTTAACATATTTTTTAAAGTTGTTATAGTTTTAATTAATTTATAATTTAACTTTTCTTAAAGTTGTAATTAGTTAACGCCAACTAACTTTAAATATCTGAAAACGTTATCTAAAGAATGTAGAAAAATCGGTTTTATTTTTTAATTACTTGTCTTGGCACATTTGTTTTAATGCAAACATTGAAATGTTATAGCATCTCTCATTATTATTTTATTAGTTTACTGATAGGTAATACAGTTAGTTTTTTTCGTATTTATTGTATTACGGCCATATGCAAAAAAAATCTTAAAGTAGACTTTAAGTGCACGTTAGTTACCAAACACTTTAAGCTTAACAAACATTTGTTAAAAAAACGTATGCAAACACCCTACGTTAGCTAATGATTGCTTTATTAAATTTTAAGTTTTCGTGCTGGCAATACAATGATTTTTTTGTGTCAGCAACATAATAGAACGAATGCCACACATACGAGTAATCGAACCAAATGAGATTTATTTTTATTAATTTAATACAAAATCATATTTTTTTGAATAAATCTGCTTCATTGCCTTTTTATATTTCATTTAATGATATACACATTTATTGTAAAAACTCTTCAAATCCTAAAAATTCAACAATTAATTTTTTAGAGGAATAATAAATACCCAAATGACGAGCTTTGTGTATTTATTTTGATTTTATGTACGTTATTAAAGAAAAAATGTTTTTATTGTGCTTAAATGATAAAATGTATTAGAAAAAAAATAGTTTTTAAAAGCAGAGGGTTCGAAAATAATGCCGAAGATGATAAAGTTGGTGTAAAAATTTACATACATGCAGTGTGGTGCAAAACCAAGTGCGTGTTTTGAAGTTGAACAGAAAAGTTGCTATAATAACTTAAATACTCAATCAAATAAAACAAAACTTTACACATTCATTGTTAAACACTTTCAAAAAAACATTAACAAACACTGGAATGGGCAGTAGGCAATGATATAAAAGAATCTGCATGCGCTTAGCTTTGCACTTTTCGTTTAAATAGAAAAGAACTTATATTTTTTTAATACCATTCTTAGAACTCCTTTTTGTGGCGTTTTTAACAAATTTAGACGTACTCTCTACAATATTACCGGAAAAAAGAGAAACCTGGTCCCTTCACATTATATTTGTTGCCATAGCTGCAACATTTTCAACGAAGTTCAATTATATTTATCCAAGCGCTTTTTTACTATTGTCCAAAATTTCTCCATTGGATTGGAATAAGGACTTTACGATGATCACTAATTTGCCTAAATTTTCTGTTGCAGTAGCCATTCATTGAAAATTTCAGTGGTCTGGCTTGGATCACCATATCACTAAAAGATGACCTTTTCTTTTGGGTGAGGTTGTATGACTACAAAAAATTTTCCTTGACGCCAAAATTGCTATTTTTATTTTTATATTAAATATTCAACCCATAAATATCATTTTAAAGTACTTTTAAAGTAGGTAGCTACCTACATTAAAATTTGTAAAGTTAACGTAGGTTTAACAAATGAATTTTTAATTAATAATCGATCTTACATACAGCATTACAGAATTTTGCTTAGCAACATTTGTTAAATTTTTTCGCATATGGCCGTTAACCTTTAAAGTAATGCAATATAATCGATTTTTAGAAAATCACTTCTGCTTTGACTTCGAATAAGTAAATTTTAATTTTTTGAACTAAACTTTAAATAAATCTGCGCTTATTGCAATTACAAATTTTTACTGTATTTTTCTAGACTTAATTTTAATTTCTGTACATAAAGTTTTTAGCATAAAGCCATTTCTTCAGTTAGCGAGTTAACATAGCTCTATTAAGCAATAAAAAAATGGCTTATGAATAAAAAAGTTGATTTGGGACCTCATTTTTGACAAAAAAGTTTCAATTAGTGAGCGGTCAACTAAAATCTTAATTATATTGAAAAAAACACATAACTGCTAAAAAAATAACTATATTACATAAATCGATATATGTATGTAAATAATATTCAATATACATGGTTGGACAAGCTAAGCCTCGTTCGACTGGGACTAGGTCCTATTATATAAATTAACCGTCAGAATCCTTAACAGAGAGAGTTAAGATACGTTTTTTTAAACCTTTTTGATATATCAAATTTTATTTCTGGCTGTTATCTTTCTTGAGGAAATCCAGAAAACCTGAACAACCTACATGTTCGCGTCCCGGTCCGATCCGAACCAACCAGACGCATGTACAAAAGAAGAGATCCTGCCGATTTTCACATCGGCCAGATGCGGCAAGGCACCCACAAACAGACTGCCTAGGAAAGCAGTCCTAATGTCCGAAAGACTCGGGCACTGGCACAGGAAGTGCTAGACAGCCTTTCGCTTCCTTTTCATCCTAACAACCCCTACAGTATCCGCTGAACGGCAGACCCTATCTCCTAGCATGCGCATCAGCTACCCAATGCCCACTAATCACAGCCACACGAGTTCGCAGCCTAAGTCGCGGCATCCCTATAATAGATTTCCTCATTTCTTAGGAGAGAGCCAACCCTCGCAAGTCCGTTTGCCATACAGTTCCCCCGGGTGTCCGGGTGACCCATTACCCAGATAATCTTTAGGTTTGAATGTCTCGCCCGGCATTCACACAGCAGTCGCGATGTCGAGTAGACACCGGCGAGCGCCCTAATCGCAGCCTGACTTGACTGCTCATACAGAGTCGGATATCACTGTCGTATTTCCCGTATCAACCAGTCCGCTGCCCTCCTTATCGCCGAGACCTCCGCCAGTAAGACACTGCAGTAGTCCGGCGGTTTAAAAGATTCCCTCACCCCGTATACGGGAATAAAGATGCCGCCCCCAACCCCTTCTGAGGATTTTATTCCATCCGAGTATACCTTAACAGTACCGGGTTCAGTTACCGGTTCTGGTGAGATGCATGCGGAGAACATACTATCCAGGAAGGGTTTGGGTGTGCAGTAATCTATACCCTCAGGGATCGTAACCAAATACCTAAGGATGACCGCATGCTCGTAGACCCTGTTCGCCCATGCCCCTGCCATCCTCAAGCTTATCGCAGACGTGCCCGCCATCTGCCTAGCCATCAGGTCCGCTGGAAGCCAGGTCAGTAGTACAAACAAGGCCTTCGAAGGAGTGGACCTGAGCGCACTTCTAATCATCAGTGCTGCACTTCGCAAAATCCTATCAAAGATCCTGCAATATGTGGATTTCTCCAGAGACCTCCACCAACAACCGCACCATACATAAGTATAGCCTTGACCACCGTGTTGAATACGTCGGGCATACAGCGCAATATTAACCCTCGCCGCCCTCTCACGTGAATTTTTGAACCAGAATAGCTTGGAATCCAGGATTATCCCCAGATACTTCGCGCTATCTGACAGCCCCAGCTCAACGCCGTTCAGACGTGGTAGGGAAAACGATGGAGCTTTGTAACTGCGCTTGAATAGTACCAATTCCTTCTTCCCCTGTTAACATTCAGCCGGGCCAGGGGATTTGTACGGGGCAAAACTGCACAACGCCCACCTCAGCCCACTTTCCGTAATTGGAACGTGGGAGTCCACGTGATGCTCCCCTATAGAAAAACTGCCCGGAAATTGCACGTCCAGCAAGACATTTAAGGTCTCCTGTCCTCTTTTGTCCAGCTTCCACATGGTTTTTGAATAAAACCAGGGATGGCCGTTGATGATGCCAAGATTTTCCGCAACCGGCTCGTCTCGGATTGTGCTTCTACACTGCTGTAGAAGGATCTCCAAGATTTACGCTTTGCGCTTCTAATCTGGTTTTTAAATATACTCCATGAGGATCTATAAGTGGACCAGTCGCCCCCCCCCCGCATAGTTTCATTAAATAGCCGGCGACATTCCCTGTGGGTGTCGCCCAGATAGGAATTCTACCATCGTGGTTGATTCCTACCCTTACAGACCCATAGTCTGCATGCCTCACCTGAAAGCTTCCGTCAAGGTCTTAACAGAAGCTTCGATGTCGTGGCAACTATTTATATTCGGAGGATCCGGAAGAGCTCGGGACAGGATGTTGCGATGCTCAACCCAGTACGTCTTCCTCCTGTTCTGAAAAACCCTAGTCATAGGCATTCCCCAGAAACTCTCCATTCACTAACCAAATCTGAGTGCCTGGAACTGACCACGGTCACATCAAGAACCTACCTTCTGTTCGGAACTACAAAGGTAGGTTCCTGCCGGTGTTCATTATACTTATATTATAAGGATAAAATCAAAACGACACTCACCCCTTGCATTCATGTCCGAGCTTCCCCAAGCAATGTGGTCTGCGTTGTCATCAGTCCCAATAATAAGCTGCGTATTTCCCATTCTCGCAGCACTTGTGAAGCCACGAACCTTTTCATTCGGTGGAGGTTCGCTTTGGTCGTGGGCCATGTGACTCAAGACCACGTAGTCCACAGACCCTGTCACCAACTATCCAGGGTTCCTGAACTAGTGCCAGTTCCACTCTTCTCTCAATTAAGCGGAGGAGCAGCGCAGCTGATGCTGCTTTAGAATAGTGAAGGTTAACCTGAGTTACCTTCACCATTATTTGTCTTTTGGGATGACTATGACGTTTACGTCGTCTTCGTCAGAGTCCAAGATGACCTTTGGCCACCTCACTATAGGACCCATCCATTGATGGCTTCGAACGTTTAGTCTTGGGCTGTTGGCCCTGCCTTCGCTCCACCTCCTCCGAACGTTGTCGTGTTGCTTAGGCTGTTCGGCCAAATATGATTTTGCCCAGTCAAAGGAGCAAGTTCCTCAGAGTTTAGGGATTCTGGGGGCTTCTTACCCAATTTATCCATGAAGCGCTCAGCAGCGCGTCGCTTCAGGAAGGCCCTTCTGGCAGAAGTTATGTGCCTTTGAGACGTTTTCTTGTTTCAGAGCGGTGAAGCTTGGGATACCAAGGACTTGTTTGCGTTTCCCTTATTCACACTAGGCACAGAGTTACCTGCCGCCCGAAGATTCCGGTTGGCAGGCCCCGAAGCAGGGGGTTTCATTGCATGCGCGGGCTAAGGCAGCTTCAGAGGTGCTTGCTTTTGAATCCAGAGGCACCTCTCTGCCGCTACTTCCTTTAGAGGCAGCATTTACGCATTTGGAAGGTCCAGGTTTCCCCTTACTTGCTCCTACTTTTGGTTCGATACCAGTAGCATGCTTACTAGCCTGACCTAGTGTCTCCATCAGACTAACGTGGACCTTGGTAGCATTCGATTCACCACGACCCAAGGACTTCGACGTGGGAATAGGGTCTCTGAAGATTATAAGGCCCCCGACCGGATACATGGGGCTCGATTTTCCTTCTCTCATCGGACTGATAAATAATAGACCGCCATGTTGTATAAACCTGCTCTCCCTCTGGAAGCAGGCAGACCACCAAGCCGCCCAATATAGAAACAGACGATGGTGGACTTCGGACAATTAAATGAAGGAATCCTAGAATTCAAACGGGCTTTACCTGCTTGATGTCCAACATTGACCAAGGACTGGAGAAGATCACCATGAAGGTGACGTCTAATAGCCGCCCCATATGGGAAAAACAGACGCTATCAGACAGGGGATGGGCAGTTCTTAGCTTAGTGCTCGCCATGAGCCACTCTAATATGGGAGGCCCTGCCAGTTCAGCCTCATGGGTCCTTGCACATAAGCCTGCGCATCGTGACGAGATGACCACCCTTCGCGAAGATAAATAATAACTGTATTAATTGCCAGATATCTCAACAGAACGAATTAAAATAAGTTTTCTTGAATTTTTTCGAATTTACCAATGTTATTTCTAACTGTTATTCTTGCAAAATACAAAATCATTCGATAATTTTATTGTATTTTAATTTTATACAGCTGTATTAATACATATGTACGCGTATATTTTTGCTAGATAATGTTCAATTAATTTAAAGATAATTGAAGTTATTTATCTATTTACAGAACATATATTTTAGATTGCGTTGTCCAATTTGTTGCTTATATCTGTATTTTGTATATCCGGACGAGAGTAAGTAATCTTGTCGATAATTTAGGCATTGAAGCATTGCGGCTCCGTGTTTTTAATTTCATGGTGGAGTCTACTATACTCAAGTCAGACCCATTTAGACTATTCTGACTTGTACCTCCGTCGACTGCCTCTTTCAGCATCTCAGGGTCAAGCTTCATCACATTCCATTTTCGGGTTGCTACACGTTACTCCGATTGCCACGGTCGACCACCAATCTCAATACGAAACATAATGTAATGGTGGTCACTAGCAACCACCAGATCAAGCCAGGCTGCCATGTTCAATACTCACCCACATTTAGAGACCGTTGAAGCCACTCCTCATTCAAGTGTCCTGGAGTTCAAATCTCCCACAATTATCAGAGGTCCTTCAATTTCCTGTGCTCTATCCTCAATATGACGCAATTTCATCTAGAATTCCTGGATTATATCGCTTGGAGTTAAATAACAGCATACTAGAGCACACCGGATGGAGTTCAAATAGACAAAACCCGGAGCCGAACCACTACAAATTGCTAAGAACTTACTCTTGCGCGGCAGCCATATTCTAGATATACTTTTTCGGATGCAATCTGATCCAAGAGTGCGTTTACCGTTCTACTCTTGTGCATATTTGCCTGAAGTATCCTCATACCGAAGTCGTTTTTGATCCCAGGCATCTTCTAGACGTATACTATTTCACGACCAGCATCCACGCATAGAAAACATTGAGCGGGCCTTACACACTCCTTGCTTTTGTAACCCGGTTCGCCACCCTTGAAGCACAGTTTTCTCCTATCCGGACCTTTGCAGTCAATTGGTATGTGTACCGCACAGAGGCATCGGAAAGAATGCTTTGTGCCAATCCAAGATATTATCTTTGCTCGTATCCAGCCAATTTTTATCCTTCCTACCTTAAGCAACGTGTTCGCACTTTCCGCTGACAATGCCACTAAAGCTCGGACCTGCACTTTATTTTTTTGATCTCCCCAATGCACAGCTCCTCATTCGTTTTATCGAGCATGCTCTTAACAGCCTCTTCTACTTACTCTTTCTTCGTGAACGAGTCGAGGTTACTAATATCTAATGTCGACATGGGATTCAGTTCAGAAACCCATGCCGCTTATTGAACCGTGCTTCTAAGCTCCTCTAAAAATTTGGTTGGAATCTTCTCCACTAGAGCAATAGGTCACCAATACGGGTTTTGTGGATACCCCACCTTATTTAGCTGCATATTAGTTTGCACATTTTTAAGCACGTCTTTATAAGTTTTTCCCTCTGCCGGCTTAACAAGCACAGCTTCCGATATTAGACAAGAACGAGGTCGCTTCATCTCCATTACCCTATGGTTCTTATCCACCTGTGAATTCTCTAGCGGTAGATTTCGTTTTCTTTTCTTTCCTACCACTTGCCATAAAAACTGTTCATTTCGTCCTACTTTTATGCTTGTGACTGGGGTATCCTCAGAATTACCTATTACCAATTGTTTTTTATTGTCCTTAGCCGGACTTGTTGCTGGCTTTTTCCACGCGATAATGAGGTCTCCGAGTTATTATATTCTCTGTCTTCAGTTATTGGCCTCAAAAACTGCACATTCCGCTCTTTTTCGGTCACTTTCCAGCTCTTCCGATATCAAGACCATTTACTCATCGAGTTCAGATATTCCATGCTTTATATTATTGCTGACATTTTTTGTCGCAGAATGGTGAGATTCATCTTCCGCAGTATTGCCTTGTATTGAGAGATACTTTCTTCCTCTAAATTTCTTATTTTTAAATGAGCTCCAACCGCGGTGAACTACCAACTCGCTGCTGCACAGGCGCCTCCACTTCGTCCCCTCTACGAGCTTTCAGCTATTTACCTCCCGTGGCTCGTTAGCCCCAGTTCGCTCAGGTGATTGCTCCCTATCGGCGATCGCCTAATTTTCCTACTTGAGCGGAAAAGATCTATTTCCGCCTTCTTATCAAAATTATACACAAATCACCTTATCAATATGTTTTTCTTTTTTCTACCGCTTTACTAAAGTAATAATATGTACATATTTAAGTACATATGTATGTGTGTATGTATTAAATTCAAGGGTGTTACAGAATTTTATTGTGTCAGAATCAGAATTGAAATCGACGAAAAATGATTTTGGCTTCACAGAAACCAATATTATCGATTCGATGTTCGAATTAGAAATGCTATCAGAAAATAATGTCGTAGAATCCATTTTTATCGTTTTTTGTCAAAAATAATCCGATCAGCTGTTAGCTCTCCCATTTGCATTGTTTATTTTGACTTTTCTTTTAGGCGATTTATTATTGGCGCAAAATACACAAACACTAGCCCAATGAAGTCTACATACACCCCTCAAAGCTAGACTTTACACAGAACTATAAGGTTCTCAGAACATAAGCTTCTCTACACGAAATTTAAAAATGGAAATATATCAACTTTTGTATGAAATTTTCCGTTGTCATATATAAGAAATTAATTTTTCAGGAAACAGAAAGGTCTACATACACTGCGGTGTTTGGTAACTAATTTCCGCCAAGAAAATTGTTAATAAATTTGTATTGTTAACTAATGTATTGTTACGACAATAAGGTGGCGCACCACAGCGTTTATTACAGTGCCGTCTTAAGGCATGTCGGGGCCCCGGGGCACACCAGAGATTCGGGGCCACCTAAAAATGACTAAAAAAACTCGAATGTATTATTTTTTAATGTATTTATTTTCGTTTTAAAAAAAAGTTAAAAAAATAACACATAAAAATATGGATATAGAAATTAGCATGAAAGTTACTTAAAAAAATGTGCATCAGAAAATAAAACGGTGTTTGCATTAATTTTTTATGATAATGTTTTTTTTTCGTGATTTCTCTGCTGAAAAATCTTCTATTATATCGGCAGTCTATTTTTTGTAGAACATCACTCTCTATGCACATAATTGACAAATTGCAAAACCTTTCCTGCAACATAGACGTTCGTAATTCGTTTTTTATTCTCTTAAGTTGCGAAAATGAACGCTCGCCACTACAATTTGTACTCATTAGGCAAAGGAATATGCGCGTAGCAACTTCGACGTTCGGAAAAGTTTCTTCTAGGTTATTGGATCTTATGTGCTTATGCATACTTAAAATAGGTAAGTCCGTTGGCTCATTTCTTAAATTTTTGATATACTGCCTTAAATGAAAGCATTCTGATTCGAATCAAAAGCATTTATGTCGTTTTTATAATATTTTGCAAATTCATTACATTTTTGTCTCAGCAGTTCAGAATCATTAGTTGTTAACTGTGAAAGAAAGTTAAATCTTTCTTCTATTTCTTGGTATGCATTCATACGTTTTTTTAATTTAGCACACAACGTATCAATCATAGGATAAAATGTATTTACACGAAACTTTTCTTTGCCGTTTAATTGTACATTTTCTGCTGATCCTTCAAAAAATGTGATTCGTGTACTGCGAATCCTTGTTCTTTCAGATTTGTCCTTGTACTCAGCATTTGGTTTCTTTTTTTAGCAGCCGATTCGTATTGCTCGAAGTTGTTACGTACTAACATAATCAACCAGAGATGCATAAAGTTTTGTTGCAACATCCATGGTCATAGTTTTATTTTGTAAACTTATATTTGTTTTGTTCAGTGTACTTAAAAGGTCATCCCATATCTCTGTAAGAAGCACTGTCTCTAATTTTTCCATTTTTTTTTGCTAAGCTTTCAGCCTCATTTCTTGTTTCTCTTGGTTGGTCAATGTCATTTGCAATTGATGTTAAAGCTTCAGAAATGTGAGTGTAACTATTTTTCAGAGCTGTAATAGCATTAGCACGAGCAGACCATTTTGTATCCGGAATAGGCTTTAGAACTTTATTTTCGCCTATATACGATGTCATAATTTTCCACCTTTTAGTCGAAGCCGAGAAAAAACTATACAATTTCTGAACAAATCTAAAGTATGTTACAACTTCTGATACGCATTCAATAGCTTGAACACCTACTAAATTGAGTGTGCCGCACATGGAATAAAAATAGCAAATTCACATTTTTCTTTTCTTTTTTTCTGTACACCAGAATATTTTCCAGCCATATTCGATGCGTTATCATAACTTTGTCCATGACAATCATTTATGGGAATGTTATGGCTTTCTAAAAAGTTTAAAATTGTGTCTGATATATATTGAGAAGTATGTCTAGCCATTTGCAAAAATTGTAAAAATCTCTCAATAGGCTCTCCGCCTTTTACGTATCTGACGATAAAGGTAAGCTGATACACATGGGTGAGACCTGGTGTAGAATCCACGCTTATAGAGTAATATTTTGATGCTTTTAGCTCGTTAATAATCGTTTGCAAAACTTTTTGACCCATAATGTATTCATTACAAATATTTGCAGACAGGTATGATATATTTCCTCGTCCTTAATTTCCAAATTTTTTAATATGTTCGGCAAGAAAAGGATCAAATTCACTAACTAGTTCGATACATCCTAAATAATTTCCATTATTTTGGGACCCAAATATTTCATTGTCACCCCGAAAAGCCAGACCTCTTGAAGCTAAAAACTTAACTACAGAAACAATTCTTTTAAGAATATTCCTCCAATAATTTATTTCCGTATCTTGTTGTGACTGCAACTCACTGTCAATTCGTCCAAAAGTATTGCATCTTGAGATGTAATTTAACATTAACTGTCTATGCTGCAAAGTGTTTTCATGCTCCATTACCTTGTTACTTATATGCTTCCAATCCTTATAACCGTCTGGAGAACTAAAGCTATTACCTGAACCGGTATTAAATAAACGACAGCAAAAACAATACACAGCTTTCTTTGGCGGTGAATAAATGAGCCATTTTCTTTCTAAAATCTCACCATTCGTCAATTTACGAGTGAAACCATTTACAGTCAAATATCTTGTTTTTGTCATTCCACTTGAATTTGGAAAAGTTGCGGATGTACATGAGAAATCGGAATTTTTATTTTGAAAAAATTCTGGTCCTTTTTGAATCCAAAAAATACGAGCTTCTTCTGTTAAAGTCTCATTACCGTAAGTGCCAGGATCAGAAGATAAATTTTTTTGGCTTGTCGTTGGTAAATCTGAGCAGCTCGAAGTGGATGGTCCAGCATTTGTAGAGAATATGACCGTTCTTTCATCTGAGATTTGCTTGCTATTATTTTCCTTACACATTTCCTTTTCAACCTGGGAAGAATCTTGATTTTGAGATAAGGAATCACTTTGCGTATTTGTTTTATCGACCGCAAAAAAAAGAATTAAGTTTTGGCAGTTTCTCGCATATTTCTTTTTGAATGAGAACATTTTTTCTCTTTTGTGAACCACTTAAATATGTTCTCTTCGACGTTACAAAATTAGCAGTTTTACACTTTATTTTTTACTTGTTTACAAAGAATACTTTAAAACTTTTATAAAAACCTTTAACACTTGAACTACTCCACACAATCTATTTACTGATTAAAAAAGCGTTACAAACGAGGAATCACCCTTTTAAAATTATCATTAACTTTTACGTTTAGGTATCAGTGGTGCTAACTTTAGCTATTTATGAATTTTTAAAGCATTTTTGTATTAGTAATAAAACGACTTTATAGCAGTCATAAAAATAATTAACAATACTATGTTATAGTATAGACAGTAATTTTGATTAACAAAAATGTTGTTTAGAATCCTCAACGTAACATAAAATTTATTTACTTGCTTGTTGTATTCATATTTCTATATGAACCTTTTGTCAATCAACCTACATATTTGTAGTTCCCTGAAATATGCAACATTTTCTTTTAAGCAAGGGATTTGTTTAGATGCCCTGTATAAAATCTTTTAATTCGAAATGCTGGGTATTCAAATTTCTTACCAAAAATTGCGAAATAACATAAAAAATATTTCGTACGAAATGCTTGTAAAAAAATCTTGTATAAGTAGTACTTTGTTCTTAACTAAAAGAAAAATATTTACTAAAAATTTTTAAAAATTATTCCTTTCTGGGGGCCCCTATGTCCCTGGGCACGTGCCCCTTGTGCCCTTATTGGTAAGACGGTACTGGTTTATTACATCGCTAAAATAAATAAACAAAAGCTGCAAGAACAACTATACGTGCTGTTTATAAATAACCAAATCTACAATAACAAACATTAGCAGAGACAAAGTAAATAAAAACAACACGGCAACAACAATAATTAAGCAGCAAAGAAAACAAGTAACAGACAATAAACAAGCCACAACAAACACTAAGAGCTGAAAGAGGTAGATGTTTACATACGCATGGCTACAAAAGTACTTAAAAGAAATTAAAAGAAAGAAATAGAATCTACCTGATATATCGAAAGGTTCGAGAGCTTTCGATGTGTTGTTTACTCAGCCATATAAAAAGCACATCGATGCGAACAGCAATCAGTTTAGTTGGTGTAAACTCAGTGAACAGTTTATGTGTCGTAAACTCAGCGAGTGCAGTTTGTGTGGAGAGAGTTTATAAGGAGTAAACTCGTAAAGCTAGTAGTGAAGTAAAAAACCAGTTTAGTTAGAGCTAACTCAGTAAAGAGAGTTAAGTGTGGATAACCTCTGGTTGAAAAGATTGTGATCGAACATAAGTTATAAATACGGACGGGTTGGAAGATCTTTAAGTAGAAAGATCTGTCGAGTAATTGCTGTACAAGATTGTAAACAGAGAGAGTAATTAAGAATAAAAATATGGTATTGCCTGTAAAAATATTACAAGCAGTGGTGCACATAACTGTGTTGAATAAAGCATTTTTAATTAAAACCAAACACAAAATTTATTTTATTTTAACTACAATCTACGAACTCATAAAAACACGCTTTTAAAAATGTAAAAACGTAACAGTATTATAAATATTATAGAGCCATCTTTGCTCATTTTTATGGGGCTTATTTCAGGTGACTGGGAAGGATAATGAAGCTGTTTAAAAACGTGGTACTTCAGCTTCCAAAAAACCCTTTTTTGTTAACAGATTTCCTCGGCTTATCTTCTTGTAGGTTCAACTATGTGAAACCATCCATAGTTGTTTCAATAAAAACCTAAATGCCAACCCCAGTTGCCGAAAAGCACCTCCAAACCATATTGAATCTACTTACATACACTCTATATCGCTGGTACTAAGTTTTTATATTGAAACTCTCAGTTTTTTTTTTTAACTGTTTGTTTTTCGTCACACAAATATAATAAACTTATTTTCATCGTTTAAACTTTACTCAAAAATTCTTTAATATAAAAACTTGATACCCATGTTAAAGTATTTACGCAGTTTCGATGTGGTTTAGAATTGCTTATCGGCAACTGGGTTTGGCATTTTTTGTTTGTTTTTTGTATGATTAGAAAAATAAATAATAAATAAATACATAAATAATCAAAAACAAATCATAATAAATTTTAGAGAATAAAAAAATAAAAATAAATGCCATAAATTTATTTTCTTAAATATTTTTTCTGTTTTAACAATTTTCTTTTTAATACATTGAATATAATTTTCAAATTTATATGCTGAAAAAGATAAAGTCGTCGATACGCACTCTGCTAAATGCAGTAATCCTTGAACATTAAAACTGATCAAATCATCAACATATAATTTAGAAAAAGGCTAAGAAATCTTCCAGCACTTTTTGTGAAATATCTGCCTCTCTTATATGGTATATTTCCAAAGAGGAAAGCCTAATACTACTGTGCAATAATAAAAACGATAATATTGATAACCAATGATGCAATCTTTTAAATCGAATATTCCTATGTATAGAAACTGCCTAAATTCCGTAGACTTCCAATTATTAAATTCATCTCAACTCCTAGGTGAACGGCAAAGTTCTGACGGAAGTATAAAAAGTTAATTCTTCATTAGTCGTATTAGCTTTACATATTATTAAAAGTTAAAGTAGTTTTTTTGGTAACTACTAAATCTACTAAATGTATGCAATTAAATAGGAATGGGGAAACCATTTCAAACCTATTGTTTCTAAACTACTTTTTTCCACTCTAAGCTCTTCCGATTGGTGAGATGGATTAGAGCTAGATTCAAGTCATATCAGTTTTTAAAGGATCAACCTCTTTCCAAAAATATACTTTTCTCTTCTTATATAGTGCTTCCTGACAACATTTGGAGACGCAATATCTGTAACAAAAGCCCTAGCTGGAGAGTCACTAATGAACAAATGAACATTAAATCTAAGCAAATTTTAAATACAACCATCTTCACTTCTTCACAGAAATAAATAAAGATAATTAAGTTTTGTGGCTTCTTAAAATCTGAAAAAAAAACAATCATAAAAGGATTGACATTATTAAACCTATAATTTTTACTAGAATGGGCCACAAAACTCTATTTGAGCTTTTAGAAAGTTTTGAACTATCAATCCCTACATCGATTAAAGCTCCCTCTTGTTTAACTAAATATTCAAATGAATCAATCAACTCAAATTCAGTATACAAAATTTTTGTTAAATTTTCTCATTTTAATAATATTATATTTTATATGACATTGTACAGTATGCGAAATCCGTATTCATACAACCTTAAAAAAATTTATTTACTTAAATTTTAATACTTTTCTAAAAAAAAAAATGGTTTGAGTGTCGTTTTTTTGGTTTTAAGTAATAAAACCTGCTTATTTAAAATCGCATAAAAAATTTTATTTTTAAATATTTATTTTATTAAAAACTAATAATTTTAATAAATTCTGTTTGAAAATTTGTACGAATATATATTTTTCTTACTCTATATAGGTAGTTGTCATTCCTCATTTATATAATTATTAGAATTTTGAGTAATTTTGAGGCCATGTCTGTGTAAAATAAAATTTGAATTCCAGCAACATTGACTATGAGAGCAAAATTACAAGTGGAGTTTATTATTATCAGATATTTTATTATTCTACGAAAACTTCAGTGTTGCCAAAAACTTCTCGCCAACCACCAACTCTAAAAAATACCATCGACAAAAATTACTCAATTAATTTAAAAACTTTCTTATATGTATGTAGCTTTGTATATAATAAGAAATTGATTTTGTAAATTTAACATTTTTCGGAACTACATAATCAAAGCAATTTCATATTACGTCGAAGTCCATATCAATAACGATTAGAATAGAGTTGGGTCGTTTAGCTCTTATAATGAGCTAGTTAGTTCACTTACAACAAAAAGCATGTACATAAAACAAAAATCTCATTTATGTATATTACTCTTGACAGTTCATATTTGACAGTCGTGAAGTAGAAACATAGAAAATTTATTGTGGAAAAATATTCACTAAACCCAAATCATAATGAGTGACGAGGCACAATTTCATTTAAATGTTTATGTGAATAAACAGAATACTCGGTTCTGGGCAATGGAAAACCCTCAAATTATTCATCAGTCACCTTTGCATCCATTAAAAGTGACATTCTGGTGTGCAATTTCGTCAGGAGGAATCATTGGACCTTATTTCTTTGAAACCTAAAATGCGCAACAGTAACTGTCAGTGGGGAGCGAAATCGTGATATGATTGAAACATTTTTAAAGCTACAACTGCATGCATTGCATTGGGCTTGACTAACATGTGGTTTCTACAAGACGGTGCCACATCGCATACAGCCAGGATTACAATGGAATTACTGCGAGACCTCTTTTCTGAACAAATCATTTCAAGGTATGGTGATGTTGATTGGCCTCCACGGTCGCCTGATTTAAGTGCTCCGGACTTCTTTTTGTGGGAATATCTGAAAAGCAAGGTTTATGCAAACAAACCGGAAACGCTAGAGCAACTCAATCAAGATATTCGTTATGAAATTAATGAAATACCGCGTGAAATGTGTGTGAAAATATAATTAAAAATGTGCTCAAATGGGTTCTCATTTGTTAGGCTAACAGAGGCGGGCATTTATCTGATATTGTATTCCATACATTATTGCCGACATTAGATAAAACATTTATCAATATAAGATCCATTCTCTTTCATATAATCAAAAATTATAAACAAACAAAGTAGTATACCTTCCCGGCGGACACTCTGTATGTGTGTGTGTTTAACACAAATATTTTGTGTTGTAAGTGAACGAACTAGCTCATTAGAAGAGCTAAACGACCCAACTCTTAATTAAAACAATATTACAACATTTTGAAAAAATATTTAACCAACCAGTTTTGTTTCACTTACTCCACGGCTAAAATTGCGCTTGCAAACTGCACAACAGCGAACTCTATCAAGATGATATTCCAAGCACACATCAGGTGTCACAAAGCTTTATATGATATTTAACTATTTCAAACTTATAGAAACACTAGCGCAGGGTCCAGTACCTTATGTAATTGAACAGCTTTGGGAGGATTTCGCTAAGGGAGTAAACACCCTTTTTAATCTAAGTTTGACATTAATAGAAATATTGAGTACGAAATTTTGTCCTATTATGTTTAGAGTTTAAAAATGTTAGTAATTTTTGTTTTTCTATCGAAACTTACAATTATTGAATAAAATGCTATATTTTTATTATTTATGAAGATACATACCTGAAATATAAATAAGACTCTGAAATATTTATATATACTATATTCATATTTTTTACGTTTTGAGGACTTATCTATGGGGAAAATTCTTCTTCGATTTTGCGACGGAGTCACTGTATACTGTATAGAAACCGTCAAATACAAAATTTTGCAGCTAAAGAAATTTTCTTAACATCAAAATATATCCAGACCTTGCGGAAAAATATATTTTACTTTCAGACAAGTTATTCTAATTGACACTCAATTCAAAGAGCCAGAAATACAATTTGAAAAAATTTAGAACAGCTTATTTCAACTCGATCTGTTGAGATTTATGGCAATTGATCCAGTTACTAGGACACAATACGCATTAAATTAACCCAACTTTATATTTTTCCATGAAAAGGATATTTGTAAGAATAAAATGTTCAATTTCATAAAATTAAAAATATATATGTTAACCCGCTCTGTGAAGGATTCTATCGGTTAATTTATTTATTTACTAGGACCTAGACCCAGTAAAATAAGGCTAAACTTTGCCGCTCATGTTGTCCTGGTTGCTATATCATTTTTATCTTAGCATAGTGAATCATTTATTATTCTTATTCGATTTAGTGTTGATGCACAGTGACTCATTTTGACTTTTTTCGTTGCAAAAATGATAACATGAAATAATTAAGATGTTTTAAAATTAATTAAAATATTTAAAAAGACATTTAAAGAGGACACTTTAGGCTTTAAAATTCTGTTTACACCATATTCCTAGGAGTACAGGCGCTACAAAAATTTAAATCAAAGTCGAATAATTTTTCTGGTATAAATTTTTAATGTTTATTTTATTATAACATTTTTATTTGCATCAACAGTACATATTTTTGTATGTTTTTAATGCTTAAATCAAAGTTATTGTATATTAATTATGTAATCACTGTATTCAATAAAAATGATACAAACTAAATATTGATTTTTTGTATATCTTGAGAACGCTAAAAGTGAGAATGTCTAATAACTTTGTAGTCTACAAAAATAGTCGGCCAACAATGGGCAGATACATAGTAAATATTAATTTTTGTATATTTTGAGAACAGTAACAGAAGAAGTTTCTAAGTTTTGTTCAAACAACTTCATAGACATCATCAGCCAATAACTGGGAGAGATTAGATAATTAAGGGTGGCATTACCATTTAATACTAAATATGGAACAACAACATCTCCTCACCAAGATAAAAAATTACAAAAATTAATGACTCAAGATATCCAGCTGTAAATAAATGTATTTTGGGGGGAGAGTGACTGAGCAACCCCTTAAAACGCTATTCATATTCCGCTTAAGATGGAAACAAATTTGAAAAGTTTTTTTAACTTGTCACATTCTAAACGCATCTTTATTACATACTTGAAAAATGGAACTAAGATTGTAACAGTTTTCATTTTATTTCATTGTAAAAAAGCTTCGTTAAATTAGCAAATATGCTCAGAATAATATTGGAGTGAACGGTTTTGGATATTTTTAGTAATACTCTACTTTATCTGCAAAAATTATCTAAACATATCTAAACATGTCGCTACCGAAAAAGTAGGGTACCTGATTTTTTTCTTATTTTTTTTTTTAATAAAAAATAAACTAAAAAAACTATCAATAATTTTTATCTAATAAAGGAAAGAGTTTTCAGTTCATGATTAGTGAGAAGTTTTTTATACAATCTATTCATTCATTTTATAAAAATTTGTATTTTTGCCACAGTTCTTGGGAAAATTATCCACAGTGCGACGGCTCAGTACATTGTTTATTATGAACAAAATTAATATATTGAGATATGAAACTTCTTCCTTTTTGGGCGGTTTAAAACAGGGACTGAAGCCTTGGAAAAAATGAGTTCAGGTTCGGGTTCGGGTTAATCAAAATAAAAGTTGAGATTCGGTTCAGGGTTTGGATTAGGCTCAAAATTTAAAAATACTAATGTTTTATTAGAATGGATTTTATTTGCTTTTCAAAGTAATTTTGATTTAATTTTATAATTAACGTTAAACATTCCGTACATTCGAAGAATTTATAAAACTCTCTTACCTTTCCACTTGTAAATTCTTGGAGATCGTTTTTACTCTATTTTGTCTGAAGATTGTGCTCTGGTTACCTTGTCGTTAAAAATATAAGGTGTTTTATCGGTTTTTTCATATTATAAACCACTTCCTAACCTTAACCATTTCAACGGGCTCGGTTTAAAAGATTTTATAAAACCCCAACGGATTTAGGTTCGGGTCCAGTCTCAGTCTCTGGTTTAAAAGCAAAATAAATTTATGAACGATTATTAAAAGTCTGTAAGAAGTCTTCACGATCAAAACGCACCGTGGAATTTTGAGCTTCTGAATTTAAACATGGTGCTAGAAGCCTTGCAACTGCAACAACTAAATGGTATTGATGATCGACAACAAAAGTTGCGTGAAAATTGTGATTTCAAAGGCATTTCCATTGAACGAATAATTCGAATTCTGGTTCTGGAATTACGCATGAATAAGCTTTGTACAAGATAGGTGCCGCATTCGCAATAGGGATACCAGGGGAGAGGTAAAAAGAGTACAAATGTTATAAAAAAAAAAAAAATTTTAAGTATTTGCAATTTCTGCAATATTAGAATCTAACAAACGTTCACAAGTGGTTATTATTCCTTTTCTTTATATAAACTAAACGATAAAACCAAGAATAAAAGAGCGTACCATTTGCATATATTTTGATCTTAAACAATTTATTTATTCATATTGATTTACCTTAATATTCCTCTGTTTTATTATTAATGGCCCAACTGGCCCAATTTTCATTGGGATAATTAAGAGTATTTTTACTTGCCGGAAGGTGCCAAGCTATGTCCTTACTTGAAAAAGTGTTAGTAATAATACCTGGTACTTTTATATTTCTACTAAAGGATTTATTGAACATTTTAACGTACTAAGCTCTTCTGAATCGGATGGAATACCAGAACTGGTCCTGAGGCAGTTTTTCAATGATGACGTCTCTTTATCAGCTACTAACGTACTAGAATTATTCTTTGCTAATTAACAAGGCTTAGTCTAGTTATCGCAAAAAGTATTGCTCAACACAATTAGTCATATAATCCCATGTAAAGATTGCAAATCGATTATAACCGGAATCGTAATCGCGATTAATCGCACCATTTAATCGTAATCGCACTGTTAATCGTTCGATTAAATATAATCGCACCTTGCTTCTGTAAAAAAGAAGTTGTACGAAAAGCGGTTAAATTTTCTTCAGTAAGGAACGCATTTTTACAGCAGACCAGCGTAAAGGCTCATAACAATGAAAAAATGCTTCTTTCTGACGCAAAAACTCATTAGAATTCAATATTCCTTTTGAAAAACTGAATAAGGTATAGTTTGGAAGAATTATCATCTATGAATTTATATCTATCTCAGCTTTGTAATGTCCTATTGTCAGTTGAAATTCTTTGCAGCTCAAATGCAAGTATCTATTATACAAGCTGAAAGAGCGCTGTCATTTTGGTAAAAAAATATAAACCACAACAAAAAACAGATATTGCTAAAAAGATGTTATTAGCTATTAAGACTAGAATAGATAAAAAACAAAACAAGAACTTTAGAAACGATACCACTGAACAACGATTGATTTAATTATTCTAGACATTTACTTAAACGCTTATATGGATTTAAAAATTGGGAGAACTATACTGTTTGTGATGATGAGGCAATAGCTAGTGAAGAAGATAACATTGACGATATGGAATCTGAGTTACAGACAGAAATTGGTAGAGCTCTTGCTGAGACCGTTCAATATGCTGCGCCAAGAACTTTTTTTAAACATGAAAAAAATTAAAAAACAAAAACATAACATATATGTATCTGTGCATATACAAAGCTATTCAAACGGTAAAGCCATTTTCAACAGAATGCGAAAGAGCATCTTCATTAGCAGGCAATTCTGCACAAGATTACAATCTCGTTTAATTTTTGAGATGTATTTACCTATCGCACTCGTACCGCTAAAGTGAGTCTACTTAAAATTTTCAAATTTTCAGTAGTGGCAAAAAACTTATGTGTTTAGGGTGCACAAAAAGGGGTAATAATTCTTTTTTTTTGACGAAAGAGTAGTGTTATAAACTGTATGTATATCGTTTTCTTGCAAACAGTAAAAATTGCCAAATTTTGAGTTGACTCTCTTCAGAAGTATAATGCGATAAGTCTATTTTTGACTAGTTTTTTATAAAATAAGTATATAAAGCTTTTGTTTTGTTAACTGAAGAATTATAAATTTTAGTATTGTTTTAAATAAACTTCAATTAATCGATAATCGCGACTAACGGATGAAAAACTGCGATTAAGTGCAAGCCCTAGTCCCAAGTAAATTCTTGAAATTCTTATTGCAAATGTAAAGTTCGAATAAAATAAATAATTATAAAACTTTTGACTTAGCCAATATCACCTTTAAAAAAGATAATTAGATTAACAGATTCTGACAATCTGCATCCATGTCAAACATAGCATAGTGTTGCTAAAAAAAAATTCAGTATTTATTACATTTAGCACGTCTTAAACTGCACGAACCCGTTTTTTTTTTTGCAAATTTCTTTAAAAAACTTCGTATTGAGTGTGTCACTCTTATCAGCATTAGTTCGGTAAATGACCAAAGCTTTCATACCGGTTACATTTAGGACATGAAAATATAAAGCAACAAATAAAGGTCATCTTTATCTAGTCATGTAGTATTACAAGTAACTTGAAGTTGGTCACTACAGTCTTTTGGTCTTTTGTAGCCTTCAGATATGTAATTGTTACGCCGATTAGGTACGTTTTTATTCTCTGTTCACAAATAATTTGTGTACATTTCAGAGAGATATGTAGCTACAAAAATTTCGAGCGCATTCGAAATATTCTAAAATAATGTTTTTTTCACAATTTCAAAGGTATATATTTTGCAAATCACTCAGAGCCAAAAAATCTCAGTTGGAGAACTGAAATTATTAATGAGTATTTGTAAAGCTTTGTCAATTGTTGCTTGCACTGTAAATAAAGTATTTCAATATTAATTTCTATCAAGTTTTACTCACATACATACATACACACACATTATAACATGCTGGCATCATTTTCAATGGAGTGGCATCATAATCATTGTCTACTGAACAAATAGACTTGGAAACATTTCACTTATTTTTATTTATTGAAGAGTGTTTTACTTTTTTTACAATAGTATGTATGTATGTGTATGTACTATACATATATTAGAAAAATATTTTTCCTATTTTCTTCTAAAAATGCGAAGTTTTTTTTTCTTTTTTAGAAAATCCACATTAGGACGTGTCAGAGTTCTGTTTATTATTGTCTGTTTTTGATATTTTATTGTAACCGGTAATGCATATAAAAATATATTTCATGATAATTTGATTGAGTCAATAAATATAAAATAACCATTGAGCTTATATTTAATATTATCTCACATGTTGCATTGGAAATGAAATAAATAAAATATTTTTAAAAAATTACTAGAAACTGAAAAGCACAAAGCTTCACTTATGAAATGGCTTTCATGTAGTCCCGATTTGAATCCACAAGGATATCTGTCGGGTTGTATGTCACCCAAATATATTGAGAAAAAGCCCAATAGTAGCTTCACAAAACTGTTAGAGTTTCAGTTGGTCATTATGCAGCTGGAGATGATTGAGTCATCAGTTGCTGGGAAATTTTATGAAAGCGGTTTCAAATCATATTTCTGAAAAATAAATAAGAATTGTGGATCAATTAATTATTGAAAACTAAATAAATGTGTTGTTCAGTCAGTTCGTTTAAACGAATATGGTATGTGGCGGTTTTTATTCGCACTTTAAAACTGCAATGATTTAAAAAAAGCAACTTTTCGCACCTAATACAAGTCTTTGTTACAAACCAAGTTGGAACTAGTTTTGAGTAATACATTGATAAAAGAGAGAGAAAAGAGCAAAATTAATTTTTATTCTGCGTTTATATCGGTGTTTATATCATTTTAAATTTAAAAATGCAATAAGACAAAAACGGTTTAAAATTTTTCAAATTTATTTTTTTGTTGTGAAGTACAATTATTCCGTTTAGAAATGCAACATTATTTCATTCATATGGCTGCCACAGCTGGCCTCACAGTACTCCATTCGATCGGTCCAATTTTCGAGAACTCTTTTGAGAGTACGGGGTCGTATCGCAGCAATGGCATCACGAATGTTGGCCTTCAACTTGGCATAACACTTATCTTTAGCGGCGCCACACAGAAAATATTCTAACGGAGTCAAATCGCAGCTTCTTGGCAGCCAACTGTCATCGCCATTTCGGCTAATTAAACGGCCATCAAACGTTTGACGCAATAAATCGATTGTGGCATGAAATGTGTGGCAAGTTGTACCATCCTTTTGAAACCAAACACCGTTCACATCAATACCATGAAGAGCGGAGCACAAAAAAATCAGTTATCATGGTACCATTGACCGCAATGATTGCGCCGTCCTCAAATTTGAAATATGAAATTTTGCTTATTAACGTACAATTATTGAACCAATTGAACTGTGTAAGGCGTCATACCGAGATCTTTACGCAAAATTCGACGTAAACTGGTGCGCGAATTTTTCAATTCTTGAGAACGATGACGAGCTGATGTTAATGGATTCTCACGCACACTCTCAGCCACAGCTTCGATATTTTCAGGTGAACGCACTATACCAGCATGCTTACGTCTTGGCGCATCAACAATGACCACTGCTGGACCCTCTCTGCGACCAAATTTTGTATAACATTTTCATGCAATTTCCGACCAACTGTTTTTGTTTTGAAAATAAATCACAACGTTGCTCAAGCGTAAACAGATTCATTTCTTTCAGTGGAGATAATATACTGAATTTTGTGACTTAAAAGAATTACGTAAGTATTGCCAGATTCGAAATAACCGCTGGTTCAAACTAAAACCGATACAAATATGTACCACTGTATAGATTTAAAAAAAGCAGGATAATTTTAGTCTGCCAAGCCCGGCTGTATGATTACTTATGCACTGATTTTCTCCCTTAAATATTAACTTCTTTAAATTCGGTAGCTCACTAAGAAATTACAGATCTTCATTAAATTTGATGCAAATCTTAAAAACTTTAAAAAACTTGGAAAAATTTTGTCTGAATGTTTGTGCCAAGTATAAGCCTATTAAAGATTAAAATCTTTTGAAAAAATTTTGAAATTAATTTTTTTTTAAATGTAAACATTTGAACATTATTAAATTTTTCTCTAAATATTACAATTTTACTTCTATTCAAAATTTTATTCACTTATTATAGTGTTTTTTTTTTTTTTAATATAGAAGATGACACTGAGTTACTTGCTCTTTTACTTGAATCAACGAATATGAGAACAGCTGTTTAACTTCAATAAACGAATGAATGAAGTTCATATAACTCTTGTTTACTTTTTATAACCCTTCTGCCATTAAATGTTTCTTCAAAGTGCGCATCTATGTTCATACGTAAATATTTATCCACCCGTATTTACTATATACAAGTACTAGCGAAAGTAGAAGTATACTCAGTAACCCATTCCATCAACTCATATTATCTGTATGCATGTACATACGTAGTTTTCCAATGCATTTCATGAACATAAAATATAAAATAATGCTGAGCGCTAATGCTAATGCTAGGGTAAAGAAAGTCATTCATAATCACATGACTCTGTCCGTAGTCGTTGAAATCATGTGGAGAAGGCTGTGAGGTCAGTTTTGTACTTTGTCATATCAAAATACTTTGAAAGATGTAATTCTAAAAGGACATATTTTCAATAAATTAAATGATTTTATGCATTTTAAGCAATAAATATTAATAGTATTCTATTATTCTATTATTCTCTCAATTTTGTAATTTTCATATATTCAACTACATTAAATAAAAAAAATTGTAAATCTTGGTCTTATTACTATTAATTTCGCTAATTTGTCTATAGATAATAGGGAGCATTATAACTCCCCCTATAAATGTTCTCTGTTGGTAAAAAATGCGTTGCGAGAAATTTTAAGCAGATTGCATCATGGGAAGGCGTGCCGCATACGCTCAGAATATGGTGTGCTTTATATGTCTGGGACCATTTTTTTTTTTTTTTTTTGTAAAGTTCTGGTCATAACTCCTCCCAATGCGTTGTGGATATTTTAGACAGTTGAAGAAGTGGAAGATGTGCTGCACCCGCCACCAATCTGTCTAAAATTTTCACAATGCATTTCTTTGCTACTGAAAATATTTCTAGGAGAGTTACGGCCAGAACTTCAAAAAAAATTGGTCCATGCATATAAGGAACACCCTAGTATTTAAAGTCTTTAAAAATATTATTACAACCAAAGTTGACTTTCGACATACAGATTTTTCTTTACAGTATTACTCGTAGACATAGCTTAACACTATGCTGGAAGATTGTTTACACATTCAAGCAAATACCAGTTAGCGTTGCGAAAATTATACCAGATTCGAAACTATTTTTACATTTATTTTATTTTGGATGGGTATTAATTTATAAACAACTTTTATATACATAACCTTAACGGATAACCAAAGGATTTACTTGAGCTTAGGGTACAAAGAGTTTTAGCAGAAGTCTAATTCTGCAGGCCTTAGTTCTGCAGGTGGTTGTATGCGAATACTTTTTATAGAGCCAACCACAATTATGTACATATATAGTCGACAGCGCACCCTTTTGTAGTCGTGAATGAAACCTTGTAAAGTTTAACGACAATAATTCCAATTCCCAAGAGGTGCAAGAACTTTAATGCCACACTTCTTAGAGTATGAAGCAAGAACAAATCAATTTTTGCTATTGCACTGTCATACAACACATGACATACGGATTGTGTTATTTGTCAGCTTCAGCCTTCAGCAGTATAGCGGCTCGAACAATTTTATCGTTCAAGAAAATCTAAAGGTTTTACGATATAGAACGGGAAAAAAATTGAAGTATCTCTTCTATTGTGTAAAAAACGAACCTGTACGATGGTAAATAAGGTTTAAAGCGTTGTTGTCGCTAAATTTTAACCCCTTTAAGAATAATTACAGTGGTCTACAAAAAACAATAAACGTTCTAGCCTTTAAATAAGACTATATGGAATACAATGATTTTCATGTGTTGAATTCAAATTCGTTTTCAGTTCTTTTCCATCGGACTCAAATTTTTTTTATTGGCGTTGTATATCAATATATTTCATTATAACTTACTGCCATCCCTAAATAAGAGCGGCAAGCGTTTTTTATCTGTCAAAGTTTCTCATGCCCATACAATTTGTATGGAGCATCCCGAAATAACGCGGCGGCAAATATTTGCAATTGGAAAATCCAATTTTGACAGAGCGTTAAATAGTGAAGTTGATTGCAAAAGACAACAAATGTAAACAAAGAAAAAAAAGAGGGAAAAAGTAAACAATCGCAAAAAGGTTATATGTTATTGGCTAATGTAAAAAGTTTTATTCGATTATTAAATTAATAATTATTTTTTCTGTTTTTATTTATATTTCAATTCTGTTTATTATTTTATTGATTATGTCAATACTTTCTCTAAAAATGCAATAGTAAAACATTAAATCACCCACCTTCTTTCAAAAATAAATTTGTAAAAGACAATGAATTTTAATATTTTGTTTTTTACACAATTTTGATTTCTTTTATTACTTTCACAAACTGTAAGTCACACAGCAAAGATATAACGTACTGTTTTTATCGTTTTGACGTAAGTTTGCCGCTTTTATTTAGGTATGGCCGCAGAGCGTAAAAGCTAAGCTGCAGAAAACATTCCGCTTGCCGCTCTTATTTAGGGATGGCAGGTAAAAAAGACTTGACCGATTTTAATGCAGTTACAACCAAACGTTTAGGAACAAAATTTCCTATAAACCAAAATTTCCTATTTTTAACAGTTTCGGAGTTATTTGTAACTTAGTTGCGGAAAACAATTGTTTTTAGCAGAATTGGATCAATTTTATTTTATTTTTTTTTTTTTCAAAAGTCATAAAAATATCATCAGAATGAAAATTTTACATGTTATAAAATAAGTTAAAGCTTAAAATGTTGAAAATAAAATAAGCTATACATCATTTAAGCTTGCGTAAATGTAAAAAACTCGATATAATACAATCGGTAAATTACTTATTTTTATGGCTATTTTGAAAAAATAAAAAACAAGGAAACAAATAAGTTCAGAAAAAAGTTAATTTGCAAAGAGCCTTCTAACCAAAAATAATGTAAATATTATCTATAAAAATTTAATATGTAATTCTAAAATACTTTTTCTGTTTCATAAACAGAAAAGAACCTAATAGTTTTTTTTTTTTTTTTTTTTTTTTTTTTAATAAATATTTCAAGAAAATTGGTTTCTAATGTCAAAATAGTTAACAAGTAGTGTACATATAAAGTGTCCGCCAAATAATTTTTTTTTTTTTGAAAATGCTATAAAAAAAACTACTATATTTTCTCAAATTTCTTTTTTTATTTGAAAGTACAATCCTTCCGATTAATAATGGAAAATAATTTCATTCAAATGGCTGCCTCGGCTGGCCATGCAGTAGCCTACACGATCTGTCCAATTTTTAAGCACATTATCGATTGTGTGCAGCTGTATTTCACCAATGGCTTCACGAATATTGTCCTTTAAGGCGTCAATTGTCTCTGACTTGTTGGCGTAACGCTTATCTTTGACGGCACCCTACAAATAATAGTCCAACGGTGTCAAATCGCAGCTACGAGGTGGCCAAACGACATCAACTCTGCGGCTGATAATGCGATCTTCAAAAACAGGGCGCAAAACATCGAGTGTAGCTTCGTCTGTGTGGCACGTAGCGCCGTCCTGTTGAAACCAAATGTTGCTAATATCCTCCTCTTCAATTTTTGTGAACAAAAATTCGTTCAACATGGCCCGATAACGATCGCCATTGACTGTAACGGCCACTCCTTGCTCATTTTCGAAGAAAAATGGCCCAATTATGCCTCTGGACCAAAATCCGCACCAAACAGTGACTCGTCTTGGGTGTATCGGCTTTTCAATGTATGCGTGTGGGTTTTCTGTGCCCCAAATGCGACAATTTTGCTTATTTACATACCCGCTAAGATCAAAATGAGCTTCATCTGAAAAGATGATTTCTTTATTTTTTTCATTCTGCAACTAGTTGAAAAAAAACGTTAGATGGCGGACCCTATATATATATATATATATATATATATATATATATATATATATATATATATATATATATCTTTAATTTTTTCTAATTAGAAAACTTATCACAAACCAAAATTATGAACAATTAAAAGGAAAGAGCACTAAAAAGGCTTATTATTCTTTATTTCAATTAAAAGTAACTTTTGTAATTTTTAACACCGAAAAATAACCAATTTATATTAATAATTACACCATTGATAACTAATAGAAAACTTTTTAATAAATTCACTACACTTGTATGTAGTTAATTCGTAAAGACAAAGAATGTTAAAGGAGTGCTGTTTAAATAATAATAGTGAAATAATCAAGTACGAGTACATGCATATGTACATTCATAGTTTTAATTTCATTTTCACTTTTTCATATTCATGTATTTAATCTGATTTCTTTTCAAGCAATTTTCATATTTCTCTCGTAAAAATAATTAAGTGGCTGGTAGCAGAAATTATTGTTGGTACCATTGATTCTTAATTGATAGTGTCACTTCTTATGACACTTATGTCTGAGTAATTTCCTGTTCTATCGATTCACATGTCTGATTTTCACTGCAAATTATTATTAAAAGACGAAAAGTAATAGCACTAATGGGGCATTCAAGTTCATTTAATCAGCTTTAAAACAGTTGTAACACTATGTTTATCTATTCGGCAATTTGAATCATTTGGTACATTCACAGAAGGGCTGGTGTCACCGTTATTAAGAAATTGGTAAATTCACCAAAAACTATAATTTATTTAAATTTCATTTCAGTTAAACAACTTTTTAACAGACAAAAAGCACTACCAGTTAGTGATTCGCTTGTTCGATAAAAGAACTAACATTGCTTTTGTATAGCGTATATTTGTCATTATTTTTTAGACGTTTCGGCACCAGTAGTACAGGGTGTCCGCCGGGAAGGTATACTACTTTGTTTTGCCGCCATTTTGGTAATTGTCAATGGGGAGCGATATCGTGGTATGATTGAAAACTTTTTAACGCCACAACTGCATGCTTTGAGGCTGACTAACATGTGGTTTTAACAAGACGGTGCCACATCGCATACAGCCAGGATTACAATGGAATTACTGCGAGATCGCTTTCCACAACAAATTTTTTCAAGGAATGGTGATGTTGATTGGCGTCCACGGTCGCCTGATTTGACTGCTCCGGACTTTTTTTTGTGGGGATATCTGAAAAGCAAAGTTTATTAGTATACCTTGCCGGCGGACACCCTGTATTACTTTTGTATAAAGTATGTTTGCCATTATATTTTAGACGTTTCGGTGCCGGTAGTATTTGTTAAGGCATAATTTTTGAGGTAATATGGACTTAGGAACCAGTCTATCCAATTGGATACATAACTCACGGGTCAGGGATGTTGTACAGGATCCTCAAGCGAAATATTTTCGTCGTTTTTGAGCACTTTTCTTCAAATTATCTTTAAGGATATTCAAATATTGTTTTGTCCATTATTTCTTACATAAAGACGAGCTCAACTACCCTAGCTGCGTAACATAAAATTTCATACCATGAATCAAGCACCACCATGTATAACTGAAAACTTAATATGTTTTTTTGCTTGTAGCAAATCGAACTTCTACCTTCATGACAAAACAATTTCGGCCGATTTATATATACAAAATTATTCTCATCACAGAAAATTATCATATCCCAAAAATTCATTCTTTATGTTGAATTTTGCGAAGGAAAGACAATTCATTTGGTTCTCCTTGCCAATTTGTGTTTCTTTGCAATCTCTGATAATACAACCGGCACAATTTAGTACACTGAATACAGTATAATATTGAACTACCGCACGTGTCCTTTCCTTTATCATTTAAGCAATTTTAATTGATTTTTTTTCCTGAGATAGCGGCCTTGAGGTGCGAGTGCCAAAGGATGTTTAATGAGTTGACGAATGACTGGGCTGTTTACAGAGCTAAACTGCGGGAGTTTAAGGGAATGATAAGGAAGGCGAAGAGAGGCACTCATGGAAGTCCTTTCGTGGTGAAATTGAGGAGTACAGTGAGGCTGGTGGATTTCGCAGACTTCTCATGGACACCGGCTATGTTGTGGGGTCTATACGGTCTGAGGATAATTCCTGGACTACTTCCAATGAGAAGACCTTGAAGGTACTCCTTGATGCACATTGACCGGGTAATTGGGATGCGATTGCAACTCCCCTCGAGAGGATGCAACTGCTCAGCAGGTTACTCTTAACTTGAGCGATGGCAACCTTCAATGGACCATTGACTCTTTTGAAAGATACAAATCGCCCACATCTGATATGGTGATTCCTTGGCTGCGGGGAATTTATTATGTTTGTCTTCAGTACTCTTATATCCCAATCAGGTGGAGGGAGGCGAGGATTTTTTTTATCCCCAAAGCGGGAAAACCCTCTATTTCCACCGCGAAGGATCTCAAGACTATAAGCTTGACATCTTTTCTTTTGAAGACCTTGGAGAGGATTGTGGACAACGAAATACGGTCTAAAAACTTTCCTACGCTTCCCAATAGCGCTCAGCACGCCTAAACAAGAGGTCAGTCGACTAAGACTGCAGTGAGTTCCTTAGTGGGATGTATTGAGAAGGCTTTGGAGAGCAAACTTTACTCTCTAGCTGCATTTATCGACGTGGATGGGACTTTCAACAATGTCCATTCGACGGCGATTGTTGGAGCCTCAGAGCGCGTAATGTGAGCGAATGTGTGATGAAGTTTGTGCAGAGTCTTTCAACTGAGAGTTTTATTACAGCCTTCATTGGCGAGGCTAATTCGGTAAGGGCAGTGAATAGAGGTACTCCACAAGGGGGGTCCTCTCGCCTTTGCTATGGAACTTCGCTGAGAAGGGCTGTTGGGGAATCTGCAGCGATATGGTTTTAGGGTCTTTGGTTATGCGGATGACCTGGCCATTTTAGTGTCAGGTATTGATCCACATACCCTCTCACCGAGGCGTAATTAGGCCCTCAACCGTGTTATGGAATGGTGCTTGTCGTGCGATTAAAGCGTCAACCCCCATAGAACGGAGTTGATGATAGACGACACAAGACACCTGTATTTAATATGTCGATACTTGGTAGTATTCAACTTTCCCTGTCCACTAAGGTAAAGCTTACCTGGAGGGGGAATGTAATCTCTGAGAATCTTCTGATCTTTTCGGACATTCGGGCTGCGATAAGGTTTCTCGCTAATGTCACCTCGACGTCTATCCTAGTCCACGAATGTTACAGGTTCATTTGAAGGTAACTCTTATATGGGTTCCGGGACAAAGGGATATTGCCGGAACTTGCGTTGCTGACGAATTGGCCAGGATGGGTACTGAGCTTGATACTTTCTAACAAGAGCTTTAATTGGTGTCCCGATTGCCTCGGTTAAGTTGGATATTCTCCGGTCAGTTTATGTCGATCCTCAATATCGTTGGCAGCATGAGGGCTCGTGCGTTATCGCCAGGCTCTGCTGGAGCGACCTCGACGAAAGGAGGACTAAATGTCTTCTCTCCCTAAGTCGTGGGGCCCTACACCGCACAATTGCGGTCTTAACGAGTCACTGTCTAATCGGGAGGCATGCCGATAGATTTGGCATTCCCCAGAGGCATTTTTGCAGGAGTTGTGCTATGTACCAATATCAGACTCTTGCTGCCAGAAGGCGAAGGTGCTTGAACTCCTACCTTTTGCCATCTTTGACTGAACTCTCCAGGATAAGGGTGGCAGCAATTGCGAGATTTATTTTGGAGGCTAAATGGCTTTCTATGGAAACTGTTTGATCCCCGGGATGGCATTTTTGCATGTGGCATCACAATGGGCCAAATATCTGGCCTACGTTGAAATGCTTCCCTTTAGGGGGGTCCACCACCTCACCTAGATGATCTTTTGAGTCTTTTTCAATCATTTTTATTTTTCGCGCTTTACTAGAACAGATAAGATATTTTAAAAATTAAAAAGGTATTGAAAGAGGACACTATAGGCTTTAGAATGATATTTATATAGACAGATTTAATGCTTCAAAAATTTCTGTCAACGTCATAATATTTTCCGGTATAAAATTTACATGATTTTTTTATTTTATATTTTGAATTTGTATCGCTAATATAATTTTTGTGCTTTAAATACTCAAATCTAAATTAATTAATATGAAATTATTAAGTAATAAGCGTAATTATTAAAAATTAATGTGTGTATACAAAGTTAATATTTATTTGTCTACATCTTCAAAATGGTAAATGTAAGAGTCTGCAAATTTGGTCCAGTTAGCTTCGTGGCCAAACAAAACAAATCATCAAGCAAAATGTAGACGAAATAGGACAAATGTGCATGGTATTTCTCATATAAAGTAAATGTTGGTTCTTGCATATGTTGAGAACGGTCAAAATTGAAGTTTCTGAACTTAGTTTAAATGACTTCGTAGTTAATACAAATCATCAGTTAAAACATAGGCGGAATACAGAGTAAAATAGGCAAATAATACAATATAGAAAAATTAAGGATTCTAGTTAGCTATGCCAAAAGTACTATAAAGGAAAAAAGGTCTGGTCTACCTACGCCGTTGTATGTAGAGAGTATTTGTTGTAACTTCTTGGCACATTTTGAAGACATCTTTATTACATACTTTAAAAATGGAATGATAATCCTTTGATTTTCGCTATAGGATTGCAACAGTTTTCTTTTCATTTCCCAAAAACTAGTCATACATTGTAGAAAATTTTCGTTAGTTAGAGTATTGTGTAGCAAATATGCTCAGAAAAATATTGACATGAACAATTGTGAACATTAGTAAAAATAACTTTAAAAAAAAAATTATCATTAATAATGATCATAATAATGATTATTATTAAAAAAGAAATAAAATATATAAAAAATTAAAATCCGAGTATATATATAAAATATAAAAAATAATAAAAAATGTACTATACGTACTTTAAAAGAAAAGTAATAATAATAATAATCGAACGGCAACATATCTGGCATATCAACTCGAAAGCGCATTTTTTTTAAATCACGTATTTTATTTTTATAAAAAATTGGTGAATTTCAGTAGCTCTACCACTCATAATTTTTGTCTAGTTCAGGAAAGCTTTTTTGATCTACGATCACACAATAATTCCACCAACTTTTGTATATTTGCCATGGCTTATTGGAAAATGAGCCATTGTGCGACGGTAGTCCATTTATCAGTTAAGGCGAATTGTTATGTCAGTAATGGTAATACGTCAAAGATTAACAAATTTTAATATTTTCCAAATCGTAATATTTTGTTTGTACGTATTTTTTCTTCTTCCTTTATTTTTAATTAATTTTTTGGACTAATTATTGTTATAGCAAATTGCTTTATATGTGTTAGCAGACAAACTGGGCTGACGCTGACGGTGACTTTTGTTTAAATAAAAATAAGGAGAACAAAAGATAGAGATTAACTTTTTATAAATTATCGGGTTTTTTTAATTGAGTTTTTCTGAGTGTGGGAGCTCTTCAAACCTTCTAAAGAGCAAACGACAGTGACTTTTGTCCATCTCGGTGTGTAAGTGATGTTTCTTTTAATAATCTTTATTTTTAAAGTAATAATAATATTTCAAAAGTCGGATAGCGATAAAAAATGGTTAAAACAGTTTTCATTTTTGTTTATTAATTAAAATAAAAAGTAGATGCATAGAAATACTTTATTTGCTCTATGATTGTAGACGTCTTTTTTGTAAACTTAGAAAAACAAAAACTTATAAGTTTGCAAAAATATTTTTTTTTTTTTGTTCTCTGAATAATTTTTGATTATACCTTTTATTTACGTTTCGATGCTTATGCAGTCTATTTTAGAATCTTGCCGAGTCTAAATTAAAAGCAAGAATATCTGTGGGTGCGCAAAATAAGAAAACTTTTTTGTTTTAAAATTTGAGAGTCTCTTAGTCAGCGATGAACGGGCTGCTTTAAACATGGGTAACGAGCATGATGAAAGGTTTCACTAAAATTTAAAGTCCTTTGACCAAGTTTTTAGGACCAGCATATGCTAGGTGACTATTAAAAAGTGAATATTAAATATTAGAGTGTATTAAGGGTAACAAATAAAAATATATACAAAAAAATAATGAAAACTCTTCATTTTTAGGTTTTTTGTTAGTAAATTGTGATTTGTAACTTTCGCATCGAGAAACTTTTCACATGAAACAAGAAAATTAAAACAAAAACGGTGTAAATTGAAACAAAAAATCATTTCTCACTTTAAAGTTTTTCTGTAATTTTTATTTGTGAGACCTAACTGTCATTTGAGTATTTTAACGTAAGATATTGGAAATATGTGAGTAAAACTGTTTCTTTAGTTTGTGAGATGTTTCTCCAACGAGCTGTCAAAACAGCTCGCATCTTTCAAGGGCGCGAGAATTGTAAATGTATTTATAAAAAAAATGTTTGGACGTTAAAATAAAAAAGATGTGAATAAATAAAAAACATTTTAAAATAATTTAATATAAGATTGCAATTAAAATTATAAAATTTTATTTATTTTTTTAACACATTTGTTATAAAAAACTTTCTGAAGTAACAAATTTTATAAAACGAATTTATAATAAAAATTATTTGTAAATATTTTAAAAGTGAAAATTTTGTTATTTGTTGCCATTTGCCATTTGTAAAGCTGACGTTAATTTTTACAATGTTACCTAACCGCTTATTTTTGGGGCTGACGCCAACGCACACCACATTGCTTGGGGAAGCTCGAACATGATTGCAAGGGGTGAGTCTCTTTTTGATTTTATCCTTTGTAGTGGTTTAGATATAATGAACACTGACAGGGAACCTACCTTTGTAGTTTCGAATAGAAGGGAGGTTCTTGATGTGATTTTGGCCAGTTCCAGGCACTTAGGTTTGATTAGTTTATGGGGAATGCTCCTTCTCTGACCATCTGCATATTGATCTCGAAATTGCGGTCAAGTCGCCTGGGACTATAATTTTCCAGAACGGAAGGCTATGGCTTCCAGCGTTCCTGATAGCTAGGCAGATGGCGGGCATGTCTGCGATAAGTTTGAAGATGGCAGGAGCATGGTCGGCCATCTTTAGGTATTTGGGATAGATTACTGTCCACCCAAACCCTTCCTGGATAGAATGTTCTCCGTGTGCATCTCACCAGTGCCGGTAATTGGACCCGATTCTGTTGAGGTATACACGGATGGATCAAAATCCATCCATCTTACAGGCGGAGGTCTCGGTGATAAAGAAAGCAGCGAACTGTCTGCGATCAGGGCGCTCCCGGACTGGTGTGTGTATGCCGGGCATCTCTGAACGAGATGACGAGACATTCAGACCTGGAGATTATCTGGGTAAGGGATCACTCGGACACCCGGGGGAATTGAGTTGCAGACGGACTTGCGAGGGTGGGCTCTCTCCTCAGAAATGAGGAGATTGACCACTCCGTTGGGATGCCACTCTCCTCCTACGGTACATGTTGGACAGGGCACAGCTACTGGGAGCTGGGAAGATGAACCCACGTGCTCTGTATCGAGGCAGATCTGGCCCCTATATGATCGGGCTCGCTCGGAGTCTATTATAGGAATGCTGCGTCTTAGACTTCGAACTCTTGTGGCTGTAATTACTGGGAACTGGGTGGCTGGTGCGCACGCTAGGAGATTGGGTCTGCCGTTCAATGACTACTGTAGGGGTTGTCAGGATGAGGAAGAGGAGGAGACTGTCGAGCACTTCCTGTGCCAGAGTCTTTCGGACATTAGGACTGCTTTCCTTGGCAGTCCGTTTCTGAATGCCTTATCGGATCTGGCTGATGTGAATATCGGCAGGATCTCTAATTTTGTGCTTGCGTCTGGTTGGCTCGGATCGGACCGGGACGTGGTTGTTCATTTTCTGGATTACTGATGGGTATCAGGTTGGGATCAGTACTGGACCCAGGTGGTATTGGACGTTGTCTGGCTGCCCGTCGTAACTAACTAACTACCTAAGCCACACCAAAATTTTTTATTTTGACAGCTTTTTATTTTAATAAAAACGTAAAAGACGTTACCTCTTTTCGATACGAAAACCTCCCACAAAATAAATATTTACAGAAACGAGGCACTGATTCTACTTTTACTGTCATTGAAATTAATTAAATAGAAACGGTGCTTATTATATAATAGAAATAGTGTTGTTTACCGACTCAAATTCAAATGAATGAATGCAAAATGTGGCGCAAATAAATTCTATTATAAAATTGATTGTGATTGTAATTGTCCAATGTATTTAATTGGCGCGTACAACATAAAATCAAATTCGTTACCTTGATGGTTCATATGAACACAGTTATTTATCATATTTGCTTCATCTAGGATAAGATAAATATACATACATATGTATGTTTATTCAGCGTTTCAAACATTTTACTCAAGTAATATAAAATAGAAAACGTATGTATACATATGTATGTATATATGTATATGTATGTTTGTATGCAAATGAATGATGCTAGTGTAAGTGCTTTCAATTAAAATGTACATAAATAGTGTAAGTGCTTATTAGTGACGACCTATTATTGAAACTTATGATGATGGTAATTAGGGTAAAAAACCACGCTAGTAAAGTAACTGGTGTGACTTTTATCGCAGTTATATTATAGAAAATTACTATGCAACCACTCTAGATGCTTTTTTTATCTCCTTCCTGAATTATACGGATGAAAAACATGGGAAACAACAGGCGCAACTCAAAAGCGCAACTTTATTTTAAGCAAAAAAACTGACTATGATTTTGCTGTCGTTTGCTATCAAAAATATAGTGTTTTTAGTTCAAAGTGATATTTCTTCATTTGCTTTTCGCTTAAGAAAATTTGTGTCAAGATTGCAGACCTTAGTATTATACCATCATGTCAACTAGATTTTTTTTTTTAATTCTCTCCTGAGACACGTTAAAGGTATAAATATTTTGTTATATATACAAAAAGAATGGTGGAAATTTTTGAGCAGCATGTATCACCATCTCTGTGCTATTAATGTTGATGGTTTTGAATTTAGCAAATAACTTTATGGAATGTCATGGTTAAATCAAATTTGCTCCGCATGACAAATGCATTAGAGAAGTTTTCAATAGGAGTAATACTCACAACTAGTTACTAGCTAATGTTATGAGAGACTTTAGTGGACGTAGCGGTTGACACAATCAGCCGCATTCTAGCACGTAACATATATTTTTATGTATAAAATTTACAATTAGTTTTAAATGCATTTCACTTAAAATTTTTCATACAAAAATTTCTTTAAATATATTAAAAAAAAAAATATTGAAATAAGCCTAAAAATATAAAATAATTTTTTCCAAAAAAATTTCTTTTTAAAAAATCAAAAAAAAATATTATATGACAGTTAAAAAAATATACATACACACATACTCGTATGTACATATTTTCTTTCTTTCTTTGTGTGTACCCAACAGATCATTTCACAAGCAAAATGTAAGTAAATTCTTGAATAAGCTTATCATAAAAGATTTCCTACATATTTTTTAAGCATACTTTTTAAAAGTTTATTTAAACACAAAAAGTGAACAGTTTTCAAATACTGTTTTAAAAATGCTTAAGATGTCCACACCTATACAATAATACTTGCTATACACTTAGTTTAGATAACAATTTAACAAATATGATTGCATACGACCTATTCTTAGTTTAACAAAACATTTTACAAAAAATTGTTTATCCTTTAAAGCTTTTTATAACTTTATTAACTCTAAACACCGTGCTAATGCTTATCCATCGTACTTGAAATTTGGTTCTAGCTGTGCTGAGGATGATATATCTGTTAGTAAGCTATTTGTGGATTTTTGCTACTACGTACTGTAATAAATCATTTGACCATCAGACCGCTTACCCTTATAATATTGTTTCCACATCGAGTATATTTTTTTTTTTTCAATCGGTACTGAAACAGTGTTATCAAATTTAAGATCATTGCAAAATTCATGTCATGCTGGTTCTGACGGAATTCCTAATTGTATTCTTAATTTCTATGTGGTCCTTTGACTGTAATTTTCAATAAGTCCCTTGAAATGGGATATTTGCTTTCAATTTGGAAAGGATCATTCATAATACCTTTATTTAAAAATGGAAGCAGACTTGAAGTTTCGAATTATCGAGGAATCGCCAAGTTTAATGCAATACCTAAACTTTTAGAAAAGATTTTAACCAAAAGTGTTTGTCATCAAGTTTCATCCCTTTTATCTTCATGTTAACATGGTTTTCGAAAATCACGATTTACAGCTATTAATACATTGCATCTTACAACTATTATAAATAATGGTTTTATTAGTTTCAAGCAAACTGATGTTATCTACACTGATTTTAGTAAGGCCTTTGATAAAGTTAACCATGACATTTTATTTTTTAAGCTCTCATGCATGGGGTTTGGCAACAATTCAATTCGCTAGCTTAATTCGTATCTTTCTGGCAGAACTGAACAAGTAAAATATGAAAATGCCGTTTCTATTCTTGTTTATGTCCCATTTGGAGTGCCACAGGGTAGTCTTTTGGGTCCTGTATTGTTTACATTATTTATCAATGACCTACCGTCTGTAATTTGCTGTTCAAATGTTCTTATGTATGCGGATGACGTCAAAATTTTCAGCTTCTTTAATAATACTGTTGGTCAACCATCTTTTCAAAAAGACATCGAATATTTTTCTCAATGGTGTGATATTAATTTATTGGACTTGAATATCAAAAAATGTAAACACATGTCGTTTTATCGTTCACAAAAGTTTGATACTTCTTATCACTTTAAAGGCACAACTCTGGAAATGGTTTCTATTATAAATGATCTTGGAATTTTGTTTGATCATAAACTAACATTCTGTGATATTAGGACTTATGAAGCGTTGGTCAAAAGAATTTTGCGATCCATATATAACGAAGCAGTTATACAAATCTTTGGTTCGACCGATCCTTGAATACGGATTTATTATATGGAATCCTTACTTTCACACTTATTCTAGCATGATTGAATCAGTACAGAAACAGTTTCTTCTATTTTGTCTGAGAGGACTTGGATGGAACTCATATGTACTTCCTTCATATGAAAAGTAGATTCGCTCTAATTAAGCTACCTACTTTAAAAAGCCGGAGAACAATGCTAAGTGTTTCATTTTTTCAATTTAATACGTGATGATGTTGATTCCTATTTTCTTCTAAACAAAATTATTTTTAATATTCCAGTTAGGCTCTCCCGCTGCTTTCAGTTAATAAATATAAAATGTCACAGATCTGTATATGCTAATACTGACTACTTTCGTCAGATAAGCTTACAATTTAATAATCTATATCATTTAATTGATTTTTCTGAGAGTAATGAAATTTTGAAAAGAAAAGTAATACTGTATTTTAATTAATTATATTGTATTTGAATTAACAATTTTCATTTTGTAAAATGAATAGCTTAACTTTTGTCTATACGGAACTAAATTTCCATAGACCAAATAAATAAAATAAAATAAATAAAAAATAAAATTGCCTTATAAAAACTTCGCCGTTCTACTGGTGACCTGTTGGCGTTGCTCTCGGAGAAGTGGAACAAGTCTATTCATAGTTTTGGCGAGAGTAATGTTGTGGCTCTGGATATCTCAAAGGCGTTTGATAGAGTTTGGCATGAGGCTCTCATTTCGAAACTTAATACTTTTGTTGTCAGTAGTCACTTCCCTCGATTTATATCGAGTTTTCTCAGAGATCGCTTTATAAGAGTGGTTATAGATGGGGTCTCATCCGACGAGTTTAGGGTAAACTCAGGGGTACCGCAAGGCTCCGTTCTTTCTCCTACTCTTTTTCTAATATTTCTTAAGCACTTCTTCTTCTCACTTCTAATCCTATTTACTCTTTTGCGGATGACAGCAACATTTGTCACTCATATTCTTTTGATCGTAGACCGAGCCTTTTGGAGGTTGGGGTGAGAAGGATGAACGTCACACTAACAAGTGACCTAGTGAAGGTCTCCGAGTGGGGTCGCGCGAACAGAGTCGATTTTAATGCACGTAAGACTCAATGTTGTTTTTTAACACACAGGCGTGGTGGTGTGCTGTCATCTGTGTCAATGGGTAATGTGGATATTGAGGAATATTTACAAAACCTATAGCCGACCCAAAATGGAATACAACTCTCATGTATGGGCCGGTGCTTCAAAGTCTATTTTGCAGCTTCTCGACCGCGTACAGAAGAGGGCGAAGATGCTCATCAATGACGGTAGGGTAGCCAACTCTATCGATTCATTGGAGCACCGACGCAATGTAGCGTGTGTTTCATTGTTCTATCGGTACTATAACGGAATGTGTTCTACGAAATTAAGGAATTAATTCCTAAAAATCATATATTTTTACGTAGTACTCGTATTTCTCGTAGAGCGCATCCCTTTGTAGTTGATTGTCCAGTAGTCGCACAACGCATTATAGGGAGAATTCGTTCTTTGATCGCACTGTTCGGTTGTGGAATAATCTTCCAGCGAAAGTATTTCCTGCCACTTACGACATGAGTAAATTTAAACCTAACGTCCATAAACACTACTCCCTCTGTCCTCCTCCCAATAACCTATTTTCCTAGTACCAGCACAATGCACTTCATGAGTAGGGGCCATTCCCTGGGTGATGGTCTTATATAAAAAAAAACTGCCTAAAAAGACAGTTTACTTAATTTTTATTTCAGTTTGTGCAAAAATTTTTTAAATAAGAGTTAATTTTAAGTTGTGACTATTTAGTTGAAAATGTAATTATATTTTTTCCATTGACTAGTTTGTATTATATCAACTTGTCCCTTTTTAACTGGAAATGTATTTAGATTAACTCAAAATTTTGTTCCTTAATAGCGTCACAACTCTAAATACTCATAATCTCACGGTCATGTGGCAAGGATTGTAGTTACATTTAGCTGGAGGTTTGTAGGCTACAAGTACTTGGAGCAATAAAACAATGGACATTTCTGTTTAAAAAAATTTATTTTTATTTTATTAGCAGTAAGGTTTAATTTGAAAATAATCGAAAAAAACGGGAATTTAAAAACTGATTCAAATAAACTGGAAAGACATTTAAGTGTGGGTATACTGTACTACATAAACTTGAAGATATATAAACTGTAATATGGACACAAAGTTCAGTCTTATTGGATTATTAAAATATTTTCAATCTGAGAGAACAACGATAAAAAAAAATAATAAAAAAGTTAAAAATTTAGCCAGACAATATGATTTGTTTGAATATTACCATTAAATCTTAATATTATTTATTGCCTCTCATACCCTTGCTTCATAGAAATCACAATAATCTCACAAAACAAAATGGGATACCCAAATTTCGTAATATTATTTCTTATATTTCTTGCTAATTTTCAATTATTTTATTTTTGCAATCATAGGTTTAAGAATTGCACATAATTTTTAAGTTCAATTATTGCGATAGCCATTACATTACGGTTATATGACCTTTTTGAAAACAAAATTTGTTAAAAATAAATATAAAATTACCAAAGTATCCCTTTTAAGAACAAATATTGGATTGGGAAATAAGTTCATAGTTTTTTTGATGTAGGACAGTTGCCAAACTAGTTTGAATTAGCCATAAGGTTGCCATATTAAACATTGCGAAGTTCTTGATTTTTATAGAAAAAACCTTGATTTGAAAAAATTTTTACATTCAAAAATATTGACGTTTGGAAAACTTCGGTTAAAAATTATAATATCTCTAGAATATTTATTGCATCAGACTGTGCTAGCTCAATACGTCCGAAAGATTGCGGAGAATAAAAAGTGGATCGTGCACGACAATAATCTTCTAAAAAGATCATGGACGAGCCGAGGTGAATATTCACAGACTGTGGCGAAGCCAAAGTTGCTGTGTGTCTGGTGATATTGGAAGGGAATTGTTCATTATGAGCTTCTACTACCTGGACAAAGGATTGATTCTGAACTCAGTTGTCAACAATTAATAGCATTAAAGCAAACAATTTAATAAAAGTGGCCAGAATTGATCAACAGAAAAGGCGTCGAGTTTCATTGCTGGAAAATTAAGGGCCTGGGTGCCTTATAAGCTTAACGAAAACCACAAAGAGAATTACTAGCTTTTTACATCGAATCGTCACTGGAGGAAAGGGAATGGAGTGGGTGGCTCCAGAAGATACGCCAAAGTCGATAGTCACGCCTGACTTTCTTCCATACAAAGAAGACCATGATCAACGTTTGGTGACCTGGCCAAACTATACTTCTTCACAACTACACCAGCCTTCATCTTGCACAGTGACAATGAAGAGGACCTTCAAAACTGCCTAACAAATTTTTTTTTATACCAGATCGGGCGATTTTTTATGAATCGGCATCGAAAATTGGTTAAGAGGTGGGTATAAATGACTGATTAACTGATTGTTATAACTATTGATTTTTGTTGAAATAAAATCGATAAAAACGCTACGAACTAATCACTCAACCCAATACTATTGTAAAAGCAATTTGAGGATAAACTGTTTACCAGGAAATTTTGGCTTATTTATCAATTATGTAAGCCAAAACGGCTTACCAATTGCACAAAATACATAGTTTATTGACCCCTTCTAAAAGAAATATCAAACACAAGAACGAATGAAAAGAGGTCACACAAATGTTATTGTGTCAAGTGTTAATATAAAGTGGTGAAAAGTCGACTGTATGTGTATACAAATATTTGTATACACTAACACAATGGGGTTGAGGTCGTCAAAGCATTGTTCAATACCACTTGAAATGTAACATTATCTTGGGTTTAATAACAATACAATCTTAAATTGGATAATATTTCATATGTGAACTTATGTACAGTACCGAACATTAAAAATGCAACTCTGCGTTTCGTATTCTGAAATTGTATTCTATCACTAACAACGGTATCCAATTCAAATTATGTTTTTCATTTTTTATTCTTTATAAGAAGAAGAAGCATACTTGATATTATCAATTGATTATATTCTTTAATTTGATCACAATATTTTATTAATTATAAAAAGTGAACATTTTGTGCGAGCAAAAAACATGCAACGTGCTGTTAAAGTAAGCAAATCATATCATTTATTTTAAAAAAATAGTTTGTGTTTTAAGAAACAGTAATCAAACGATAGAAAGGTAGCAATAATAAAAGCTTTGGAGGAAGGAATTGCGATGAGCGAATTTGGAGTTCTATTCGGCGTACCCAAACCAACTGTTGGTCGAATTTTCTTAATATTTCACCACTCTGGAAGTGTAGACATAAACCCAGAAGTCGTCGCCAACGACTTAATACTGATCGCCATGACCTAGAAATGCTAAGGCCAATAAAAATTGATCTACTAAAGACGACAGTTGATGTTGCCAATTACGTAAAAACACAAATGGGCGTCCGATTTAGCGTACATACCGCTAGACGCAGATTAAATGAAGTCAACTTATAAATAGTTTGTTTTTGAAGACGACAGTTGATGTTGCCAATTACGCAAAAACACAAATGGGCGTCCGATTTAGCGTACATACCACTAGACGCAGATTAAATGAAGTCAATTTATAAATAGTTTGTTTTTTAGGAAACAGTAATCAACAGTAATCAACTTATTTGCCGGATCTCCCTGTAAAAAGCCACTAATAAGCAGAGTTAATAAGAGAAGGCGTCTTGACTTTGCAAAGTGTCACTTAAACTGGACAACAGAGGATCTGGCTAAGGTGCTATGTAGCGATGAACGCAAATTTAATTTATTCAGCTCCGATAGCATAAATTGTATTCGCCAGCCACTTAATAAGAGATTTTTGCCCAGGTATCAGATACCCACAATGAAACATGCTGGAGGATCGTTAATGAAAATAATATATATTATATACCGTTGCATTTTTTTTACTTGGTACTGTATGTATGTAAACAAAAATATATGCAGGACTTTACGAAATAATTCCTAAGAGTGTTTTGATAAATAATCACAATATGGCTCTTAAAATACAATACCCAGCTTTTACACATGAAAGTGCTTTTTTGAAAGTTGCAATACATTCATATACTACACAGTTTATCCCAAAATTGTGTTGAGCGATGAATGTCAGTTGATTACAACAAATATACAATATTTGAGTGTGACGCAAAACAACAGGTTTGGCAAAAAAAGCGAGGAGTTCCGATATAAAAACTTAATGCCAACGACAGAGCATGGATGTAGGCAGTTTGGTTATAGTTTGGCGATGAATATCGGAGACTGAGGTTGGCATTTTTATTGATACAATTAGGGATCGCTACAAATATTTGAAGATAATTGAAAACAATCTATGAACAAAATGGGTTTTTCAAAAGCTATTTCTGAGCGGAAGAACATAGAGTTCTTACACTTAGAAATTTTTTTTTATTAAAATTACCATACAACAGTCGTGAAAATTGTTGTTTATTCAAATCACAACTAAATTTTTCCCAAATAATGTACAGTTTTTTTTGAAAGCAAAAATCCAACTAAAATGTAAGAAAATTGAAATAAACCAATCAAACTACAAAATTGTTTTTAAACAACATAAAATTACCAATTTTGGTTCGATCGAAATAACAAAATAACAATGCTAGTTAAGAGGAATAATCTACAAAAAAAAGTAAGAAAATTTCAACAAACTAACCAAACTGTTTTTAAATAATAAAAAAAACTACCAGTTTTATATTACAACTTAGAGTACCATACATATAGTATGTAAATAAGAAGCATAGTAGTTATAAAAATTAAATTTTCGCTAAAAACATATACGAAGGTTGTTTCCCATCAAAATAAGCAAAGAAGCCAAAATTATTTCTATAGAAGCCAATCATTTTTGGCAAAGTAATACAGCAGCATTAGGCTGACGAAGACGACGAAGACGTACTGAATGGGACAAAGCTCATAAGAATACATGCATTTGAACTTAGCTGCCAATTGAAAATTAATATTATTTTGATTTGTTTATTTTTTATTTAATTTAATTAAAACTCCCTATTAAATTTCTTCATTTTTACTTTTTGACGCTTACAAATGCCGCTAATTGTGTGGACACTTAAATAGTATTTTGTACGGTGTAATTTTTTCCCGTTTAGCGCATTGACGCTCATTGCGTGTCCTCGGCCTTAGGTGATCTAGACCAACTAACACAAAATCCAATTTTAAATCCAATCGAAAAATTACGGTTGATTGTTAAACGATAGCTTGGATATTTTGAATCACACTTTAGCACTAAAGATCTTTGGAGAAGAGTGCCGAACACTTGGACCCTTGTATTCACCGAGACTTAATAGAATCTGTTAAAAGCATGGTAATGCTTTACCATATTGTAGCAATTTTAAAAAGCAGCTAAAACTTCTTCAGTTACTATTTTACTTTGTAGGGAGTGATGTCCACCGGTTTGAATAAACAGTAAAATTGCCAATATATCTTGACCGCCAGCTAACATGGAAAAACATATAGACACAAATGAAGTTAAGGCGATACAAATAAATTGGCTTGCGTTATTAAAGGTGACCAAATTCCATCTTTCACTATCAACAACACGCCGGAGTTGCATACATAAGACATCGGAATAGTCTCCAACAATCAATACCGTTATATGGATCTAAAACATGTCGCGTATATATAACAATCAAATGAAAATTCCAGAACCTACGTAACATATTGAGAATTTGGTGGCCAAGGAGAATTTCAAACACTAAACTTTTGAGACTAGCTAACTAAATGAGTATCAACCAAAAAATCAAAAGGCAGAAGCTAAATTGGGTAGGCCAGGTGAAGCTGCATTAGAATCAAATACGCAGAGCAGTAGAAAGCGAGGAAGATCTAGACTAACTTAGAGGGAAGCAATAACAGACGAAATTGGCAAATTTTTAAATTAAAAAAGATATTTAGAATCAGATCGGCAACAGTGGCGGTTCTTTGTGAAGTATCGAATTAGTATTCCTGATGGAATATAATAATAAATGATAATATACATACCGTTGCTATCATGCAGAAAGGCCCTAACTAAAGAAAATTTTAAGAGAAGTTAAAAACATAATAGAAACAGTAATTGACAAAATGTAACATTTTTTAAGTGCAGATTCTAATGAAAATCTAAAAAGATTTTGGTGTCTAGATAATAATCTCCTTATAATGCTCTTGGTATCATAGTGCTTTTTGCAGGAAAAATTTTCAAAATGAGCTATGGCTTTTTGTACAACTGCTTGTAAAACTCGTACTTCCGATGCTATTGCATTAAATTTTAATGACAAAGTGTATTTGGTTGCAGTGTATTAGAATCACTACAGAGAGCAACGATACATGCTATATATATACATATACCATATATGTATATATATACATATACCATATATGTATATATATATACATATATGTACCATATATATATACCATATATGTATATATATATATACATATATATACATATACCATATATGTATATATATACATATACCATATATGTATATATGCGTATACATATGTATGTACACAAAATATGTTACCGAGATATACATATATGTATATATATACATATACCATATATGTATATATGCGTATACATATGTATGTACACAAAATATGTTACCGAGATATACAGAGTGATCAGAAAACGTTAAACAGGACGCCTTCGGGTTGATTTCTGCAATACACGCGGGCTACGGGTGAACTTTGTGTATGCGCATATTTGCCTTTATAGGCCGGATGTTTTCGCCTTATGTGAGACACAGCATTCTAAATAGGTTGATCCACAGGATTTTCATATCCCTGGGTATCACCTCCCTTTTTAATTTTCATAGGTGTCTTGCTACGTACATTCGAACTGAAATTGTGTACCAATGCCAAGAGATATGTACATTGCAGAATTTAATAGTTTTTGGGTTAAGTTCAGAATCAGGACACATCGGGTTTTTGTATATATGCCCAAACGCAGGAAGAAAGGTTACCATATCTGGCTTCGACTCTCTCTCCAAAACAAATCTTGGTTTAATCTGACGTGTAAAATGGTCAAAATCAGTCAAATCCAGAGAGGAATTGGCGCAATAATAAATGTGGCCATACTGATTTGCTTCGCAAACAGGCGAGATCTTCATGTGCCGCAGTACTTAGAAGCGAAAATGCTCTATACGTGCAGCGAGTTCGTGCTAAAGTTCTTACTTTTCCGCGGGGTAGTAAAAACTTTTGAACATTCGTTAAAAGGCTGAGGAACAGCTCCCTTATAAGGAATAGAGACCTACTGGCGTTGCTCTCGGAGAAGTAGAATAGGCCCATTCATGATTTTGGCAAAAGTAAGTTTATGGCTCGGGATATTTCAAAGGCGTTTGATACAGTTTGGCACGACGCTCTCATTTGAAACTTAATGCTTTTGGTGTCGGTAGTCACTCAAGGGTACTCAGGGAAACCGCAAGCTGTATTCTTCCTCCTACTCCTTTTCTTATATATCGTAACTACTTTCTTCTTCTCACTTCTAATCTTATCTACTCTTTTGCGGGTTGCAAAAATATTTGTCACTCATGTTCTTTTGATCGTAGTCCGAGCCTCTTGGAGATTGGTGCTCACAAGTAAACTGGTGAAAATCTTCGAGTGGGGTCGTGCGTGCAGGGTCGATTTTAATGCACGCAAGACTCAATGTTGTTTTTTAACACACAGACGTGGTGTTGTGTTGTCATCTGTGTCCATGAGTAATGTGGATATTGGGGCATCAGATGCTCTTGATATTCTGGTCATGAGTTTCGTTGGAATGATCACATATTTCAAGCGTCGAAAGACTTGGTGCTTGGTTTTTTAAGACGGTGCAAGAAATACTTTACTCCATCTGATCTCCTTAATATTTACAAGACTTATATCCGACCCAAAATGGAAATCAGCTGCTATGTATGGGCCGGTGCTTCAGAGTCTATTTTGGAGCTTCTCGACCGCGTACAGGAGAGACCGAAAATGCTCATTAATGACGGTAGGGTAGTAAACTCTATCGATTCATTAGAGCACCGTCGTAATGTGGCGTGCGTTTCATTGTTCTATCGGTACTATAACGGAATGTGTCCTGACAAAATTAAGGAATTAATTCCTAAAAAACATATATTTTTACGTAGTACTCGTATTTTTCGTATAGCGCATCTCTTTGTAGTTGATTGTACAGTGAATCGCACTACGCATTATTTGGTCGCACTCTTCGGTTGTGGAACAATCTTCCTGCCAAAGTATTCCCTGCCACTTACGACATGAGTATATTTAAATCTAACGTCAATAAACACTACTCCCTCTATCATCTTTCCCACAATCTATTTTTCTAAGTCTGATATAAAAAGAAGCTTCGATATCAGCATATTGTCATTACAATTGATTTAAACTGAAAGAAATCATTGAAAAAGAAAGTTCGTCTGTTAGAGCAAAAAGGCGACATGCGCTTTTTGCGCTTTCTATTCGGCAATCTGTAAAAAAAAAGCAATACTCTGCTTGAAAATGCACATTTGCAAGGATTCTATGAAAAAAAAAACAAAACGTTTTTCCTTATTTAACCTATTTTTTATTTTTTTCAGCAAAAACCTTATGAGTGCATGAAGCCATAAATAGAAAGTGAAACTATCTATGCACATCCGTTTATATAGCCTTGAGACCTTTATTTTTTATTATTATTGCTATTTTCCTTTAAATTTTTTTTCTGCTCGCCTATATAATAAACAACTGTTCGCACCAAATTTAATTAAACCATATATAAAAAAGAAATTTTTACAAAGAAATGCAAAGACTACAAATGAGTAAAGCTTTGCTTATGTGTACGTTTTTCTCACCTTTATTGAATTGAATTATTGAATTTTCATTTAAATAAACAAGTGCTAAAGAAATAAATTTGTTGTACAAACTTTCAAACAAATCTTTGTGTATATTTAACTATTCGATAATCCATGGGGTAACAGCGATATAAGTCTTTAATTTTTAATTTATGTTAAAAGCTGAAGCGGTACTCCCTATTTGTATTTCGAATCGCCACACTGAGTTGGGCAGGAAAAGCTTGCAGTCCAAACTCAGTATCGATTTTCTATGAACAGGCCAATTTATATGATTTATTTTTAATTGTATTTGTACCAATTTTGTCTCTTTACAAGATTTCGACGGCAAGCTCTGCACTTAGGTCAAAATTCAATATTTACACGGCCAAAATTATTTGTTCACTTATACCTTTTCTGTGTGATATTATATGTCTCATATGAGTATTTATTCTGATTTAGTTAAGTTTGTTTGGTAATTTAAGGATAAATTATTAGTTGATTCATCTTGCTGCTCGTCATCTGTCTGCTCCGTTGTTGTTAGAATCTGCCGGCATTAACATGTTTATTGTCTTCGGGCAAAATGTTCTTGTGATTGATCTTTTCTCAGGCCTCAGGCTGCTCATAAGTGGATCCCAACTCAGTAGTAATCTGTGGTACACCCAAGATTACACTTTTCAAGGTTTTCGCGGTATACACTGAAGTGTTTATTCTGGACCTCTACGGCTTCTTCTGATAGTTTACCTATTGGTAGCAAAGCGTTTTCTATTATAGTGGCACCATGTACATGCTCGGAGTCAGGGGATGCCATCCATAAAGGCTTACGTATAATTTTGCTGTGTCTTTGGCATAAAAGTCGTATTTCTGTGAATCTATTTTAAGTTCTCTTGAATTTGTTTCCAATATGACTTTTAATCTATAAATCAGTTCTTAGTTTATCCCGGTTATATCTGCCGCCAAATGCGGATTTTCGAAAAACCTTCTACTGGTTTTTTTTTTCATCAGCCTTTTTTTCCTATATTTTTTTAATGGTAATTTACATGCCAAATGTTAAACACTTTCGAACAGTCCTAGTGAAAGCTCAAAAATAACAAAATAAATTAAAATTGGCGTTGCATCACAAATGTACTCAGTGCTGTATTTGTGTAGACTTGATTCGGATTCAACATTGCATACTTTTCCGTCTACCATAGTCATCTCAACAGAACGTTCAAAAGAGAATTTTATTTGGTTCAAATTTATTTTTGTGTGTTTTAGCGCTTTCGCAGACTTTTCGACGTATTGTATTTCTTTTTATATCACGTCAGCAGACTCTTTTACAAACTGAAATCTTATTGAGCAGCAGAATCGTGGGAATGAGTTTGTTGGGTTCTGCCAAATAACTGTTTTGTCATCATTTTCACATACTATTCGAAGGGGCACAAACGAGCTCAAAAATAAATTTGCATCTGATTTACCATAACTATCGAATTTTTGTTGGTAGTAGCACTATCATTACTTCCTTTTTCGTCGACTACTTTTTTATACTTTTACTTTTTTCGTGAGCTCGAATAGGACAATTTGTTATTTCTTTTAGGGTTTTTGAAACATCTCTTTTACCTTGTACACTTAAGGTTGTTTGTGCAGCGTGAATGATAACGTCATTTCCCACAGTTGTCCGGATTTCTTCGTTTTTTTTTGAAAAATACGGAATTCCTGGCTGCATAGACGGCATCCACATTCAACTGGTAAAGCCAGGTACTCAGGATTATTTATTTTTTAATAGAAAAGGGTATTACAGCATCAACGCCATGATTGTGAGCAAAAAATAATAGTTATACTACTTTCGCTATTAATGTAAATGTATTTTAGATTTGTGACTACAAAATGAATGTAGTAGCAGTGGATGCAACAAGTCCTGGGTCGAGTCATGATTCATTCGTATGGAACTTGAGAGTTCCGAAAGATTTTTACCGTTCGAATCATGAATCTGGGATCTGAAGTTCTTGGTTACTAGCAGATTCCAGGTACGCGCTGGAGCCTTTTGTGTTGACGCCTTACCGGAATCCTTGTGCAGGTTCAGCAGAGCATAAATTTAACCAAGCTCGTGCATCAGGACGGAATATTATCGAAAGAACAATAGAAGTCCTAAAAAGCAGGTTCAGATGTCTATCAAGGCCGTTATGGTATAAGCCCACAAAGGTGGTCAAAATAATAAATATTTGTAGTGCTCCACACAACAACAAAAAAAATCAATTTACCTTTAACAACACTACAAGAAAATACTAGGGGAGAGATTTCAGATACCGAGGAATGCAATAAGCACGGAAGCCAGCAGAAATCGCGATAATATTGCCCAAAGCTTGCAAGACAATTTTTTAAAATTTATTAACTACTATAATTACTCATCTGGCGTTGCCGGGAAGCCTTTGTATAAAAAGTTAATTTGATTTTGAACAAATACTGCATATTTAATTTTATTTTTTTAATTCATTCAAATAAGTTTTTATAACACAAAATTTTAAGACTTGCGCCTTGGTAAATAACATTAAAAAATTTTAAATTTTATATATATGTATTTAATTGTTCTTTTTGAAACTCCAGCATCTTTTGTTTTAAAGTATTTTTCTCATACCATAGCCTTTATAACTCCTTATGATGCCCTCCGATTTCAATTCATTGAATGGTAAGTTCCTCTGTTTGTTTCTTGGTGGCAACTTGCTCTTTAAAATAATCGGACATTTTTTCCAAGGATCTGTACATACGTTTTGTATTAGACTCTAAATTTGCCAAAATTTTTTAATTATTTTGTGTAGTATTATGCAATCTTGCTAAAGTGGTTTGTATTTCAGCATAACAATTGGACTCATCAGACATAAATTTTTTCAAATTTTCTTGAGAGGATGTATTTATTGTGTCAGTTTTTCTTTTTTTTACTGTACTCGATGTACTTGGTTCCGGCGATTTCTCCTTTTGAACATCCTCTGTATCAGATGGTTCTGATGATTGTTCTTTATTTTCTTCAGTATTTTTGAAGCCAAAGGAGCTGCTTTTATCGATGCCGTCGACAACGTCATATAATCCACATATTTTCCCAATTGCTTCCTCTCCTCCGGTGGCCCGTAATTCTCTTTTATTTATCGCCAATTTTTCTTTATTTGGGACTTTTTTCACTCCATGCCAATTAAAAAAATAAGTAATGAATAAAAGAAAAGTACCTTTTTCCAAGCATCTGCTTTTTTATCGGTGGTTCAATAGCGTTAAGGTTATCTGCAAGTGTTTGCCATAGCTTCTCTATTTCAATTCTATCACCTTTTGCAAAGCCTTTGGCCAGTTGCGGATATTTCTCCATGTACTCAGTAATCATGTTTTCTTGAGAAGTATTCGAATGCTTGCCCCTGAATGTATATAAACTTAAATAATTAAAAATTTTATTCATAATTTTAATACTTACATTTTAAAGAAATTTCTTGTAATAATGGTCAGTCTGAACAAGTTCGTTTTTATTTAACGAATCATTGCCTACTCGATTTGAAAACGTAAAAAAAATTTAAATTTCGTTTTCTATCACACTTGTTTTTCTTGAAATTTTAGTAGAACGAAATGAAACATGAAATCGAATTCGATTTGAAACGAAATCGATACGAAAACGAAAATGAAGTTGCCATCACAACTTTTTTCGATTTTGAGTCGGTTTTTATTCGTTTTCGATTTCCATCACATACTTGATCATTTTATTCATTTTCCTTTTTCCTCCAACAAGTGTTTTTGGATATACCCGCTCGTAATCATCAATCGTTCTGCATTTAATTTCAAAAAAATGGCATCACACGATTTTAATATTTTCATTAGTGCATCTGATGGCGTTCTTAGTCCATCTTCACTTAGGTGGTTGACCCATGTATACGCCGAGTTCTCTAAAGGATTCATTGCGAGATTGGGGTTTTCGTTTTTTAACTTGTGACATATATATCCGGCCAAATTCTCTAAGCCGTCATAATGTAGGTATTTCTATTTAATTATTTTCGTGTAATATGTCCTCTGGGATATCAGTATTAGTATTCTTAAATATAGAAAGCAGAAGGAAAATGAAACACCTTTATTTTAAATTGTATGTTGAGATTTACCAGTTAAAGAATTATGTACTTCTAAACCGGGAGTATTGTCGACCTCCACATTTGCATTAGCAGCTAAAATGCCAATCATTATAGCCCAGAATGTATAATCCAAGTCTAAGCCCGCCTTTCGATCTAATTATTCCAAAAAAAAATTTCCAGGACATCCTGATTCAGGCGATATGTTAAAATAAATTCAATATTATATTTTTTTTCATTTCAATGTACAGCAATTTTAAAGCGTTGTTTGATTGAATTATGCCTGTCAAATAATAAGTTAGTCAAACAATTTTAAGAGTATAAAATTATACATTTTTGAAATGGTAACAGTGTATTTTTCCCATTCACACGTATCTCTGAAATCATTTGCGACATATTATTTAAAATATCATTTTGTATTTCTGGCGCCAAACCGTATACTTGGGATCGTTCTCTTTAATCATGTCTTGGCACTCTTGAATTCATGATATCAAACCACTTATTTGTCTATTATTAAAACAAAATGTTATTACCAGTTTAAACAATTTATGACACTCGCTCCAATTTTAATTTTCCAAATATCCTAAACTGGCAGCTCGCGTAATAGATTGTGCAATTGTATGTGAGAAAAGTTTGGTAGCAAGTTTAACCTTCTGCCTTTCAACTCCAACCAAATTTAAATTTTGTGCTGATATTTTATGTGTAATCTTTAAATCATTGAAGTATAAAGACAGAAGATTTAAAATTATTTTTTTTAACATCCTTGTTATCAATGATGAATCCACTATCAATAAAATAGTTTCTCAAAAGCTTGATTAGATGTGGAACATCATTGAATACAAATATTTTTGTGTCGTCGTATATAAACCTAAAAATGTTACAAATACAATAACAATCTGATAGATGAGTATTTGTATAAAACGTACCAAGGATAATTAAAATCTACTTCTAGTTTATTGAACAGTTTTCTATTTCCACCACCTAAGTCGAAAACAATTGCCACAATTGTGAAACCACACTGCTTCATTGTTACCAATATATTAAATAAAATAGTTTTTGACATTTGGCAGTCGTAATCATAATATATTGGTTGCTTCCAATTTGCAATTAAACCTTTTTAATCGAATAGAAAAACGTTATATTAAAAAACTTTAAGTTGACATAAGTAACTGACCTCTCAGCAAAACTACTTGGATGTAATTAGCTGGAGCTAGCATAGAGTCTGTTGGCTTGTCGCAGCAGTACTTTTTTTTCGCTTTCATTTCGTCAAAACTCAATACACATAGCTTTTCTTTTTCTGATATTTGGTTAGCCGCAGACAATATTTTAACGACAGGCTCCAAAATACCCGTTGTCATATCCAATTTTTGCAACCATCTTTGCAACGTTCTCACCGAGGGAAGAGGAAAATGCTTTTTCCTTAACAACCTGTAAGCACTGGCACTTGTGGAATACAAAGTAATGGATTGGGCAATATCTGCCTCTGTAAAATTTTGCGTTTTATCCCCATTTTTAAGTTTTTTGATTTGGCCTTTTGTAAATAAACATCTCAATGATTTCTCCAAATTTACGTTTGAAGAACTTAAGCTCTGATTTTGCCGAGTCAAATTTTTTATGGTGATGGCTGATTGACTTTGTGACATTTTCAGAATATCGTTCTCCTGGCGAAATGCATCTCTAAAAAATAATTTTAAATGAGCATTTGTAATTTTTTTCATAAACTTGCATACATTTTCATTTCCAAACATTTTATGTACTGTTGTAAACTGTCTTCTTGAATTTCAACCGTCATTGGAGAGCTTTTCTCGTCGCACTTTAGAATTTCAACGATGTGTTCAATTTCAACTTCGTTTGCAGTTTCAACTTTGCTTGGAATTTCAGTTTCCTTTGCTGTATCGACCGTATCTATGGTCGGAACTGCTCCCGGTTTCAATTTTGGTGTACGCCGGTTGCTAAATTCAGTTCTTAACTATTAAGTAAAGGACTGCTAAATTTACATTGTGGAACTTATCCATTTCAAATTTCTTTCAAAATCTTCTTGGGTGAAATGTAAGGAACAAATTTTCTCCTTTTCAACATTTATGGCTTTCCATGTGTTGCAAAAGTTTACCCTAGACTTCCTTTGAACTGCATTTTTTGGAAATTTATAAAATGATACATCTACATAATTTTAAAAATTATTAAAATTTCATTAAAAATACGGGATATTTTATTTCTTTTTAATTTCTCACTTGTTTTTTTACCACTATTTTGCTTGCACTTGCCCACTGCACACTTCATGTTTTTAATTTCCGGCAATATTTCCTTTTAGTTTTTCTTTGTTTTGTAGCTTTTTTAACTAACTTCACTAATTTATTTCATAATGTTAATTTTTTAACGTTCTTTTCCCTAAATTCGATGTATATTTCAAGAATAAATAAATAGTTTTTTTTTTTTGAAAACTGTTAATTTAATTTATATTGCAGGGCTGCCAACTTTCACGTAATGAACACATTTTTCAGAAGAAATGTTAATTTTCACATATAAAAAATAGTTGAAAACCTTTCAAATAGCCCAACTGCGTCATCTTTTTTATTTGCGAAAATTGAAATAAATCAGTTACTAGATTCATCTTTTCTATTTTGCAAAACAAATTTTTTAATTAACTGGTAAACAGAGGGCATTCCCCCTTTTTAATATATGTGTTATGTTCCTCTCAAATAAAAATTTGCATTTTTACTGGGTTGGTCAGCCATTTTTAATGCACCTTTTAAAAGGATGATACTTTCCTTATAGAAAAGAAAACACTATTATTTTCCCCGTTATTACCACATTTTCACCTCTCCTGGGTCAAATTTTGAAAAAAGCGGTTCAGTCGCTTACGCGTAATTGAATGACAAACAAACAAATAAACTTACAAAGAAATTTATAAGTATGTGGATTAATTTTAGTGACCGTTGGTGTACATTTCATATACATATATAGGGTCCGCCAAATAATTTTTTTTTTTTTTTTTTGAAAATCCTATAAAAAAATAACTTCTATATTTTCTCTAATTTCTTTTTTTATTTGAAAGTACAATCCTTTCGGTAAATAATGGAAAATAATTTCATTCAAATGGCTGCCTCGGCTGACCATGCAGTAGCCTACACGATCGGTCCAATTTTTAAGCACATTATCGATTGTGTGCAGCTGTATTTCACCAATGGCTTCACGAATATTGTCCTTTATTTGTTTGTTTGTGGTTAAATCAAAAAGAATAGATGAGCAACAGGCTTCATCAAGCAATATGGAAAGCCATAAGAAAATTGCCTAACATATATAATGGCGGTATTAAAATTGTATGTTAAAAAAAGTAGGAGTATTAGTCACCTGACATAAGTCTTGCAGACAATTTATTTGATAAATTGGATAACCTAGTATAAAAAATGTGCAATTAAAAACAAACAAGTCTGTACGACTGCTCTTCCTAAAGGATATTACAGTAACTCAAGTGAAACTACGATAAAAAATTGTATTTAAATTTAATGATTAAATATGGCTCTATAAAATATAAATTAAAAATAAGACAATTTTTAACATTATTTTGGGGAAAATTAGTTACCTAATACTGCAGAGTATGTATACTTTTCTGTGTGAAGAAAATTAAATTTATTCTTTTTTTTAAGCTTAAAGGATATGTTATGCAAAAGATCATATACTTTTGTTTTATTTTTCACGTAGATTTACATTATATCGTTTTTAAAAGTCCAAATATTATAGTGCTATGTAAAATCCAGTCCTGTGCGACTGTGTATTCAAATTTATATGAATTCGTTACATGTATATTTACTTTGCCTCCTAGTAGTGCTTCCGCTATAAGAACTTTTCAAAACTAGCACTGATTAAAAATAAACTTAAAATATATATTTGTGAATCCATGCTTTCCTCTCTCAATTTACTTTAATCGGGGCTGGAAAAATGGACTCCAAGTAAGGAATTAATTACATAATAAAGAGAAATAGTTTCTAAATAGTGGTAAACATTATCAAGAGTTTTTGTAAAAGTAACTTCTCTCCTTTTGATAATTTAACTAATATTTGAATGTATCTGTGAATTGTTTTTTAGTTTTAACATTGATTTATAATATAAGTATGTATAATTACTTTTATTTTAGTTTAATGTATTTAATTAACTGTTAAAATTCGTTTTTTTTTAATTGAAATAAATTTTATTTTTTTTTTACAAAAGACTTGACCCTATTTTACTTTAAAATACCCCTTTTGATTGATTGTTATTGCTTGTAAAAAGGTTACAAGCAGTGGTGCACAAAATTGTGTTGAATAAAAGATCTTAATTACAAACTAAACACAAGATTTATTTTATTTTAACTACAATCTACGAACTCATACATACACGTTTTTAAAAAGGTATAAATATGTTTGTTTATATATTTAAAATTAATGAGATGTGCCTTTTCGAAATTTATGATATCGAGTATACAAAACTTACGAATATAACCATAATAAATAACAATAAATAATATACTTTTATCAAAAATCTTCCCCATGAAGGCCATTTTTCATTTGTAGTTGGCCATTGCAGTATTTTATCATAAAATTCTGTAAATTCTACTGGTATATATTGCTTGAGTTTTACAATAATTGCAATTGTCAGATAATTAATAGATACATTGTCTTTATAAGCTCGATAAGAAAGAAGAAGAAAAAATAACGGCTTTGTGCGTTAAACAAGGAAAAGCAGTGTTGCATTTTTGTACTCTTATTTTTGAACAATAATTTCGAAAAAGACACATATCATAGAGTTGTGACCTATCTGTTATAAAGTCTAAAGTAGAAAGAATGCCAAGGATGTCAGTTACTCAAGCGTTTGGGACTTATTGATACGAAAAAACGCATTTGCCAAAATGTGCGAGATGTGCCCTTTTCGAAATTGCATATTCAATTCGAAACGAAGTAAATATAACAAAGTAGCTAAAATATTTAATTAATAAAATAATATAATGTTAACATCAAAAATGTTGTTTATATCTGCTGTTGTTTACAAATTAAATTATTTTTCCTTGTTTAAATATGACTTTTTTTAATTTAATATTAATTCTTTTTGCGTAATAAAAATTATGTTTAAGTATTTATAAATTAACTTTTAAATTAATGTAACGAATTTACCTAAGAGGTCTTGCTTTAATTCTTTACCCAGTAATCCGGCCGTGCTCAGTCTGGGTCTTGTTCCTCAACCAAAGTAAAGCAAGTTAAGGATTCGCATATAAAGTTAAAAATTTATCGAGGATAGCAAATTAATTTTTTTTTTCTAATCGATCCATTTTCCCTTTATTTTTGCGAAAATTAAAAAAAATTATTTAAAATTTCATTATTTATTACAAAATTAATTTATTACAAAAACGACAAATTGAGATTAATATACTATATATACATACATACATATTTATAAAAGACAATATACTATGAACTTAAATAACAAAAGTAAATATATTTTTTTCATTAAATGTACAAATAATATTAAAATAAAAAATATTTAAATTTGAAAATTTTTTTTTAATTTAAATTTTTACTCACTTAAAAAAAAATTATAGAAATTTTGCTATAAGTATTGAACAAAGCTGCCACATAGTCAACTGCTCATGCAATATAAAGCCAAAACGTTCTTTTGATATCTTTACGATGTCAGCTAACTCACGTTGCTTCACTTTTCGATCACTTAAAACGATATTGTGAATTATTGTGATGTTTTGTGGTGTTACCGCCTCATTTGGACGTCTACTGCAGTCTGCGTCATCGATGTCTCAACGACCACGTTTGAAGTCAGCAAACCAACGTTTTATTATTGCTTTTGGTATAGCGGTGTCCCCATAATACTTTTTAAGCCATTACTTCGCTGGAACAGTATTTTTCGCATCAAGAAATAGCGTAGAATTAAAACACGAAATTGTTTTTGACCCATTGTTCTAAAACTAACGAAAGTAGCGTCACTCTCTATTTTCACAGCGAAAACAAAATTTTTGTTTTGAATTCTGAACAAGTCATGGCATTTTTTAATTATCTGTCAATTGGAATTTATTGCGTCATCTATTTATATTTCATTTGTGGAAGAATATATAGTACAAACAATAAGGTGCGATCAGAAAGTGTTTAACGTTCAAAATATGTTTATATGTTTTCAGCAGATGAAACAATTACTATGCTTACAATCATGATAAGTCTAAGAGGTCTAAGATAATGCGAAGCCTCAATACATTTAAATGGCAATATATGAACTAAAAATATGTAAATACAAAGAGTGAATTGATTAAAGTTAATTATTGCTGCAAACTTCGGTTTCACACATTGATAAGTTATTTAAAAAACGGCTAAACAAAAGTTGAGCAGTATCCCATATTAACTGAGACGGTTCGAATATTGGCAAGATTAAATATTGTACTACAAAACTTAATATTAAAAATAACGCATTTTCTTCAAATTCGGTTTTAAAGTATGATCTTAAGAATTGTTACTTTTGAAATATGCCTCCATTATATCAATAGACATTGACATTTTCAATGTATAATGCTAGAAGCACACATTGCAACATGCTTATGAAACCAGGTTTGTTTCATTATTGTTTGCGAAGAGTGTAGTCGTGTTTAGGTTTCATTTCGTGTAGCATTCGAGGTTTTTAAAAATATCAAAATATTGTACCAAATTGGTACACTTTTTTTAATATATATGACATTTTTTGTATACCTTGTGGGGCGGATGAGACCAAAGTCAATAGATACTAATCGGATGGAAAGGTTTGGTATTGGGCCAAGCCATCAAACCATTAAGCACGGTGGCGGTTCTCTTATGTTAGAGGGATATATAACTCCAGATGGCGTAGGTCCACTCGTACGGATTGAAGGCATAGTGCGAAAAGAAGACTATCTTCGCATTTTGCAAGAAAATTTGCCTTTAGCCCTAGCCAAAATGCCAGATAGACCAGAGGTGCCAGTAATTATTTTCGGACTTCCACTTTTTGTTCGAAAACTTGTATCTGGAATAGAATTTTTGTAATTTGCAATTATTCTAGCCACTGATTGCTGTCCTATTTTAAAAAATTTTATGATTTTTCGAGTTGAATCGCCATTTTTGTCCTTTTCTGGAATTGCGTCCTTTAGATCAATAGATAAGGGCTTCATTTAACTTTTTACTTTTATATTTTTATACATAGTCTGAATACGAGAACGAAATAAAGTAATGCTTATTAATTTCTTAAGAGAGGACAAAATATTGAATCAAAAAAATTCAAAAAGTTTTCTTTCTCTAAAACAAGTAGAAAAATATAAGAACATTTACACAAATTTTACTTACAATGCACCATTTTTGTACCACAGTGTATATATATTTTGATATTTCAAAAATACATCAAAAAATTTTCGGGTTGCATTCTGTTTATTAAAATATTCAACATGTATAATAAACGTATTGCGTAAACACGATGCAAAGTGTGTAATTAGCATAAAAGTTTACTCAGATGTAACGCTTTACATTCGAAAATTTAAGTCAATATTTTGTTGTTTATTGCAAAAACAACCACATACCAATGAAAAATGCTGCTTTATCCTTAGAAATTGAAGTACTATTGTTAATTTTCAATGTATATCTTACATATATGTATATTGTCGAATAAACCTTTTCTTCTATTAACAAAGAACAAATTTTGTTTTATTAGAGCATATTTTTTAATTTTTAGGTCATATTTTCGAATTTTTACTGCATATTTTATGCGCACAAAACACTTTTTTAAGAGCATATTTCTGGTTTCCCTGTAAATGAATATGCAAGAATATATAGGGTCCGCCAAATATTTTTTTTTGAAATAGGTCGCAAAACATCGAGTGTAGCTTCGGCTGTGTGGCATGTAGCGCCGTCCTGTTGAAACCAAATGTTGCTAATATCCTCCTCTTCAATTTTTGTGAACAAAAATTCATTCAACATGGCCCGATAACGATCGCCATTGACTGTAACGGCCACTGCTTGCTCATTTTCGAAGAAAAATGGCGCAATTATGCCTCCAAAATCCGCACCAAACAGTGACTTGTCTTGGGTGCATCGGCTTTTCAATGTGTGTATGCGTGCGGGTTTTCTGTGCCCCAAATACGACAATTTTGCTTGTTTACATACCCGCCAAGATCAAAATGAGCTTCATCTGAAAAGATGATTTTTTTGGTAAAATCGGCATCTTCTGTAAGTCGATCGCAGGGCCACTTAGCGAAGCGAAATAAGCGTATACACAACCATATTCGTTCAACGGAAGGATAAAACTAATTATCTGTCGAATCAGACATGAGCTAAATGTTACCATTCGCGAAATAAGCACTAGTTGAAAAACAAACGTTAGATGGCGGACCCGTTATATGTATAATAAATTTAAATCTCAGGTTACTTACATACCACACTTTGACTGCACAACGAGACCTTCTCGATCACCGGTTGATGGTGTTATTTTCAAAATATTGGCTATTAGAATGGTTGTATAAATATATCTAAATCTGTTTGGTTATATAGTGTGTTTGTAAGGCTAATTTAAAAGTTTAATAATTTAGTAACAAATGATTATTTTGTTGTTAATAAGGTAAGAAAAGATTTTAAGCGAAATTTCATGATAATATTACAGCCACTGCGCTAACAGCTCAAGATTAATTCGAGACTTCTATTTTTGATTTCATTGTTTAGGGTATCGCAGTTTCTCTATAATAATGCCATATAAATTCTAATTTTGTGTTAATAACGTTTCTGAGGGAGTTTATGGGACTCTTTGGGCTTCAATACTCTCAATTGTAAACGTATATATGTTTGTTTTAACAGCAAGCATGAATTGAATAAGTTACGCACACAAGATAACCTATAAATTTGGAAAACACGCATTTTCTAGAACTTACCTTTAATTTATAAGTTGTGATTAATTTGGGAAACTTTCAACCACAAGTCCGTATGTGTCCCCCTCATTATCAATATTCTTTTAATAAATATTCCAATATAATTATTCCTTAATAAAAATCTTCACCACGTAAAATTACACAAGATAATGATAATATGTTTATCGCCACTATTAAAAAAATATATACGAGTATTTCCTATTTTTTCGTAATATCAAAAATTTTTCAAAAGTTGCTTTCTTATGCACCAAATTTTATTTTAAAATGAAAAAATTAAAAACCAAAATGACACAATTTTCAAAAACAAATTTCTAATTTACTTTCTCAAAATTATTATTTTTGCAAGGTGTTTGAATTGTGAACTAAAATAATAATTAGAATTTTGGAAAACTGTGATACAACTAAAAACATTCAAATGAATTTTTCACTACAGTAGTGAAGGAAGGCTTATGTGAAAATACAGAGGTCGGTAGAAGAGGATTATCTAAGAATCCCAATGGCCATCCAGTGTTGGCAGAGCCCGGCCAATGTTTTCTGCTGTTACCGATAGATCAGAGTTTAAAACTCGCGTTAACAACAAGAAAAATATGGCATTGCCATTTGTACGAATACGGTTTTTGTTATCCATTATGTGAATACTCTGCCATCTAGCGGTCGATTTATAAGATACCTACACTTGTATTTTGTCATAAAAACAATATACACGAAATTTTCAAAAATTTGTTTATGCGTTGAATATTTTGTAAATGTTTTTATTTTTATCGGGTGTACTATATCTTTTTTAAATTTTATATTAAAGTAATATTATGTTCCAATTTTTTCGAGTAACATCTCGTTAAGAAGTTGATGTGAACTATATCATCAAATGTATCGTGAACCGTATTCTACAGCTTCAGAAGTACTCCTAGTTTGACTTATGACGTTCTTGCTGCAATAATCGCTTTTTTGATTTGGCATAATTAAAATTGTGACCTAATAACAAAGACGTTAATAGCCTAAAACCTATCACAAATTTTAACTTGTGACTGTACTATTTTTTCACCTAACTAAACGTTCTAAAGGAGAAAATAATGAGTATGTAATAAAAATTATCGCATTCGTTACATATTTTATTGAAACATAAAAAGTAACAACAAAATACCTCAGGTACAATAAATAAAGGCGCTTAAGTTACAAAAAATAATGGTATGTATATGGATTACATTAATTTGTAAAAAAGTTTATAATATTTAGGCATTAGATCTTTCTGTATTAATTCTAGCAGATCTTCTTTTGCTGGCCGCTTTCTGAGGTTTCGTATAAAATGCTCGAGTCAGTGTAATGTCTTTCATCTGTTTCTTTTTAATGATATTATTTGCCTCTTTAAATTGGTCATCCTTATAAGATGTTTTGAAAATTCGCATTTTTTGGTGATTCGCACTGAACTCGCAAACCGCCACTGTGAAAATTTAAACTGTGCCATAATTTGGACTTTCTTTTAAGTTGCTAAAGCCTTAAAAAGAATCTTCAGAGCACATTTCCGTAACATTAAATCGCTTTTCAGTCTTTTAGCGGTACAAATAACAGATATGAATTACTCCTTCAGTTGTTGTTCAATCGTATACATAAACGCTGTAGATAATTCTCAGCCAGATAAGGCTCGTACGAGCTTATCTGTGCACATATGATGTGTAAACATTAGATGGCTGCGCAGAACCATTTGAAAGTCTCCCGACACTACTTGTAATGTAATTAGTAATCAACAATGTTTTCTCTTAAAAATACACAATTTGTTTGAATTGATTAACAATAACTTTGAATAGTGTTATCATTGTTTTCAAAAAATGGTTAAATTGTAATATAAAATATCTCTGTTTTTTGCACAAAGATGATTAAAAGAAAATTTCTACATCTATAACCATCTCTGTTTTAAGAAAAAACGAACAATTTTTGAAAATTAACAATATTTTTGAGTGAAGGTTTATTTTCAGGTGTATTAAAAACATTAACAGACAAAATGGAAAAGTAAGTAATCTTTCTTAATTATAAATATGTGTCCATATTTAAATAATTATTTACATATGTATGTATTTTTTTTTTTTTTTTTTTTTTTGAGATTTATATCAAAAACCCCCAAAATTAAATAAAAATAATATAATTTCAGAGAACGGAATGCCGTCAACCAGGTAGAACTACTCTTAAAATTTTTGTTTTACAACTTTTTTGAATAATATTAATTATACTCTTAGTGAACATATTAAAGAAACGGTGAAAGAAAATTTAGGACTGAGTGATTGCGTGAATTTGTTGGCTCCAGGAAAGGGATGAGTGTTCATTCTGCATAATGTGCTCTAAAACTATTTTAAATCATAACATCCATCTTAAAAGTCATCAAAAAACAAACCTCCAAATCAACAATTACGAGCAAAAGATAAAACATGTGAGTATAACAGAGTTTATTTGCAAAAAGAGTGATACTTTCAAAAGCAAGTGTGGTAGGCTGAATTAACTTTAGCAATGTTTTGCATTACTCGCAGACGATATTTGTGTATTGTGCAAATTTTCTCAAAAACAGAGAAAATTATGGAAAATTAAAAACCACGGGTCGGTTACTGAGAATAAAAACGCACTTGAGATATTTTTAAAACCCATATTAAAATATAAAATATCAACATATGTATCTGAGATATAAAAATCGATTTTAAATAAAGCACATAGATTTGATTGTTTGAAATTTTATTTTAAATTAAAGCATATTTTATACGCAGCAGTTGAAAGTATAAAAATCAAACATATTAAATGAAATTTATTCCTACATAGAATTATAAATACTAAGGATATTAATTTCAGATTTTTTTTTTCTTTTTTTGGTTAGAAAAATGGAAAAATGGATTAGTTAGATAACGAAGCTTTAACTCTTACCACTCTCCAAACATGTAAAATTTCATATTCATTAACAACTGATGTTTTTTATTGACTTCTAAGTCACTTAGAAGAGGATTTTTTATTACAGCTATACAGTTTATGAAATAATGGAAGCAGAAGTTCTTTAGGTCGATTTTCGCAGAATAGGATTTCTTTTTAGACCTATGGTTTCTTCTAAAAAAAAGTTTCTTTGAATTCTCCGTAGATTTTCTATTTTTAATTTTTGCTATACGATTTTTCAGTCCTTTTTCATCCAAACACAGTTAGCTATCACTATACAATATTATACTCCTACAACTCATACTTGTTTGTAGTTTGTCTTTTTATTGCTCAGTTTTCTCCTACAAAAGAGAAAGTGAATAAAATCAATAACTCCGTTGACAATTTTTGGCATTTAGACGGAAAGTTTATACCACCGTAAATATTCGCCACTAATTGCGAGCGGCTTTGTTTTGTTTAAGTATTGCAACTTTCTAATGCTAAACTTACTTTAAATTAAAAAAATAAATAAATAAAATATGGCCAAGTGGAGCCTAGAAAATCTACTAATAGACTTTTTAATAGATGAAGCTGCGGAAGAAAAATAGTTATAGAAAAATTGTGAAATGTTCTGTGCAAGATTTCATTTTATGGCAATTTTTTATTTATATATGAAAATAATGATAACGCCTTTAATAATAAACTAGAGTTATCCCTGCCCCGTTGCTGGGAGACTTCGTGTTGTACCTGCGTTTTGACTGATGTGGATAGATAAAGAAAGTTTTAACTGTTACCATTCTCTATACATACAAATTTAGACATTAAATTTATTTTTATTTTTAAATGATGACTTGTATTTAGAAACTTCTACTCTAACTTTCCTCAAGATATACAAACATCATTATTTAATTTGCATAGTAGGTACCATGCCCACTTATCCAATTTCACTCACTTTTTAACTGACGGTGGCTGCTACACCCATTAATGAAATTCGGCCCAATTTTTGTTTGATGATTTGTATTGACCACAAAGTTAATTGGGCTAAATTCAGAAAATCTTACTATTGCCGTTTTAAAGATATAGACATAAATTACAAATTTTATATGTGAGTGGCACCGCCCAGTTGAACAAAAGTGAAGCCACACACCAAATGAAAGCTTTCTACATATGCTTTTTATATGCTGTACCAGATTTCTTTTTCAAGTAAAACTTTTGCAATACAAAGGGTTTCACTCTAACGTCAATAACTCAAGAACCATATACATAAAAACCTTGGTATTGACTCCACGTTTCGTTTAAGGATTTACGGTTGGCGAATTTCAGAGAACATCAATTACAACGCATATTATAGTCCTCTTTTGTATATATAGAAGATAGGTTTAGATAGGATTATGTGTTCAACAGCAACTTTGGAGGCATTATTGGTTTGACTTCACTTTGCTTCTATGCGATGAGGGTGGCAGCATGTTCGACGGCAAATTTTTTGGCCAAGTTATTTCAATATGCCACGGGAAGTGTGTCCATTCTAAGCAGGGTTGTCGGAGAACCATCTTCGGTCCTAAATGTTATGCTTTTAGATCACTACTTTGGTAGAAGATTCAGGGTTGAATTCCTTGACCGGAATTGTTGATCTAATGGGGGCTTGGTTCGGAGCAATTTGATCTAAACTGGTATTCATGGACCCAACCGAGACTTGTCGGTCCCACTAGGGAGATCGCTGAATGTTTTCTAGGCTGATGTCATGGCCATTGCCTTTTGTGCAAAGATAGATCTGGACAGTGGGCTCAGGGGTGAGACCATTAATATATTCTCTGACCACCAATTTGACTTAAGGACACTTGGCTTAGCTCGTATGACATCTAGACTGGTCAAATATTGCTACGATACCAGCACCACTTACTGCCATCCTCAATCTAATCAAGGATTGCAAAATTTCCAGATGATTGAAACACTGGAATGCTTAAAGGCGACTTCACCACTCTAGGGCGGCGATTACTCCGCAATTTAGCACTCGCTCTAAAGTTCTCAAGTATGGAAGGCCGGACTTGAAACACCAACCGGAGTTTTTTACACGGGCCACTATAGGCTAAAAGCGCATCTGAATGGGGTGGCGGTAACAGATGTTTATGTTTGTAGACTGTGCTCACAGGCATCAGAGACAGAGTTCTTGAAAGTTTTAGGTGGAAATTCGGTCGGTTTAGGGTCTCACTGGGTAATATATCCAGCATTATAGTTTCGGATCTGATGGCAAATATGCTGAAAAAACTATAGGCCGGCAGTGGCACAACAGATCCCATGGATTGCAGTGTTCTGTAATAGTGCCTGGTCGTTATAATGATAATGATGTTAGCGTATGGTAAAAAACTACCATTTGGCAAATGTCATGATATCAAACCATTTGCCGAATATTCACAACAGAAATTAATTAAAAATTACAAGAAGCAGTGTCCATATTTATTGAAAACTAAGTTACAATATTATTTTCCACTTTCTTATAATTTTTTTAGAATTGCGATTAATACCAATCCACATACTCAATTCTGCTACGTTATCTAAATTTAAACTGCAATTAACTTTACAATTTCATTATTTAGTACTAAATAGAGTTGAGTTCTTTAGCTCTTTTAATGAGCTAGTTCGTTCACTTACAACACAAAATATGTGTGCTAAACAAACACACACTCACATACATAAATAAAATTTTTGTTTTCACACGTGTTTTTTGTTGTAAGTGAACGAACTAGCGCATTAGAAGAGTTAAACGACCCAACCCAGTATTAAATTTTTTATATAATTTTTACAAAATGTATTCATAATTTTGTGTACATGCAACTTTATAACAGTAATTGTAGGAAAGTTAAAAATATTGCAAAAATATAAAAATAAAATCGCAAATGCAGGAAGAAAAATTATTTTAAAGATAGTCACTAAATATGTATAAAGTGTAAAGTAAAGAAGAAAATTTGAGTGATGGATATGGAGAGAAGAATATTTTCATACAAAATATGTGTTTACCACTCGAAAGACGGGAAGGGGTCATTAGACTCATTTTCATATTTAACTGCCAATATTTTTTATTAATGATTTTTTTAAATTCATATTTTTTAACTTTTATAAAGATCGCTTCAAATCTATATATATATATATATATATATATATATATATATATATATATATATATATATATATATATATATATATATATATATAAAAGTGTACACTTTCATGTCATCACTAACTGCAGAAACGGATGGACCAATTTCAACCAAAATTTCACACATTCAGATTTTCCTATATATTCCCATACAAATATCAACAAAATGCCCTTCATTTTCCATATTATGATTTTTCATTGCCACTTGAAAAGTTACCAAATCATGTATTGTAATATCTTATGTGTACAATGACATTCGGTAATATTGATTTCTGTATATCTTGAGAACAGTTAGAATGGAAGGTTCTGAATTTGTTCTAAATGATTTCTTAGATAATAAAAACCATCTGTTAAAAAGTGGATGGAATTGGATAAGTGGGCATGGTACCTCCATACAAAGTCGATGTCGATATTTGTATATCTTGAGAATGTTTAGAGTTGAAGTTTCTAAATAACTTGGCGGGCAGTTAAGAAAATATGGTATTTTGCATGTGTGGAGAACGGTAACAGTTAAAACTTCTTTATCTATCCACATCAGTCAAAAAGCAAGTACAAGCAGGCTCCCAGCAACGCGGGAGGGGTTACTCTAGCAAATAAGTAGCACAACTATCCAAAGAGACGGATAGGGATCATTTGACCTGTAGATATATTTGGCCACCAATGTTTCATTTATCAGTTCAATTTCTGTATTTTTCGTTATAAAAGCGATAAATTGATGGTAAATCGTCTAATCCAGCAGCTGTGTCTGTAAGCGTGTGGTTGCTAGGAGTAACAAAGGGTTCATGTGGTTTCAAAGCGTTTGAACAATCGTCACTATTTGCTATCTACATGTGTATAGGACGTTGGTTCGATTGTTTCCACAGATTTCTATCCTAAATAGTAGTTGGTGTTTCTATCCTTCGATGGCAGCGATTGATAAATACCTGGATGATTTTATATTCCAGGTCTAACATATATAGAGGTGGGTTGGTTTTACGCAGGAGTTGAATATGTTGATCTTCGTCCATTTAATATAGCAGTCGATATCCACACAGGTTGTAAAATACCGAAAGCTTGTTTGGCACGAGCATTTGTTAAAAGGGTGCCAAGGTAGTAAAAATCACTAAAATCTTCCAACTTCATGTTAAGTATATTATTCTGAATTTTGTGTTCTTAGGAGTTAGCATCGTATTACCTCATATCTGCCAATGTTGTGCCTTAGTCCCGCCTTTGTAGCTTCACTATCCAAACATTTAAGTTTAGCAGAGATGTGACTACAGCTGCTATTTACTTTTTTACCTATTATTAATCAGTTTCACACAACATGTAACTTTTGTAGAAAGTAACTGCCGCATTGCAGAAGGTGTAAGTATTTTCATTCCGATTAATTTTTGTGATATTTCTAAGCTTTTTAAAGTCAATTAATAAATATTTTAAATAAATAAAAAGGTTAATGTATAAGTACTTATTTAGCCAAGGCTGAAACAGAACAAGAACAGTTTGTCTAACAAGCGCGTTGTGGCGTATTCGATACCAGAAATGGGAATAAATTAAAAAAAAATATAGAAAACAGTATAAATTTTTGTACCACGTTAAAGTACATAAGGTATGCATCTATGCCGATATTAAGGTGGCAATTAGTTCTATGGAATCTATGTTCGCCAACACTCGGACGGTGTAGGAATGCCATTTTTACACTAATGATGGTCTGAATATTCCGACGTGGTACAAAGGCACAAGTATTCCTCTATCTACTTGTCATCTATATTTAGGGTTACCAGATTCAACATTGTAAAATTATTGATATTTATCTAAAATATCTTGATCTAAAAAAATCTTGACAGTCAAAATTATTGGATGTTCGACAAACTTCGGTTACAAATTGTCGGTAGATGGCTCTAAAACATATTTTTAGTAATATTGATTGCATCAGGCAACACTATAGCTGATTTGATAAGTTCGAAAAATTACGGGCGATGAAAAGTAGTTCGACAACAATGTGCTAAAAAGATCATGGACGAAGCGTGGTGAAGCTTCGTAGCTTCTAAGCTTTTTGCACAGAAGTTTTACACTAAGGTAAAATGACTTTGCCCCAAAATGGTGATAAATCATTGATCAATACAGTGCACCTATCCGTACAAACGCACCCTCAATTTTAATTTTGCTGCCTTCTCTCTTTTTTGTTAAAGCATTATTCAAAACGAATTTTAACTCATATTATTGAATAAAGTGACTGTAGCTTGTGTTAAGTGCAAGAAGTTGTTTTTGTTATTGTTGTTTTCTATACGTAATTACAGTTTCGAATTACCACAAGAAATTGGTACATATTAGTTTAAGCACACTTACTAAATATTTAATAGGAACGCCACAATTGTTTTATTTTCAAAAATAACTTGATTCAAAATTTGTATTTCTTACTTCAAAACTGCGATTTGGCATCATTTTCATCAAATTTTTCAGCCACTGATGACCCAAATCTTTCTAAGCACTCTTAATGATCAACTGGAGCTCTAACACAGTTTTGTAAAGCTATCCTTGAGCTTTTAGTTTACAAATTTTGCGTTACATATAGCCCAAAAGATAATCCATTAGATTCAAATCGGGTCTACATTCCAGCCATAAAATTTTGTGTAAGAAAACCTTTAAAAAGTGTGCTTTAAAACCATATTTTTTCTTGATTCTTGATAAGCTGTAAAAATTCTTGTAAATTAAGCTAAATCAAGGTTATCTGGAAACCATATCTGTATCTTAGGATTTGGGCCAGCAATATGTTCTTCACAAGATGGAGATAGATTTCTTCATCGGAGGGTATTTAGTGGCTGTGGCGGGAATGCTCTAATGGGCCGGCATGCGGCATTTATGTACCCCGAATTGTTGCTGGAAGTACCGGTGGACTGTATCGGTCACTTCATATTCACAGCTGGTTTGGCCTTTGTGGTCACGCAGGCCCGATTTTCTTTTTCCAGGAGAATTGTTTCGGAGACGGGATTCGTATATTGGCTCAGCGATGGGGAAAAAATGTAAGCAGCGATTTAATAAATTATTATTTTGATAAATTTGTTAATGCATTATCTTTTTTTGAGCCAAAAAATGGACCGAATTAATTTGTACTTCCAATACGTAAATTATACCTATTGTTGTTACAAATAAACTGCGAAAACCTTTAAATTAAAAAACCCGTGTGGGTATAATTGACATCAATCACAGCCGCACAAAAATAAACTTTACACTCGAGTTAACGATTTTAATTTGCGTCCTTAAAGAGATCTGAGAAACGCCCTTTAGCATTCAGTTTGCAAAGACATTGACTACTTAGGTTCAATCTGTTCCGTATATCAGCATTGGTACCGACGAACGTCCTGAGATTACTGCTGAGATAGCAAAAAGACGGAACATCTTTCAAATTTCTATTTCAAAATTCGAGAGATGATTGATTCGCATAATTGTGCTTATAGAGACGTTCATCCACAAGCGCACTTTCTTGCATTTGACAATGTCCGTGAGCAAGGAGATAGTTGTCGTATGCGTAATCCAGGTCTTCTAACTTAGTCTTAAGTCCCCAGGTTAAACCACGATGCAACACACAATTGAGGACAACGTTAAATAGAAGTGGCTAAAGAACACAACCTTGCCTAAACCAGCTCTGATAGAGATTTTCTTTGTATACACTTGAACCTAAAAATTAAGGAAAAGTTCTTAAGCTGTTGTTTTGTTCTAAATCGCTTTGAAGCAATTGTTCAAATTTTTAAAAAACTTTGTAAAAGTGGAAATTTGAATAGTATTTTTTTTTTATAATTTCAGTATATTTTCTACTTTTAAATATTTTGAACGCTTTTTTACAGCGCGTTTTGATCACAAATAGTTACACAATTTATAATTGAGCGCTTTTTAGCGCCTTTTGTATGAGGTTTGCGCGTTTTGATCATAAAAAATACTGCAAAAATAATATATATATATATATATATATATATATATATATATATATATATATATATATATATATATATATATGTATATATATATATATATATATGTTTTATATTTTTTGAATCCTCTATACAGCTAAAAAGCAAAACCAATTATCTTGAAACTTTTACCTAAATGTTAGGATTTAGACCAGAAGGGGATAAAATAGAGATAAAGGTTAAAATTGATAAATAAGATAATGGTTAAGATAACAATTAAGATGGAGTTAGCGAAGAACGCCGGTATTTAGCAAGTAACATATACACTGGTGCATATTCCTATAAACGCACTTAATTTTTTTCTGTATTTTTGTTATATCTTTGTTGTTCTCATCCAAAAGCAAAATTTAACTATTTTAATGAGAGACAACTTAACGGTACTTTTTAAAAGTAAACAATTTTTTTTTTCTTATTTTTGTTGTTTGCCTTAATTATGCGATCAAATGTTCTTGGTGCTATTTTAAGTGGAAGATTCGTATAAGCGCACACTCGAAATTTGTTTTTAAAAAAGTGACCAAAAATAAAATATTATCAATTTTAGTTTTTTTTCAACCAAAGGTACGTTTCTAATAGTAATATCTCAATTTACTGTAACTTTTCCTATTTTAATCAATAAATTTCAACACTTTTAAAGATGCCTAAGGGAACTTTTTTGTCCGATCAAGAAAAGATTCAAATTAAATTTTTTCACGACAAGGATGCTCTAATAGAGAAATTGGACGTAAAATCGGTCGTTCGGAAAGTGTGGTGCGAAATTTCTTTAAGAAAGGTCAAAATTATGGAGTTCGCAAATCAACAAAGGGTAATACAAAACTAACAAGAAGACAACTTAATCTAACAAAACAAGAAGCAACCCGCAACAAATTGAATTCCACACAAATAAGGAATAAATTAAATCTTCCTGTGACTTCCAAACACGTTGCACACATTTTACGAAACGATGAAAACATAAAATGGAAAAAGCCGAAATGTAAACCAATGCTAAAAAAACACCATAAAGAAAATCGTATAAAATTCGGAAGAAAATATATGAAATGGACAGATGAGTGGAAAAAAGTAATTTTCTCTGACGAAAAAAGATTTAATTTAGACGGTCCAGACTCATACTCATGCTATTGGCACGATTTGAGATCTAAAGATGTTCGGATGTCAAAACGTAATTTCGGTGGTGGCAGTGTTATGGTTTGGGCAGCGTTTTCTGCAATTGGCAAGTCGAAAATTTGTTTTGTTCCGACAAAAATGAATAGTTCGATTTATAACGAACTGTTGTAAGATGCTCTTCTCTCTTTTATGGACGAAAAAATGGATGAAGATTGCATTTTCCAACAAGATAATGCTGCAATCCATGTTTCTAAGCAATCGAAATCTTGGTTCAATGAACATGGCATTCCTTCGTTGGACTGGCCGGCTTGTAGTCCGGAATAAACCCAATGGAAAACTTGTGGGGATACATGGCCCGTAAAGTTTATGCAAATAATGCCCAGAATGAAGGCATAAAGGCTGTGATAGAGCTGAAACTAAGAATTAAACAAGTCTGAGAGGAAATTGATTCCGATCTGCTTAAAAAATTAGTGGAATCAATGCCAGACCGTATTTTTGAAACAATCCATAACAAAGGATCATCCACACATTATTAATAATGCTACAATGGCCCAAACATTAAAGTGCGTTTATAGGAAAATACCCTTAAAAATGGCTGTTAATATCGAAAATTAAGTAAAAAAAATAATTAAAGTACAAATGAATTTTTTTTGTAAACAATATTTTAAGTGAAGTCTTAACTAATTTAATACACAAATTTATAGCCCCCTAAATATTTTCTTGTTTAATTTTTACCTTTTTTTTAAAAAAAAGTGGTGTGCGTTTATAGGAGTATGCTCCAGTGTATACGGAAAAGAAAAAGCAAAAAACAAAAAGGCCTGCAAATGGTTTAATGTGATTTGTAGAAGTCTTTTAATCTTTTATCCATTTATCCTTCACTCTTTTTATCCTTAAATGCGGAACGTTTTAATACAAATCCAAAGAAATTATATAACAAAAGAATAAGAAAAATAATAATGATTTAAATTAATGAATATAGAAAAACAAATGCTATCAAAATCATTTTAAATCATCATCTCCAATAACAAAACTGTCATTTAAGAATTGAATGACTAAATGAATTTTCTGAATAAATGAGGAATTATGAGTAATTATTTTAAGGCTAAAAAAACAAAAACTAAAATCCAAAAGAACTTTCAATGACAAGAAGTGTATGTACATTTATGACTTTGTCTTAAGTATTCTTTTATTTCGATTGATGATTGGCAGTGATTTGCAGGCATGCGATTCTTAAAAACTTGTATTAACGCATTCCATTTGTGTCTCATTAAGAGTTGGCAAATGTGTCATCTACATTTCTCAAATAGTAAATGTAATTTTTTAAGCAAGTTTTTATTAGAGATTTTATTTGAGCTGTTCCACTTTTACGCGATATAATTACACAAAATGTTTTACATTTGTAAATATTTTCAGCTCAAAACTATTATTGGATATGAAAAAGTTCCTGGGTTTCCAGCATAAAAATCCCGAGATAATGATAATATCGAATAAATGTGATTCTGCCGTTCTTTTGCAAAAAAAAAGTATATATTTTTAAAACGACTGCGAAGATTAAAAATATTTTAGCCTTACTTATAGGTAACTTAATTGCCAATTTTGGGTTTTTTATTTTATTCCATAAACGAAACTGTTTTTGAGTTAAGCGAATATATGTTGTGCAACTTATCCATTTTGGTAATAATGGTATATCTCGAAAACAAGAGCTAACCTAAAATAATGGTAAGCATCTGTAGATTCAACGTACTTGAGTTAGATTTACCCTTCGAGTGCTCCGCTTGTCGGCATACAAAATTGTCAAATCGAGTAGAGTATAATAGTCGAAAACAAGTGTCATATCGGACTTAAATACGATCATATTTAATTGTAATGTTTCAATCTAAGGTTTTTCTAGACTAAAAACTTTTTCTATATTAAAAATGTTCGACACAAAAAAAGTACAAAAAGAAATACAAAAAGCTAAAACGTTATTTGCTTTAGCGTACGTTGTAGGTGTTATGCAGAAAGCAATACATTGAATAAACAAGTACGCATACTGCTGAATACAAAATTGGCGAATTGGCCGAACAGCACTCGGGCATAACATTTTCCCGTACACTGACGAAATTTTAGTGACGAAAGCTCAAGCTGACTCAAAAATTTATTCTAAAAAGAATGAAATAAAGAGATTATATAAGAAATAATATAAAATTATTAAATAAAAAAATAAGAATTGAAGAAAAAAATAGAGAAATAATTGGCTTGTTTTTAAATGTTATCTCTTTTTTGAAAAACATATGGTGGTCCTGAAAAGGACCAATTTTATTCCTGGTTTTCATATAAATGGACAAACATCTCATTTAGCTTGCCTTTCGAAAATTACATACTTATAATACAATTCACTTATATTAGCCAATGGTACTGGACCGAAAACAATGATGCGTACATAAACTGCTGACGGCGAGTAACCAACCAAGATTGGCAACTGATACTTACCGTTATCTTTCAAACCATGGCAATTATAGTTAAAGCCATAACACTCATCTAAACCATCACCGATCAATTATACAAATAGAATACCACTGTCATCACAAAAAATAACAAAAAAAAGAAGTAAACGTTTTAATTTTTTAAGTTGACAAATAAATAAAATGCAATACACTTACCCTGCTACCTCCACGGAAAAATATGCTCCTGATGGGCAGCCCTTCAGGCATTCGTGAATCCTAGAAAAAATTTATAATAAGATTAATAATTTCCAACAATGCGGCTTATGCTTACATTGCTGGTTACTTCCCAAATTTTTGTTCTCTGCAAAATTATTTTTACCAAACCATATAAAAAAAATTTCCAAACATATAGTCTGTACTTGCCGATCTTGTACTGTACCGATCTTGTTCCAAATTTTTCAAAGTTTTTGTCTGAAAGGACGAAAATGTTATTTGGTGCGAAAATTTTCAAAAGAATAAAATAAAAATGAATGTCAAATCAATAGTACCAACGTATATAGCCACTGACATAATCAGTCACATTCTAGAATTTAACATTTTGTTTATATATGGATGTATGTATGTATGTATAAAATTTAAAACTAGTTTTAAATACATTTCAAATTTTTTATAAAAAATTTTCTTTAAATAGGTTTCAAATGCTCTTGTTATACATATAAGCCTAAAAATATAAAATAATATTTTCCAAAAATTTGTTTTTTAAATAAATCAAAAAAATATTTTATATGACAAATAAAAAAGAAATACATGTACATACACACATACATATTTTCATTAGTTTTTTCCTAACAAACTAAAACGGTTTAGAAATAACTTGTAACAAGCTTACTAATATAAGCCTTAAGCTTAGAAAAATGTTGTGAATACTATTGTAAAAGGCTTATTAAAAATTGTTAAAAAAGGAAATTGAACCCTTGCGATTACATATATTATTTGTCTATAATATACAGTAAGCTTAGAAGTCTAATTATATAATAAGCTTATACAAAAATAATTTTCTAATCATGCTTATAATAAGCTTACATTCATAATATTTTTGAAAGTTTAGAAATATAAATATGTACATATGTGTAAAAAATGGCTGTCACAACATTAATTCGGGCTATTGATTTTCCAGCATAAGCCCAAATTCCCCAAATTGAGAGCTTATGGACAATATCAAAAAAATTCCTGGAAAAATGTATTTTTTTTCCGGGTACATGTTGGAACTACGGGAACGAATATAATTCGAATTCTAAAAAAAGTAGCAAATTTCTAAAATAAAATCATATATGTACATACATACCATATATATGTAATAAATATTTTTAAAACATTGTCAAAAAAATATTTTTCAGAAACACAGCGAGAATAAGCCTCTTGCAATCATATTTGTTAAATTGTTATCTAAACTAAGTGTATTGCAAATAGTACTGTAAAAGGTATTGTCATGTGAATCATTTTTAAAACTGCATTAGAAAACTGTTCGCTTTTTGTATTTAAAAGAGTTTACAACAATTATGCTAACAAAAAGTTGTAGGAAATCTCGAATGATAAGCTTATTCTACAATTCATTTACATTTTGCTCGTAGAATGGTTTGTTTGGCTATTTGTACACAAAAAATTGGGTTCCTTTCTCTGGGTTAGTAAAAATTATATAGTCGTTTTAGTCCCAATGCACTGGACCTATTTAAATAAAATTGATTTTGTGCACATCTGCACAGAAAAAGCCCGATCTTGAAGGTATATACATATATATATATATATATATATATATATATATATATATATATATATATATATATATATATATATATGCTATTAACTATATAAATTAGTTCCAAATTTATCCGTTTCCTTTTCGGTTATTCTGTAATCGTGTCGACCTGTATAATTTATTACTACTAAACAATAATTTCTTTCATTATTTGCTAAAATCAAATTAAAGATCTACTTGATTTTAAAACTTTTAAATTGATTTTATACCTCAAAACAAAAATACATCCACTGAGTATAGATCGCATTGAAAATTTTATTTCTTAAATCTTTATCACAAAATATATTTAACTGGCTTTACGCATCCGGCGTCACCTGGTAATTTATGTATATGTATATTATATACATATATGCTTATATAGAGATATAGTAAATTCCCTTGTGCCCAATCCTATCCGTTACTTGCCACCTGCTTATCTTTATAAAGAAAATGCTAAAAAAAAAAAAACCTTTGACGTCTCCCGCTGATATGTTTGTTGAGATGTACGACAATATATATTATTTTTTATTGAGGGTGCCACGCCCCCTCATACTGTGAGGTTAATTTTTATGTCTTAATGTCCAACTTGAATAGCATATGGAAAGTTTGAAGATTCTATTTTTTAAAGTTTTAAAAATATACCGTAATAAATACATGTTTCGTTGGAGTGGACAAAGAAAAGAAAATTATCTTCTTACCCATTATTAGCCCTTCGAAGAGCTACACTCAAAAATATACTTTTGTACATCATTTTAGAGTGGATGATGAATGTTAACAAATAAACAAAATTTCTTTACGAAAAAAATTCGTTTCATTTCAGAAGAAAAGTCATTAATTTTGATTGTTTGCCCTCGATTTAACTTCTCCGAGGTACGGTTTTGAAGAAAGCAACCTATCGTAATTTTGAAAAATAATCACTTTCATTAACTGGATGTACCTGTATTTCGTAAGTATATCAACAAAATTTACAATATCAAAAGCATTTTAATCGGAAATTAAAAAAGATTTCCAAGCTCGTATGTCCTAATTAGATCCCTTTTCCTTCCTACAATTTTTTTTCCTAGTGACAGCACAATGCACTGCATGAGTAGGGATTATCGCCTTGGTGCTGGTCTCTAGAGAAAAAAAAGAACTCTTTCAGGTCCAAGTTTGAAAAACACTTTCGTTAGCTAGATCTATATGTGTTCCAAATTTCAAAAAAATCGATTCAGTCGATTACGAACGTCAAACAAACAAAGAAATTTATATGGATTATAAATTGTGTTAAACATACTTAATCACACAAAAGATAATAATATTTTCCTAGAATTATTAAACAGTATAAGAAATGGTTATTTTAATCATTAAGAATTACATAATAATTTGTGGTCAATAAATCTTATAAAGTGCCAATTATCTAATACACTTTACTATCCATTTTCTAATTTCACAAATTGTTTAGTGTTTAATAGAAAAAAACAATAAAAACGTTTGCATTGAGGTTTGCCGTTAAGTAGATAATTTATGTGGTTTTTGCTTTTTTGCAAATGGGGTTTTTGGGGTTAATTTTTAACCGAAAATTACAGAAATATTTGGATTTTGACTTTATTATATATGTTTGTTTATATATATAAAATTAATGAGATGTGCCCTTTTCGAAATTTATGATATCGAGTATACAAAACTTAACAACAAAAAAATAATTAATTTGCAGAAAATTTTATTTTAGTACCACAAAATTAAAGGCAGTACTTCTACCAAAAATAAATAATATACTTTTATCAAAAATCTTCTTCAGGCAGCTCTTTTTCATTTGTAGTTGGCCATTGAAGTACTTCATTTAAAAATTCTGTAAATTCTGCCGGTATATATTGCTTGAGTTTTACAATATCTGCAATTTTCAGATAATTAATAGGTAGTTTGTCTCTATAAGCTCGATGAGGAAGAAGAAGACAAAATAACGGCTTTGTGCGTCAAACAAAAAAGCGGAGCTGCATTGCATTCTTTGTACTCTTTGTTTAAACAATAATTTCGAAAAGGTCACAACTCTTAGAGATGAGTCCCAAAATCCTTCCCTGCACCTACTACGTTTGAGAAACTGACATCTCTAACATTCCTTCTACTTTAGACTTTATGGCAGATAGGTCACATCTCTAAGAGTTTTTAATGTATTTGTTCAACATGCAATTGAATATGCAATTTCGAACAGGGCACATCTCGCACATTTTGGCAAATGCGGTTTTTTATATCAATGAATCCCAAATGCTTCCCTGCACCCACTACGTTTGAAAGACTGACATCTCTAACACATGTGTGTCACATCTCTAAGAGTTGTGACCTATCAGCTATAACGTCTAAAGTAGAAGGAATGTCTGCCATAACGTCAGATGTCAGTTTCTCAAACGTAGTAGGTGCAGGAAAACATTTGGGACTCATTAATATGAAAAAACGCATTTGCCAAAATGTGCGAGATGTGCCCTTTTCGAAATTGCATATTCAATTGCACGTTGAACAAATACATTAAAATTTTAATTATAACACGGTGCAACAAAAAGGAACGAAGTTGAAAGACCTGGGAAATAACGCAATATTCAGTTATTAGCTTGTAAGTGCATGAAGGTCCGAAAAACCGATTTTTTATCCGTAACTCGAGATTTTGAAGGTGTGAGAGAGGTATTGAGATTTACAAGGACACTTTTTACAGCACGGGCTCGAAATAATATACTAGGCATAGTTACTAATAAATTTTTTTTGTTCGGGCAGTGGTTGAACTCTCTCCGGCAAGTGAGAATTACATTTCAGTCAAAAGGTTTGCCTTTTTAACCGGGTTCGTAAATGTTTCGTCATTCCTTATAAGGCAGGAACCGAACTAGCGCTGTTCCTCGGCCTTTTAACGAATGAACAAAAGTTTTTACTTTCTCGCGGAAAAGTAAGAACTTTAGCATGAAGGCGCTGCTCGTATAAAGCCTTTTCGAGAAATACAGTATATATCATTTTTCTTTTTTCGTTATTAATAATTAATACAAATAAAATGGTATGAAACATAGTGAATTTTGTAGAAAATTTATCATTCTATCTAGTAAATATATTAATTTATCAAAAATCTCTTTAAATTACCCTTGAAGTTGAAAGAGCTTACTTTACCAATAATTAAGTTCATCACTGTATGTAAACGCGTAATTTACGTATTGAATAAATGAACTTAATTTTTATATATGTATTAAATACATATCAATAACATATATGTTCTTTGTTTACTTTTTTAAATGAATTTAACTATAGAATGCATGTAGTCTTAATATTTTTTATATGATTAAAAAAAAGTTTTTTAGCCAAAAAAAAAAGTTTCTTTTTCAGATTAAAAAATTAAAAAATAAACTAAATTACAACACCGATCCAACTGGTCTTTTGCCAAAAAAAAATTATATTTCTAAAGCGACTATGCGGAAAAACACAACTTTCTTAAACCTAAATGTGAGTCAAGAAGAGGGATAATTACATTGTCGAATTAAAAGTAATTGGTGTGAATTTCTTACATCAGAAATTGTTATGAATATAACAAAATTGAAAGTAAAAAACAAAAATTACAAAAACCACAAAATCTGCACACAAAATATAGGTAAATCTGCTCATTTGGCAAAAAAAAAAAAACAGAAAATTTGCAAAATTTAATGAAATATTTATTTCAGGCTATAAATGAATGCATTTACTAGTTTCAAATCATTTTAGATGAATTGTGTCCACGTCGTAAGCGGCCCACTCGTAAGCTCCAACTTTGGAATATTATTCGACCAGTAGCTCTTCAATAGCAGCTGTTATGTTGTTTTCCATGGTTGCAATTTTGCCAATTTTGTTAAAAATGTGGTTCAAAATTTGTGAAAAGAGCGGATTTCTGCCGACGTGCTAGAGGTGGACATTTGCCCGACATCATATTCCATTATTATTTCCCATATTTCTTTTTATATTGGTGTGAATAAAACTAAATTTGTCAAAAAGAAGTGTTTTTAAGCCAATTTACTTCCTATCCTCAAATTTGCCCACACTTTTTACATACACAAATATAACAAGAATCTTACATTATTTTACATATTTTATAAAATGAAGGAAAAATGCAAACTTTTTAAAAAATATGTAAGTTTTTTTTATTTTTTAAAAAAGTATCTTGTGTGCTTCTGGCTCGAAAATATTTTTAATTTTTTTGCGGTCTATATTCCATCACCCAAAAATTTATTGAAGGCTGATAATTTGATACATTTAAAAAACAAATTATTTCATCAGTTCTTAATATGAATCCACCTACACTTGATTTAATTGTGTCCAATATACCTCAGCTAGAAATAAATGATTTAAATTCTGATTAGAAATGATTTAAGTTCTGATCATCTTACCAGTGCCTTTCAATCTCTCTGCAACTGTTCCTCTAAAACAAAAATTAATTTATAATTTTGAACGTGCTAACGAGAGATCTCGAACGGAATTGATTTTTAAAAATCCAGGAAAATCCCGGGATACCGAAAAATCCCGTAATTTCGTTATTTTATCTATCTCAACTAATATAAAAATTAAAAATATATCACATTTTTTTTAACATTTCAAATGTTTATTATTACCATTAATTTCTTACATAAAAACTTAACAAAAATAAGCAAAACATAAAAAAACAACACAATTCATACATTAGATTAAAAAAAAAATAAAATAAATTAATTTTTATTGCTTTAAATAACTTCTTAGAAATACTAAAGCATCTAAAGTTTCGTCTGACAACCTTGAACGAATTTTATTCCCAACACATTCTGCTGTTAGGAAGCAGCGTTTACAAGTCTGCTCTATATGCTGTTTTTAAATATTTATCTCTTACGCCCTCTAATACAAACAGGTCAATTTCTTTAGCAAGTTGGATATCTAAATCATTTTCAGAGGAATTTGTTTTTATTGGGCTTCTACATTTATCTATGGCATCCATTAGATATTTCTTGGTTTTCTAAATCCTCCTCTGATATATTGTTACCCGGTTGATTTAAAATTATAGATTTTTTTAAATCGTTTTTTAATAAACGAGAAATAAGAATTTTTATCTCTGCTTTTATTTCTATCATATTTATGATGCTGTCAAAATCAGATTTTTTATTGGGTTTGGTTAAAAAGTTCAGAAGAGTTAAATATTACGTCCGTCTTTCGTTGATTCTTTTACGAAGAGAACCTTGCTTAGATCGCAATCAATAGCTAAAACTTCTTTGAGCATAAATGTCAAAGCCGCATCGGCCTTACACAAATTCATATCGCTGCGACAGATGGTCTCAAGTGTTATTTTTATTGGGTTTAAAATGAAAACGAGTTGTTTAACAAAGCAAAATTCTCTATCTGCGAAATTTTCATTTTTTAAATAAATTTGTGCCTTCTTTAGAGGGGAAACTGAAAACCTTTGGCACATTTCAAAAAGACTATTCCACCTTGTCTTTTTCTTAACTTTTCCACAATCAGTTTTATGCAAAATCTTCCACATAAGTTTTTATTGTAGCATTCAACATCCATTTGAAAACAAACAAGAGAATTATCGTCATCCCCTGATGATGTTAATTCTTCGTCATCCTCTGATGATAATTCTTCCTCTGTGCGAAGATTAATAGTATTTTTATATAAGACATCTACTACTGCAAGATGCATGCCATGAGCCACACAATTGTTGTTTAGGTACACCATCAGTGGTAAAGCCGAAAATTTCCTCGGATAATGAAATTTCAAAATCCTTTAACCTTTCTTCTAAATACTGAATTCAGTGTAGAGCAGTGAACGATTTTCCGAATGAATGACGATGAATTTATGTTTTCATCGAATGTAGGGCTAAATTTCATTTGTGTTCCTAGATTTTAGAACATCGAAACAACGCGCCTTTAAGGATTTTCGCAATTCAGTTGCTGTTATAAAAATAGAGAAGGGTAAATTATGAAAAGCAGTCAAATAGACAATAGCAGCGGGAAATAAATCTTCTACTCTTGGAGACACAAGGCTCGTAATTTTCAACAGTTTTTTTGATTCACCTCAAGCAATTCTTTCCAACACTATATTATGAACCTAAAAATTATGTGCTTAATAAGTTATTCTATAATCTTTAATAAACTAAATACTTTTTAGGTGAGTTGAAAGTCTTTTTGTTGAGCCGCCATTTGTTTTTAATATTTTATTAAAAATTTTACCTTTTGCTTGTGGTACTCCGTTTGAGTCCAACAAAAATAGAACCATACAGAACTTTTGTGACTTCTTTTTTGTTTTGCGTTCTTCAAAACTAATTATTATTTTTTTAATTTAAAATTTGTGTATATTTGTGTATATATATAATATAAATATATGTATATGTATATATATAAATAAATTGCTTTTTATTAGCTTTGCTTTTTAATACTTTTTGTACTAAAATTTATATTGTATATATGGTACATATACATAATAAGTATTTTATAATAAAAAATATGTATGAAATTAAAAATTATGATTAAAAAAAAAAAATAAATGATGACGAAATATTTTTTAGTTTGGTAAATATTTGAAAAAGAAAAAATCCTTAAAATCCCGGGAAAGATTCGACATATCCCGATCGACATCCCTAGCAGGGTTGTCAGATCTGGCGGTTTCTCACTAAACGTGGCGATTTTAAAAATTATTTGGCGTCCTAATTTTTGCTTTGGCGACAATGGCGACTTTTTAGCGATTAGTAAATTAATTGGCGATTTTGTTGACTATTTTTGATACGAAAAAATAAAATTATTAAAATTAAAAAAAATTAATGTGTTTGCTTGAAAAATTCTTACATATGCACACCTCATGGCTATAAAGTATGTATATCATATCATCATTTAAAAGGTCTACTTCTTCTCTCTCTAAATACACCGAAAAGCTTAAAATCGGATATTATTCTACTAAATTATAAATCTATATGTATATGAAGTTACGAAAAACCGTTTTTTACCCGTAATTAATGATTTTGGAAGTGTTTAGAAAATTTCGAAAACTGAATCTTGTTGTACTCGATAGCGTTTATTAGAAAAACAGTATAACTTTTCAAGTATTTTATCTTCGTTCTTTTTTGTCGCATAGTGTAATTTAATTCCAATCCAGGGCAATGTGAAATGTGTCGAAGAAAAAGTGTTATAACGTTTTAGATATATAACAATAAAGAGACTACATATCTATATCCAAAATGTATTTTATATTAACCATAAAAACTATTTTTGGCGAATTTTTTTCCACTTTTGCGGAATTTAAGAATTCGGAACAAATTATTTTTTATTTGTCTTAAACATTTTTTTATTTTTCATTATTTTAAAAAATATAAATTTGATTGCGAAAATGTAAAAAAGATGATTTGGCGATTTTAGCGATTTTTGAAATTGAAATTGGCGAAAAAGCTTAAAAAAAATCTGATCAGGGATCAGGGTCCCTAGTGCCAACTGAGAAAAATAATAATGTAATTTGCGAAACTCGATTAAATATGTTTTAACTAATTTCATTCTGTGTAGTACAGAAGAGATACGAGTAGATGACAAAGTCCAATTTCTTACGAGTAGCTGTTTAGAAGCAATAAGACAATCAGTTCCGAAATCTTTACTCAGACCAAATTACGTTAAATATACGAGCAAGTTCGCAAAGAGCTATTTTTTAAGAAAACTATACCGAAACACTGGAATGACCGGTTCAGAGCACCGATCTGAACGTCGTAGATGACCTGTGGACTAAATTAGATAACAATTTCCAATAGAATATCGGACTAGCATTCAAAATTTTGAAAAGAATGCATGCCGAACTGAGAGAGACTCCTATAACAATTTTTGAAAAACTCGACTTCAAGTATATCTAAAAGACTTTGTGGCGTCATATTTAGTAAAGGGAGAGCTATTGACTCCTGATTTTTATAATATCCTTTCATATTTCTGCGGTTAACATTTTGCATTTTCACTTTATTTTGTCCAACCGTTGGCGGATGTATTTTAGTTTATGTTGTTTTACTACAAATGTTTATTTACAATATATAAGTCTTTGTGTTTTTGTATTAAAAAGTAAACGAAATTAATTATATATTATATTATATTATATTATATTATATTATATTATATTATATTATATTATATTATATTATATTATATTATATTATATTATATTATATTATATTATATTATATTATATTATATTATATTATATTATATTATATTATATTATATATATATTATATTATATTATATTATATTATATTATATTATATTATATTATATTATATTATATTATATTATATTATATTATATTATATTATATTATATTATATTATATTATATTATATTATATTATATTATATTATATTATATTATATTATATTATATTATATTATATTATATTATATTATATTATATTATATTATATTATATTATATTATATTATATTATATTATATTATATTATATTATATTATATTATATTATATTATATTATATTATATTATATTATATTATATTATATTATATTATATTATATTATATTATATTATATTATATTATATTATATTATATTATATTATATTATATTATATTATATTATATTATATTATATTTATATTATATTATATTATATTATATTATATTATATTATATTATATTATATTATATTATATTATATTATATTATATTATATTATATTATATTATATTATATTATATTATATTATATTATATTATATTATATTATATTATATTATATTATATTATATTATATTATATTATATTATATTATATTATATTATATTATATTATATTATATTATATTATATTATATTATATTATATTATATTATATTATATTATATTATATTATATTATATTATATTATATTATATTATATTATATTATATTATATTATATTATATTATATTATATTATATTATATTATATTATATTATATTATATTATATTATATTATATTATATTATATTATATTATATTATATTATATTATATTATATTATATTATATTATATTATATTATATTATATTATATTATATTATATTATATTATATTATATTATATTATATTATATTATATTATATTATATTATATTATATTATATTATATTATATTATATTATATTATATTATATTATATTATATTATATTATATTATATTATATTATATTATATTATATTATATTATATTATATTATATTATATTATATTATATATATTATATTATATTATATTATATTATATTATATTATATTATTATATTATATATATTATATTATATTATATTATATTATATTATATTATATTATATTTATATTATATTATATTATATTATATTATATTATATTATATTATATTATATTATATTATATTATATATTATATTATATTATATTATATTATATTATATTATTATATTATATTATATTATATTATATTATATTATATTATATTATATTATATTATATTATATTATATTATATTATATTATATTATATTATATTATATTATATTATATTATATTATATTATATTATATTATATTATATTATATTATATTATATTATATTATATTATATTATATTATATTATATTATATTATATTATATTATATTATATTATATATTATATTATATTATATTATATTATATTATATTATATTATATTATATTATATTATATTATATTATATTATATTATATTATATTATATTATATTATATTATATTATATTATATTATATTATATTATATTATATTATATTATATTATATTATATTATATTATATTATATTATTATATTATATTATATTATATTATATTATATTATATTATATTATATTATATTATATTATATTATATTATATTATATTATATTATATTATATTATATTATATTATATTATATTATATTATATTATATTATATTATATTATATTATATTATATTATATTATATTATATTATATTATATTATATTATATTATATTATATTATATTATATTATATTATATTATATTATATTATATTATATTATATTATATTATATTATATTATATTATATTATATTATATTATATTATATTATATTATATTATATTATATTATATTATATTATATTATATTATATTATTATATTATATTATATTATATTATATTATATATTATATTATATTATATTATATTATATTATATTATATTATATTATATTATATTATATTATATTATATTATATTATATTATATTATATTATATTATATTATATTATATTATATTATATTATATTATATTATATTATATTATATTATATTATATTATATTATATTATATTATATTATATTATATTATATTATATTATATTATATTATATTATATTATATTATATTATATTATATTATATTATATTATATTATATTATATTATATTATATTATATTATATTATATTATATTATATTATATTATATTATATTATATTATATTATATTATATTATATTATATTATATTATATTATATTATATTATATTATATTATATTATATTATATTATATTATATTATATTATATTATATTATATTATATTATATTATATTATATTATATTATATTATATTATATTATATTATATTATATTATATTATATTATATTATATTATATTATATTATATTATATTATATTATATTATATTATATTATATTATATTATATTATATTATATTATATTATATTATATTATATTATATTATATTATATTATATTATATTATATTATATTATATTATATTATATTATATTATATTATATTATATTATATTATATTATATTATATTATATTATATTATATTATATTATATTATATTATATTATATTATATTATATTATATTATATTATATTATATTATATTATATTATTATATTATATTATATTATATTATATTATATTATATTATATTATATTATATTATATTATATTATATTATATTATATTATATTATATTATATTATATTATATATTATATTATATTATATTATATTATATTATATTATATTATATTATATTATATTATATTATATTAT